>JACATO010000598.1:0-1204706 GCA_018389105.1 Nautilus pompilius | reverse complement strand
GTATCTATGGATGTGTGTGGTGTACCCGCATCAATACCACCCTCCTTTTTTTTTGCCTGACGATTGTTTTACGTAGTTTTGGCGTCGTAGTTATTAACTGCCCCTCGTGCATCGAGACAATGAATTCCTTTCTTATTTAACTAATTTCCCAAAATCTCGGCTGTTAACGGTGCACTGGTAAGGATGTAGACTTAGTGTAATCGTCCTGTCGTTCCTCGTTCTGCCGGGCTCTCCCATTTTTTTTTTGGACTATATTCTGTGGCCTGGCAGGTGCTCCGACCTGTCCAGCTAATTCACATCATCAGGGCGGTTGGACGCAGTAATAGAAGTCTGTTGCTGTAATTTCTCGTGTGGGGGCCTTTTCACTGGCGACAAACAAGAAGCGTTTCTTCTGCGACAGATCGGAAGCCGGGTTTTAATAATTTATGCTGCCCTTCACAAGAACAATTGTAAAAGTCTTCTAATTATTCCATAATTCGAAAACGTGTGAAAGTCATTTAAAGTGTTTTTTTTTATAAAGAAATTCTTTGTTATGCATGTATTTTGAAGCGATAATCCACTATTGTATCTATAAATGTGTCATCTAAAACCTGAACACACATCACATATGAGATACTTAATTAGAGAGTCCTTAATTACGCACAACAATGCCTTGTTAGGTTTTAGATGCAAATGTAAATAAATCCATTATGATCCAGCCATGTCCGAGCAAGCAGATCTGTCTGAGGGACAAGTCAGTGTCACGATCTCGAACATGGACAACACAAAGCCACTGAGATGCAAACGGATCGTTATCGGCGATGTGTTTGTTATACACAGAAGATATTTCGTGCTTCAGCACTGAAACACTGATGGAAAATAAACGATCCAGCCATCTTTTTTTCTACAAAAGTCAGAGTGAGCGAGAAACGGTATTATTGAACTCGGGGTAAATAATTTTTTTAAAAAAATTTTCAGTGCGAAGGATCATCGGCCATCAGAGAATGTACTTCACGGAAACTATTTCAGAGAACCGTCGTGAAACAGTTGCTTTAGAGAGAGAGAGAGAGAGAGAGAAGAGAGAGAGAGAGAGAGAGAGAGAGAGAGATGACGTCAGTACAGAGAGAGAGAGGATGGAGAGAGAGAAAGAGAGAGAGAAGAGAGAGAGAGAGATGACGTTCAGTACAGAGAGAGAGAGGATGGAGGACAGAGAAGAGAGAGAAAGAGAGAGAGAGATGACGTCAGTACAGGAGAGAGGATGAAGAGAGAGAAAGAGAGGAGAGAGATGACGTCAGTACAGAGAGAGAGAGGATGGAGAGAGAGAAAGAGAGAGAGAGAGATGACGTCAGTACAGGAGAGAGAGGGATGGAGAGAGAGAAAGAGAGAGAGAGAGAGAGATGACGTCAGTACAGAGAGAGAGGATGGAGAGAGAGACAGAGAGAGAAAGAGAGAGAGAGATGAGTCAGTACAGAGAGAGAGGATGGAGAGAGAGAAAGAGAGAGGAGAGAGATGACGTCGTCAGAGAGAGGATGGAGAGAGAGAAAGAGAGAGAGAGAGATGACGTCAGTACAGAGAGAGAGAGGATGGAGAGAGAGAAAGAGAGAGAGAGCGATGACGTCAGTACAGAGAGAGAGAGAGGAGAGAGAGGAGAGAGAGAGAGAGAGAGAGAGAGAGAGAGAGAGAGAGAGAGAGAGATGGAGAGAGAGAAAGAGAGAGAAAGAGAAGGAGAGAGAGATGACGCCAGTACAGAAGAGAGAGAGAGAGAGAGAGGAGAGAGAGAGAGAGAGGAGAGAGAGAGAGAGCGAGAGGAGAGAGAGACGATGGAATAATGATGATGATGACGATGTCATTAACGAGACAGAGAGAGAGAGAGAATCGATGGTGGGAATCCAGAGTCGAATTGACCGAGCAAACAACCAACATGTGGCTATTAACCCTTAACTAGTTCTGATTTCTTCATTAATAGAAAATCATGTACTTGAACTAAATAAATAAGCGCTTTGCAAACAACGAGTAGCAACTAATTTTGAAACTAATGGATTAGATTCTTCTTAAGATATTCTAACAGTGGATACAAAATTATTTACATCTACTTCAAGTTGATTTTCTTGTTTGATTTGCAAAATTGGTTTTATTGGCAAAAAGTCCAAAGGTTTCTAAGAACGATCGACTTGGTTCCGCTCAGCCCGGCATTTAATTGATTTGGGGAAATTATTGTGGCTAAATATTTTACAAAAAAAAAAAAAATGTGCGTGTAAACCGAAGAAATCGTTATTTAAATTTGTGATGGAGCTTTTTTCGGACTAGTTCGCACTTCAGGTAACTGATCAGCTGATCTGTTGCATTGCTTGGTGCTGAGAGGTAACTAAACGTACAGATGGCGGGAGAAACCAAAATCCTTATTATCTAGTTCTTGTTTATATTTTACAAACCAAAATCTATAGAAGGTTTGGTTACCCGACGACTGTCTGTCGAAAAGAGAACTCAGCGAAAATTGATGACTCCGTTTCCTATGGTTCCAACCGTCAGGAACCGCTCGTGACCGGGGCCGTACATGGCAGCCACGCCCGACTTCAGCACCGGCACCGAACCTCTCTGCCTTTTCGTCGATGCTTATGAATAGCTGGACGCAGTCTCGCACACCTCAACCGCATGGGACAGCAGATAACGACGAGATTTTGCGGGCAGAGACTAAGAGATCTCGCACTACGACGTTTACTGACTGAACCTCGCGTCTGCCAAATTTCTTCCTGGTTGTCTCAGGTTAATCTTTTAGGTAATGGCAAGAATTAGAGCGCAGTAATAGGGATAGTTCTAGGGTTAATGTTGGGGGGATCAAAGTTAAGAATTAGAATTCACGCTAAACTGAAAGATTAGTTTAGAGATAAGATTACACTTATTGGCAGGTTTATTGTCCAGCTTAGGTTAGAATTAGAGTTAGTGTTAGGTTTTAGGTTAGCTTCTAACGCAGTCAGAGTCCTGGAACTGTGCATAATATTTTATTCTACAACTTTCTCCCTTCTGATCGCTTAACTTTGTATTTAAAATTTCGAGAAGAATTACAGAACTGCCGAACAGCTCGGAAGGTTTTAAAGCAGATCGGTTGGAGACAACATAACAAACTTTTATCAGTGATTCGTGTTATTTTTTTCCCGTTCAGCATAAACTGGAGGTACATGGTCTCGGTTACTGTCATCGTAGCCACGTCGTTTCCTCTCTAGTCGCTCTCTCTTCAGGGAGAATGAAGACAAATTAGAAATACACCGAGTCGTCGATATTTTAGAAAGCTGTTTTCGGTGTACAGTGTAGATGCGGTGGACGTCACGAGGAATCGGCGAACCGGAAGTCCGGTGTCCCTACATCCGGATCCGCCCGAGAGCTCGGTAAAGTCTCGCGTTACGGGAAACCGAGATTGTAAGCTCTGTCCATCTACGACATAATGTTACAGCCATTTTCTTCGGAGTCGAGCGACCCTGGGAATTCATGCTCAAGTCACTTCTCCCACTCGGTCTGCGTAGTGGATCTTTGCACGCGATCCGTTACAACTTCCCCTATAAACAAGCCGGGCATGTGGAGTAAGTTGCAGCTGTCTTGGACTGGTTGTCTGCGATGGAGGACCCTTCGACATCGAAAACAACTCTGTTGGAAAAATCGTGGTGTCGCCGCCGCGGTTATCCGATAGGGAGAGCCACCTGTCCTGCGGAGAGATCCAGTTCTTCCGAGCGAAATCCCTACTAGAACTTTTCGTTTTTTAGATGTAGAAAGGAACCCACGCTATCAGTTGGTAAAGGAGAATGAGAAAAGGGCCCATTGAGGTATCCATAACTAAGCTGGCCCCAAAAATAATCCGAACTCAGGCAATCTAGCAAACTGACCGCCAGGATTACTGGTCGCCATACGTGATCTAAGTAAGCCTGAGCGTCATTCGTCACCAAACGAGGTAGGCTCGGGACATCGCAATGGCTCGAGGAGGTCTGATGTAGATCCTATAGCTTTCCAGTACAATGTTCATCGCGGTGTCATTTCGTCAGAAACCACTCGAAATAGCCCAACATTCCTCAACGATGGCTGGATCGTCTGACTTGGTCGACACCAAGATCGGCACTAGCTCCTATAAGAGGATCGGGTGTAGCCTTTTCTGACAATGCCAATTTGTTTGCGATTATTCTTAGACCGGCGTCGTTGATATCTGGCTTTCGACCAACAGTTTAACTTGAGTTTAGGTCAGTTCTGCTTAAGCGGAATACGAACACATGCTAACACCACGCCATGCAGGCCCTACAGGTCCGAAGATGCTTCTTGCTTGTTTGTTGTTGGATTAATATGTCAAATAATATTAATACAAAATTTTATATCTCCCGATAACAAGAAATAAAATTCACCATGGTGGCTATAATAGACTGCTTACAGTTCAGCTCTGCGGTGTCTTCTATCCCATAATAACCATAATATTTCTCTGATTCTTCACAGTTCTACAGTGGAAGGGAGACATTGCCCCTGGTAATTCTTAGGAATCTCTGTGTGTGGAGATGACACCAGCTCTTACTAGGAAAGAACAGTCTAGAATTAGAGTTAGAACTCCAAAAAAACGTCTAGCAAATGGCTCAGCCTGGGGAACCAGTCAAATCGTTTAACTCCCATCATCGATCGGCGTCTATTCTATAAAAAAAAACAACAGAAAACCGAAAGTGATGTAAGAAATTGGTTGAGATCAGAAGAGCAACTGGCTATTGTCAAGTAACTTTGTCGTCGAATAAACCGTGTCCAGAGGAATTGTTCGGTCGGCCGAGCTTGGACCTCCGCCATCCACTAGTTGAGTTTCCGCCCTATCAGGCCGTTCTCGCTAAACTTTCTGCATCTAGTGGCCGACTACGCCAAAAAATTCATCGCTCTGTCGCCTTGCTGCTGGATTTAACTCAAACTGAAAAAGATACAGCATCTCACTTTTAAAACAATTAACAGGAGCATTTCCGCCCCCTCCCCACAATTTTCTGATTATCTAAACCTACGACTTCCTTGGTAACGCCATCTATTTGGTAATCTGTTTATTCGTGTTATACTACCAGCTAAATTAAAATAGATATCTGAAATGTAAACTTTTTTTTCTCTTCGAATTCCTCCTTTGGTTCCGAGCGTTTGAAAGTAGAAATGGTTGAACAAGAGAGAGATGCTGTCAGTACGGAGAGAGAGAGAGAGAGAGAGAGAGAGAGAGAGAAGAGAGAGAGAGAGAGAGAAGAGAGAGAGAAGAGAGAGATGACGTCGGTACAGAGAGAGAGAAGACGTCAGTACTAGAGAGAGATATATGACGTCAGTACGGTGAGAGAGAGAGAGATATATATGACGTCAGTACTAGAGAGAGATATATGACGTCAGTACGGTGAGAGAGAGAGAGAGATATGACGTCAGTACTAGAGAGAGATATATGACGTCAGTACGGTGAGAGAGAGAAAGACGTCAGTACTAGAGAGAGATATATGACGTCAGTACGGTGAGAGAGAGAGAAAGACGTCAGTACTAGAGAGAGATATATGACGTCAGTACGGTGAGAGAGAGAGAAAGACGTCAGTACTAGAGAGAGATATATGACGTCAGTACGGTGAGAGAGAGAGATATATGACGTCAGTACGGTGAGAGAGAGAGAGAGACGTCAGTACTAGAGAGAGATATATGACGTCAGTACGGTGAGAGAGAGAGAGAAAGACGTCAGTACTAGAGAGAGATATATGACGTCAGTACGGTGAGAGAGAGAGAGAGATATATGACGTCAGTACGGTGAGAGAGAGAGAGAGGGGGGAGGCAGCTTTAATTCGTACTTTTAAATTCTACTGCGTCAAAATGGCAGCAAAATTCCCCTTTCCGCCTAATTTTCTCCATCGGTTCTTTATCGCCTGTCTGGACCTAAGTTATGGCTTTCAATTTATTGCTTATTATTCGTGGACTGCCAGCGCAATCTTTATCACAAATTGACTGGCGTGAGTTCCATGCGAGCACACGAAGCCGTGAGCTCAGTCCTGTTTAAACAAGATTACGAATAATAAATTCGCCCCAGTCGCTAATCCGCGCCACTTACTGGACTGCACTGGCGATGACAGATCGCTGCAAGACTGCGCAGAAACCCAGCTAGGCGTGAGGATCTGGCAACTCGGAACATTATGTCTCCTCTGAGGTTAATTGCCGAATCAGACTCAGAAACCTGACGGTCGTTTCTCAACTGATGCTTAAGCTGCTCGCTTTTCTAATCCTCTGCAGATTGTTGTTGTTCTTTTTTTTAATATATCAACCCAGCGCTTCACCGAAAACATTACTGAAGTTCTCAATAATCGTCTTAGCAACTTCGTGTCGTGGCATCTTTAAGGTAAACTTTCCACAATGTTCCATTTAAGAGAAAGGATAACGGAAATGCATTACATAACACGCATTGTGCACATACACACATATATAATTATTTTCTTTTGCGTATGAAAATCAAATCTGAATGAATAATACCTAAAGCAGATATTTCGTGTTTTTTTTACTGAAATATTCATTAATTTTGTTACTTAGCACACATTATTCAACGGGAAAAAATTCTCGCTTTAAAAACATTTATTGTAGAAAAAAAACACAAACCTATCTTGAGAAAAGATTCGTGTTCGAAAGATGAATATACTTCGCGCCATTTGTGCGATTTTAGACTCTACTGTTGCACAAGAGAAACTCTCCAAAAGGAATCGGCGAGGATATCCATGGATTTCCATAAAGAAATCTGTAAGTATAACCAGCTAATGCTACGACAAATTTTGTAAGGGATGCTTTCGTCACGTGTGCCAGTCTCTATTTTAGTATAGTAGATAATCAAAGCTGTTTTTTTTTATGTTTATTGGTTGCGTACTTAGGAGTAACCGTTTTGGTTCCTGATGCGATTTTATAAATTGCTATGGTAACGCTTATATAGTCTAAAACTAGGCTTTATATGGCAGTGATATTTTAAAAATTAATTAATATTTCTTAGAAGTAGCTAAAAATGAGCGGACAACTTTTTTCTATTCTATTCGTTATGGATGTTTAGAAACTTTATTGGCTCTTATACGGTTTTCTTACAGTACAGAGGCGGTAGTTTCATAAGAACGTCTAGTTATCCTCCATTCTAAACACGATTCACGTTATCAGGGTTATTTTTTAGATCTATGGCGGTGCACGAGTCACCTCTGCCTTTACTCCGAGAAAGTCGCTGCCAAGAAATTTTGATATAACTTTAAGAAAAATTATTAGAAATATACCACGATTTAAAATTTGTACCTAGAATAAAAAAATACTAAAGATTGTGACTAAATCCGCTAGAGAGAGAGAGAGAGAGAGAGAGAGAGAGAGAGAGAGAGAGGAGAGAGAGAGAGAGAGAGAGAGAATGCTAGTAACACGTTCGTCGCGCCATCTGTCGAGCACAAGTTTAGTTAACAGCAGAATTTGCACCAATGTCTGTTGACAACTTTTACAATCAACAGTTTATTCGTGACAAGGAAAGGTCTCAAAAGCTTCTCAGCAGCAACAGATATTAGGAACGATTGCTTAATTTTTGGACAGATATGGTTATTAGTTTCCAGAATGCTTTAAATTTTAAATAAAAATGCGTCAATTTCCATACTAAAAAAATCAATTTAGTCCATTACCGTGTGTGTGTGTGTGTCTGTGTGTGTGTGTGTGTGGTGTGTGTGTGTGTGTGTGTGTGTGAGGGGGAGAGAGAGAGAGATGATGATGATGATGATGATGATGTCATTACAGAGAGAGACAGAGAGAGAGAGAGAGAATGATGATGATGATGATGTCATTAGAGAGAGAAGAGAGATGATGATGATGATGTTATTACAGAGACAAACACAGAGAGAGAGATGATGATGATGATGTCATTACAGAGAGAGAGAGTGAGAGAGAGAGAGAGAGGATGATGATGATGATGATGATGATGATGTCATTACAGAGAGACAGAGAGAGTTGATGATGATGATGCCATTACAGAGAGAGACACAAAGAGAGAGAGTTGATGATGATGATGATGTCATTATAGAAAGAGACACAGAGAGAGTTGATGATGATGTCATTACAGAGAGAGACACAGAGAGAGATGATGATGATGTCATTACAGAGAGAGACACAGAGAGAGAGATGATGATGATGTCATTACAGAGAGAGACACACAGAGAAGAGATGATGATGATGATGTCATTACAGAGAGAGAGAGAGAGAG
This sequence comes from Nautilus pompilius, assembly GCA_018389105.1. NCBI lineage: Eukaryota > Metazoa > Mollusca > Cephalopoda > Nautilida > Nautilidae > Nautilus > Nautilus pompilius. The sequence continues at coordinate 1,196,506 of JACATO010000598.1, read as the reverse complement.
AGAGAGAGAGAGAGAGAGAGGAGAGAGAGAGAGAGAGAGAGAGAGAGAGAGATTTTAGAAAGCTGTCTGCCTGATTATCTAACTGTCAGTGATCGTGTAACCGCAGAAGCCAATCCAGTTATCAGTAAAGAGGAAACAGGTAACTTAGCGTTTCGGTGTAGAGGTCGCTCCTTCTTATTAGCATTTTGATATGAAAATGTGCATTTGGCAAAAATCCAGGGCTGCGGGCCGCTTGAGAAGGTAGTGCTAAAATATAGAGTTTTAAGCGCGATCTGACTGCAAAGAAAGTTAGTGATGGATTTTAAAAAATATACGTATAAAGGCTTTTGTTGTTGTTGTTGTTGTTGTTGATATGTTTTTTGTTTTTTTTTTTTGTAAGCTCGGGATCCACGAAAAGCGAAACGAAACTGTTCAGAACGGCCTAGTATCCCTCCTGTTAAGGGGTCTGTGCAGTTAAACCGAATATCGGAGGAAATTCGTACTGGAATTCTTATGATTAACAGTCGAAACGACGGTCGGGAAATACCCCGCACAGTCCAGATCCTACGAGAACCATCCCATGACGAACAAGTCCCGCTACAATCAGCTGACTTTGGTTAGATCCTAGTCGCCCGGTGGGTTAGCCACTGCTTCTGTCGTGTCCGCATGCCGCAGACCACGGCAAGGTTAGGGTTAATTAATTCTGATTATCGTCAGTGCGGTTTAATGGCTAGTTCTAGGGCACTATCCAGTATAATCTTAATTATTCGATTTATAGATTGTCAAATCCAATCTGCTGTTAGAAGAGGATATTTTCAAAGATAACATTACAGGTTTTGGCTGGTGTTTGTGTTTTTTTTTTCAATTTCGATTACAGTTTGCTATCGAATAAGTAACAACTGCAGCTCGGCTCTCGGATTAAATCAATAGAATCTTTTTCGGGAAATGACAATGAAGATCTAAAATTCAATAAGGTTTTGCTAGAATTCAAGCCTCATGGCCGTCTCTTGTTCTTTTAGGTAATAACAGATATCAAACGGATTTGCTTTCAGCTCCAAAAGATAGCAAACACCCCCCTGCATCCGTAATTAAAGCGCCCTTTTCATTTTCCGCAGTACATAAACCGTCTTTTGTTACATTTATATTTTCCTTTGATAACTTCACGTTAATTAGCACTTTTTTTCAATAATTAAACCGATATCTTTGAAAAGTTGCCGCTACATTGAAAATAATTAATTTTTCCGATTATCTCTACGTCTTCATAAAACGACATTTTATTTTTCTTTTTTGCTACTGCAGTCTAAATTATTGCTACTCCGCTTTAATAGGAAATGGGTCTTTTGTTCATTTTTACTTTCCTTTTTCTAATTTATTTATTTCTTTAGATCAGAAAATGTCAGCCGCTAATTAAAGGTTTCACAAGCTGGCGTACTTAGCATAGCTTTTATTTAATTAATTTTCTTATTCATCTAAAGAACGCGTGCTAACCATTTTCATTTTCTTTTTCTATTTTAAATTATGGAGAACGCACGTTAACTTTCACTTGATCGAGTCATGACGAGTTGTCTCCTCTTTGAAACAAAAGAAACGCAAAAAGTTTCCCAAATGGCTTTAACCCTGCCAAGAACCAGCTCCCGATATATAATGGCTCCTGAGAGAGAGAGAGAGAGAGAGAGAGAGAGAGAGAGAGAGAGAGAGAGAGAGAGAGAGAGATGACGTCAGTACAGGGAGAGAAATGACGTCAGTACAGGGAGAGAAATGACGTCAATACAGAGAGAGATTACGTCAGTGCATGGGGAGGGAGGTTGAGAGAGAGAGAGAGAGAGGAGAGAAGAGAGAGAGAGATCAATGATGATGTACCTGCTGGGCCAGAAAAGTATTGGAGTTTTTATTGGCAGCTTTTGACATTAAAAACGAAATGAAAGCCAGTTTTCGTTCCTGTCCGATTTTTATTTTCACTTTAACTTCGGCTCACGTAGATTCCCCCCCTCCAGCATCTCACGTGAGTAAGCCCTGATTTCGAAGCGATTACTCTTGATTACCAATCTCGTAAATCGCCCTTGCCTTCTTCCCTGCCGTCGTCGCCATATAAATCCATCTAACAAGAAGTCAAACGTGAATAAAGTATTTTACCGATGTTAGCTTTAATTACAGATTCGCTTACACTTTAGGCAGAAGAGGAAGCCGCGCTAAATTACAGTGTAGTTAATGACAGACGCCGGGGTTTGATCGATTATAATCTTATTCAAGTTTCTCCTTTTCTTTGTTTTATTACTGTTTCCTATGGTAGAACCACGTCAAACAGACACCGCCACGTGTAATGTGAATTCAATGACTCGCCATTATAATTGAGTAGATAATCAATCACATTGAGGGAACAACGATTAGGTTTCAGTTTTCAAAATATAATCGATAAATAAACTCAGTAGCGGGAAGAAAGTATACCGCGAAAAAAATTCGAATCTAGATCCAAGATAGTGGTCTTTTCCTTTAGTTGCTCTGTTTTCCTAAAGTCGATTGTTAAAGAAGATAGGGAACTTTCTCTCGCCAGGCTTGGAATCCTCATCTTCTCTCCGTCCCGCTCGCTTCAATAAATGAAGTCTCCTAACTCAAGTCCTGTTTCACCTGGTACAAACTCTTCGCATTTGAGACCCTACTTGGCTTTCCACAGTCCCATTTGCTACTTACTTCGAGATGCTGCTTTCTGAAAGAAGATCGTGGCGGGGTGTTACGCATAGTTTTGCAGGAATCCTCACTGGTCTGTACGGAGAGGACACAACGTGCCCTCTCACGAGGATACAGCTGTCAGAACAAGCTGACTGGGTGTGGCCTCGATCCGTCGCGTCATTTATCTCTATTCGCCTGAAGTGAGAAATCAAGTGGTTCTTGTATTTAGGGAAAGCACAGCGAATTAAATAGCCAGGAAATAAGAGTGGGTGGCGGGGGGGGGGGGAGATAAAGAGAAAATTACTTCCAAAAAAAGGAGATATTTCTTTTATCAGCCAATAAGGCATCCAACAGAAGGTGACGTCATCGTCCGACGCCCCTTTCTAGCGGGAATCGATGTGTGACCAGGAAATGACTCAATCAGATTGGAAAGCTTTCCCATTCTTTCTTCAGAAAATGTTTTCGCGAGCAGATAAATGAATAGAAATAGTATTTGGAAAAATAGAAACGATGCAATCATAAAAGCATCTCGGCTAAAATATCAAAAATCTACGTAACACGGGCCCGTCAGTAAATTATGCATTGTCCGAAGATAGGGGCGCCACCAAAACGTTTATCGGTCATTAGGCTATTAGAAGGTTATCCTTTTTCTGGAAAAAGAAAGGGGAAGATCTTTGGGAACTATTCAACTCTAACGTTTAAGAAAACTTAGAAAGTATGTTCTGTGCTACACTTAATATTCAACCCGAGATATATGAGTTTCTTTATTGGCATGGTTCCGGTTAATGGAGTATTATTAGACCAACAAGATTAAAGGTGAAAACAAATATGAATAGAGATGCGCATCAATTATATTGAGACCCCCTTCACCGAGGCAGAGCTCGGTGTCAGTCGTTAGAAAAAAATTATGTAATGTTGGAAAACTGGGCTACTATCTGTCACGAAGAAGAGTAGACATCGAAGCTTGTCAGGGTGTAGCGCGGACAAAGATGTAAAAGAAAATTTTGTGGTTATTAAATAAAAAACAAACGCCAACTGATAAGCATAAACCTGGATCAAGAGAATGAATTTTAACTTGTTTTAAGGGAAAGAGAGGCGATGAAAGAAAAAGGCTGAAGATTAGAAACCAACGAAGGCTTTAATTATCCAAAATCAGAAAAGAGGAAACTTGTTTGTTTAGGCAGCGAGCTTTAATTCAAAATGATGTCTCGTCAGGGAATCTAAAATTATTGGTAATCGCCTTGAAAAAGCAACAGCGTCTGTAAACTTGAAAACTTAATATTCTACGATGGTAGAAAGTCAGTTTTGATTAGAGATCTCTGTTGCTTTTTTTTCTTCGATTCTTCTTCATCTTTGCAGCCATGAATATTTTCAAAAGTTTCTAACCTTTTTCCTGTTCGGATTGCTCTAGGCTTAGACTGTAGAGTGAATTATACAAGAACAGAATCAGGTGGTAAAATATTCCGATTGTCAAACTACAAAAAGGAAGAGAATTAATTGTCGCTCCACTTCTGTATCTACAAAGTCGCCAAAAATTCTGAGATCGCAGAGTTTTCAATACCCATATTTAGCCTGGTTTTCGTTCTTGCTATTTGTTTCATCATCAGAATCAGAGGATTGGATGGCTATTCAAGAAAACACTGAAATATGGCGAATATATGGAAGAGTTGTTAGTTTAAACCAAACAATTAGCGAATAATGATAAATTTCTTAATGTGAAGGTGCCAGCAAAAATCTTTCTTAATAATTAGGGGGGGAAATGCAATTTTTGTGGTTAAAAATCTTTTATCGTGTGCCATAATCTTTTTTTAAAAAAACAGCAGCCAGCTAATACTTGGTTAAGTAGTTCATGGGTTAACCAGCTAAAGACATACTTTATGTCTTCTATAGGAACCGATTAAAATCTTTGGAAAATCATCCATTAGAATAAAATCATCAATAAATTTTGTTCCATTTTTAAAAACTGTTATCATGTTTGTTCTCTTTCATGGCGAATTTATAACTGGACAAATATTCAAAATATTCATTACTTAAAAAGTACAGCGTTAGAAACAGTTACAGGTAACTACTATTACAGTTTAGATGGATTTTTACCTACATTTGAATAGTACACTCTCCGTACGTAATAAATCAGGGTACAGCATTTACTTCTTCTGAACTCTTTAACTAAGCTAGATTTATTGACATAATTGATATTTCTATAATTTCCGCAGATGATATCCATTGATAAATTTACATAAATTATGATTTGAAAAGAAAAAAGTTTTTTAAGTTCGAACTTAGTAGAATGCTACACGAGACCGAACATCACGCATCCAAACTTCTAGCACAACCGTGACGCACGACCAAGCGTCATACATCCCAGTTTCTAGCACAACCGTGACGCACGACCAAGCGTCATACATGCCAGTTTCTAGCGCAACCGTGACGCACGACCAAGCGTCATACATGCCAGTTTCTAGCACAACCGTGACGCACGACCAAGCGTCATACATGCCAGTTTCTAGCACAACCGTGACGCACGACCAAGCGTCATACATCCCAGTTTCTAGCGCAACCGTGACGCACGACCAAGCGTCATACATCCCAGTTTCTAGCACAACCGTGACGCACGACCAAGCGTCAAACATCCCAGTTTCTAGCACAACCGTGACGCACGACCAAGCGTCATACATCCCAGTTTCTGGAACAACCGTGACGCACAATCCAGCGCTATACAGCTCACCATCTAGCACAGCTGTGACGTACACGAATTAGTTGGTAGTGTATTTTGCAGAACATTGATGTCATCCGCACGTTTGGTAAGTACACAGTTAAGGACACTAAAGGTATCTAGTTATGAATGAAACCGATTTCCTTTATTAATAAATTTCAATTTAATTTGAAAATTTAAATAATTTATTTGTATTTTTATTGTTTTAGAGGAAAATGACGTATCGTGTAAGACAGTTCTATCTTTTAATACTTGACTTAATGACAATTAGCAAAAATATTCACTTTTATGCCTCTGTGTGAAAAAAATTTGTTGCATCAACACGTTCACGGCGCCATCTGTTCAGCTCTTCCTTAATACTGAATCCAACAGAACCGGTCTAAATACGTAAAAATATGCAATACAAACTAAATACAAATAAAAAACATGCAACGAATAACAACATTAACTCTATATAGACCAGTTAGAGAATGGTTTTATAAATCCATATTGCACCGTGGAAAAGTTTTCTTAGTTTTGGGTAGTCAGAAGTCATGCACTTTAAAATCCTGCCACGAATCTGGTATAAAAGATCACAGACAAAAATCTGCTTCTAAAATCAAAGTACCTGCGATCTTCGCGTCCACGTCCTTGCGCCGCCACAGTCTCACATATCGCACTCCGAGAGAAGAAAGATGGCGCTCTCGGTCGGACGGCGGCTCGGTTCCTCTGCTAAACACCTTTGTTGTCCTATCCATCGTCTATATCTTAGTATTGCTCTATTTTTGTCCATTATGGAATTCATGTCTGTTTTTCTAGGGTTTAGAATTTTTTTGGTTAAGTTCGGTGCGAGAAGCAGCGCCGTCTATCGTGTCTGGCTCTATGTCCGTGTATCATGTGTTCCTCGGACTCAGGTTATTCGCGCCATCTACCGACTTAAGCATCAGCTAAGATAGATTAAAAAAAAAACCAAAAAAACCCGCAGCCTGTCTACGTTTCACAGTTCGCCAGTCGTTCTCCGGTGACTCCCACCCGACTTTGGGCGATCCCTTCTTTTGCACTCGTCATCGATATCGCTCCACTCCCGCGCGGGCTCATTTACGCCGCGGTGAAGTATCTCCCGAGTCAGGTTGGCGATTAATAAAGGAAGATCGGTGATTTCGCTTTTGTCATTAGTCCACAGCTTCTGCCTGATTCGATCACCATGACAACCCGATTGTCTGCGTAATTTGTTTCGAAAAACTCTCTCACCCCGCCCCGCGCTACCCAAAGGAGAAGCCAGACTTGTTGGCGTGAGTGAACAAAATCATTCGTTTCCAGTCATCTTTTTTTCCGGGAACAGTGGCTGATTATTATTAGGTTGGGCTATTTTTCCTTTGGGCGAAGAAAAGAAACAAGCGAGCTCAGAGAGAGAGAGAGAGGGGACGTCAGTACAGAGAGAGAGAGAAGGGACGTCAGTACAGAGAGAGAGAGAGAGAGAGAGGACGTCAGTACAGAGAGATATGACGTCAGTACAGAGAGATATGACGTCAGTACAGAGAGATATGACGTCAGTACGGAGAGAGAGAGGGGGGTGCGAAATGTACATTTCGAGTATGAAATCCGACCTGAAACACCGATGTTCTCAGACAAGTAGTCAGCTAAGTAAAACGGGATTTTTTCTGAAACCCTGTACTCTCAGGTACGGAACAGGTAGGGGCTGAATAAATACTGAATTAGCGTTCGCCTACAACCTTAATGAGCAGCGGTCTTCTTTTTCTTACTATTCTCTTTTCACTGCTATTTTATGGTCGATGCTCCATCAAAATACAGCAGCTTTTTTTGTTTTGTTTTTTTAGGGAAATTTCTTGACCTATCAGCAAGGCGGAGATAGGCGTTTAATTTCATTTCTTTTGTTATCTCGATACTTAAATGCAATCAAATTCACGCAATATCTTTTTTTGAAAACCACCAGTAAATAATCGGGGATAAGATGGAGGGGTCTGGTAATTAAAAATCTTTTTTTTCGCGTAAGAGCGAAAAGTCGGGATTAGGATTATCCAACACACCTAATCTTCTATATCTCGCGTAACTCTGGTTCCGCCACTGGTATGAGAACTTTCTGATCCACTCACCGACGCGTTTTGCGATTCGTATTTGATCTTTCCGCTCGCCGCCGCCGTTCACCCGAGGTGTTTCGCTGGAGACACCGGTCAGAATATAAAGCGCGGCTGCAGAGGCTGGCTTAAGACCTTCGGCGGTCTTCTGGCGATCTGTTGATGATGGAGAATCGCTCCAGCTGCTCGTCACGTACTTATCCCTTAATAACAGGACGACCCGAAACTCGGCAAACGAGTCCAGAATGTAACCCGTGCTCGGGGACAAAGAGGGTTTTGTTTACACGGTACCGAAAACGACGCATCAGCTTTCACCGGCACGTAACTTCAACGTTTTATCTCCCGGACCGCGCCTCATCAATACGCAGGCTTAGGGAGATGCTGATGTTTGCGGTAGTCCGGGCCGATATTCCGCGCCGCCACGTTTCGTGTTCTTCATTAAACCCAGTTTTCGACGCTTTCCAATCTGGGAGGAATGGCTGGCGCAATATCCGCTTGGTGGACTGGAAGCGTGTGTGCCTTTGGAAGTGGTTCCGGCTCCCCGCTGTAGGGGGCGTGGGAAGCCTGGTGGACTGCTTGAAACAAGATCCAACAGGGAATTGTTTTATGTAAATTTGTTGTGTGTCTAAAGTGAGAGTTAGAGATTAGATGGAGTCTTCTGGGTTTGTTTGGTGACAGATGGCGGGGAATATCTGAACTAAAGGTGGGGTGGGTGTTGGAATCTGCGTGGATTCCTAAGTGTACCGGGGAGGCGGACGCGTCGTTCGGCTGAAGGTTTCAGTTTCCTGAAAGGAGAATAGGATTTCGAACTTCCTCGTCGACTGTCTCTAGACGGCGCTTTCGATATTCTCTATCGGAAAGTCCCTACTAAAACTCTGTATTTTCAGGTGCCAGAAAAAACCCGAGGAGGCCGACCATGTAATGTGGTACGCCAAACTGAGCCGGTCGCTATGGGGATGTGAACTCAGCTCCTCAACCATGGCAGACTAGAAACTAACAACCGGACTACCGCGCCGCTCTTTAGGAGGCTTCAGCTCGATCCTTTACAGATAAAATATCTTTCTTTCTTATATAGCAAACAATTTTTCCTCGAGCACAGAAAACCTAATTAAATCACAAATCATTAAATAATTTTAAAAAAGAAACTAAATGCTCTTTTGAGCTTTTTAAAATTGAAAGAAGGAACATTTTGTGACGTCAGACTTGTGGAGTGATGCCACCTTGCACAGCATTTGAATAACCATGACGCGAAGTAGTCAACCTGACAGGAGAGGTATGGTGTGGCTTTTATTCATACTTTTAAAGTATCCAAAGCTTAGCTTCAACTTTTAACTTAATGACATAGCTAAGTCATGACACAAAGATCTCGTTGGCTGTGGCGTCTGTTTGCTAGCGGTGTCCCTTTAAGAAGAACGAGGCGATGGTCTTTCCGCAGCAACTTCAATAGCTAAACGCTGGACTTGCTCCAAGATGTACAAAAGTTTTAAAAAAGCGATACATTACTGTCGTCGTTCTCCACAAAAAAAAAAAAAAAAACACTGGCTAAGCCAGAATAGAACCGAATGTTTGCTGCTGGCTGCTTGAAATATTTGGCAAACCAAAGCATTTTGAAGTGTAAATCAAACCTTTAATGTGGAATGCTCTGCACCACGTTTTATGTTACCATGCCAACAAACAGAATCAATGCAGTATTTTTCGAAAAACATTCTTGGCAGACAAAAATGAAAAAAATATCGCATGCGAACCATCAATCACTTCTTCAGGTAAACTGTCGTCGGGTAGCAGCCTGGAAAAATCTAGAGTTTCCTTTCGCAGGTTCTTTTTCCTTTTTCTGTTTTTTTTTGAGAAAACTGAAGCCAGACAGAAGGAGTTTTTAGTATAGAAGTTTGAGCTATCATTTAAATTAGGGTCGCTGAGTGAAAATCAGAAGAAATGGTCACCTAGTTAGTAGCCTACTCAGTCCCTTGCATCGTCTGCTTTCAATGACGTCGTAAGTGTTTGTTGTCTTTTCTACCCGGACAAAACTTGTCTAACTTGTAACCGAGCGGTTATCGGTCTCCACGCGATCGGTAGAGCGACTAGCCGCCGTCTCTAAGCACACATCGAGCTGGCAGCATCGTGGTTTGAAGGAGCATCAGTCTTCTCAACAAGAAGGGTTTTGTTCTGCCCCTTCCACGTGAAGCCAATTTCGGATATTTATCCTAAAGGAAATGCTGACAAACGACCCACTTCTCTTTGACCACTGCTCGAATTAGTCTTAGAAGTCCTCCGTGAAAAACGTAATTTCAGTGTAGATTAGTTGTTGCAAGTGAAGAAGACGTCATCATGGCTAATACAATGTCTCCAGGGTTGTGTTATGTAAAAATTCCAGACGTTTTAAACTTTAGAAAGTTGTTATTTCAATACTATTTTCCAAATGGAGTTAATTACAGATCGTTATTAAACGGGAAAATGCCCATAATACTTCAAACAATGGTCCACCTTTGAACCGGCAGTCGCTCTAGACCAACCATTCCTGAAAGTTTTATCCTTTTCCCGCTATAATATTTACAGCGGCATCTATTTTGACAGCTACAAGACAGGCGCGTGAGCGCGAAGTCAGGAACCAGCTCAACGTTTGAAGTGTACAGACTGTGTTGGGCAAAATCTGCCAGCAATTAAACTGATCTATAAACGCAAATTTAAACAACCCGCACGAGGTCTGACCAAATCAGTCAGAATTGGCTGAAGACAGAGAGGTTTCAAATGAGGCAGCAGTAAGTCGAGGTTTAGACTAGGGAATCGTCCGAAGGCACAAAGTCTGACTCGCAACACCGTTCTCTCAAGATGTACTCATTCGCGTATTCTTAAATCTCTATATTAAAATTAAATGTCTTTTTCTTATTTCCATTCCGTCGTACTTAACAGATCTGGCTCTCTTTTGCACGCTCATTGCTTTTGTCTAGCCATCTCGGATTATTGTAAAAAAGGAAATTGGAGCATGGAATGACGGCTCGAAACGTCTTCTTTAAAATCCAACCAACATCGTAGGCAAAGATTACACGACCCAGAACAACAAAGAACGAACTACTGCGTTTGTTTTAGCGATATTCAAACTAATCTTTATAGATAAGCGATTCGTTTGTACTGAACGTAAATTACGGCGCGGGAAGATTTTAAAGATATAAACATCCGAGTGCGAGATACTAATTCCTGTACTCCGATATTAATACCTACAATTATTACCTTTACTCTGAGTTACGGTCTGGTCGTTCTAGTAATAGGACTCGCACACGTAAACATAAAAATGCTAACATTGATTTACTTCTAAGGAGTAAATTTTCCTTCGTTATTGGATATCGTCCTACAAATGACAGTGGGTGGGCCAGTCTCGATTAGGGTCCAGGTCATGTGGCTTGGCTTAGTGATATCTATCAAGATTCTTTTTAATCACATATTTTACACTTTACTTAGTATCCAGGAGTTTAATAATCCCATTCTTCGTACAAGTAACTTCTAATATGATGCCAGCTCATTTAAGCACCAAAAGTATGGAATATCGATTTCAAGGGAACAGCAGAAGCCTCTTTCTCTTAACTGTCCGCCACTGCTTCCGTTAGTATCAGTTTTCATCTTTGCGGGCCAAATAAAGATAGATGCTGGCTGAAAAGGGCGACTTGTTAAAATATGAAAAAAGAAAAGGACAGAGCCTTTTTACTTGCGAATATTCCTTTGGAATAAACCGGTGACCCGAGAGTAAAACGTACCTGTCCGCACGCACAAAATACAAAATTATCAGGTGCTCCCACAATGCACTGTGGCGAGACTTTATTGGCTGTATTTTTTTCCTATTGCTATCCGCACGTGGGGCAGGGTTACCGAAACAGTCTATTACCCCGCTTCAGTGACCCGGAAAGAAAGAAATAGAAACGATAATAATTTTTTTTTTTTTTAATGAAAAAAGAAAGAAGATTTTAGCTCGATCAGTTAAGAAATTTCGATAAAGGGCGATTAAGTAGAGGTGTCACTCGCGGTCGAACTTAATCACGTGTTAGCGACGACGAACCACGTGATAATTAAAGTGTCTCACATCAATATATAAAATCGAGTTTTCCTCTCCTGTAAAGATAAAAGGAACCACGCAATTTAGGGTTCGATTTGATTGTCGTTTACATTTTTTTTGTAAATTCAAGTTCTTATATACAGGTTTTAGACGAGGATATTTTGGTCTGTCTACAAATCCCTCCCACCACTCTATCGGGTTACCGGAATATAGTACACAGATCTATTCTTTCTTTTTCTTTTTTATCACGTGACATCGGCCATGATAAAAAAAAGTTATTTATATACAAATCCGATCCGATGAGTATGAAGCGAAATGGACACACACTTCCCGTCGAAAAAATTTAGAACCCCATTTTATATAAACCGCTTCTTTAACTGCTAAAGTTATCTTCGGTCCTCCTACTCTTTAAAATAACCTAAAATAGATCCTCTCAGCGCCAACCTTAACAGCAAGAACTGACAGAGGGCGCCACTGACTGGTTATGGCGCACGGTTAAAGACAATCTATTGAAAATTTATAGAGAAAAGCCCATCAACGGAAAACCCGATGGCGGGCCATTTTAAAATGTAATCTAATTGCTCCTTTCCAACACCAGTGGTATATCAATAACCTTTTATAAATCGAAATGGGGAGGGAGAGAGAGGGGGTCTTTGAAAGCTGTTAGGACAGCCATTGCTGTGTAATAAAGTACCTATACCATAACTAATATCGACAGGCAGTATGGATGCATCTCTCTCTCGTGTCCCACAAAAACAATAACGGGACTCCTTTTACCCCAATTTAACCAGACCGTTTAATTTATGTAGCTTTAAAAAAAAAGGTCTTTAACGTTTCGTGTTTTTCTTTGAAAAATATCTACAGCTGAGAATCTCCCCCTTTTTATTTTTCATTCTAGCTGCCGATTTGTGGCAGCGCGAGGCGTGAATTGTTACTGATATTCTTCTTTTTTTTTGCGGAAGATAATTCGCCTCGCGGACAGCAGCGACCCCCAGTATCGTGTTCTCTGTATCTTCAACTACAGAGCCGACACGAAATTTGAATTTCTAATCAGATTCTGGTTGTGTTTTTTTTATCACACTTTAATACCGTTATTCTCCGAGCACGCGAACGGCTCCTTATTATCAGCTGAGACGAGATCAATGACGGCTCAGCTTCTACTTTCTCGTTTCTTTATTATTATTCCCTCTTCCACCTTTGTTCAAGACGCCACAGAAATCATTCGGCCCCGATGGCGCCAATGAGCGGTCGGTCAGCCCAGACACACGATAATCAAAAGCTACAGAGCTCAGCACACCATTTCTCCAAATCTCGCGGGTGTCTCGAGACAAGGCTGGCGCCGAGAATTTTGTTTCCTCCTAAAGTTTTTATTGTTTCATGAAAAAAAAAAAAAAGAAATAGATCGTTAACTCCCGGAGTTTTAAATCTATGCATTAAATTTGTTCTTTACCGCTGTTACTGAAAAGCAGGGTTGGTAGAGATCGGCTGAGTGTTGACGAGACTTCACAAACCAGCGCGCAGATCTTACCTGTCAGTTCGTGAAGTATTAGGGACGTTATGATTGGCTCTCTCTCAGGAAGCGCGTCCTCTTCCTTTACAGAAGGGAGGCCTCGCCTGCCGTTAATTGGTCGACGACTGCTTTAAACGACACTGATGGATGTGTGCAGATCGGGGAGGATGGGCAGGGGAAAGGTCGACGGGATTTAGTAAGAGTTACGATGATTCATAGTTTAAAACCAGATGCTAGTGCGAGTTAACACATTTTGTAATTAGTCACTGAGGAAGATCCAAACGAAGAGCCTTAAAACTCACTCTCCCCCCCACAGAAGTTGGTTATTGAAGACTTCCTGTTACAATTCATGTTTATTGGAAGGGAAGATCTACTTGTTAAATCACATTGACACTTGACAACATGGAATACTTTCTGGACGTATCGCACTAAAATCACTGCGAGTTAACAGCTGCGTCGATTTGGTCCTTTTTCATTGCTGTGCAATCTGTATACTTTGAGTGGGATTTATAAAGTAGGATTCGTGTAGCACCCGAAAGGAAGGATTCTACTCCTGAAGTGCGCATAAAATATAATTTGTCTCATACCAGTCGGCTGATATATGTTCTTTTGCGCAAACTAACGAACTATTTCGCAATTCGTCGAAGGCTCCTGAGATGTGAACGGTTTGTAAAGACCAGTCGGAGATACACGAACAGATACTGGACCAGCCGGCGTATCTATTAGGATACACGACGATCCGTCACTGTAGCTGAGTCACACACGCCATCTAGCGTCAGCGTCGAAACACCGTGAACTGAGGAGTCGCGGCGGTGATAGGGGATACAGGTACCCGACAGAGATCTTAGCCTTTTGCTTCTTAAAGATGTTTGTTCGCACGATGCTCGGATTAGTTGATGTCCATACTCCGCCTTTCTAACCCCCCTCTTCTATTAATGAATTAAAACTGGTTTCGAAAATTTTGCGTATCGTTTAGTTTTGATAAACGCTAACTTTGCCCTGCATTCGGTACACGGTCACGTGACTGTTTAAAAAGTTCAGATGCTATCACTAAGGTATCACAAGTTCGAATTATAGGCGCTATGAGAATTCTGGGATATGAACTTCATGGTGCGCACTTAAAACATTCGCTTTCACTTCAATGAAAGCGATGTAGTGGATATTTGAAATCTAGAAACTTTGAACATGAAGTAATTTTAAAATTAATGCAGCGCTCAATCAAGTAACTGGCTTCCGCTTTTGGGGGACACAGGATTCCATGTTGCTGATCTGTGCAAGTTGTTGAGGGAAGGGGGAGTTAACCGCTGCTGACAATAACTGTCGAAGGCGACAGAGACTGCAGTCAGGGATGAAATGTTTAGTAACAAGTTTATTTCTGAAACAGGGTAAGGGAAGATTTTGTCCGCGTGCGACTAGAAACAGAAGGAACAAAATCAAGCGGATGTTTTTGTGATAACCATCCGTGTGCTTCTATGATAATAAGAAAAGCGAATGGGATCGAAATTCAGTTATTTACAAAAACCTGGAAGAAAAAGAAAATTGGAATGAAAGCAAGAAACGCAACAGCAAAATTTCTTTTAAAAGTTATCCATATATAAAACGATCGTTTTTTGCCGATACCTCGCTAACCAAGGGAGCTCTGTGTCGAGGGGGTCGGCTCACTGCAGTTCTAATCGCGCTGATCCCGTGCTTTAAAAAGCACCAATAATATTTAACTTAAAAAAAAAACAAACTTTGGCGCAGATATCGAGTTTAAGAAAACTCGACACATTCGAGCGAATAGGTTACAAAATATCTTCTTTAAAAAAAATCAAAAAAAAAAAAATCCCACAGTAAAATTTGTTCGGTGGTTTATGCTAAGGCGGCTTCTGTAATCAAACGGCCGGCCCCGCTGGTCCTTAACTGACGTCATATCCGGGTAATACCCGGAACCGTCTTTGTATAACTGTAGCCGAGAATAGGCACGAGAAAGTTACCTGACAGCTCTCTGAAGCGGTCCCTTTCACTGCGCATTTCAAGGGAAATCAATTTGTCAGATCTGACATGAAACATGCTGGGCGGCAGACATCGAATT
This sequence comes from Nautilus pompilius, assembly GCA_018389105.1. Classification (NCBI taxonomy): domain Eukaryota; kingdom Metazoa; phylum Mollusca; class Cephalopoda; order Nautilida; family Nautilidae; genus Nautilus; species Nautilus pompilius. The sequence continues at coordinate 1,181,446 of JACATO010000598.1, read as the reverse complement.
TATCATAAAATCAGATCAATGGGGAAAATGTATTGATATCTACGCTCGTAAACCCCCGCTTCGTCTAGTAAGCTTTTCTGACTACACAAGAATAATAAGGTAAAGTACTAATAGCAAATATAAGCGCTAAAAACGAAGTTCTGTACAATATTCTCCGATTTAAAAAAAAAAAAAAAAAGAGTATTTTAGAAAAAAATGTATTCCATCCGAGAAGCGTATTTTTATGACGGTACACCTTTCGGGGGTAGGTCAGCCAGACTTGCACGTGATGTCGGCTGCCAAAGGTAGCGGCAGACCAGGTCACCATTGATGCCCCGGCTCAGTCATTCGATTGTCAAACTAATCGCACTGTCGACATCTACGCGCCGACGTAACGCAGTCGGAGGGTTTACCGTGAATGGCTGCTGGCTGGATCGAGTGCTCGACGAAGTCGAAGAAGCCGGTCGCAGATCCGACACTTTCAGCCAACCGGCCTCGTCAGCTTTATACCTGATCTGCGACGCTTCGTACTGAACCCGATCGAGACGGAGCATTCCAAGACAGTCTGAAAGGTTTCCCAACAGTCTGGAGGAAGAGGCGGTGGGCGCGGTCCGCCCCTCATTAGTCCGGCGCCCTGACTGACGGGTTTCTAGTGGTGCCACGTAAAGAACGGAAACCTCGTCATCTTTGTTTGTTTGTTTTTGACGATGTTAACTATTTTCTTGCTACTTACAAGCTGACAGCGGTCCATCGTTTCGTCTGGCGCCCAGTGCTCGTTCGTGGGTTTCTCGACCGCATGGCTCGGCTACCCAGTCCAAATCCTTGGCACAGGTTTGGCCCGTCCGACCTGAGAATTAGCACAGAGGAATCGGTCTTGATCATGTATTCTGCCTTCGCGTTCTACGCAAAACTATTCCAATTGTCTGTGGCTTTTACCACTCGGCAAACAGCCCAGTATTTCTTCGTTTTAACAAAATCATTAGAGAAGTTAGCTAGGGGTATTAAAGACTAGGCTCTGAGATCAGGTTCGGATTAAGTTCAAGAACGTTTCCAGCTGCGATTCACTTCTTCATGGTTCACGTTGACGAAACGGCTTGAGACTCTTCATAGGTTATTTTGGGAGTCAGTGGGTTAACAAGCACTGTAGTTGGTACGAAGTAACAGAAGGCTGGACAAATAATCACAAAGCGTTTCATGATACTCCCCTAGGGCAACTTTTAGTATTATCTTGCCAACGAACTAGTATCGGACGGGTCAGAAGGACGCGGCCTACAAAATCCAAACCGTATAACATCAAAAACGAAGCCTTGTCTTACTCTCCATACGGACGAAAACCCGGCTGACTTCAAACCCACGACAATCTTTCCGTTACCCGGTTATTTGTTGAAGATTTAGTTCAAGTGTGCAGCACAAATCCCGACAGACTGAGGAGTAAGATCTACCCTGCAAGAAGGAAATTACCTTTTCATGGGTGATGGAGACGATGGCATCGTATTTTATCAGCGCCAGCGCATCACCATGCAGCGGTGTTTCACAACTATATCTTAAAATACATAACGCAAGCCATTTTTGCTCTCAAGGCATCACTGATCGAAGCTAATCGATTTTAGACAATAGCTTGCAATTTCTATTAAACAGGAAATTCACCTATTGATCTCAATTAGATTGAGACATTGGACAAGCTTCAGATTTTCCGCCTGCAGGCCGGTGGACTTCATTGTCTCCACAATTCGTAACCGACCCTCAACTATGAAGAAAGACAGACCGAACTTAGAACATTTCCGTTCTATAATTGAAGTCTGGGCATCTTGCCAATCCATTATTCCTAAAATCAAAGCTATTTCAGTTTGTGCAGCCACAGACTCATACTTCATACCCATTGTACGAATCTCACACACAAACTCGACACCTAAAATTTCATCAATCAGCACTGGAGAATAAACACGAAAAGCGCCGATTCTCTAATTCCTCAGGTGTCATAAAATCCTGTTATTTCTCTTTAAGCTATTTCTGATAATTACCTTGTAAAATTGTACCGCTGATCAGGAGTTATTTTATTCGCAGGAATAATGCAAGATGACGACTGAAGATGTAAACGTGCTAAGATCGAGACCGTAATTTTATTCTCTCTCTCTCTCTCTCTCTCTCTCTCTCTCTCTCTCTCCGTACCGACGTCATATCTCTCTCTCATGACAAATTTTTAACCCTGTTTTATCTTTTTCCAGAAATGTAGCTACATTTTCTTTGGAAAATACTGATTTATCTGTTCTCAGTATTTCAGAATGCATAACACATTCTACAGTTATATTTGATGCAACGGTTACATCGATATATCAGTATGAAAAAATATAATTTATATTATTTCGGATCATTGATTGAGTTGAAATTAAACTTTAAAACCAATTGTTATTTCTTTTACTATTATTACGTAATTTTACATTATTTTAATGTTTATTCTTATTGCATGAAACGTACACAAATAATTTTTTCAGAGAAAGGATGTCAAAATCATGTAATGTTACTCAACTATGTACAAGTTTCTCAATTTGTGTCCATTGAGCAGACCGACCGACGAGTCGGCGAACTTCATCGGTTCCCTTCCCTGACCCACAAGACGCCCTCCACAACCGGACCATATGTCTGGTTAAACATGGGTTTTCAAAAAATGATTACTTACCTGGACACATTTCTGTCAAGGATTCCACCTTTCCACCAGATAAATTTAAAAAAAGATAAAATGCCGAAGATAGTTAATACAAATTTAGTAAAATATGTACTTCACAAATAGCTAAATCAATGGGTCTGTTAACGACTTGCCCTTCGTCGGCCGCTATAAGCGGTGGTCACGCGCCGTGAAATTAAAAAGAACGCTTGGTTCGCTTATAACAACATCCCAGCGACTTAAGACCGTTCGGGAGTTTCTCTAACTATAAAAAAATGTTATTATCCAGTAATAGCTAGCGAAACATCAGCAAATACACTTCAGTGGCATAATTACGTCTCGATTTTATTTCTACGGTTGGGTGATCATCAGATCACCACCGATTCAGCTGTGATGCTAATCCTACAGAAAGATCGAGAGGTTCCAGGAGCTGAAGTGAGAACGACTGCTGCCGAGTTAGATAACTAAGTACGCGACAGCGTTGCCAAGCGCCGTGGTTACCGCCGAAAGGGTCGGCTCGTGGGGGCGTGGCACTATTTACAGCAGCGTAGAGCCGGCTCTGTCTTAGACACCCCCACCCACCCGCTGGAAATTCTGACTTTTCTCGCCAACTCAACTGAGATCTGCAGGCCCTCTCCGCCATTAAGAGGCGGGACCGACCGCTCAACAGCTGTATCCGCTCTTAAAACCGCTACACGCATCAAAGGTTGAGTGAACAGCATCTGCTGATGACGCCATTCGCTGGAGGTCAACTGACAGCACTATGGCCAATTGAATCCCCCCTCATACTCGGGCTGAGGATGCGCTGAACGCCAGCTCACGGTAACATACGTGGAGGTGTACGAACTCTATCATTTGTAAAGGTATCGGTGGAACGGTTGAACAAAATTGGAGTGCGCCTCAAGTAATACTAGCTAGCGGATTAGTGGCAGGGGGGAGAACTCATTCCGAACCACCCCCAACTCCCGCCATCTTAAAACATGGCGCAGGAAATCTAACTGCCCGCGCGTGACTGTTACGTAACGCTTGCGTCTTCAATTTCGCGTGAATTCACGCGATGTGGAAAGAATGGCGTAGAATCACGTGATGTTGGAAAGCCTCATCGACTTTCTAATCAGATCAGCCACCACCATTGCTTGGTTGACTACGCCGAAAGGTGGTGGCGCTGTGTTTTGACAGGACGAATGGCGGACTCGGGTTTTCAGACAAATTTATTTGAAATAGAAGGGAAAAAAGAAGTTTAAAGATTAATCATTGTTTGTTTCGCTTCTGTTTTATACACTCATCCCTGCAAGATCGATAATAGAACAGTGGAGTTGTAGCAGGTAATCATCGGTCATCCCCATCTTTACTGTAACTATACACTAGTTTATTGAACGCTAGGCAAGATCCACTGCTAGGTTAGGGCCAATTACTATTACAGTAATTTCTTTCCTTTTTTTTAAAATTTTTTTATTTCTTTGAGTAATTCGTAGTGGTAACACTTTTAAAATCTTTATTTCAAAAGAGCTCTTATCGATCTTCAGCAAATCAAAGACTGTTGGTTTCTTTTATATCAACCCCAGGGTTCTATTCGTAATTAATCGCGCGGCTATAAGAGAAAGTCTCTTTATAATTCCAATTAAGATCAATTTTAGGCTGTGTCCATCAGATCAAACGTTAGAGAGAAAAAAAAATATATATATTTGTGTATTTTTTGGAAAGCCGAATTTTAGGAGAATTTATGCACGAAGTAATCGGGATATTAACTATTGACATACAATGTAGTTGTAAAACATTCGTACTCTTCTCACTCTTTCTTGTTTACTTGGCTTTTTTTTTTGTTTTTAATTCAAGAAATCTAAAAATCACCATTACTATTTCAATAAATCAATGATCCGATGTAAGTTATTTTTATATAATGAACTTTACCCCTTCTTGAGCTATTGGAAGATCCGAAATTGAAATCAGCAGGAAAAAGTTTTTTTATTTTCCATTTTTTTTTCTTTTTAAGAAACAAAAAATACCCAGTTAGATTGTTCAAACAAATTCATAATCTTCCGTCTATTTAGTAAATCTATTACAACAGACTAAACCTTATTTAGAACTTTTCATTTATTAAGTTATTAAGTAAAGTCTCCACTTTTTGGTTCAATATTTATGCCTGATCACTCGATTCCAAGTGTACAATCTAATCTACAAAATTGAAGCAACGTTTTCATTATTTGCTTAAAGATTTATAGGTGTGTTTTTATACCTTTTCAAAAAAAATATAATAGCACATTAATAAATTTACATCTACACTAGCGGTCAAAACTATAGACTTGCCAATAAAATATTCTGAATTCCATATACAGTTTAATCATAAAACCTATTGTAGCGCATATATTAGGGTGCCAAAAAAAATGAATAGCAAAAATGTTATCATATATAGTTTGAGACTCATCTGCCTCAATTTGTTCTTTTTTGGTTAAACTTATCTCCCGAAAGTTTTTTGACACCTGATGAATATTTAGAGGTTGCTCAATAGATCCGATCTAAAGTTTACTCTTGTGATTTCATACGTCACGTATCATTATTGATCCCCAGAAACTAAAGAATGGGATTTATATACAGGATGATGTGCATTATTTAATAAATTTCGCTATAAAGGAATATTCATAAAATGAGACAATATTAATTTGTCGTTTATTATTTAACTTCTAGATTGAACTAGATACATAACATTTTATAGCAGCCAATCAATAAATTTCACGTTTTCTGAAGTAGTAAAAGATAATACAATACATTGAAACTAACTTCGAACTCGTTTTTCGATTTTAGAAAAGCTACAATTTATGTGTTATGGTTACAATAGTAAATGACAAAAACGTGGTTTCTGGTTGATAGGAAGTGGTTTGGATGCATTTATGGGATACAAACTTCTATCCTATCGGCGTATTTGGAAGATTCTTTTATATTCATTGGCAAATAAAGTAAAAACAATGTTAAAAGGTGCTACAGCTACTGCTCGGGAAATATTGTATTTGTGGCGAATAGCAAGAATTCCCGCAGGACGTAAGTAACATATCACAAATAAAATCAGAGACCTGTTCTCAAAACGGCAAAGCCTTAGGGGAAAAAATGCAATACGGAAGACAGCATAAGAAAGAGGACGAATTTGTATATACATTGGATGGCTCGTTTGATGCGACGCGAGCCGATGCTTTGAACATTATGAAGATTGCCGAAGGATAGAAGTACCAGAAAAGAAAAGGGAAGAAGGGTACAGGTTGGTGTTAAGTTATTTTGAGTTGTACAAAGGTAATAAGAAAGGGAGAATGAAAGAACCTGGCAGATATTACTTACAGTCTTCCTCAACAGTAGTGGATCCCAGCGGTTCAGGACGTAATGATTGCAGCACAAATGGAGGAGGAGAATCGTTCACATGATTTGCCATTATCAGGCTCTAAGTACTGGATTTCTGTCTGTATCCAGATCTAAGGCGACGGAAGTGCTCCAAACCGGCCAAAATAATCACCCATGGGTTACCCTCAGCCCTGGATGGAACTAAAGTTTGTCACAGAAATGAAACTTATTCTTTTTAGCATCCAAACATACAGCCACTTTCTCAGAATCCAAAAGACTATTATTTCACTACAGAACCAATATTAGACAGCTGAGAAGAATAAATCATCGAAATTTTCATTGCGAAGGAAATACAGAATTTTTTCGACCCTAAGATGGAAAGTCGTCGTCAGATTCGACGCTGGGAACAAATGCTGACCGACTCGTGGTTTCGCGAAACGTTTGGGCATTACCACAATTGGAGGAAAAAAATCTGCTAGAGAGCCACAGGCAGCTGCACTGTTCATTGTTATTCAAGAATGGAATTGGACTGACAACCTCTGTATTTATTCTGTCGGCACCATGTATACGAGTTAATTGTTGCAAAATTGTATGATGCTCTGATGGAAGCATCAAGTGGGCCCAATGTCTAACTGTTTCAAAGATTCCCTGACTCTTGGAACTCGACTGATGAGAGCGCACAGAAGCTACGAGTGACGTTTCTGTTGCATTGACAGCAAAAACGTTCAAGGATGACATGATTTCATATTCATTCGCATTCATGTTCGTACACCAGAAACTTACCACAGAGATGGGTGGAAAATTTGATTTATTGCCTGGATATTTACCTGTTCCGTTCGAAATTGTACCTAACCTTTAGAGTTTTAGATTTAAACATATTCGCAGTTTTCCTGTATCTGGTGACTTGGTTAATTTGTCCATCTGCTCCATGGGAATAATTTGGAGCAGTTCAAAGATCCTATTACCTTACTGCTTGCAGGGAAATAAATGAAAGAGTATCTAAGGAACCAATTAAGATTTCTCAGGCCACATCTGGTACCTGAGTAAAACACCAGTTGAGTTGGCATTTTTTAGTGTGAAGGTTTCATGTGATAATGAGGAGGGCCATGATGAGAGTCTTTGAAGAGCATCAGGGAGAAGATGACTCACCTTGTTTAATCCAGGTTAATGAACTACTTGTGCAAGAAAGACTGACAACAAACAGTGTGAAACTGTTTACATCCCTCAGTATCTCTTTTCATTTTTTTTTTCCTTTGGAATCAAATGGTGAGTTTATTCGAAAAAAGGAAAAAGAGTTGACCAATTAAAAGCTGTAAATGATGCAGCTGAAGGATGTGTGATGTTGATTTAGTCATTCAGTTCATTTTTCACTCATCAAGAAGAACGGAAGCAGTTCCTTGTTCAAGTTGTTGAAATACATCAACGGGATTATGCTGCTCTGAAAAAAAATTTAATACGGTTCAATAGTTGGGCAAAAAATGACGGAATATACTTTTAGTTTCTGTTGTTTATTTTGTTTTTTTATGTACAGGATCCTTAAAATTTTCAGATAGAATTAGTTAGAGAAGCAGCCTCTGAAGCCCACATCATGTCATTATGGTATTAGATTTTGAGGGCACTGAGCGACCGCTAAATGTTATTTAATCTTAATGAGATTTTCTTACTTTAAAGTTGTCATCAGAAGCAGAATATTAAGCGATGAGAGCTGAAAATATTTTTCGCTGGCATTCTAAAATATACCTATATGCAGTAATAAACGGATTTTGCATGATGTAACTACCGTTTCTACACAGCATTTGTCTAAGACAGCCTCACGTTACCTAGCATTCCCACACCAGCGGGATAGTTGACTACGCCTGGGTTACTCTCTCGCCAACAGTTTACCAAAGAATGGACAGGAAAAGGAACAGATCTAAAGTATAATTGTGCTGAGCGATCGTGCACATCCTTTATAAAAATCTTACAGCTATCATCCGGACTTTGACCAAAGATTATTCTAAGATATTTGGACGACATTCGTACAGCTATCAAGTTTTAAATGGAGACAGAAGATAATAACCAGATTTCCTGTCGTGGGTTTTCTTTTCCAGGCAAAAAAATCTACTAGTGTACACAGTAAGATGGGCGATGGGAGTAAAAGAAATAATTAAATAGTTAAATGTATTTCAAGAGCAGAATAAACGTGCTTCTGAATACCTTGCCTAACACTCCAAGGACTTCAGCATCAGCGTCATAACGAAAATACTGTAAGATTAAGAAATCAATCAATCAACAGATCCGTCTTCAAAGGAGAAATACCCATTAAGAGCACATTTACTTAATTTGTTGCGCTGTAAAAAGGAAAATATCATTGAAACGGAGATTCCCGGCCAGCAAAACCAGAATGGAAGAGCACAGAGGGTCAGCATTTTGATGTATTCAGCTAAAGAGGTTACCATTAGTTGATTGGAAAAGCCTTAACTGACCCACTAACTTCCGAAAAGTTAGCTTTTTTTAAAAGGGGATTAGCTGGGCAGGGTACAGTCGGTTGCGGCGTAATGCTGTAGATTCTAATGATGAAGGCCGGATTGTTCGCCAAAGTCTACAGATTACAGTTTTTCAACTAAAAGAGATTCCTTCTGAGTGCGCGCATTAAAAGAGAAATAAAACATGGCGAAAGAAATGGTTACGCAAAATGTAAAGCCAAATATAGGAGAAAATTAGCTAAGTCGGAGAATAAATCAACTCTAGAAAAAATAAACAAACAAACAAGTTTGGTCCAAGTGTATCGATTAATTGTTTTCATTCGGGTATATCAAAGATCACCGGTCAATAGAAGAATGGAAATAAAAGCCGTAGAATGTCTGTCGATGGGATGATTTCAGTGCATCCAAGTGTCGGCTCTGTGATCAATTCTCGCCTTATTTGCCGACAAGAAACGTCGCCTCCAATAAAACAAATAATTACTAATGCTAAAAAAGGATAATTATGGCTGTCGGTTGTCCTTGCTCCATGTCAATTAATGGGATAGGGGGTCCAAAGACACGAGGATGTGTGGCCAAATGATCAAAGTGGCTAAGATGGTCACGCAATCGAGTTTTGGTTTCGGGGTGTGTGTGTGTGTGTTTTTTTGTTACGCCAGCTAGAGAACGGCTGAGAGAAACCATTGCCGCCGTCCGCTTGTACTCTACCGCGGAAGATGGATCAGGGTCTTCGAAAATGGCTGTAACCGGTCACAGTCAGCTAACTTCAGTCGGGACATTAATCAGCAGCTCCTTTTGGGGGACCATGTAGACTCATTCTTCTCACCGTAACTCTGCTCCCCTCATGACTGAAAACATAAAAAAAACGCTGTTTAATAGAAACTTACTCAATTCTCCGTCAGCCTATTGCCAGCCATTCGCAGCGTAATTACGGAAAGGGATATTTCTAAGTGATGGGAGGGGGTGGGAAGGGGAGAAACTGTCTGTTCTTAGTCCACATCCTAGCAACAGAAACATTTAAAAAAGACAACAACAACAACAACAAAAAAAGATTTTTAAATTAAATACGATTCTTGGAATAATTAATTATTTCCTTAATCTGATTTCATTAATTCCATCTCCACACGAAGTTCGCCGGAGGTTTCAATCCCCCCCCTTAATTTCGGTTTTTTCTTTAATCTGGGTTCTAATAAATTTAAACTAAATCCCTCTGTGGCCGTCGCTTTCTATTCCTCGTGTAACTGTCATTAATCACCTGTTTTTTCCCAGACCAGCAGCGCTTTGTTTTCTTTTCCTTATTTTAACCAAACAGCTATTAGATTGTTTTTTTTTTTACTTACTACGTTTTATTACGCACCCAACAGGCGTCTGTATCCAGATGTTTGCCGAGCCGAGCTCGGACTGGCGAGAAACGTACACCCTTCCTCGCCGGCCGCTCCCGATGCTGGCCGAGCCGGGCTCGGACTGGCGAGAAACGTACACCCTTCCTCGCCGGCCGCTCCCGATGATGGCCGAGCCGAGCTCGGACTGGCGAGAAACGTACACCCCTCCTCGCCGGCTGCTCCCGATGCTGGCCGAGCCGGGCTCGGAGTTCCCAATGAAACAAAGTTTGCAAACGAGGAATTAAACGAAAAAAAGTTTTCCCACTTAAAAGAGGGAGATGCACGATTTCTACAAAATGAAAATAAACAAGTAAAAAACACACAAAGAAGTAACTATAAACAACGACAATAAGTAGATCAGTTAAATGGCAACAGAAGCTGCCTGACTGCTGGGTATGAATTATTCAGCTGTAAACGTTCTTCCCCTTTAAATTGGTAAACAATCTGCTTTAAGAGTCCAATGAGGAAATACGTGTCGGTTGTACATATATTAAAACCTCATGCAAACTTCTTTTTTCAATGTGGTCGGTTAAAAAACCGCGTATAGAATTATTTAGTTATGTGGTTGCTAAAAAAAAAGCAGCACAAAATGTTCTCTGGTGGATATAGTTAAAAGAGACACACTCGGTTCTCTAATCAATATGGTTGATTAAAACAGCACACAGAATTGTGCAGCCAACAAGGTTGATTTAAAAACGTCTTGCAAAAATTTATATTCACTACTGTTCATTTAAAAAAAAAAAACAACAAAATATTTTAAGAAAAAATGCTGTGGTTGTTTCCTTGTCATAGTGTTCGTCTAAAATTCGCTCGCACTATTCTCCAGTGAAAATGATTGGTTAAAACAGAACAGACAGCGGTCTCTAGTAAATGTGATTGGTTAAAACAGAACAGACAGCGGTCTCTAGTAAATGTGATTGGTTAAAACAGAACAGACAGAGGTCTCTAGTAAATGTGATTGGTTAAAACAGAACAGACAGCGGTCTCTAGTAAATGTGATTGGTTAAAACAGAACAGACAGAGGTCTCTAATAAATGTGATTGGTTAAAACAGAACAGACAGCGGTCTCTAGTAAATGTGATTGGTTAAAACAGAACAGACAGCGGTCTCTAGTAAATGTGATTGGTTAAAACAGAACAGACAGCGGTCTCTAGTAATGTGATTGGTTAAAACAGAACAGACAGCGGTCTCTAGTAAATGTGATTGGTTAAAACAGAACAGACAGCGGTCTCTAGTAAATGTGATTGGTTAAAACAGAACAGACAGCGGTCTCTAGTAAATGTGATTGGTTAAAACAGAACAGACAGAGGTCTCTAGTAATGTGATTGGTTAAAACAGAACAGACAGCGGTCTCTAGTAAATGTGATTGGTTAAAACAGAACAGACAGAGGTCTCTAGTAAATGTGATTGGTTAAAACAGAACAGACAGCGGTCTCTAGTAAATGTGATTGGTTAAAACAGAACAGACAGAGGTCTCTAGTAAATGTGATTGGTTAAAACAGAACAGACAGCGGTCTCTAGTAAATGTGATTGGTTAAAACAGAACAGACAGGTAAAACAACCTTTCATAGTATTTTCTAATTTATGTGGGTAGTTAAAAGCCCCATGCAGTGATCTCTAATTAGCACTTGTTAAATTCCCTAATCTATGCGACTGGCTGAAAATATTTTCACGCAGTGTTCTCTTTTCGATATGTATTTTCTTGGTTGTTTAAAAATAAGTAAATTTGGTCTACTACTAATGTTGTGGGTTTGGTTAGAGAGTTCCCAGATCGACGTGGTTGGTCAAATATCTGTACTCGGTATTCTTTAAACAATAGGAGTGGTTATAAAGCCGCACTATTGTTGTTGTTTAGCGAAGTGGTTAGTGTTTTATAGTCATGCTTCCAGGCTGTCAAGACGCACGCGGATCTTAGCGGCTGCTCGACGATGTTTACAGGTGGCGTATTTTTTTTGTATTCTCGGTGACTTGTTAGCAGAGTTGTCCGACTGTTCTCCGTTCGTGGTTGCCATAACAAAGTGCGTAGATATTGGTAGTCATGGCGACGGGTTGGGGCACGATGCTGAGCGTGTCTTCTGCAGAAGGTGTTCCGCGTTATGCTCGGCTCGACAGCCGGTTCTGATGCCGATGGTTGGCCAAAACTCTTGTGCTTCACCTCAACCAAAGGCCCTAGTTTCGTACCGCGATAACATTTCTCCCGAATATCATCGTCCTGTTCTTTTTCTTTTCTTTTTTTCCCCGTTAAAATCGTGAACGACCGAACTGAAAGAAACCTTTACGCTTTTCTTCTTCTTTTCTAATCTTGGGAGACAAGGAGCCAAATCTCCCATCTGCTCAGAAATGAAGACGACGGAGAGGAAATTCGTTATCCATCCAATCGATCGGTTTGTCAGAACCGCCTCCATCCAAAACAGACCTTCACCTTTTCGAGTCTCGCCCCGTGACCTTCACCCGCGAGTGGTTCGATCTGTGCCCGTTATAAGCCCATTTTTATGTGCGAATATCGGTTGAAGATAATAACTACATATTAATTATACTATTTTAATATAGCAAAGAAATGCCCATCTGTCGGAGGAGGAGGAGGAGGAGGGGGCCGCCCTATTTTTTTTCTTCTTTTTCTTTTTGCAAGAAATCATCAGATGAAAATTTTTGTTACCTATTTATGTACCCACGCATCTCATCTCCTGACTCCGTAATGGCGTTCTACAGAACTGGCAGGTTATTGCGTCAGATCGTCTGCTCTGTGACTGTACCAGAATAGCATTATATCTTGAGACACCGGTTAATGCCATCCTCGAAGGAAAGGGATAGTATGCTGAGGGTCCCCCTCCGAACTACCCTCCCGACCTCTCGGCCTCACCCGATAACAGAGGCCGGCACGGAACGGTAAAAAAAACCCGTGCGGACAGACACGGCGGCGTTTTCTTACAATGGCAAGTTTCCTATCGATGAAGGTAATGAAATCATCCGTGTTCAGAGCGTCCGTTTCTCCCGAACTCCGGAAGCGTCGGCTGCACGAAACCAGAACGGAAATACGGCCATTTCTCGCCAGTCTCAAGATGTCCAGCGCGTCAGGTGCGTCGTCAAGAAGAAGAGGCGTGCTCTCCTCCTCCTCCTCCTGACCCGGTGTCTTTTTGTTTGAAGATGCACTTATTTTCCAAATAAAAATATAGGTTAATCACTTTTAACATTCAAAATTATTCAAAACTAAATCGTCGTCATCATCATCATCATCATTAATAATAATAACAATAACAATAACAATAATAACAATAACAATAATAATAATAATAATAATAACGATAACAACAACGATAACGACAACAACAACAACAACAACAATAATAATAATAACGATAATAATAATAATAACGATAACAACAACAATAACGACAATAATAATAATAATAATAATAATAATAATAATAATAATAATAATAATAATAATAATAATAATAATAATAATAATAATAATAATAATAATAATAATAATAATATTGTGTTAAACATTTTCCAGCCAGTAGAGTCTGCTCTCGTGGGGACAGTTTCAACCATCCCACATTTACACTGCTCCCGAGAGGATGGGAATACCAGGCGCTGACTCTCCGGCCACAGGGTTGAAGATGGGCCCGGCCGATTTCCTGCCACTTACAGAGATCACGATCCTTTCTTTTGTCGGTTGGAACAGTGCATTAAATCCGATTCCCAAAACTTATTAGTTCTTCACCTCCCCCCACCCCCACCCACCCACGCCGTTTTACAATTTGGCATCATGTCGTAACGTGGTCTCACGCGCCAATATCGATATCCTCTACAAGAATTTAAAGGAAATCGTACGTATTTCTTCAGATGAAATTACTTTCAGTAAACGATCGGCTCCGTAAATAAAATGGAAATCCACGAAAGATGGATAACGAAAAAGATTTTCCATTCCCGTGGAACTGTCGAAAAATAGAAATCTATTCTACTTATCTTTGAGAAAGAAAACACAAATAAAATTCCAGGATTCCCATACAGAGAGACTTTGGATTAGTTAGTTTATACAAATGTTTTTTAAAAAATTCCCTGAAGTCGATATTGGTTATGACAACAAACCAATGATGCTAAATTAGATGGTCTCGATTTACTTGGGTCAAAAAACGTTATAAATATTTATTAAGTTATATTAGCCTTATTTTTTAAAAAAATAATAAAAAATATTGTTTTTTTTTTGTTCTCTATAATTGTACAGTCGTGGACAAGACTTCTGTATCGCCGTGGAATTATCCAATTTTGCTTGCTGGAGTCGAATTAACCCCCCCCCCCCGGTGAATTTGCATAACAATGTTACGTTAGTTACCGAGGTGCGTTCCGCTGTGTAGTTTTCTGTGTACTTGATGGGAAAATTACCAAAAACTGAAAAAGAAAAAAAAAAAAAAAAAACGAGACAGGGTGAGGACCCAACATGCACATACATAATTTCTGAAGAGACCTTATAAAATAAACCATGACAGAAAGTGGGGGGAGGCCCGATTAGACATTCAACAGCAGGCGTCCAGAAGCGGTCGGGTACCAATAGCTACATGAACGAGGAAGATTTGAAGCTAGATTTTGTTACTGCGGATCGAGGCTGATGCGGGACCCTGGACCTCGGGCTGTTAGCTTTCGGCTGAGTGCTCGCACTAACAACATTTCCCCCCTCTCTCTCTCTGTACCGACGTCATCTCTCTCTCCGAACCGACTTCTCTCTCTCTCTCCGTACCGACGTCATCTCTTTCTCTCTCTGTACCGACGTCATCTCTCTCTCTCTCTGTACCGACGTCATTTCTCTCTCTCTCTGTACCGACGTCATTTCTCTCTCTCTCTGTACCGACGTCATCTCTCTCTCCGAACCGACTTCTCTCTCTCTCTGTACCGACGTCATCTCTCTCTCTGTACCGACGTCATATCTCTCTCTCTCTCTCTCTCTCTCCGAACCGACTTCTCTCTCTCTCTGTACCGACGTCATCTCTCTCTCCGAACCGACTTCTCTCTCTCTCTGTACCGACGTCATTTCTCTCTCTCTGTACCGACGTCATCTCTCTCTCCGAACCGACTTCTCTCTCTCTCTGTACCGACGTCATCTCTCTCTATATATATACCGACGTCATCTCTCTCTCCGTACCGACGTCATCTCTCTCTGCGAACCGACGTCTCTCTCTCTCTCTGTACCGACGTCATTTCTCTCTATATATATACCGACGTCATCTCTCTCTCTCTTTACATTTAAAACAAAAGGGGAAGAGGGAACTAGAAAAATGTCCATTTAATATACACACTGCATCAGATGTTGTCTCTCTAACGATAAGGGTATTTGGAAACCCCCGTTATAACGTCTATTTTTTTTAAAATTATTTGTAAGATTCCCCCCACGCGCCCATCGGTCTCAAAGGACAACACGGCGGCCGTCTTCTCAAATGTTTTTACTAAATAGAGTCCAACTTGTGCGAACGCAACAGTAAATATCCGCTGATGGTTTTCTCTTTTAAGGGGTGGGACCAGTGGGTTTGCTACACAAATGCTGGAAACTAATGAAATGATTTTAGGTCGAAAATATCAATACGGTTTTACAGGGGCGTTTTAAGATACGGTCCCTGTTAGAATCGGGAGAATTCCTCAAGTGTCTTCCCGACCTCAACGTGCCGAATGGATTCGCTTTTGTCGTGGCACCAAAGAAAGAG
Source organism: Nautilus pompilius (assembly GCA_018389105.1). Classification (NCBI taxonomy): domain Eukaryota; kingdom Metazoa; phylum Mollusca; class Cephalopoda; order Nautilida; family Nautilidae; genus Nautilus; species Nautilus pompilius. The sequence continues at coordinate 1,165,935 of JACATO010000598.1, read as the reverse complement.
ATCTCCAGGCAATAAACGAGAGAAGGCTGTGATAGAAGGAATGTGTATATATATATACACATACACACACACATAAAAGGGGAAATTTCACTGACGCCTGTAATTCTAATTCTATTTCGCCCGGGTGCTGGAGGGAATGGTTATGAAAATCGAATTTCCAGGCGGTATGTCTTATAATAATTATAAACGTTCTGCTGTTCATCTGGAGCAGACGACAGTCGCGTATTTACGATCTAACGGCGGTCGAGAAAGTCGCATAACAACCGATCAGAATCTATTACCATTTGAAAAAAAAAATTTTGCTGGTCAAAAGGGATTAATCATCTAGAAGAACAGTCCCCTCTCCATCTCCTCTTTACGGGTTTCCGATAAATGTTAATATTCTTCATTATGTAAACGAATCTCCGCCAAAATATGTTTTTCGTGCAAGTGGAACTTAAAATCCAATTACTCGTGAATTTCTCTTCGGATATTTAATTTTAAATAAAATAAACAGGGACCCACGCAAAATATAGAAGAATTAAACGGATTGTTCAATAATATTCTAACGTCCCTGCTACTGTCAGAGGAGTTAAGTGATCCATAAGTATTCCGGTATGTATATTTTAGCGGTGAATGGATGGGGACTGAAATACTGGATACATTACGTGGAAGCATCGAGAATCAACACCGTCCAGCTCTGTAATATCTTTTTTTTAATAAAAAAAAAAAAAAACACCAACCGGTTTTAACATTTCTGGTTTGTATGTCTCAAGTGCAGTGACCATGGCGGCACCGAATTACTAAATTGTTTTATTCAGTGAAGGATACTTCATTAATACCCTGAAATCCTGACAACTTCTCTCTCTCTCTGTACTGACGCCATCTCTCTCCTCCTCGTACTGACGTCATCTCTCTCTGTACTGACGTCATCTCTCTCCTCCTCGTACTGACGCCATATCTCTCTGTACTGACGTCATCTCTCTCTGTACTGACGCCATATCTCTCCTCCTCGTACTGACGCCATCTCTCTCCTCCTCGTACTGACGTCATCTCTCTCTCTGTACTGGACGTCATCTCTCTCTCTCTGTACTGACGCCATATCTCTCCTCCTCGTACTGACGTCATCTCTCTCTGTAGTGACGCCATATCTCTCCTCCTCGTACTGACGTCATCTCTCTCTGTACTGACGTCATCTCTCTCCTCCTCGTACTGACGCCATATCTCTCTGTACTGACGTCATCTCTCTCTGTACTGACGCCATATCTCTCCTCCTCGTACTGACGCCATCTCTCTCCTCCTCGTACTGACGTCATCTCTCTCTCTGTACTGACGTCATCTCTCTCTCTCTGTACTGACGCCATATCTCTCCTCCTCGTACTGACGTCATCTCTCTCTGTAGTGACGCCATCTCTCTCCTCCTCGTACTGACGTCATCTCTCTCTGTACTGACGTCATCTCTCTCCTCCTCGTACTGACGCCATATCTCTCTGTACTGACGTCATCTCTCTCTGTACTGACGCCATATCTCTCCTCCTCGTACTGACGCCATCTCTCTCCTCCTCGTACTGACGTCATCTCTCTCTCTGTACTGACGTCATCTCTCTCTCTCTGTACTGACGCCATATCTCTCCTCCTCGTACTGACGTCATCTCTCTCTGTAGTGACGCCATATCTCTCTCTCTCTCTCTCAGTTGGCGCGTGTTCCAAAAAAACACCATTTCTGCACTTCCCTGCTTCCCCGAAGACCTGCCAGTGAAAACTTGGACAGGAGTCCGTGCACGAAAAACGGTTAATAATATCGTTTGACTCGGTGCGCAGTCAATGAATGCCAGGTTCTTCAAAATGTCGTCGCTAATAAAAGCTATCGCATATCGGCGTAAACAAAAATGCAGAAAATGCCTGTCAATGAAGAGCGCTAAAGAAATTTATTTAAGATAGTGAGCTTAAAGCTGGTGATTATAGATCCTCAATCAGGTTTGGAGCTGAGGCAATCATTTGCCATTATAGTTACTGAAAGATGAGTTGGTTATTATAGACTGGTGGATTTTATACACGTGTTATTAGTTCAGTAACCGAAAACTGGCTTCATTTTTAGCATAAAAATGACTGTTATAGCCAGGCGGTGTTACACGTAAGGATTTTTAGACAAATTACCAGAAATTTACCTCATAAATGTCCATATTACAAAGATCAAGCGGTGGAAAAGGGAAAATGTTACCGTTTATAGTCGGGCATGTTTTATCCACAGGTTATTGATGCGCCGGACTCGTGGATACGATTGTGACATGAAAAAAGTTTCTATCCACAGACATTACCAAATTAGTTAACAGAATCCGGCTGTTATACAAAGACGATTATTACTCGGAGGTTAGTAATATTTGTAGATTTCATGAAAGTTACTAAAAAAAACTGTAAAAGTTGCGAATCAAAATCCACTGTGTTGAACATATAGCACAAGTATTTTGTGTGTGTGTGTGTGTATGTGTGTTAGAGAGATTGAGATGGAGAGAGAGAGAGAGATGGAGATAGAGAGAGAGAGAGAGATGGAGAGAGAGAGATGGAGAGAGAGAGAGATGGAGATAGAGATAGAGAGAGAGCGATGGAGATAGAGAGAGGAGAGAGAGATGGAGATAGAGAGAGAGATGGAGATAGAGAGAGAGAGATGAGATAGAGAGAGATGGAGATAGAGAGAGAGAGATGGAGATAGAGAGAGAGAGATGGAGATAGAGAGGAGAGAGAGATGGAGATAGAGAGAGAGGATGGAGATAGAGAGAGAGAGAGATGGAGATAGAGAGATGGAGATAGAGAGAGAGAGAGAGAGATGAGATAGAGAGATGGAGAGAGAGAGAGAGAGATGGAGAGAGAAGAGAGATGGAGAAAGAAAGAGAGAGAGAGAGAGAGAGAAGAGAGAGAGAGAGAGATGGAGAGAGAGAGAGAGAGAGAGATGGAGAGAGAGAGAGATGGAGAACGAGAGAGAGAGGAGAGAGAGAGAGAGAGAGAGAGAGAGCCAGCCAGCCAGCCAGGTGGAGAGGCATTTTATTCCTTGTACCAATAATGCGAGATGTCAAGAGAGACACGTCACCGGTCGGGTTCAGACGGAAATATGACGTCACCAATTTGTAATCGCAGGATAACTGATACTGTGCGTAGCTCGAGAAAAGTGGTAGGTAGTTTTAAAAACGAAATCGCAGGTCCGTGCCCTCTGTGCCATAAAAGCACTGCTTAAATCATTCAGGCGGACGAACTGTTTGTTTTTAGTGGAAGTTAATGGTTAAACAACAACGTGGGGGGAAAAAGCAAGAAGAACAGGCCACTGCCGTGCGGGTTCTGGCTTATTTCCGCGGAACTGCAGTGCGCTTTATGCACGGTGGATTAGAGCCACTTTATGGGGAAGCAAGTAAATTTTGGGCCAAATGTTTTAGGTTGTCAGTCACCGTAATCTATGGAAAGTCTAAAAGCATCGACTTGGAGAGTTATTAGCGTCGGGGATAGGGTCGTATTCTTCCCCCCAAATCCCTAGTGCTAAAGCAGATTAGCCAAGAAACAGGCCCAGCTGTCTGGCCAGATTTCCAAAACAAGTTGATTTACCCGACGCCTCCGCTGCTGCAGACTTAAAGGAAGAAGAAGAAGAAAAAAAAAAAAAACAGTTGCTTTATTTTTCGAAAATCGCTGATTCCATGGAACACCGATCGCGACTAGTGGAAGGCATCTATCACGGCGCGAGCGGTTGATGCAACCACTTTTCCCAATGGCCAAAGAAATCGTTCGTTAGCGATTTCCAGCGGGCAGAATATTCACGTCTCTCGGCCAAGGCGCCGCCAACCACCTGGGTGTTGTGGACGGGCTTCATTGCTCACCTGGATTCCATTACAAAAGTCCTGAATCTCTTCTTCTTTTTTTATTGCTTTGGTTTCCTCATCGGCATTCTATAAAATGATGTAAAATTGTATGTCTTTTCTCGTAAATCTAAAAAAAAAAAAGAGAAAAGAACTGATTCAAGAGATGAAGCGGCTCATTCTTTTGTAGTTCTTATTTGAGAACATCTCACATCTAACTCTCGGGAAAATGAACCAGCAGAGTCAGTCTGGCTGCAGCTGTTGTGCGATCAAGCGAAACTAAATTACCGTTTTGCTCCGTACAAGAAACTTCACCTTATTTGAAATATTTAATGAAGCTGAAAAAAAAACTAAAATGAACTTCGAACAAATGACGGGCACCAGTTCCGTCTTCGTGCATATTTTAGGCTACTGGTTTCTACGTCCAGCTTCTGGACTCCATCTTTTAAACTGGGGTCCGGAATCACTCAACGACCAATCTCGATGACCTGAAAGTTTTATCGGATGTCTGCATTAGAACATAACTGTATTGAGCAATACGTTCTCTTTAAAATCTTCTGAGGCTGCATCTGTGCGGTAAATATGTGTACATCGCTTAAGTCCGAGAACGGCATTTGGAAACCGAAAGGTCTTTACGATGGCTTTAATTATTCAGGTAAGACAACAGAAAAATCGTCCTTTCGTCCGGTTATGGTCTACCTTAAAAGGAAGTAAAACGTAACAATTTGGATTGGGGGTCGCTCTCTTTTGTCGAGAACACGATCCCTGTTCCTTCAGTCGAGTTAGTTAACCGATCACGTGGTCTACAGGTCACCAGGTCAACAGCTTAACCATCGCTATGGAACGCTGCCCTTATTATTACTATTTTTGGTGGTAAAATTCAGCTTGTTTATCGTTTGGGGGTTTTCTCACGATGTACGACGGGGTGCGGTAAATCTTGGAAAAAAACTATTAAATCGCCTCAAAGCTGGTCGTTGGAATGTGTTTACTTGTCTGTGAAGCGGATGTCACCTGGTGTTTTCAAGTATAGCAAATATAACAGGAAAATTCCAGTCAGAATTGTTTACATTTATGTAAAATTTCTACCAGATAAACAGTTAACTAAATTCTATGCTTTGTTTACACTGACAATTGATTGGGGGGGGCAAAAAGTGCGCACTCTAGGTTTTCTATGACTAAACAAATGCATATTGATAGGCTTTGCTATGTGAGAACCATGAGGCAAATGGCTTACGGTTGGTAAAGAAGATCAAAGAGCGCATCCGCTGATCTAAGAGAACAGGTAACAGCTGTGAAGGAAGCAGAATTTTCGGAGAGAGAAATTAGCAAAGCGCTACAGGTACCAGGGTCGTTGGTTGTTACGAAGTTCAGAGCAACTGATGGTGTAGGCCTAGAAAGAGTCGTCGGAGAGAGATAAATAATAGAACGGAAACACAGACACACACACACACACACAACTATACATCATCAAAGGGCTGCTGAGGCTGGAGAAGCCTTTGTTAATTTTAAAACAAGAAACAGACATCACGACAGCATGGAAGAAGAGCCAGAAAGAGAATTGTTCTTCAATAAAAAGAATAGAATAAAACTATTACAATTTTTTCTTTAAAAAAATAATGCATAACCCACTATTTCCAGTGTTTTGGCATAAAAAATTTTATGGTGTAAGAAAAAAACAAACTTTTCTGTTCATCAGACAGCATAATTTCGGTCTACAATAAGCCTGGAGAAGAGCTTCATGAGTTTTGAGAGTGGTAATTATGCATAATTAGCATATGAAAGTTGCGTTGACACAGTTTCTTTTCCTGCTATATTCGTTAAACTTCTCGTTGTTTTTGTCTACTTGTAGCTGAGCATCAGTCCGTGTTGCTGCTTCAAGATCAGGTAACTCAGAAGACAATTTTATGACTTCAAAGATTTGCTCGTGTGCGTGTATGAGCGTTCGTTGCCCCCTCCGCGACTTGTGAGCTTCATGAAGGTGGGTCGGAGACCGATCGCTGTCACAGTTCTAACAAGGCGGGATGGGGGTGTGTTTCCACTGACATGAACTCTGGAAGAACTGCTTGCATCAGTCTAGAGGGTGGTCCGAATACCCCTCGTCTAGCAGCCGCCCGCTGCTTGGCCCCGGTCACGAGATCTACCGAAATATATGCATGTTTTTTTAGCCTGACCCCACTTGGGGTCCTGTTCTGAAACCTGGTCCCAGATGATTCCGTTGGAACTTGGTCAGACTGGAATACCAGAAACTGCTGTTGGATTTTGTTTTTCTGCAGCATTAACAGACCGAATTGACGCTTCGGTGGCGGCTGGAGCGCCAGGGTACTCGTCGGTGTTGCGGAGCACCAGATCGGACTGACAGCCGGAAGCTCGGGGGGGCTGGCTGGGTCACACGGTGTGGACTCTGAAGCCTCAGTTCCGTCCGTGTGGACTTTGATCGAGTTTTCAGAAGTTATTCCAGTGGTGTCAATTGCGAAAGACTTCAGAAAGGTGGCATCATCATCCTGCTTCTGCCATGCAACAGATAGATGCAGCGACGTGAGGGCGCCTGACCAAGACGGGACGGCGGCCCGAGGAGGAGCCGGCGCTCTCCTCCTGGGTAGATGCCCCTAATCTCTTCTTAGCCGCCCTGCTTCTTTTGCACGCACTCGGAGCTGGCCAGTTTAGCGACGTGGTTTTCACCTGGGCTCGAGTTGTTGATTTAAAAACGTTTTCAGTTCAAATAGCTCAATCTGAATGACATTAGCGGTAACCATCAGGGGAGAAAGTATCTGTTTTTTTTTCTATTACAAACAGGTAACCGCATTCCATGGAATGGCATTTTTTTCTGATTACGACATCCTTCCTCCCAAATGTTTTCTCTATTCATGAAACTAAAATAATTTTCTCTTTTTAGAATTATTAACTTTACTGTACTCAACGTTCGCTAATTAGAAATATAATGCAGAACACGATTAAGGGTAAATTTCTGTTTCTTTTTACAACGTCTGGCACTTGGCGCCAACGAATTAACGGTAAGCTTTCCTCTGCTTACAAAACCTCGTATGTCGCTGTCCGGGAAAACAGAAGAGATTAATCTCTCTACAGCTACACGTGCTGGTGGTTTATCCCTTTTGGTTCTATTCAAATTGAAAAGACCCGTATTTCCGGCAGACATACAAACGTTTCATTAAGTTGCTAACATTCTGTCGGGGTCGGTAATCAATTAATGTGATCATCTGGAAAATGAAAAGACTCGCAGAAGGATTGGTGCTTGCAATTTATGAGGTCTGATGTGTTCAATGCATCTTGAGTTATATTTTAATCAAGGAGAATTCGATCTTGGAATATGCAATCAAAGAAAAATCTTTCTCGGTGGAACATAATGCGTGCAATTTTATATGCAACTGAATAGGGTTAATTTTTTTTTTTAAATTAGATTATCTGTGATTGTTAAAAGAAAAAAAACTGTCAGGATAATAAAAAAAAAAATCGTTAATTCCGACTACCAAGTGGCCCTGTAGGCGATCTCTTTTCGACCTCTCTCCGTTAATTGATCAACTCCACTCATTGCAGCAGAGCTGGAACTGATAGAATGTTTTACGAACTGGTTTAATAATGAACAAGAAGAAACTCTGTTCAAACAAAATGCTTCACGCCGTATTTGATGACAAGTCTTCTTGAGGGAGTTTCATTTTTATTCTAAAAATCAACCCTGTTGTCCGCTTGTTTTAAAGCAGCCCATTGTTCGTCATACTTCGTATAAATTAGATTTTGTGTCCACCTAAAAATTAGCGATGTTGATTCTCACCCTGAACTTTCTTTTATTTCGCTTATTCTTGGAAACTCTCCTTACCATTTTGTTACGACCCGGCTTAAAGCTATGCACGTCTGGAACCACTAGACGTTTGATTCGTGTCGCGACCCAGTTCTTAACTGATGGTCCTGACTGCCCTCCAGACGTGCAGCTTCATTTGCCGTGCCTTGTGACCTGACTCGTGACCCACTCTCTGGACTTGTGAAAAAACAAAGCTGGTGTCACTTTATGTAAACACGTGGCATTAAAGCTTAGTTAAATCTGAAACACCCGTAACAAAACAGATTCAATAAAAATTATTCATTTTATAGTTTAAAATATTCTAACTTTTATATTTCAACAACGTGAAATTCGTAAAGTATTTCTAAAATGTGTTGAAATTTAAATACAAGGCAACAGATGAAACAGCTCGTATATCAAAGAGGAACTAGAATATAAAATATTACACATTAAATTCAGTATTCTTGTCATTGCCAATAGTTTTTCAAATCCAAAAATTAAAAAAAAAAACAAACTTGCAATAAAATTCTTTTAAATCTGCGAATTAATAAAACTGTGATATTTTTTTGTTGTTGTTTGGGAAGCTAGGAGTAGAGGTTGGAACGAGTTTCTACTTTGGTTAAATAGGAAAACATAGAAAGAGTTAAGTCACCTGAGTAACTAACTCGGCTTCTCTGTGGCTTCATTTGTCTGTAGTCGATCTACTCAGACCCTGTCTACAGACATTAGTCTGTGCGGTGTCAGTTAATTCACGCCACAAATCTTCTCGCTTTCGAGGCGATACATACAAGTAGTGGTGCCAGCCAGCAATGTCTTAGAATGCAGAGCATAAATCTGGGTCTAATTTTCGTGGCCACCACGCGCAGAGTTCGTTCACCGGCTAAGTTGAAAGAAAAGATTATAAATGCAAATACCTTTACGAGGAGGTTGTCTATACAGCGGCCAATATCGTCAAAGGCTGTCGACTGAGATCTGTCACGATTTCGAGCCTCGGTCTCGGAAATGTTCTCGATGCCAAATCGAAGAGGCGGTGAAGCAGCTGTCAAAGAAAACAAAAAATAGTACCGTGGAAACAATTCCAGAATATCTGCTACGCGTGGAAAGAGTCTAAGGTGAAAAAATTTTGTTTGACAGAATTTTGAACATGGGCCCCTAAACATGAATTTTCTAAAAATTAGCAGTAAACTGATTTATGAATGGAATACGGTGAACTACGGCGAGTCAAGGGTTACCGCTGACACTGAATGGTGATGATGTTTTGTCCGAAAATTTCTACAAAAGTTACAGAAAACAAATATTTAGATGGTACTTTTGTTTGTTTTTCTAACTTTCCCCTATTTCTACTCTAAATATATGACCTATTTATGTTTTGTAAAGTTACCCATGATGATCAGAGGAAACATAAAAGAGCTAAGTCTAATTTATGGATGTTTATTTTTTATGTTCGTTAATTTAATATTTTTACTGATTAATTAACGAGACTTTACAACATCTCGTCCGTCGAGTTTCGATGGAGGCGCATAGTCTTTGAGGGGAGGGGAGAGGTCGGAAAATTATCCGATATCGACTGTTATTTCTACCTCTCTCCCCGATTTCGTCGGTTTTGAGGACTGCGGTGCGAAATAATTTTCTTTAAAAAATGTCTGGTATCAGTCCTGGTGACCGAACGGGTTACCTGGGTACGTCTGGCAGATCTTGAGCGGTAATCAAGGTGCAAGCCAGAAAAAGAGTTAACTCGTGGAACTCCGTCCCCAACAACAGTTATCCGGAACATCCGTACTAGATTCAGCCAGTTTAACTGTGGGAGGAAACTGATGAAAGATGCTATCATTCCCTCCTGCCCTTTGGAATGCTACCAGTTCCTGGCACGGGTAGTCTGGGTCGGACCGCTTTCAGACTCTGCATGGGCGTGGCGTCCATCTCTATCAAAGCGTTTGCAAGTCGCGTTGTAATATAACTAACTACCTGTCCAGGTCTACCGGTGGACCACTGCGCTGCTTTTCTTATGGCAGGGTGTTATACCATGACTAATACTAACCGGTAAGCGCCATTGCGAGGAATAGGCGAGTAGATTTCAGAATACTCCATATCTTATCTCCAAACTTGTCTGTGCTCGTGACGTCACCGATCTTTGGCTTCCAGGTCTTTCGCAATAAGAGGGCGCTGAAACCGACTTTTCAGATGTCCCTTGGCCATGTGTTCTCAAAATTTACAATTGTACAACAAAAGATTTAATAGCAAATGAATGGGGAAACATTTTAGATGCAAACAGATTATTATAAAATGTTTTTCTAAATAATATGCATTCGTATATACGTAGGAGGGGAGCGTTTAAAACCAGTTCTGCTCTCCTGGAAATATCAGAATGATAAACTGCGGCTGAAAAAGAGACAATAAATAGTAATGCAGTATTAGGCAACGTTATCCTTTCATTTGTGTAATTACTTTAGCTCAAATACTCCCCGACTCATCTCGCCACGCGGAATTTGGTGCCGATTAATAATCATTAATTGCTTGGAAAAAAGAAAGTGGAAAGGACTGGTTTGGACATTAATCGCCTGGAATCGAAGAGAAGCAGAAATTATTAATGTAGCCTCTCTGGTCATAAAATTAAAATGAATTTATTTTATACATCAAACGCCGAAAGGGTTCGGTGAGGTGTCGAAAGCCAGCACGATGAATGGGGTATCAGCTATGGAATTAAAGGCATGTCTCTGGAAGATTTGAGATAAAAACATCATCGTCATCAGCAGCAGCAAGCCGAACTCTAGTTTCTGATGCCAAGGTGTCGGAATTTGATGCGGGAAGAAAGCCGTGTACATGTTTTAGTGGATGAAAGATATCATCGTGTGGAATTCCTTTACCACCCGTCTGCTCCAATTAACCGACTGCGGTATCCATCATTCTCGGAACATCATCATCAACTCTTAGAGAAAACACGTCACGGGATAAGGGCGGAAAATTACTGCCCGAAGAAACTCTCCGCTTTCCGTGTTACAACGGCCTTTTCTGGTGGCACTACTGCTTTGCATGGTACAGAGCTGAAAGATACAAACGTAACGGCCGGTATGGTGAAACAAAATGGTTACATTAAAATAAAGGAAAAAAATTTTCATACCGAGTCAGGAAAGATATTTACGGATTTCATTCTATGGAGTCCGTCCTGATCGTGACCATAAGTTGGGACTGAAACGTGGCCAGTCGTATTTCATCCAAGATTCCGATTGATTTTTATCTGTTAAGTATGAAAATTCTCAGATTTATTGGTAAAAATATACAATTACTTTATATATACCAGCTTTAGCATTGCAATACTGAATCGTCTTAATCTGAAAAGATTTAGTCACTGGGGGAAATAATTGCGTTAGTTAGTTAGTAATTTAATTTTAGGCGGTTAAAAAGAATACGCAGTTACTCAATGATAGCAGAAAGATTCCTTCATTAGATGACTCCAGAGATTAAAGTTGAAATAAGGAACTTGGCAGGGATAGGGGGGGACACGGGTCAGTGAAACACATAGGGGACACACCTGTCGTGTGTGTGTGTGTGGGGGGGGGGGATTAACTGCTAAACTCTTTTCTCGCTTTGGTCCCTATTTTTAACCGGTTTTCCTAGCTGGTTGGGGGGGGAGCCCTTTGGATTCAGAAGTGAAGTTAGGGTGCCAGAGCCCTGCTTTTAACTCATATCAAATATTAAAGGATATAAAATAATAATTTGTTCTCTACTGGCACGGGACTTTATTATGAATCGGTTGGCAATAAAAACCCTTTTGTTTAATACAACTTTGCGTATAAAAGGAAAAAAAAAAATTTCTCCCTTGATTCCTGTGTCCTTCAACAAAACCCCCCTCCGTTCTCAAGATTTCAGTCGGAGAAATCAGGGGACAGTGATGACGCGGCTTTATTGTGACGATACGTTAACCAGGTAGGTTACTGGTGACCGATGCTCAGTCGGGTCACCTCTTACGTCACTGATGCCCTGTGCGGTTGATTCACACTAATGTTGGAGCAGGGCGTAGGAATGGCAATGGGCAGCAGCAGCACTGATGGACGAACACGAATGCTGGGCATCAGCTGATCCCCAAAACAGCGAAGGTCATACACTAACGCTGCCACTGAGCACAGTGACAGCGACACCAATTCATGGTGATAAACCGCAAGGTCCAATTTCAAGGATCCTCACCTAGATGGGCGCTGCTGCGTTTTTGTTGTTGTTTTTTTTTTTTTTTACATTCTACTTCGAGAAGAGAAAAGGGAAGCGGGACATTTTGTTGTTGTTGTTGTTGTAAAAACATCTGGTTTTATCTTGTGATCGATGAGGAATCTATCGAACTGGTCGCGTGGCGTATTAGCATCAAGCCGATATTCTGCTAGAACGGAAATGGGCGGGATAAGTTTAGTATCACTGACCACGAATCCACGGTACGTACAACGACACCAGACTATAAGGAATAATAAACATTTTCGTTTTTCCGACGGACCCGCAGGTAACAGCCGGGTGCCGATCACCGCACCAGTGGCCAAGGGTTTGCCCAGACTTCTCGATCTATCGCAGATCCCGTCACAACAGAGACTGGATGTATAATCATGAATAATTCTACAAGACTGATATTAAGAAATACAAGGAAAATGTTTACAAAACATATATCTCAAGACAGGTGAATTACTTTAAATGTGGCGACTTTAGAATTGAGCCATAAAGAACTAGTGCTAGAGGTAATTTTAATTAAGATTTGTGCCGGAGGATTAACGTTTTCCGATCTAGATACCTCAACGGGTAGATTATCTAATGAGTCTAGGTGTAAAAGGTTACTCTTTTCTTTGTCGTGTATAAAATTAAGACGTACCCTGTATTATATTACACCTTATATCATGTTTCTTCAAAGTTTCTCCATATTCAACAAAGTATCATTCGGTTTCATTGGCAGGAATTTCTTCGTAATTATTTCCTATTTAGCTTCCACTTTGTAAGTTCTGAACGCTTTCCCCTTTCTCATCTCGTATTTTCCAGCAAAAACACTGCAGAAGTGGAACAGCCTTCGGGGACAGGACATCAGAAAAGCCAGTTTTCTTGTTGACGTCAAAGAGAACGTGTCCGTAAAAACTTATTCTAAATCTTTACATTTTATTTTACTTTTTCATTTATTTACTCTTCTAAAACTGTGATTTTCTCTGAAAAGAGTTTTACTACTCTACGTATTTTTAAATTGTTTTAAAAACTTAATCAATCAATGTCGAGAACCGTCGAAATTTAAGTAGAGTTACTAGGGTTCCTTACTTCACTAGACGTAGTAGGAATCTGCCCTAAAAATGGGCTGAATAATTTAAAGCTGTGTGTCTAAGGAGGGCAAGTTAAGGGGGGCCCCAAATAATCTACTGACGTCATCATTTCTACCTGTGATCTGTACAGCCACATTTTCGGTCTTCATTTAAAGAAAATTGATGCTTTTTGTTTAATTTCAGAAACCATACACTTTTCATCAAAAGAAATTTAATATAAAATTAAAATCTACTAAGTGTTTTGATTTGTTCAGCTCACTGTTTACTTATTTAAGATGCTAAATGTAACATTAGAATTATTGTTGTCTTTCATTACTGTGCCATTTTAAATTTTCTATTCTTATTTACATAAATTTATAACTGGGGCGAAACTAAAATAGGTTATTATTAAACATTGTTTTAACCCGCATAATATTTCCTAATTTAATTTGTTTTTTAAAAAAATATTTTATTTGTTCAATTGTACATTCATTAAAATTACCCTGATATCTGTTTTTTACTATTTAAATGTAAAGCTTTTCAAGTGACATCGATTGATATCGATCTACGGTCATTTGGAAAGTGACTCGCTTCTGAAGGCTGAAAATACAAGTATCACGAACCTCACTTAGAAAGGAAATTATATAGTTTATTCATTCTCACCTGAGCTTCTTTAATTCCAATATATATTATATATATATATATAATGGATTTCCTGAAAATTACAAATGCTTAATTGAAAGAACATTTTCCTCTTTCTAAAGAGAACATCCAAGAATTCAAGTACATTTCAAACATTAGGGAATATTCGCAGCTTTGGGGAGACTGCTCTTGTCGAACTGCGAAGAGTGGCGATACGTTTTTAGACCCCTCAATACGACAGCCACCCAACATACATCGGGAGGTCGGAAATCTCGCTTCATCCGCAAAAGCAAAAAAAAAGATCTATCCATCACTGACCATCCGGTTTAATCCGAGTGACAGGTACAGTGATTGGCACGTAAAAGGCCGTCATAATACACACGTGAAAAGTGAAGACTCCAAGGTAAAGTTTGACATTTTTCAAGTTTGGGAAATGCTTCTCTATGTTTTAAAGGTTTGTTGATTTAAACCAGGGGTCACCAAACATTTTTCACAGTGGGCCGGATAACTGAAAGAATGACGAGCGCGGGCCGCATAATCATTCTGTTCAATACTTGCAAGCCAGAACGAAAGCTCTGGGAAAAAAGACGAAACACTAAGTTTAGCATTCCATGTTAATCATGGGTGAGTGGCGTGCAATGCACAAAAAACAAAGACAACCAACATATTTATTTACTAAAAAGTTATCAAAGAAGGCGACGTTAGCAAAAATATAGTTACATCAGACCTAGTGTGCACATATCCGAATCTTACAAACTGAGCAGCAAAAAAGGTTAGTGAGATTTGTGAAACTGACATTTGGCTTTCAAGATATCATCAATGTTTGGTTTGGAATTGCTGCATCCAATCAAGAGAATTGCTTTCAAATGTTCATCAGTCAATCTCGTTCGATGTGTTGACTTCATATACTTCATTTTTGAAGATGTTTGCTCACAGACATAAGTTGTTCCAAACAATGATGCCATACCAGCGGCAAATTTCTTCAATTTCAGAAACTCAACATCAGGTAAGAAGCGGTAAAATTCAACAAGTTTTCCTTCTCTGTGCTTCTCTTTAAACAAGTAATTTGCTTGCAAATCAAGAGCTCCAACTGTAGTTCAACTGGCACATCATCAAGGTTACAATCAAACGGATTCTGGAACAGAAGAATGTCACTCTCAATTCTGTCGAGATCTGAAAATCTCTCCAAAAAATGCTTCTTCAAGTCACGAATAATCTTTTTAGGAAAATCGAGGTTGACATCTTCAGCAATTGTAGCGCAAAACTCTTTGAAACAGTGAAAATGAGAGAAGTTTTCTCCTTCCAGTTGTGCTTCAAACAATGACAGCTTTCTCCGAAATCCTTTGATGATTCTGTAGAGATCACAGACGAGGTTATCCTTTCCCTGAAGTTTCAAGTTCAGTTCATTATGTGGGATGTAATGTCGACCAAAAATGACAACTTTGACAGCCAGGTAGGATCTGACAGCTGTGGATCAGCTCTATCTTTTTCAGTGAGAAAAACATCTATTTCGTTTCGGAGCTTGTAAAAACGAAACAGGACTTTACCGCAGCTGAGCCACCTCACTGCTGTGTGATAAGGCAAGTCACAGAAATCAGAATCAATTTCTTCAAGAAAAGCCTGGAACTGACGGTGATTGAGTGCATGTCCCCGAATGAAGTTCACAGCAGAAACGACTGGTTTCAGTACACAAGAAATATCCAAGTCTTTCCCACAGAGTGCTTGCTGATGTATGATGCAGTGTATGAACAGAGCGCCCGGAATTTGCAAATCTTCCAATGAGTCCTGATCTGCCCGACCAGACCCTTCCTCACTCCAGCCATGTTTTTTCCTCCATCAACCGTAACACCTCGAAGCTGATTCCATTGAAGGTTATAGTCTTGCAAAGTTTTCTGCACTTCCATGAAAATGTCTTTTCCAGTTGTTGTTCCATGCATGCAGCAAACGGATGCCAACTCTTCCGTTATCTGAAAGTCCAAATTGACACCACGAATGAACACAAGAAGTTGTGACATACTCGAGAGATCAGTAGACTCATCCAGCGCCAGAGAATACCACAAAGAGTTCCTAGCTTTCTCGCGTATCTGTAGCACTATGTTCTCTCCAAGTTCTTCTGTTCTCCGCACAACTGAACTTGCCGAAAGGCTGATACTTCCCAAACAAATCGGCTTTCTCAGGACACAAGTCATTTGCTGCTTCCATCATACACTCTTTGATGAAGTTGCCATCAGTAAACGGTTTTCCTCGCCCTGCCAACTTATGCACTATTTTGTAACTTGTACAAGTGACAGATTCATTTTCAGCAAACTTTCTCGTGAAGAGATTTCTTTGAGTTTCTATACAACGTTTCATGGACTCATATTTCTCAGAGCGTAACTTTCCAGAAAACTTTGAATATGTTGATAGATGTTTTGTTTCATAGTGACACCGAAGATTGTACTCTTTCAAAACGGCAACACTTTCGCTGCATACCACGCAGCTAGCTTTCTGGTCCTTTGTTTCCACAAAGAAGTACTTTACTCCCCATTCTTCATTGAAAACGCGACACTCGGCATCCACTTTTCTTTTCTTAGTAGCCATAATAAAGGGTGAAGAAAACAGCCTAGAGACCAGCTCGATTAACACCTTGACCGGGGAATTTTTCTGAGCCTTCTTGCCCATGATGTGTCAATTATCCATGAAAAAATTTTAAAAATTTTATTTCACAACATTTCGTGTTCCATCCGTTTTATCACGCAAATGCAAGTATCGTCGGCGGGCCTGATCCGGCCCGGGGCCGTAGTTTGGTGACCCCTGATTTAAACAATTGATTTTATTATATGTTGAATTTCAAAATGGCTAATTTAAAGAAATTTGGCAATCATAATATTTTTTTTTTTTTAATTGTGACAAGAAGCCTGTTGTGATAGCGTAAAGTTTCCCTCTGTGACGGGAGATCTGCTTCAATGCAACAGCTCTTCATTTGTGTCAGGAAGTCTGCTCGTAACTTAACTATTCCATTTGTGACCAAAGACCTACTCCCACATCGCGACGCCAGACTTTTCCTACTCTCACCACCTTCCAACCCAAAGACCAGAGTCCCGTTCCGATGCCACAACTTCTTCCCTGGTGATACACCTATCCTCTAACCCTAATAACCGCTACCAGAAGACCCGTTCTCGTGTTACATACAACCTTTTCGTTCGTGACAGGAAAGCTACTCCTGCCTCGACCTCTCAGTCACTGACAGGACTGTGACGCTTCTCCTAAAGCTGGTTTGGGACGCTGGAAGAACCCAGTAACTTCCTTCGGTACGTCGGGAGCGTAAACGGACGCAGCCGGAGCCTTTGTTTCATCCTCTAATCTGATGCTGGATATAACCACCCGACCGACATCGCCACCGTAGGCGCGCTCTGAGCTCGACCTCAGACTGGGGTGAAGCAAGATGGCGACACCGCCGTCGTCGTCCGGTAGCCTCTAAACCACAGAGCTTAGCGCCTCTCCCTGAACATCCACCTCATTCGGAGTGTCGAGATGTAGTCCCTGTAAACAGGTGACATCTGCTTCGTTTGTCATCAAGCTACCAACAAGGTAAGGTATCAAAACGCTTTTTGAATTTGGTCCCTCTTTACGAAAGACTTAGCAATAACCACAGAACGAAACCCCTAATCCGTAAGTCCAAAAGACGAAACCCGAAAATAGACAGACAAAAGAAGAACTCGCCTTGAGTGCCTGCTTCCATGGCTTCACCGGGTCCCTGGAGCGTCAGGATCGCCATTGACTCAGCTCGCGGTGTTGCCCTGTAGACCGACTGAGTATTTATTGGCACCGGTTGGGGGGGACAGGACTTCCGGTCTGCCCTGCCGCGCCTCCTGGTCGATGTTTTTTCTCGTCCGGCAGATTTCGAGCGCTGTGGCCTGTGGGCACTTCGACCAGGACGGGAGAGCCCGAGCATCACTCTACCACGATCGGAGGCTTTGCAGCTTTACTGGCTGCTTCCGCCTTCTTCCAACTCCTTTTCGCTGGGTCTTTGCCGCGCGGGCTGCGTTTCGATGGACACCGGTCAGCTAACTAACTCCCTTTCTGTCCGGGACTAGAAAAGTGAATTCCTGACTTGATCGGTATTCACCGGCTCGTCTGCCCAAATAGGCTACTTGCAACTAAGGCAGAAATCTGGAAACCACCCCGCGTCACCTGAAAAGAAGCCAAACCAGTGGTCGGCTAACCCTAAGTAGTGCCCTAACATACTTGCAAGGGTGTGATCCCACAGCCCTTACAACTACAAGAATTGCTTACTGATCTGACTTTGGTTTTATTACAACAGTTACTTACCTCAGAACCGAATAAAGTTCTCCGTGATCAGTTGAGATGTTCTATTGTTAACTAGGATCTCGTTATTAAATTTCCATATCTACGTAGTCTTCATAGTATCTGAGCTATTTTAATGCTATTTTTTTTACCAGTGAATGATCACTCAAGGGAATAAATAACCTTGTGGGTTACATCCCAAAGGAGTTTAGTGAAATTATGATTATAGTACACTGTCTATTTTCTTAGTTACGTTGTATCTACTTAAGTAATGTGTAAATGATCTAGATTCCAGATATTTAGTTCTGAAAGTATTATGCAAGCCATATGCTGAGCTAAGGATACATAGCTGCAGCTTCCTGCATGGATGGCTCCTATGTTTTGTTATTGCTCCGTGCCATTCTAAATTATACTTCAAGATGTAGTTAGTCTCCTATTAAGAAATCCTGCAGGATTCAATTTTAGTTCCGTTTCCATGATCTTCTTCAGGTTTTCAAAGAACTGTATGGTTCTTTTGGTACATTTGGAATTTAGGAAGAGTTTATGATTGCCTGAAATTTATTATTTAAGGTTATGTGGGCTATGATTTCTTACCTTTGTTATCACTGTATGAGTGGTTGATTTAGATAAGGGTTTTTAGATTACCTAGTATCCCTACCTCTTTTTCTCAGCCTGTGGCATCTAGACTAAAATTCTTTTGTTCTTTTTCTCCCTATATGAATTTATTGGCTGTTTCTCTTTAGTTATTGAGATGTATTTCCTGTGAACAGGATACATGTGCATTTTGGTTTAAAAGCTCATCTAAGAAATTATCAAAGTGATGTTTTAATTTAGTCCCTTTTTCATTCAGAGAAGTTACTTTAAACGTCTTATCCATAATTGTTTTTTAAAAAATCATGATATCATAATAATGCTCCTGGGTGAAAGGATAGAGGTGGGAAGAACTCTAAACCAAAGTCATCTCCATTTTTTCTTTCTCTCTCCTTCTGTGAGGTCAATGCTTCTTCTCATCTTTGTATCGATGCTTTTGCCTTTATCCTTATTGTTTTTTAAAGATTTTTAAACTCCTTTTTCCTCTCTTTACCCTTAGTGTTTTTGGTCTACAAACATCTCCATCCTCTGCCTGATGGTCTGTTTCTACAACACAACTGCCTGGTGCTACAAGACATTGCACTTTTAATGTGCCGGTGTAGAAAAACTTAGCGGTAATGTCAAATAGTTATACTGTAATGTGTGGGGCCAAATCAGGCTAACCGAGCAGCTAAAGACATACTTGATATAGGAGGTTGTAAATTGCATCATGTCACCAATGCAGCCATAAGTGCATAGCTAGTGCTTTGTCCAGAAATTCTTTTGTTTCTTACCTTAATTGCCCATTTTACATTGAAGATGTTACTGCCTATCAGGATGTTGAGGGGAATGTTGAGATACACAAGAACACAGTGACATGGATGTTTTCCATCAGAGAGTGGCTAGGAAAACCCTACTTAAAGCGCCTTCACCAGCGGCCTGCAAATGTATGAAATATTTGAAAATCTTCAAAATAAAACTCCACTGAGAGGGAAATCATAAATAAGGCTGTATCCTCTGGATCCCCATAGCTGAATTCATATTTAATACCACCAAATTACTGCAATGGCAAGAAAATAATCATATCCTTAATTTGATATAAATATTATATTTCCTTTGCATTTATTTCCAGTAAGCATGCAGCACTTTCCTTTTATAAATGGATCTACCATATTTCTCAGCATATAAGATGCACCTTTATTCTAAGAAAGTCTCAAAAAGTAACCCTGTCTCTTCCATGCCAAGGGTAAAAAAAATGTGGTTAAATTGCTCTATGGTCGATGGTCTGATGCAGTCCTCAGATGAACCCAGAAAGAAACATACACGTTATTTGCTACTAAAAACATGAATATAATTTTTAAAAAAGAAAACAAGTGAAATTATCGTATATTTAAAAGCCATATTTATAAATAGCTAGTGGTAATAGCCTGAGCCTATAGGTGTTGGTAGGGTTAAGCTGGACCCATTTGGTAGTAGGCTACATCTCCAAAATCATGGATGCTCCCACCTGTCTGTATCATTTCTTATGTTCACATACAATATTTGAACAAATCTTCAGTGTTCACATCCATGTGAATGTTAAGACTCCGCAGCAACATCCCAAATTTTTTTTTTTTTACTTGTAAATAACAGAAAATTCTGGAATGTATAATAATTTGAGGTTGCCACTTATTAATGGTACATTTATTCACCAAATTAAATTTTTAAAAATCAAAAAGGCATTATAAAATTTTTCACTACATAATGGTAAAAGTAAATACTATAACTACTAGTGTATATTTTTATGTATTAGCCTATATTATGAATTTACTGGTATATTTAGAAATAAATACTAGTAGTAATTATGTTATAAATTTAATTATTATAATAGATACTCATAATCTGTGTAATGACTTATACATTTAATACTGGTACTTATAATTCTTATCACTGAAAATCTTTTTCTAAATATTTCCTTCTAATCCTGTGTGCATCATATATGCTGGAAAATGGTTTTATAAACTTGGTTTAACTGCTTATATACAAGGGAAATGTGAATGGTCAGGATATCCATAATAATATATTGACATATGGAACTGTCCAGATGAATCTAGACATATTGACATGTATCTAGATGTTGTGACATGTCTCAATACTTGGATATCTTGAAGTCTCTGAGTGCCATGGAAAATCTGTCTGTGTCTGAATGTTTGTCAAAGTATTTTGATGTGTCTAGATGATTTTGGACATTTCAAAATGCCACAACACATCTTGACAACTTGACGAGTCTCCACGAGCATGTAAGGCGATGTTCTGGATGATCCTAGACATGTCTGGATACAGCAGATGTTTGGTCATGTTTTCAAGTCTGGATGTGCCTGAACATTTCAGAACCAGTCTGAATGTGTGTTGCCGTTTTGACAAGTCTGAAGTCTTTCAACATTAGAACATGTCTGAGTATGGTAGTGTTTGGATGTCTAGACATTTTGGGCCAAGTTTAGAACAGTAGGAGCACCCTTTATATTATCATTGAGGAATCCCATTGTATGAATTTCTAAAGGAAACATTAATATTTATTGCTGACTTTTCTTTTCCTTTTCCCAAATAAAATGCAAAGTACTCTTTTTCTTGGTCTTTTTTCTATCAACTTTACTCTTTTCTTTTTTAAACTGAAAGCCACATGGCTGGTCCATCCATTAATTAGTTTTAGAATACATTATTGTTTGAAAAAACATGAACTTTATAGAAGTTGAAACATTTCTTTCTGCTGCTCTGTGAATAACCAACCATGGCTAATATCAACAGTTAGGTGGGAAGTGTGGATGGATGGGGTAAGCACAACACTTGAGAAATGTAGAGTTTACAAGATATGATGCTAAGCTACTACATTTGTGTTAACTGAGTCATCAGTAGACAGTTCTCAAAAGAATGATCCTGATTGTGCCAACACTTTTTTGTCAGCAATACTAGATGATCCAGATTTAATATTACTTACAACCCAGAAAGGCTGTGGTTTTTATCTCATTATAATTACTGAATTGCCTTGTTTTAAACAAAGTATTGGATATTTGTTGTGCTACAGTGCAAAATCACATCTTGAGCTTAATAGAGCCAATTACTGTATTTGATGGTGTTTGAGTCAAAATTTGAAACAAAATATTTACCTTTAAATTTACCCCTTGACATACATCTTACTGACACTTTTGGTGATGATATCTTCAAGAACCTAACTTAATAATTGATGTACCGCATAGACTTGTACACCATCAAATATGACAAACATTATTCTGACACTGTACTAAATCTCCTCATTAACATAGTAATTTCTCTTGGAAATACAACTAAACAGTAAAGCAGTTAACTCCAATAAATGCACTTTGAAATATTGTTTCAACTAAAGAATGTTACTTCAATGAAACACTAAATCAGAAACAAAAAGTTACTTAAACATTGCATTAGTCATCATATAATTACACTTTAACAAAAATCTATTATGGGTGATAAGATAATTTTGGACCACAGTGCATTAAACAAAATGAAGTTGTTTTTTTTTTGAAGAACATATTCTCAAAATGTTAATAAACACTTCATTTCAACTTTAAATTCTCAATTTCTAAACACTGCCATACTTTTATTATTCTAAAGTGTGTGCTGCTTTTTTAAAAAAGATGAAAGAAATCATCAGTTGATGGCTGTCTTAAGGATCACCAAGTTACTGACCACAGAATACACATTGGCAAAATCTAATGTAGTGCATACCACTGCTCTAGAAAGATACCTTGGATAAACACCTGAGAAAATGTGCTATGCTCACCTTTCCACACCTAAGGTGTTTATAGGAGTTCTTGTGCTGATACAGTAGTTACCAAAAAAATGACATACTTGGTCAACAAGTATTATAGCTGCATTCACACATGACAAACAAATAACTATCATATTGCCATTTCTATGTTGTTGCTAAGGAAACAAATTCTGGGTTAGTATGACCTACTTTTTCAGTCATAAAGTATTACAATTATTAATTTTCAATAACCAATAAATATCAATAATTTTCCCAGAAAATATCTATTGTACAATCAATCATTTTATAAATAAAACAAGTTTATTGAGATGTCTATTTCTTCTGTGAATGTCCAATGAAAATATGTTCTAGAATTCATTTGCAAAGTTAAAATGTTTATATTTACTGATGGGTAAATAAAAATATGGAATGAAACAGATTTCCATAAAATGGAACAAATGCTTGGCAGTCATTAGTACTGCTTTATTATTTTTTATCAAGTTATGCTGTTTGTAACAAGAGCAAATAGAGATACAGATGTACCACTTGCTTTATAAAATTTATCAGACCTGTTATTTAAGTAATCATCAAATGTTTTTGGTTTATCTTGGAGGTGCATGGTTCTTGAGTTAATAATACATAAGATTACAAGTTAGAATATTAGTTACCATTGCCTCTTTCCAATTTCATAGCAAGTACTGGGAGTACTGCTGTATGTGTAATTTTAAATTTATTTTTGCTTGTAGCCATTTTCTTGGGATACACTGCAAAAGTTTAGTCCCTGAAAATTGCAAGCCCTTCATTGGCAAGAGCCACACACATGATGCTCATTTTTAGGTAATCAATACTGCAGTGTAAATACATAATATTCACATTAAAATAATATAGAATAAACATCACTGAGATGCCAGAGATAGATGTTTATGATAAAAAAAAAAAAAAAACTGGCAAGTTGGAAAGTTCTTAGAAACCATTCAACTAGGGGTCTCTCTGCCAAACTGTATCCGGCCAACACTTCTATACTGTCTCAAATTGTAGTACAAGCAGGAGTTATTAAAAACATGATAGTTGCAACAATACAATTTTATTAAACGAGTATCCGTTGTATAGAACAATAATAATAATACATTCACAGATGAAAAAATGACAGTTGTACATAAAATGATTCTAAAAATTTGTGGACTACTATTAGTAATCTGAAGAAAATTGGTATTACAGAAGAGCAGCATTAACGTTCCTATCACAATCCTATCTTGTCAACAGATTAGGGCTCTGTTGTTGTAATTTTTACATAATTTCATACAATCTTGGTCAGCATTAGTTTTCAGCAGTGTATTTACTACCAACTCAGCAGGAAACATGCTAGATAACACCCCTGTTTCTAGGTCCCACCGGCAAACTCTTCAGATTGGTTAAATGCATAAAAAAAGTGATTGATAAATATTGGCTTCTTTTCTTTTTCTTCTTCACACACCTGTTAATGAACTTCTAAAACCAACCCAACCATGTGTTGTAACAGAAAGAACCAAATCCATATCTACGTACAGAAATTCATTAAAAGCAGAACTGTTTTGAATAAATGTCAGCTGCACACAAGCACCAAGAAGCAGAAGAATGCAATACTAGCCGAAGTTTTTTTCATCAACCAGTGTTCCTGAAAGCCTAATTTTTCTGTTTAAAAGTTGTTCTTTCACTACTATCTGATGTGACTCAGAATCTCATGGCAACAGCAGGACTATATGGTAGGTTTTATAATTTTTTCTCTTTTTATAAGAGTAAACGAACACTGAACTAACAATACCATCTAGTTGATTCTTAGAGATCCAATCACAGCCAAACACAGTTAAATGTATAACTCTCCTATGTACAACTTAAAAAATAAGGGGATTGTTTGTAATGATCATCTTCATCAATTCAGTTTCTGCATTCAATCTATTAACCTCACCTCCTTTATATACAGTAAACTATGGATATGGTGGCACTTTATCTAATGACATATGTCACATCTCTGACAGCAACCAACTTAAGTTTGTTTACAGTTGCCATCTTGGAAGTGCATATAGCTCATTTCTCTCGTCTTTTATCATACTACGATAACTTTTGCACCCCTCAACAATGGCTCTTAAATTTGAGAAAGCAAGTACTGGAGAAAAACAAAGGATTACACTTAACAATGCCGATAAAACTAAAATAGTCGAGAAATTAGAAAAAGGTGTAAGCAGAAATGTTTGATGCAAGAGTAAAATGTTGGTTCAACAACAATGTACAATATTAAGCATTCAACAAATAAACTTCCAGACTTTACTTTGACTTCTGAAAGCAACAAATACATTACTGAGTGAAAAAACTTACGCAAGCCTAAATTTAAAGTTGATAAACTATTGTATAAGTGGTTTTCATTAAAATGATCTGAAAGTATTACTATTTCAGGGCCTATGGTTATTTCAAAAGCAAAGGCATTTAAAGAGCAAATGAACATAACTGCAGAGTGTGCCTCTTCTGATTGGTGGCGGACTGCTTTTAAGCTTTGGCATGGAATTAGAAAATTGGATGTTCTGCATATAACTCGTTGTACATATTTTCTTTTTAAGTGGATTATGTTTTATTTATGTGTATTTTCCATATGCAACTTGATGTAATGCATTCTTTGAATAATTTGAGTAAATTGGCAGCACATACACATCCGTTTTATATTCTATTTATTTACACCTCCCTTATATCTTACTTATATGGACGCTCCATATAGATATAACGGCATTCCCGATTCCAAGAGGGTGCCGCTATTTAGAGTTTATATAATAATTTTTGTCGAGAAAAAGCAATGGCAAATTTCCCTAATCCATAACTTCCCAACAAACTCATAACACTTAAAACAAGATATACATTTATATACACACATCTGAAAGTTTCATTGATATACTAATAAATATAACAAATACAACTGCATGAAAAATTGTCCTTAACAAAATGTGTAAAAATGGTAAAGTTAAAAAAGCAAGTATTTTGCCTCTTGCAGTTCTTGTTAACCCACAGATTAAAAATAAAAATTTTATAGAAAAAGGTTGCCCTAAATATTCCATTATGGATATTCATAGGTAATCTGACAGCAAATGAAACAATTTTGGGTATTTTCAATTAAGATGGAAATACAATTGTATTTTTGTTTTTTAATTTAGTTTTGGTGTCCTATTTTACTGACAAAACTTCTTTATGATCTTATGATAATTCTACTTACAAAACATATACCACAATGGATATATTCCACTAGTGGTTAGTAGACTGCTGGACTGCCAAGGCTGAGGGTCCCAAGTTCGATTCCCAGTCCAAAACAATTTAGTTTGGTGTACCTCTCTGGCATAGTTTCTTTCAGCTTTTCTTTATGCCAGCTAGCTGCATGGGTTTCTCTGGGGACTCCAGTTTCTGCCACATCTAAAAATAAAGGATTCTGGTATGAGCTTTTCCTGCCAAGTTAGAAGTGCTGAACCCCTGATAGATCAGATAGGCAACAGGCTCTACTGGAAAACTGCAGCTCTACACTCCCTCACCAGGGTTTTTTCCAATGTACAGACATGTTGAGTGGGGTATGACAAAACAACAATTTTACCAATGTTTACACTTCTTCTCGTTTGCTAGAAAAACTTTAATAGTTTTGTGGACCTTTCTGGAAAAGGAAAACAGATTTTTTACTTTAAGATAAACTTAATCAGGTGTGTCTCCAATATCACATCACCAATGGAAACTAACCAGAATACATGCTTTATTTCTTGGATCTAATTAAATTCTATTACAATATCAAGAACCCTATAATACTTTCTTTTAGAAAAAAAGAAAAAAACAATATAAATTTACTTTTGTACAGAACATATAGTGTTCTACATCTTATACAAAATTTGTTCTCTTAGAAAATGTGCATACATGCATGAGTTTACATCAGAATGATTTCTCTTTGTATTAACTAAAATCATACACCTTGAATATGAAATCAATTTCAGTAACAATACTAACAGATATAAGGTAAACTTTACCTAAAAACACATCCATATAGCTATTTTGTCATTAAGCTTCTTTGCCATAAGTCTGGAAAAGAGTAATAAAATCGAGGATGAGCTATTATTTTAATAAATGCATAAAATATACGTATCTAGGTCCTTCTCATAGAATAGAAAAACCCATCATACTGTAGCAGTTTACAGCTGAAAATCTACACCTACCTAGTGCACTAGATAGCTTCATGCATGAGGAGAAAACACTATCACTAATAACATATTTACTAAAGTTTATAGAGTGTTGAAATAAAATATACTCTGTTCAGCATCTTGTTCCTTGCTATTATTCATTGCTTATAACATCTTTCAATTTAAAAAAAAAAAATGTAGTTATATAATGATAAAATTATATGGGACCCAAATTTTCCCCACAGACTGATGTAAACTTATTCAATGTAGGGCTACTTGGCTACTATAAAAAATCTCAACCAGTTTCTGGTAATTTGGCAATGTTATCATGTTCTTATGGTCCTGTGCCACTTTGTTCCAACTTCTTTTAATAAAATATGAATCCTGTTTTGGCAGTGGTTGTTAGTCAGTTTCCCACTTCCTTTATTTTTCCTAACCAGCTGCAGCGAGAGTTTAAATGGCTGGCAAAGGCAAGTAACAAATGATCCCCAAGCAAGCAAGAAAACACCAAAAGAGTTTGGCTTTGCTAAGAAAAATAACTTGGACACATTTCTAAACTATATATATATATATATATAATTTTTTTTTTTAATAATTTTAGGATCCCTGCTTCAACTAATAGAGAGGCTACCAAAAAAGCTGTGAATACAGCAGCAGCTTGTGAAACTAAGCTTAAATTGCTGAAATGACATTTGACTGATTAATTGTCCCTGACACCATCGCCAACCACAGGCTCCCAAGCTATTTTCTTCCTTGCAGACTGAATCAATAGTTGCTCTGTGGCCATGGAAGAACAAAGAGAGATCTAAAAATCTAACTCACAATATCAGCAGTGAATGTTATAGAAAAAATAATCCACCTGAGAAAGTTACAAAAGTTACAAACTTATTGAAATTTTATGCAACACTTTCTTATATTAATCGTATCAACCAACCCCCCTCCCCGTTTTTTGACACCCCCCCCCCAGTTTTTGGAAAAATTTTGACCCCCCCCCCTAACCTTTCCCCTCAACTGCCCAAATTTTTCTAAGGATATTCAGAATTTTAGATTAAAATACCCAAAATGTTTTGAGATAATTAGGTTGACTGCTGTCAATTACTGAGATATGGAAAGTACCAGATCTGACAGTTTTTCCTTCGTTTTGGCTATTTAAAACTCTTTTTAAAATGCTCTTTAAATAAATTATCACTCAAAATTATGAGCCCACCATATGAAAACGTTATCTACTTTTTTCATCACTTTGTTAATAAAAATGAACAATCTCAAATAAAATACCATCATAAATCTGATGAACCATATAAACCATTAATTGTAATATTATCTATTCACAGTTTTTGCATAATTGTGAACCCAGCCAACTATTTCTATGAATATTAAATTTAGTCCATACCAAAAATATGAGGTATCATGCCCATCTACTATCATTTCTTACTACTAATATGAATTACTTACTGCTAGCTCACACTGTTTCTGTATAAATGCTAACAGACCCATCAATGATTAATGCTAATTTTCTTTTGCAAAAGAAAATGACACCTAAAATCAAAATTCCATGTAAAACAAGAATATCCATTATTTCCCTTCATGAAGGTCATTATTTTCAATAGAAAACTATAGAGAAATTTGGATTTCATAGGGTGGTATGAAATATTTATAGGATGTAATCAACTGGCTCAGTCATAACCTTAAACCCCCCCTATTATGTTGAGATTTCAGTTAAATCTTTTGTGTTTTTGAGCATCATCATGTTTGCATATAGGATCAGTACTAGAAAAACTAAACATTTCAAAGCTGTTTATTTCTCAGTATGTTCATAACCCTAAACTAGAAAAAGAAAGAATAGCACAGATTTTTAGAAAACAAAAAATAAATCAATCTTGTAACTTTTAAGTTTGGTGGGAACCAGCTGTCTCATCAAATAGACCTGAAACATTAATAGGATGATTAAAGGGCTTGAGCAAAATTGATATAGAAGAAATGTTTGAAAAATAGCCAACTGCTGACTAAAAATCCTTTGCATCTCAATCTTACCAAGAGACAATTAAGGGGTTGGATTGATCAGCTGGGTATCAAGAAAAAAAAGCATGACTTGGATAATTATCATCAAAACTGTCTTGAAGTAATAGTGCAATGTATTGTGGTTGGATGAGAGGTAATTTGAAATACGTGGTTCTCTCTAAGCAACAGAACCGCAATTAAGAATAGTGATAGAAATAGTGTTGTTTTGAGATTTATTAGGCTGCTTTCTTTATAAAAATTAATGTTTCTCACAAAGAATTAGATCACAAAAGTTTAACATTGTGCAATTACATCACATTTGATAGGTAAGTGCTAGTTTTGCAACAAGTTAACCAAAGTGCATTAGAATACCTTGCTAAAAAGAATTAAAAGGACCATGACTTGGCTCCCTTCAATCTCCAGGTCTGAACCCCAATGAACTTGCTGGGGATAAACTACATCAGTGTTAGGGAAAGTGGACCAAACAGTGTCAGTCAGTATAGAACTAATTCAAAGACCATAAAAGGCAAAAATTTTTAAAAGTTACTAAGATGCCCAAAACATGTGCAGCAATTACTCACATGAAAAGTGGTTATTTTGATGAAAAAAAGCTTAAAGTGATAACGTCACAATTAATGGCTCAAATGTTCAAGGTCATGGTTTGCTGGCATAATGCAATTACAAAGTGTTGTTTTTTTTTTTGTATGGCAAGCTCATAATTTTAAATATCAGTGTATAGAAAAAAACAACAGTAAAACAAATGTTGATAAGTCATAAAATAACCCATGATCACCCTGACAACCCACTAGATGTGGAAAGATATCACTTCTTAGAAGCAATGGAATATGTGTTTTAACCAATATAGTTTTTTTTCTGGTTTTTGACAAATTCCCTCAAATTGAACACATCAGAACTGCAATGTTTAAATATTAAGTACATTTTTTAAAAATAAAAATAAAAACAAAAATGAAAGTAGCAAAGAATGGTTTGGAGCACGTTTCCTAAACTTTTAAATGGACAAATGTAGACAGGGAGAGGTAAGCTTGTTTAAATAAATGTAACTCATATCATCATTACTTCTAAATTAAACACCTACATTCTTATATATACACTCATTAAAAAAAAACTAAAAAATTATTACAAAAAAGCTCTAAAATTCTGCTTGTCACCTCTTGGCTATTTTAAGACTTAACATGCCAACTTGTAGTAATGGAATATATATAAACTATTCCATTTCCTTTCTTCTTTCTATAAATCAACAATGGGCGTTAATGGTCCCTTTTAACAAATAACAGATGATTGCAGCAGTTTTCATAAACTATTATTAAACGTAGGAAACTGATCAATAATGTTTCAAACAGAAGTCATGTTATATTTTCTAGTCGCTAGTCATGTGTGGAACAGTCCCGATCTTAGACACTTGACAGAGGAACAGTTCATTTGGAATTTTCCAAGTGGTGAGCAGGAAATAATCTCAAGAGAACAGCATTGTAAAATGACTGTCTTTTCATTCTAACTGTGTTATGGTCGTTCAGGCCTGCTCTGCACCAGTTCACTAAGGTACTGTGCCAGCTGTTTGCGATTCACCTTCTCCTTAAACTTTTCTCCTGTAAAAACAAAACAACAAACTTTATATTCTGTTTTACTTAAATTGCAGAAAGACTAAGATATCACAGAGGAAACAAATAAGTGGGTCTTTAGTATTCTTATTAATGTTGCAGACATTTGCCTGTGTTTTAGCATAATATATGGCTGCAATCCCAGCAAAAGAATACTACTAAAATAACTGGTTCAATTTACTTGGTGATTATGTAGCCCAATACTATTTTACGAGTTCCAAATGTTGCAAAATCAGTCTAGTACCCACATTCGCAAAGAACATGGTGTGATCAGCCTAGAAATTTTCCTTAGCTGTCTGTACTGTATTAACAATTTGGCAGCAATGGTGAAATTCCAAATTAGAAAAAAAAATGTTCAATGTTCTGACTCAGTAAACCTAGTGAAGTTTGTACAAGCAGCATATATAATTGTAAAGGACAAACAAACTCAACCATTCACCAGTGCTGAGACTAAACCAACCAAAGTCTAGCCTAGTTATTAGAAGCCAAAAATACTGATTTACTTTATTACACTTGTCCACCATGGATAATAAATAAAAAAGCATTGAGTTCACAGTCTTGAACCTACATTAAAGCCAAACAGGTTTCACTTTCTCTGCACAAATGTTCTGGGAGCTGTCATAGTACAACATTAATGCTCTATAATAACATACAGTGGTGGCCAAAATAAATGTATCACTTGTTTTTACACACATTACTGAGCGCTCACTGTATGCTACAATGTAAAAATCCATTTTAGCATAATAAAACCAATCTAGCATTTTAATTATTTTTTCAATATTCATTGGACCTCTGTACGATATACACCTAATGTAATGATTACTATTTAGATACAACTGTGGAGTATTAAAGCAGTGAGCTTAATGAAGCGCATTCATTGCAATACTGTTTTAAATAGAGATACATGAAATAAAAAACGAATTTTTAAACAAAGTTAGTCGTGGTATAATTACAAACAAACAAAAAATCAGGATTGTTTAGGGTGATATCATAATTTTGATCATTACCATACAATGAAGAATACATCAGTCAACATCAATAATAAAGATATTAACAAAAATTTTCCAACATGTAAAACTACCAAATAAATATTTTGTAAAATAGGCCTTTACAGTTTCCTAAATGGAAAAACTTATGCACTATTTTTTTAAATCAAAATATTTCGATCTTCACTTAAGATTTACCAGGAGTATTTTTAATTTCTGCACTTTGTTTGCCATGGAGAACAGATTCTTACCACTTGTTTGGGATCACAACTGTTTCTCAAAGAATGCTTGTAAATGTCATTTAATCTGACCTTGACATGAAAAACGACTTTTCTTGGTAGAATACATTGGGAATTTTCATCACACACTGGTACTGGCTTTTTATGTGAAGGTCATAATACCAAGATGAAGTGTCAAAAAGTTATGAAAAGATAGGTACACTTTAATAACATTTTATCGAGTCTGTGGAAAAGGAAGGACACAATTTTAAAAAGCAGAAAACTAATAATTAAATGATTCTGAAGCCCATGCAATCTCTCTTAAAGAGACACATCACTAAAAACCCTTTTAAATTAGCATGATGATCACTAAAAGCTTAAAAATTGGGCATCTCACATTACCAGAATTTTGGAAACAGTATCTTAAACTGTGAGATTGAAGAAGTGCATTTGGTGTGTTACCAAAGCCAGAGGCTCCATGTCTTGAATTCACTTTGCCAACCCACTCACTCATAGTTAATGCACCATCATGGCATTGACCATGAATATATGCAATATCCTGAGTGAAGCAGCAAATAATGTCAAAGATAGTTTTGCATCACACCTTTCAAGGGCATAAAGTCATAGTACATGCTCATTCACTTTCAAATTCTGAGAAACAGTACACACCGTAATGCATAATTGTTTAATATACGTGAAGTCTACCATTATAGAATAGTGCTTTCCTTCCTTGATGATTTTGACACATTTTTTCTAATGATGAGTGTGGGCCATAAGTTCCAGGATATTATTCTGAATTTCTGGTAAGCTCCATTGTCTTATTCAGCTAGTGTGTTAAATAGCTATTACCATGAGTATGGAGCTTGAGTGATTGTTTGAAATTTGAATTGGTATCATCTCTATCTCAAATAAAATCCTTGTCTTGCAAGAAATTATAAAAATGTAAATATTTCATTAAGGCATTTTGTTTGCAAGTTTTCTTTTGGATTCATGAGAGCTTAGCTGATCCCAAATATTCACATTTTGACAAATGACACTGGAATGTATACATAGCATTTATATGAGCAACATATTTCATGATCATACATAACTTCTTAAGCCTTGTTTCACAGGTTAAAACCTTTCTTGGTAAATGTGTCATCTGGTTTTGACAAGCTTAATATTGTGCACTGATGTTTCCTGGCATAAATGTCAAAAGCAACGATTTTTTGCAGTATCAAATTCTAACCATGGATACTTTCAATACCATGACTCTAGAAATCTCCTTTTCTTTACTGTGACAAAAGGACTCTTTAATTGAATATAGTTAGACACACCTGAGATTTGGTACACTTCTGACATTGGGTCTAGTCTGAATTTCATGTAAAGTTGCTAAAGTAGAAGGTAAAGAGACAAAGGCTATTCCAACTATTTGAAATTTTAGAAACTTTCAATGGATCACTTTTGAAAAATTCATAAATTAAACACTTCATTCTGTGAAATTTTGAAACAAAAAAAAAAAAAAAAACAAGCTTTTTTATATTTGGTGTTATAGATGAGGTTCATTAAAATAGACACTGATACAGATACAGCTACAAGATCAGCAAGTGGGTTAATTCTCATACAATCAGTAGAAGTACTTATCAGATATCCTTGAGATGTTATTTTTTCTGAGGTACCAGTGCTGAACAGTAACAAGAAAACTATCATCATGTACATGGGCTGTCAAGGAGAAGGAGAGTGGATTTATTTGGTCTGCTTCAGCAAGGAGGGAAGGATCTTTTCAGCAGGGTGTGCAAATGTTGCTAAAGCCTAGCGATCTCTAGTCTGGTCTTCATCCTTCAGAGTCAACATTTGGAGACTATGGAGCAGAGGTGGAACTGGTGTAGTCTTTCCACATGCATATGTTGGCATTCCGCATGCATTTGTTGTTCTCCCTGCTGTGGCTTTCACATTTCACTCTTTATACTGTTACCTAATAGTCCATTTCCCACTTGCATGGCCCAAAGCTAATTGGACAATGGCCACCCATAGTTCCATTATTTTCACATGGAAAACCTCTTGATTGTTGCACAATTTCCTTCTGAGTCACTGCAACCCCAGAGACCAACAATATCACCACCATAACGATGGTGTCAGTAGGGAGGAAAATACTATGAACTATACAAAATTGTGCTAACAATGAAAAGTGAGTCTTGTACTTATTATAAAGAAAGAATAAAACTATTTGAAATAGTATTCATTTTGTGGATGCATTGCAGGTGATGATTGATGCCATTGTGCTTGCATGAAAACCAATTAGTAAACTATATCAACACATGATTGTACTATGGACCATTTCATTTTTATAATTCTATCACAATGTTGTTTGCATTTTATACCCAGTTTTTCCCATTTCCAAAATTATTTACAATACTTTTTATATAATGGCATTAAAATTTAAAGATTTGAAAGAATAAATGAAAATAAGCAGTGATATGCACATAAAAAAAAAACAGAATACAAGATAAACATTTCCAATTAAGCTGTAAAAGTTTGATAAAATATTTGTTTGGATTCAAAACAGAGGTACAAAATGGAAAGTATTTTTATATGGCAAGCAGATAGATTGACAACCACCCACACTAGTCCAATTGAAGTGAAAAATAGTAATATCAGGAGTCTTAAAGCAAACAAATGTTATACAAACAAAACAGAAACTATGATTTTGGTCCATAATCACAGACACAGTAGGCTGAGATCAGCATTCCTAATGGATCTACTTGCAACAATTTCCTTCAATGCTAATAAATTGCAAAGCATCTTTGCAATGATAAATAAACTAGTTGCATGGGCATAGTTTAGGTTATTGTCAGATTCTATTAATTAAAGAATTTAATATACAGTAAATAAACTAAACAAAATGTCACAAGAAATGTCCTTGTGAGAAAACTAAATCTTTAAATCTATGGTGGTTTCCAAATTTTAGATTAATTTATATAACAGTAAGTTTTATTATTAAAACTTGTTTTATAATTTATTCATGCCTTTTACAATTTTTTTTCTGTCAAACTGCTGATGGATCCATTGGAATGCCATTCTGTGTTTAATCAGTTTCCCACTTCAGCCTCTATACTGGAGATAGTATGGTTTCTTAGCTAGCCAAGCTGGCAAAATGAGTGCATTTTTAAAATTCATTAAGAGTTTTTCAAAACTATGCATCAGAAAGAGAAAGAGAAAAAATTATTTTTAAATATTCCTTCTTAATGAGATTTCATCAATAGATGCTGCAATAAGATGAAAATTATTTTTTCATAAAATCTGCTTTCTTCCCATCCTCAATGTACATAGTAGGTATTAGGCACATAATTGCAGTTCAATCCCATCAGAGAAATTGCAGATTAGATGGAAATACATGCACTGGAAAAGATATCATAAGCAATCCTTGACAAAACCTAAGTAGAACAACATTTTACTTTAGCTTAGCTAAACAGCATTTAGAATGTTCAGTTTCACATCAGACTTTATGCTCAAATTCTACTGACAGCGTCATTTCTTGTTATCATGGAAAACCATACAAACAAGTGAAACACTAAAATGGCACTGCTCAACTGCTCAGGAAATGAATCTGACATGCTGCATATAAATCTAGAAAATCTCAACATTTTCTCATCATAAGGTGATGCTGATTACCTTGAGGCTATCTCCTTGTCATAGAATATAACAGTTAAATGTCAATCACTGACTAATGTGTTTGCATGGCTCAAGCAAAGATGATAAGTTCACATAGAAATTATTTTCAATAAACATATTTAATGGCTTTTAGTGCACTGCCAAACATAAATCTCTCTCTCAATTTCTTTTTTGTCTTAAAGGTAGATTTTAACTCAGCAACTATCTACAGTGATGGCTCCACACTTGTTGTACATAGTAAGTCTTTAATCTAGCTAGTAATAAATACATTAAATCTAGTACACTACAGAAAACTGCTCTCTGGAAATCTAATATTTAAAAGATTTACAAAAAATAAAAGAGACTTGTAATCATGTTAAAACCAAACTAGCCTAATTTGGCAAACACTTACAGGGTTGTCTCCCCTTTACCAAAAAACTCCAATGACTAAAGTGTGATGTTTTGGTAAAACTCAATGATATTACAAATCAATTTACAAAAGTGGTGAGGTTAACTTTTAAGCAAGTATACAACTGTTGAAAATGGAACAGAAAAAAAAAAAAGAAAACCCAAAGCTAAATTTTTCCACAGCCTTTCTTTTATTATTATTATTATTATTCCTTAAGAATGATTTTAAGTTTTCTAATTATAACCACTAAGACAGGTGTCAAACTCATTTCTTATGGCAGGCCGGATCCGGTGTAAATATACTTTGGCCGAGGCCATACAAACCATAAATTATCAAAATACACAAGTAATATCTAAACATCAATTATAGGCCTGATATCAGCTATACATAAAACAGCAGTAAAATGACTTATACAACTAATAATATTTATAATTAAAAGAATAGGCTTTTATTTACTGCTACTATTGCAACTTCCTGATACCTGGGATTTCTTAGTTTGGACCACTGCATCAAAATTTAGAGTGGCTAGCTAGGCTGTGGCAGCCTTGAGTATTGTGTTCAGGTGTTTGTCAGTAAGTCAAGAATGTGGTCTGACTTATACATTGTTCCAAACATGGACAGAATTTCTGAAGCAAAAAGACTTCAGCCATGGATAATTTGGTCATACATTATAAAATGTGCCTATACCATCATCAGAAAGCTTATCCCTTAAGAGTGTTACACTGCAGCTTGATTATTTCCATTTGAAGCTCCTCTGAGACATCATGACTGATAGAAAATTGGTTGCAGAAAACTGCAAAATTTTGAAGCCATTCATTATCCTGAAATCATGTAATTCATATAAGTGCAGCTCCTCAACTTAGCCAGCAAACATCAGTGTGATATGGTAGCCCATGGTGGTTTTCACTTTCCTCCAAAAGACTATTAAACTGTCTCTGGTTAAGACCTCTTGCTCTAATAAAATTAACTGTTTTTATAACCACATCCATCTTCAGGGTTTTACTATACAAATCTTCTTGGTGAAAAATACAATGGAAATTTTTAAAAAATTGCTGCTGTCAGTTGACAGCAAGGAATTTTCCTTAAACTTTGCAGCAACGTCAGCTTTCTACCCATCATATTATACAGCTTGTGCCAAGTCCACACCTAACCTGTCCAGATCCCATCAATTTGCTGAAGATGTCATCATCCATTGTCTTCTTTTTCACAGGAACCAATTCTACAAACTCCTCTGTTATGTGCAAATTTTCATCAACACCATGAATGTAAATTGCAAGTTGTGCCACATCAGTTACATCTGTACCCTTGTCAATTGCAACCAAAATTTCGACAAAGGGCAGAACTTTGCCTTCGAGTTGATTATTAATGTTCTCAGATAAATCATTGATTCTCTCTGCATCTGTGTTTCTTGAAAGTCTTATATTTGTAAAAGATTACCATTTATCTGGACAGATTAATTTTTTAGCCATTAACATGCACTTCTTCAAAATGTCCCCTTCCAAAGAGTTTCAATGACATGGTTAACTTGTGAGCAATCATGTAGCTTGCCTTGACTGCAGCTTCACTTGATAAGTTTTAAAAACTGACTGCTGCTTTTTTCAATGACTTTTACTATTCAGAAACTTTGTCCTCACAACTTTCTATTGTATTTATTGTATTTCTCACCATGGTTAGTTCCAAAGTGTCACCAAACATTACATTCTTTAGCAGCAACTATCTGTTGTGTACAAATAAAACAAATTGGTTTTCCATTCATTTCCACTGAGAAATACAATTTCTCCACTTTCCTTAAACCACACAACATTCTTTATCTTTCTCTTCTTTGATAATAACATGATTACCCCTTAT
Organism: Nautilus pompilius; assembly: GCA_018389105.1. NCBI lineage: Eukaryota > Metazoa > Mollusca > Cephalopoda > Nautilida > Nautilidae > Nautilus > Nautilus pompilius. The sequence continues at coordinate 1,128,924 of JACATO010000598.1, read as the reverse complement.
CAATGTATTCAAACTTATTCTTGTAAGACTGTAAAAAAAATCACTTATCACAGCTTCAGGTTTGTGACAGAGGAAATCTTCAGTACTGAGAGTGCGTTCCATTTATTCATCTAGAACATGTTCTGAACATTCTCTGCTAGTAAATGGAATGGAATTGGACAGGAAGTAAATGTTTCAACATGGCAAACAAAGCTGACTTTCCAGCTGCTATTGCACTGCTGGATGAGATATTTACAGTGAGTCAGAATCAGATGATGACATTACAATTTTGGCAAGCAAAGTGTAAAAATGAACAATGTGGCAAAAAAGACATTACACTGGCTACACTTTTACACAAAACCTCCAGTGGAAGCCATGTTGAATGATATCACTGCTCCGTCTGCACCACCTCCTTGAAATGGACAACTAGAACATGTCCAGATCATTGTTCTGAAACATTCCATTGCCATTTAGAACATTCAGATCCAAGATTGTGAATGGGATGCACCCAAAGTCACACATGTACATGGATATTGTACATATATGATACCTTTTAATTTGAAATATTTGCGGGAAAATTGGAGAACCACATACATAAATTTTCTTTAAAGGATTTTTTTACAATTTTCTTTTATACAAAAAATGATTTTATTTTGCTTTATAAACAAAAGATTCGTCTCGAGTCATTATTGTTGTGCAAGCTTGGCAAATGCATTTGTCATGCTGTATGTTTGACACTCCTGCACTAAGAGAATTAAATAATATGGTAAAAGCTAAAGCCTCAAGAACCATTTCAGTCAGCAAAAGAGAAGTTTAAGGTTTTCATAAAGGATGGCATGTTAATGGATTAAAACTAATAATGACAATACACACTGTAATCAACAATGTCTGCTGGGAGATCTCTTTCACAGTATTCTGTACACTTCCTAGTTTGCTGTAACATTGCCTTAGGAAGATTTAAAGTAATTTTTTCTTTTTTTTCTGATAAGGAGTAACGTGTTTATAGTGGTAACAAGTAAAGGGATCATATATATGCACTGACAGCCATAAGTTTGAACCAACCAATAAAATATTCTATAAATCATATATATACATTTATTCTATTCATGCATGCAGTCAGAGTCAGCTCATGGCCCTGGCTAACTGCATGGTCACCTAAGATGCCATGTGTTGTACCAAAACAGAGAGAGAAAAAACTTAATATAAAAATTATCTGACATACAGTCAAAATATTCAGGTGTGTGCGATTCTTATTGTTGCGGTGAGAGACAGGAAAGCGTCGTGGAGGTCAGCTGGGTCATATCATCACACATAGGTATGAGGAAATGGTCCTGATGCTCACTTGGGCTTGGTGCCTCAGGACTGATTATTTACTTGTAATATCTGTAATAAATTCTTTATTCCTTTATTTCTAATTTTTTATCATAATAAAAAAATATTAAAATGGTAAGTCTTAAAGGTGATGAAATTCAATTTGCCCCAAGCACCAACAACCCTAGAGCTGGCCCTGCACACAGTTACATGTATATTAGTATATGACTTAGATGACAAAAACTTGTTAGAATAAATCTGCTTTATAACTTACATCATACAAGTTGTTTTTCATCAAAGTATATCCACCTTTCTCTCTTTTTTTTTGGTGAGTTTATGATAGTTTTCATAGTATCTATAATTCCTTTCTCTCTGATTATGAATAGTGATTTTTAAAAAAATTAATGTCTGCTGGCTTTATAAGAAAGACTATACTAAATCTAAGGAAGCCATCAAATGGAGATGAATCATTGATTATCAGGGTTGATCAACAGTTTATAGTTACTTTCATTTTTAGTTTTCAGCTTCATAATGATTATTCTTCAAATTTCTATCATAACATTTATTTTTCTACCAAGGACCACAAAATATTTTCAGGCTTTTATCACTAATGAAATCTGCTGACATTTCAGCAAATATTTCCTGCTGCCATCTTCACAATGGTCCTGACAAGTTATGTTTATGGGGTTAAGTTAATTTAACCTCAACTTCATGAAGATGGTGCCAACTCCCAGTCAGCAATCTGAGGCATTTTTTGAATGTTGTACCATGCACTGAATATAAGCAGGCATTTCCCTGCAAACAACAATGGCTATCAACATTATTATTATTATTATTATTATTATTATTATATTATTATTATTATTATTATTATAATAATAAAAGCCTGTTTCTATTCAAAAGGTTAATTCCTAGTTTATTTTCAAATTTATCACAGATTTCCAAAATAGTTTCAGTATGAGCAACATGCATAGGCTTAGTTTATTTTTTCCAGTCATGAAATATTTCAAAGTTGTATTAACCCTTTAAATCCCATAGTGTAATCTTAAAATCCAGCCCTATCCCTTTCTGGTTCTCTCTGTCAGTTTCAAATTTCTTACATATCTTCTATGAAGCCAATCAGAAAAGTTTCTTTCTGCATAACCCATAAATACCCATGCATAATACCTACCGTCATTTACACAAAGTTGAATTAGTTTACAAAAACTGCTAATATTATTTAGGGAGTTAAAAATATTTAGACAAAACTTAATTCATACTGAAAATGACTAACAAAGAACTAAAATATAAAAAAAACAAGACAACAGAATAAATAACAAATATGCAAAAGAACTAGAAAAGAAGAAACCTAAAATCATCAGTAACAGAAAAAATAAAAGTCAAACTATGAAGACTTTCATAACCTCTGGAGGTGACTATTTACAGTTATGGAGAAAAAAAACACTTAATGAAGAAACTAGATGCTCATGTCCCTTTATTTAAAACTTTGGTTAGACCTCATTAGGTTATGCAATCCATTTTTGGAATCTTTATCTTGCTACAGATGCTGTCAGGTTAGGAGTGCAAAAGTATTACACCAGAATGATTAGGAAAAGAAACAATACTTATCTGTTAAAAGTAAAATGGCTAAACAGTGTTCGCTGGAAAAATAAAAACAAAATAACTTCATCTTTTATTCAACTTCAATAATAATAATTATGTTGAAGGTTGTTTTTTTTTTAAATATGGTTCATTACTAGTTTATTCTAAAAATCAAACACAGTAACTGTATCTGAAAACCACTGATTAAAGTTGTAGAAAAGTGTTTTCTTCTCTTGTGTGGAATTTATAACAAATTCACTCCATTCTGATAAAAAATGGTCAAGTAACCAGGTACAAATGGAAAGCAAAATTTCCCCCGTCTTGTGACAAATAGCTTTTACTGAATCCAAAGCAGCATTAATCAGTCAAAAGTGCATAACTGGCAAAAATGGTGTACTAAAGTGTCCTTCATTAAGCAGAACACACCAACATCTTACAGGAAAATATAACTGTAAAAGTCCATAATTATCAGCAAGCTCTCTCCTCTAGCATTACCTGGTTTGTAGAATTTTGCCAAGTTTTTCCTCTCAATTCTGCCATTTTTCCTTCATTGATGGTTTCTGGTTTCCAAGCTATTAGCATGTTGTACCTTCCTTCAAAATCACTCGTGCATTCAGCAAATGAAGTGGGTTTTTCTATACCCACCGATATTTGTAGTAAAAAAAATTGGAAATTTAAAGATATTAAAAGTCTCTTATTTCATTTGACACTACTATGATCTTTTCCCCTTTAACAGACTTAGTTATGTGAAAATGTAAAATATCTGATCAATGCTGCAACTATAATTAGCAATTAATTATTACAGGTATATTTTTTACAAATGTAAAATGTAAACTGCAAGAGTGACAAATGATGATAAATAACATTATGGTGTATGCATGTAGGTAGATGGACTGCTAGAACTACTAAATAATGATGTGCTATGAGTACCATATATTTCTTGTATTGTTAATTTGTAGTTTGAATAAAACAAAGATAAGTTATTTAAAGAAGTTTAGTGAAGCATATTACACATACCTAGTATTCAGAAAACTTCTAGCTTTGGCTTTGATTACAACAATTGCAAGTGTTAGCATTTGAGCAGAGGTTCCAAACAATTGCTGGACAGAGCTGATCCCATGTATGAACAATGAATATGCACTACTAATTCATTTGTGTGGAGGAGACAGGAGACTGCTGAGGCAAAATTAATTTTATTCAATGAAATAATTAATTTCCTTGACTATGTAATGTGAGTGGTTAAAAAAGCAATTTAATACTAAATGTACCCTCTACTGAAGTGGTAACTAAGGCAACTGCCTAAAGGCATCACCAGAAGGTGAGCATATAATTATGTGAATAAGTAAAATTTCACATGCTAAGCCAGCGTGCAATGTAATACTAGTTAAGTTTATGGTATTGACAAATTATTATTTTATTGCTAATCATTGACCCTTTTGGTATTTAATTAAATTCCTGGTTGAAAAGTTCAATTATCCAACAAAAATTGAAATGAGGAATTTAATTAGATAAGTTGCAGGGCTTTTAAAGGTTCGAAGGTATTCCTGCTTATTGCAGGTAAATCTGCTTCCAGCTCAAATGGCTATAAATGTCAAAGCAGACATATCCGCTTTCAGCATCATAACGGTTAATTAGTAATGAAAATTCTTAGCGGGAAGCACAGTTGCTTTATCCTACAGTGCATAAAATTTTTATTTATCTAGTTAAAACAAGATTAGATAAATAAACATGGAGATAATTCAATGCTAAAAAAAAAAATACAGAGAGAGATTTCTGATGATAACTTTATAAACAAGGGAACAAATTTCATGGTTAAAAGAATTTAACATCCACAACAGGCTAGACAGGTTGTTTGTTGGTTGGTTTTGTAGGCTTGTCATAAAAAAGCTTGACTAACCCTGCAAAATTGAGAAGTTGAATAAAGTATTTGTATTATGTCACATATCTTAAACATCAGTCTGATGCTGTCAGTAGTCTTTAGACAGTGGTACCATGTGTCTTACATAGCCATTCCTTTTAATTCAGGTAGTCTTGCAATTTCCCATTAGATTTCTGACCCACTCAAAATTTTTGTCATTTACACAACAATCCGCTTGATGTTCACTCCTGCAATGCCACGCCCTTACTCTATCATTAGCATGTGACACACGAAATCAGCTCTCATCTGAGAGGACATTTCACCATGCTCATTGAAACAATCATATATGCTACTATAAAATCCACAATGCATAGAGCTTTGATGAAAATGGGTCTCACATATGAAGCTTACAAACAAATAAATCCCATGTTAGCAGTTATACACAGTATTGGGTGCGATGAACCATGCTTGTCTTGAGCTGCTGTTGCCATAACTGTTGCCGACAAAAATTTGTTCCTTAGATGCTGTGCAGATGTAGCAGTCATGCACAACAGCTGACCCTCTGTTGTCTGGCAGCTGTGCAATTGAAAGTCAATCCCGTCTCCGTCTCAATTGCTCCACAGCTGAGCACTGGTCAACTACTGAGATTTTAAGTCTTGTAACTTGCCTTGTTGACTGAGCTGCTTGAAAAATTCCTATAGAAATTTCTCTTTCAAGATCACTTAGTCTAGACATCATTACTCAAGACTGCTTGGCGAACACACTTAGCACAAATGAGAAAAGTAATCATCACTTTCTCAAGTAAAGTTTCGAGCTGCTTTCTTGGATGATTACAGCGGCAAGTACAAATTGTGAAAAATCACAAAATCAACACTAACATGTTGTATGCACAGATTGATTGATTTTTTTCTTCAAGATAGCTGTAGACCACAGTACTCATCATTTGTGTATATGCTTCACTGAGCAGTATTAATACGCTGTCAACAGTTTTCAAATTGGTTCAGTAAAAAACAATGAGCAGACAAAGCTCTTTTGTATTAAAGCGAAGAGGTGGGAGGAAAACCTTGATGATAATTAAGAATATGTTCCCACAATACAATGTTGCAAAACTGACACACTGCTCAGTTAAATGATGAACCAAAAAAAGAGAGAAATGATTTACAGAAAACAAAAATAAGAATATTTCCATTAAAATAAGAGATTATACATGCTTGTCTTTGGTTCCAGACATCAAATCTTTGGTGACAAAGAGAAGAGCTGTTGAAATGCTAGTACTTACCATCCCACCCACATAATTGGATGATATCCTGGAAGTCGCACAAATTATCGTTTAACTGCAGTGCTTTAATGGTCAGGTTTGTCAGCATCTTTTGATCACCATCAGCTGCAATACAGTTTGATACATCACAGCAGATTTCAATTAAAAAAAAGTAAATCCTAACCAGAAAAGATTTAAAGTAGTTTTAAAAACTTCCTGCCACCCTAAGTAACTGAAAACCATTTTGATATTTAGATGTATACATATATAGGAGTATCTATCCAAAGTTATATTTCTATTCCTCATCTATTTTTTTCTTGGTTTTCTTTTTGTTCCATTTGTTTTAGTTTGTGCTTTTTTTTTAAAATTTACTTTTTTTAGGGGTACATTTCACATTAGTGTATATGCATGTGCATGTCATCTAAACAGATTGGCTGACTCAATCACTGTCTATTGTTACCCACCAAATAAAAAGACCATGCAAATGACACTGGACAACAAGTTATTTGGCAGATGGAAAACTCCATGCAATTTACAACTACATCCATGTTAGATACTGTCATGCCTCTGGGTAGCACATCGTGCTTCTTACCAACTTACGATGTGTACGCGCTATGCGCTGTCCATCACGTTACTCACCGACTGAAGAGAGAATACAGTGTGCGATGATGTCACGAATTGCTTTCAACTTTACACTTTCTGTTGTTTTTTTAACATTAAAATCAGAATCTGTGTCACCACTGTCACTGGAATTCCTAAAAAGAAAACAAATAATAATTTCTAGAAATGTACCACACCAATAAAAAAGATTAGGATGAGTAACTGTTTAGGGTAAACAAACAGAATTCCAAAAAATCATCTCGTAAAAGAGAAACCCCCCCAACAGATGAGAGTACATTATTTGAGAATGTTGTATGAAAACGGGGGTAACAAAAACTAAATACTACAACTTACTTGAAAATAGAAAGAAAACAGAAAATGGTCATTAAAAAAAAAAAAAAAACTTTAAGAAATTTTTGTCTCCCTTAAAAAAAAAAAAGAAATACAACAGATAAAAAGTGCAAATTAATTTTAAATATTTTAGATCAAAATAAAAAATTTCAAATACTGAAAAAAAATTATGTACCTGCCAAATAACAAAACACAATGAAAAAATTTATTCCAATTCCAAAAGCCAGAACTATTCTACTGTTTAAGTGGGAGAACTTGGCAAGTATGTCTACAGCGAAAAGATTGAATCTGCAAAATGCAGGAATGCAAGAATTTTATAAATTGTTAATCCCATCTTAAGCATGAGAGAGCACATGCAATGCTACTTTTATATCCAAACACAGATCAAGATTCCCTAACAATGGTTCCGCATGCTTCATTTCAATTGTTTCTAATTAAAACAAAGCCCAATAACCTAACGGCATCTACATCAAATAAGTATTCTTTATGCAAACAGGGGGCATAATCAGATGTCAGTTTTTCACTGCGTTTCAAGACTACCATCTAAAATGAATGTGTAGGATTCACCAATGAAACTTACACAAACTTGCTGTAGTAGTAAAATTCAATCAATTAAAGTTACCAAAAGAAAGAAAAATCAAAAAACCTGATGTTCTCCAAATTACTTCAGCTCATTAACATCCACCCAACAGGGCAGCACTGTACCAAGCTGGCCACTGAAATGTTTTACTGGTAAAGTTTCAACATATTCGTGTATACCAAATACAATGGGAAATAACATGTTGTGAATATGTCCATTTTCAAATGTTGATTTATTATTTACTGAAGCATAAAATCTGCTGCTGAATAAATATTCAATTAGTTCATAGTTATTCAATTTGCAGCTGATTAATATTTATGTAAATAAAATCTAGTTTCACTGTTATTTAGTATGACTTAGCATGGGGAAAACTAAACTTATACAGTGTGCAGTAGAGGCTAACTCTCATTCTTCAACAATAGTAATTTTTAAATCCCTCCCTACTGCTGTAAGTTCTCTCTGGTTCTTCATACCTTTTCATGGCCATTCAATTGAGTTTAGCAGATCAGAAGACTGTGCAGGTAATTTCAGCACATTTTCTCTTTGCTAAAAAGTTCCACTGTATAGTTTGCATGAGATCTGGAAAACATAATCATGGTCAAATAGTTTCCTTGCTGCTGATAACATTTTCCTTTCTAGTAAGTCTTTGTATACACATCTGGCCTTCCTTCCTTTTATCAATTCTAACAGACCAGCAACTCCTTTTAATAGATAGTTTCCTTCTGGATACTCTTCCAAGCAATCCACTATCATGCTGTCTCTCTCTTATCGTTTGAGGACTAAGAATGCCTCCACTCTTTGGAAGCTCTTTGTTAACTTAGGTAACATGTTTTCTTCTATCATTCTCCTTATCCTCCTGCCTGTCGGACAACTATTTTTAGACTTACTAATTAATCTCCTTTTTAGTTGTTTTGAAGAACTTCACAATAATACTGTGATTTTGGTAACTGCAAAATTACACTAACCTAAACTTCTTCTCTAAAAATCCATAGTTTTTTCAAATCTATCACAGCCCCTTTCTCACACCAGCACTGTGCCTTGGTTTCCATGTTGGAGAGTAAATAAACTAGACAAGAAATCAATTTTTCTTAGCTTTTACACAAGGAAATTTGCATGCCTTTATTTAATCAAGGTATGTCAGGTGTATGTATCTTTTTAAACTCTTAGTTTAGTTTTTTCAAAAACTTTAAAATCTAATTAAATATTTATTTGGCAAAAATTTTCATGTTGCATAAACAATACATAATTAGAATATGAAAGCGAGACATCCACTTTACAGACAGTAAGTGCATTTCAGCAACCAGCTTTAAGATGGTTGAATACTTTTTCAATTCACTGTACATCAAAACAAGGTAGAATACATGCTACATGAATCCTTCTTTCATAAAAAAAAAAAAACAATTTAGCCATCATATGCAGCAATAAAACATTTGGTGTATATATGATTTAATCAGAATGTTACTGTTTATAATGGTAAGAATGCTTTGTTTTTTTGTCCTTTGTTTGATTTAATCTACATCATTATACTGATTTCATGAATACTTATATCTTCGTAAAATATGCTTTGAATTTTGAACTCAAAATACAAAATCAACAATTGCATTAGTTCTCAAAAGGTGTATACTGCAATGTCATACAGGTTAATTAGTGATGTTTTTCTTTGTCAGGTAAGTCCTAAAGCCTGCCTGTAAGAACCCTCCCAATATTCTATTCCACCACAATGATCAATGAAATTAAGTTCACCATTTACACCACTTAGCAATTTTTTTATGAATGCACATGCTGCTAGCTAATCTTCCAGATGCAAAACAGTGATACTGATTTATAGCTTCTTAATTTCTTATCCATTTTATACTAAATCAATAAAATTCAGCTACAGACCCTGATGCTGAAAAGGGAAGATACAGCAAAGATAATGGAATCAACTCCTCTTCTGGTGCACACTATTCATTCATGAGTTGGTAGCTCTAAACCCTAGCTTTTATTTAAAGTCTATGATAATGGCCACTTTAGTTTCATTAGGCTCACTGATCCGAAGACAGAGATCTTTTCCAATGTTTAAAATAATTGGCATTTACAACTAACTGAGATCATTCTTGACACCATCAGGTCTACTACTAATTAGTTCAAAGTTACACATCATATTAACCCTGTTCTTAGTTGAAAAATGCTAGGTAATATTCACCAAACAACACACTGATCAGGTTTCAGTTATTCATCCATCAGTGGAATAAACTAAAACAATGGCTAAAGGGCCAATCATATTTTAAGTAATAAAAAGAATTAAAATTTTTGACTACACATTGTTGAATGGATGAAATATGATTTGAGCCTATCTGTCTCCAAATCTTCCTACTGAAAATAAACTGTAACTCAGTTGGGAAATTATACAAACAAAGAGAATGATGTAAACAAATCATATCTGAGCCAATCAGAATAAAAATGTGACTGCAGATTTTGACAATCTAAAATTTTTAATGAACTCAACAGTCCAATATTCTCAATCAGAACATTCTGATTAAATATAGAAATCCTCCAGCATGTAACTAGCCAACTTAGGTGAAATCTTGAACACTCAAGTGAAATAGAAAGTACTTTTTCATAATAAAGAAACCACCCATCAATCTCCCTGGCAATGTACTGAAATGCTCTTGACAACAAATTGTGATGCACAAAACTAAATTAGTTATGCAGTGAAGAGAATTATTCAAATTATCAGAAATGGAGCAGGTTTACCAGTGAAAAATAAACTCTTCTGAGAATAAGCCAACTACCAGCTGTTTTTAACTTGTGACCTTCATGGAAGTTGCTGTTCTTATTTCAGTATGTGGTAAAAGTTGGTTAACTTTACCTTGTTGTTTGTAATGACCAAGATAGGTATTGCTGCCTGGCACTCATCAGAAACATTAGCTGGCAAACAATGGTTCAGATAGTTCTCAACCATTTACTTACTTGCTGAATTGCAAAACAATGACTTTAATAAAAAATTCTTGAAAATTTTTACCTCAAAACAAAACAGAAGTTCAGAAAGTAATTATGAAAAAAATCTGAAAACAAATGTTCAGGAAATCACAATATTTTTAGATTTGTTTCTCATAACTGCAAAAGTCTAACAAATGAGAAAAAAATTAAGTAGATTTTAAATGCACCTAACAATACACAATAATTAGACATAATGATCAGTCCACTACTACTTACAGAACAAATGTAACTAAATTCAAGAAATTTTATCACTCCCAGCACAACGGACAAGAAATTACTGGTTGGGTGAATGTGTGAATGGAATAGGAAATACAACAAAGCAAAAACAAAACCAACCAAGGTTATAATTTCCTAAAAATGCCAACCAGTTCTGTCAGATGTAAATGGTGAAGGGGTAAAATGGAAAACTATTAAAGGCTATGGTTGCTATCTTCACTGATACCTTCTTCCCCCACAACTGACTTTCAAAGGATTAATTTGAGCCAGGATAGTTCTTATTGTCGTGGTTTCTTCAGGTCTAGTCACCACTGGCAAACATACCGATAGTGGCGCTTTCTAATAATGGGATTGTTGGCCTCTTCCAGTGGCTTCAGCCGTATCTCGATGTCAGGCTGCCTCATTGATGACAGCTGCTCAGCGTGTGCAAACTTGATGTCTTCCTGGGCTAGCTGAAACAAAATCATTTCAGATTCTGAGTGCAACATTCAGTTATCATCACTGTTCTTTGAAGTCATTTAGGGATTGGAGATAGATAATCAGTAATGAAAAATTCAGCTTACAAATAGTTTTCCACAACAAAATCTTCAAATGAAGAAAGTCCAACCTCCACAAGATTTTCCAATTACCAAAGTTTAAGCAAACAAAAACAACACACACACACACACAGTAAACCCAACACAATTGCTTGTTTTCCAGTCAATGCATGACATTCCAATAAAGTAGCAACAAGGACTTACATATTTGATTTTATGCATGTTAAAGAAAAGATATAACTTGGTTTAAACACAGAACAAATTTTGAGATTTCAACAGTTTGCAGAACATCATACAAGACAATCTTTATTTTCTTTCCAAAATGACAGATTAATCTGTTTCTTTATCTCCTGTTGCATTAAGGCAATGAAACTTTGCCACATATGCATTTTTAACACCTAGCAAAAAAATTATAAAGAAAAAGAATTCTGATAAACTTTAAAATGTTTCAGACTTTTTAAAAAAAATGATTTTATTTGCTATTTTTAAAGTTATGATTCTATTAAGTGCCTTCAATACTACAGAATTCCCATAATTCCACCAAAAAGAGAGCTATCTCCAAATTGTTAATAAATTCTGAGGAAAAATTGTTTAAATGAGTCATTCCAACTCACTCATTCATGCTCATAATCTAATACAGCTCAACTTTAAAATGTTTTAGGATAAAAGTGCTTTAAAAATATTTTTTTAAAAATCTCTATAACTTTTATTATAAAGTTTCATAAATTTGTTAGACTTCTGATGTAATTTAAATTAAACACCATTACACCACAAAGTTACAGAAAAAAAATTAAATAAATTTATCCACTATAATGATGAAAAGCTGGATCAGATGGAACTCAACAAACTGACAGATTATCTTTTATTCATATATTTATCTGATGTGGAAATAAACACCAATTTGCAATGACAATGTATAGCAATAAACAGCCTCAACGTTAAATACTTAACAGAATCAGTTAGAAACAGCATTCATGATTCACCAAAAGGAGTGCAATCAGTATGTTACAGATGATGAAAACACTGAATGATGATGCAGTGCACTTCATTGATGATGGTCAGTCTATGAAGCAGAAAAGTCCACCTCTGCTGGGCCACTATATTTCAGAAGAGTAAGACCTGCATATTGTTGGCTGCTGAAACTTTCTTGAAGAATACACCATATGTTGCCAATACTTTCAATTCTCAGAAGTTCCTCTTCCATTGCCATGCCTTGTTCTTAGCTTAGAATAAATTAGCAATACAATAAGCTATCAATTACTTTACATCAATTAATAAATTATATGATTTATTGTGCAAATTCCCTGATTCTTTCATAATTAGATCTGTGTATTAAATTATAAATTTTCAATGTAAATCAAAATCAAATTTTTTCGTTTAAGAAATGTGGCGAGAAGCCATCATGTGGAAAAACAAAGTCCAGGACTTGTTAGAAATGCCAAAGACTAACACAGGGAGAACCACAAGTAAAAACTGAATAATTTTAAAAGTTTGGTAACATAGCTACTGTTACAATCAAATGTAGGTACACATCTATGTATATATTATACCAGTGATAAAGATACGGCACCAGACAAGCTAATGGTTTCTTTTATAGTAGTTAAGTAGCAGAGGGTAACACAACGGTAACAAAAACCAAAAAAAAACACACCAGCCCAGTAGCATAAATAAATAATAGAAATGATAACAAACACTGCTGATTTAACATCCTTTGTTTACTCCTCTTTTTAAAAATAATTTAATAATCTGACAAGGTTGCATTATCATTTTATTAAAGATTAACCATTCATCATTTATAGAAAATTATTAGAAATTCACTGCTCCTTTATTAGAATTGCACTGTTATTTCCATCATAAGGTTTCTATCTACTCGGTCAAACTTGGATAAAAGCTATGCCATCTATCATTTCCTATCAGGGCTAGACTATCGTTTCACATCATAATTAAAGAAATGCTACCTAGATTTCACAAAGCCTGAAACCGAATGGCATATAATTGATGGTAAACTGCCATCACATCCTTTAAAGCTACTAGCTTCTAACATTTCCAATTGTGATTAAATACACTATCTTTCCACAGCACAATTAAAGCCTATGATGCTATCACAGAATCTAAAGCTGAATGTCACATTATCAAAAATACAGTATTTCAGATTGAGTTCCATCTATCATTTCAAACTGTAATTGGTTGCTCTATCATTTCACATGGCATTTAAAGCTATAATGTGACTTTAAAATATTGAAAGCTCAACATTATTATAATATTAAAGTTAAACTAAAACAAAATGATTAAACTTTCTCTATCATTTTACATAATCAATACAACAGCAACCATTAAGCTGATTAAAACTTTGCCACTGAATGCATCACTAAATCATTTAGCTCTTTGTTCAAAACAAATGTCTTCTCATTGTTATCATCTGTGGCTGTTGCATAGATAATGAATGGTTACAACATCATACAAGAGCACACATACAATAAACAACAGTCAGTTCTTTATAAAAATAGTGTATTTATACAAAAGATGTTCAAATGAAACCCAGTTAAAAATAAACTTGCCATCATAATCATATCTGGTCAGCTTTGATTTGAACATCCCTAGAAAAGAATGGTTTCGTGTGTTTATGATTCACTGTCAGTTAACAGTGTTATGCAATTAGATCTGCAAAATCACAGAAGCACATTAAAACTATTGTGCATTTTAGATGCTTAAATCAAACATTAAAGCTTTAATCTATCAACAAATTTGTAAACCAACCATATTTCTTTTATAAAGAAACATTATTAGCCAGATTATAAACCAATTAAAATTGAGTGATCAATCATTTTAAATAAGCATTAAGGTGACTCTTATAACAACACAGGAATTACACTATCAAAACCAAAAATTTAAAAAATAGATCACAGTTTTAACTTTGTTGGCAATCAATGATAAGGCAACATCAATTTACTCCTGGCTTTAGTCCTGTGATACCAATAAAGGTTCCAGAAATAATGACAGCTACCACCAACCAGCCCATTCTTTCAGTGGTAAATCCAGCCAGTGGCAGCATATCAAATATCAACATCATCATTCACCAAGAGGCAACTAAGTTAAATTACATTAAAATATCAATAGCAAAGTTCTCCTCTGCATTGAATTCTATCTGCAAAGCAGACAAAATGTGCTTTATTAGAATGCAAGGCAGCAATGAAAAAGAAATAGTACAATCATTTATAATGATAAAGAAATAGTGAAGTTAATTTCTATGTAAAGTGAAAGTTTCTCTCCAAGTAGCATTTGGCTTCATCACTTAAGCACGTGTGTGTGTGTGTGTGTGTGTGTGTGTGTGTGTGTGTGTGTAATGATGTAATATGAGAGAAATTTCCCAATGCATAACAAATTTTTTTGTGTAAACTACACACTTATTGTTCCGGCTGACTTCTGATAACATCTGAAATAATCAACTATTTTAATTCACATATCTATTTACCTTTTAAATTACCTAGAATGTTATGACTACACTTTAAAAATTATTTTCTACACAACTGTCTTAATTATTTATTTATTTCATTATTTCATCACATTTTTTTAAAAAGTTATGTTTGATGGCTCAAACATTTTTTTTCCTTGAATGAACTGTTTTAGGCACTGCTTTAAAGGGACAATCCCTAACTGAAAATATCTTCTGTAAGAATTATTTTCATCCAGCAAGAATTTCAAGGAAATGTCAGCAACATCATAGCTGTTCTGTCAAGAAAGCCAGAGACAACTGTGTGTGTCATAGTTGTAGCATTTGTCTGGCCTCTGTCATTACTACTTTTTCTACTCTTACTTCTAGAGAGCTCAAAAGCAAAATGGTAGAGCTTCAAAGCCTTAACATCATAATATATCACTATTTTTTATATGCATTCAATAATTTATAAATGGAAATTCTACAATTAAAACCAGATCAAGAATAAAAGTAATCAATGTTAAAAGTGAATGCTTCTTTAAGGGCGTGTGTTATTCCTTTCTCCTTCGGTCATTGTGGTTGGTTCTCCTTTTGAATATAGTCCATGTGCACTACAGTATCCTGCAGATTTAACTGCTAAAAGAGGCAAAAAAACAAGAATAATTAGGCAAGGTTCTAAAAAAAATCAATACATCAATGGCAATGAACACAGCCCTTTCTGCCCACATGCACACACATTACCTTGTTCAACATGACAGAAGGAGAAAGTAGTTTGGTGTCTGGGGCATTTTTATTTAGCCAGGGATGGTTCAGCAAGTCATCCACTGTCATCCTGTTCCCGGGATCCACGTGTAACAAACTAAAAAAACATAACACAGATCTATTGTTACTCCAGGGTCCATGAGTAACAATCTAAATGAAGAAAACATCTATCCACTGTTACTCTGGTTATCAACACAATTGTTGTTACCAGCATTAGACACAGGAAATATCTAACTTTGACCATAGTGCCTCATTGGGAGTTTTATTAAACAAACAATTGGATTTGTTGATGGATTCATTTCATCTATTAGATTCCACAAAAGATCAGTCTCATTTACACCAACCATATTCACACAGATTCAGAAGATTAGCTTTAAAAGTAGAGCAATATATTAATGATATTTAGAAGTAAATAAGGCTTACATATCCTAAGAGTTCAGTTAAAGTTGCCATGTAAAAAATGTCTACAAACAAAACATTCAGCTGCTTTTGAGTACAACCTTACATTGGCCATTAATAGCTACTTTCAAACATAAGATCAAACATGGCAGAAAAAACAAGTTGTTTTTAATAGAAGAGGCTAAAACCATTTTGCATAACAAAGCCAATAAATTGTAATGAACTTGGAGGAATTTCAGCTTTATCTTTTACACTCTATAAACACTGCCCCCTCTTCTTTTCTTTTTTTTCAGTTGACAGAGATGGATTGTTTATTTCGCTAAATATTAGCTTTAGTAATTCCTGTCATTCCAAAAACTGGCTGCAGCAGAAAAAATATTAATACTGATTTGCTGTTACTTAGCTTCAATCACAAGACAAAAATTAAGCTGCTGGCTAACATTTTTCAATCCAAAGTATCAATATTTTATCAACTTTGTCATAATGTTTTCTCCAAGACAGAAGAGACAACCCCAGTAAAACATGTGCACAAAACAAACTTTCCAAAGTACGACAATAGATTTACCTTCGTACAATATCTTTGGCTGCTTCTGAGATGAATTTCCAGTCCTCCTCTGGAAATTCGTACTCTCCTGACAAAATCTTCCTTTTCATTTCACTTGTTATCTGCCTTGTTGGGGTTTCTGAATAAAAGGGTGGATATCCACACAGCATGATGTATAGTATGACGCCTAAACTCCACATGTCACAGCTCTGGGGAAACAGAAATTTGCTATCACACAAACAATTCATTACAAACAGATCTTATTTTAGCTTAAATTAAAAATGTATCAACCCTGTCTTTTTTCTGACTCCAGCATGGTGTGCACACATGTGCCAGGAGTAATTATGCTATGCCTGAGGTATGTCTTTCAGTTGACTACTACTAAAAATCACCTTATATAAAATTTTGTCAGATATGCATATTGGCTTCCACAGGAAATATTATTTAAAAAACATATTTCCTTTTAAAAACATTGAATGCTAAATTAGAAATACAATGACTCCAATTTAAAAACATTATCTTCTTCTTTGAACAATGCCTGAAAACATTACTATAACTGATGATTCCAATTGAAAATAGTCTAACTTATTTTTAGTAATAATTGTAACTTCTAATTAAAAATTTTAAAATACTAATACTCACTCATATAGATCTTTCTGACTGAACATAAAATAACTAATCTTATATTTATAATCATCACAAGTTAATTGGCTAATGAAAAATATTTCTAATATATTGCTTAATAAGCTAGCTAAAAAGATTGTGTAAATGTTATCTTTAGGCTTCCAATTTGTTCACATTTTAAAATAAATTTTAAAAATGAAAGTAGAACAAATTTAATAATGTGAAATAATGTACCTTTAAGAATACTCAATAAACCGAGCAGAGAAATGATATTTACTCAAAAAAACACCAATACAAATCAATCTTCCAAGTCCTCTATAATATTCCACAAATACCATATCAATGCAGATCCTCTTTCTAAAGAATAATGCAAAGGAATTTTTTTTTTCAGGAATTTTGAAACCCTTTTTTGTTAGATTTTTTAATTGGACTTTAACATTATTCATTAGTAGTCATTATTATTAAATACAAGCTTAAGGTCAAATGATTATTTTCATAACCAATTAACCCTTTTTTCTGTTGACAATTGTCGCCACAGCACGTTTGTTTTATACACCATTTATAGCTGGTTCAGAGATGATATTTGCCTTTGCTACTGCAGTTTAATGTCTCTTCCTTCATAAATAATTGACAAAACAACAGTGGGATCTTCTTTTACATTTTTTTATTTTCCATGTTTGAAATTCTTATCAACTTGCAGTCAATTATCAGTAAGAAATAAATGGAATCTTTGTGTTGTACACCCCAAAAATGAGTTCTTCCAATATTTACATAACCAACCATCACTACCACTATAATATTGACTGCACAGGTAGGCAGTTCCCAGAAAATACAATGCTGAAAGTATGTGCTAACAAATATTTCACAAGATTTGTTATCAGTCTAGTCCCTCCATATTTTAAGAAAAACTTATTTTAATTCCATCATATTGGTAGGACATAAACAGGTTTCTCTCAGCTGATGATCCAATTATTTCCAAGGTGCACAATCAAATCAATATCAGGGCTTCTCTCAATTCCTTTTCAAAATTGTGACCATGCCTTTGGTACAATGATAGAGACATCTTTAATATGATGAGTACCTATTAGAATGAAATTTCCTTCCACCTTTCCAAGCCAGGGTGCATGCAGCCCATACCATTACATTCCTGCACTCCATACTTGATTATGGGTTGAAGATACAAGAGCTGAATGTCCTCATTTAGGTCATCTGTAAACTAGATGTAACCCTTCAGACATGAATTGCTGAAACCTGGAGTCATCTAAGAAGAGCACACACATCACCAATCAAGGATCTTGCCAAACAAGTCCTCTGAGCAGTCCATTTTATGGATTTCTTATGTGCTACACACCCTCTGTCGCCAAGTCACTAAAGATGATGATGGACTATTTTATTAGCTCATTTCTGTTGTATGGACAATATCAGTAAAAGAATCTTGATGATAAATGCAGACATGGCAATTAATGGTACATTCCTGTCATGGTGTCAGAATTTCCATAATTCAAAACCCATGGTTAGTAAAAGATTGGCCAAAACTCTTATACCATCCAGATAGTACTCATATCATGTACATAACAATATGGCTGAACAAGATTGCATCTTAACTTCATGCCCCAACAGATAAGAACTATGGTGAACAAGGATACTTTGTATTATTGACCTATTATGTTCGATTACAGCTAATAAGATCCAAAAATAAATAGTGGGTCAATAACTGATATTTTTATGTGTAGCCTTTGGATGCCTAAAATACATAAGATACATCTTTCTTTCTTAGCAAGAATAGACATTTTATTGACTACTTTACTACTAATAAAATGATGGAAAATAGCCAAACCAACCTCTACTTTCCATAAGTCTATTCAATGTAATGAGTGTTTACAGATTTGTATTTTTCAAATAAATTATAAAAGATTACATTCTAAATGATCAAGATATCAAAATAGTTGTAACAAAGGATCCAAAGAACTCCATTTTACTGATAAAGTAAAGAGAGATTTTCTAGAAAAAATACTGAGATGGCCTATGACAAAATATTAAAAGAAATTTACCTCCATTTTGGTCTGCATAGCAAAATTACAATTTTGAAGTTACTATTCAACCACTTCAAAATAGTATCATTGTCAGTATCTAATAATGGCAGGAAAAACAATCTGGTAATTATCCAATGAAGTGAAAAACCATCTACTGATACACAAAAGATACTGGTGAAAATATGTACCAGGAGAAAATCCCCCACCTTCAAATTATCTGTATTTTAATTAAGCAAGCAAGCATATGAAGTTATCAGGGAGGAATCCTTCCAGGTAGAGCAGCAGGTGGTGTTATCTTATGATAAAAAAGCTCTTCTGCAGGCCAAAGATCAATGGAAAGGGAGAACACTTGGAAATAAAGATGAAACAATGGCATTATATTATATTTTTGTTATGAAAATCCTAACATTAAACTTGTGGCATAAATTTAGAATTACCTTCTGCAGTGTATTTATTTGTGAAAAAGATTTCAAGATACTTACAAGAAATGACAATACTTAATTACAATTGCTGAAGTCAAAACAATCAGACAAAGAGTAGTAGAGCCAATTTTGTGAACCCAAGATTGTGCCTAAACTTGGTGCAAATGTTGGTAAGTAGACTCAGAAATGATAATCATTAAGGACATTAAGGATAATTATCTTTGCAGCCATTTTTTTAAGATGGAAGTTTTAGTAGATTGTTATACTACTAAATATAGTACTGTTTGAGGGGATTCACTGTACTTTCAAAATGAAACCTCTTGTATCAAGTGACATAGCAGATCCCTTTCCAAGTTTAAAATTGCATAACATAGATGTTCACAATGCTAAAAATATCATATTAAAAATTTTGTAGAATTTTTTTGGCAAAAAATATTCCAAATTACAAAAGAATGTGGCTGTGTACCAGTGTACCTTGATTCCATAGCAAGCTGGTAATTAGTGATTTAAAATATAAAAACAAGAGGGGATTTTTTTCCATTCTTAATCAGTCAATTTATTAACTTTTTTCCATATGAGCAATATGTGTAGCAATATAAGCAGTAAGATGATGGAAAAAATTTAATGAACCAAATCTTTTCATCAGTTAGCAAATCAATACCGCTACCAGCTGTACATGTCATAAAGCCTGTTTCCTTTCCCATTTATTTGCTGCACCCTGCAGTCATCTCAGATAAATAATGACAATTAGATTGGGGGGTCTTCAGTACTGTCATGTTTCTTTTCTGGTTTCAACCTGCAGCAATTTCTCAACAGCCACTGTTTGTCTGGTAACACAGAGTCTCTCTCCAGCATTTCTAAGCCAATCCATTGATTTGTTTTTTAAGACTCCAAAATCCTTCCATATGTGAATCATGTGCTGTCAAACAGCTCTGAAGATACCCTCCATTACAACAAAACATCAGTTGTCATATTTATTCACCAAAAGTCAGAAACTCGTTCAATTCAATTGAAGCCCAGTCCTTTCAATCCATCTATTTGCTGCATTTTTAACTATATTGAGTGTTACACTGAACAAGTGTTCTGCATATTTACTGTTTTATTTATTACTATAAAAAAAGGAAAAGAAACACTTAGAGATGTCCAACTAGTAAGGATATTTTTAAAGTTATGATTACTTGCACCCAGAGAGATCAAAATAACAAAAACAGAAAAATTTGTCTACTTCTTCCTTGAACTTTCTAAAATTTTGACTATCTCAGATACAATATGCAAAGTTATGGAGCCAGTTAAATTTTTTATGATTATTCAGAATAACTAAAATCATTGTGGTATCACCTCTGCACCATTAGCAACATCTCTGACAAAATAGGAACACCAGTTCTTTTGTATACTGCTAGGATTCAGGTTTCAAAATTCAATAATAAAATTAACAACTACAAGCTTTCAGGTTGATGCAAGAAGTAAATCTAGCATCATTGTTGTCACAGACATACAGCGGCAGCAAAAATTATAAGCGGATTGGAGAAAAATTTTCAGATGATCATAACTTTTGCTAAAATGACCAATAACAGTGCATTTATATATCAGATGAAAGTTAATTTATCAGTGTTTCAGATGTGTTTTAGGCCTTGCCATAAACATGTACAAAAAAATTTTGATTCTCAAAAAAAAATGTTATCGTTTTATGGTGGCAAAAATTATAAACGGATTTCATGATTCAATCTAGACAATGTATATTTTCAAAATAATGCACTTTCTTGACAGCCAAATCATTAAATACATTCTAGTATTTGGTAGGATACCCAAAATTACTGACCATGGCATGACAGCGAGAGGGTACTGAATTGATAATCTTGTTGCAATAGTCATCCATTAATTTTACCACATAATTCTTCGGTATTTTCATACAACTTGCTCAATTTCACCAAATTTGAAACTCTAATTTCTCTACCTAGTGTTTGCCACATTTTCTATTGGATTTAAATCTGAAGACTGAGGAGGCCATTTGAGAAGAGGATTTTTTGTGGTTTGGAACCAATGCTGAATGCTAGTCACAGTGTGGATAGGTGCATTGTCCTGCTAGAAGATCCATGTCAAGGGTGAATTCTCATCAGCATATGATTCAGGGACATTTCTCAAGATGTGCAAATACCAGCTGCTGTTCAAAGTTCCCTCAATTTTGCAAATCAGACCAATCCCATGTCCAGAGAAATAGCCTCAAGTCATAATGCTCCCAACACCCCTTGAAAGTTGAAAGAAGACATTTCTGATCAACCTCTTTGCCGATTCTGCATCAGACATATTGTACACCATCAAAACCAAATGAATTGAACTTGAATTCGTCCAACCAGATGACTTTGGACCACATATCTGAGGTTCAGTCAATGTGCTCCCATGCAAACTTAGCACGGTGCAAGTGGTTCTTTCAGAAAACGAATGGCTTCTTTCTGGCTACCCTCCAGTTCCTGACAGTCCACACACTGATCCCCTCATCTTTTTTTCCACTGCTAAATTTCTTTATGGATGTCCATAGCTATCTTTATATGATAGCCTATGGATGCACTGATCCAATCTTTGGGTAGTTTTTCTAGGCTGGCCAGAATGTGGATGATTGCTATACTGTCCAGTGGCTTTATAGAGATTCCAGGCTTGTCTGCAGGCTGTTTTGATTCTTCCGATTTCCTTGGAAATTCGGGAATAAGAAAATTTCAGCTTTCAAAGCTCAACAATTCTTGAACAAGTAGTTGGAGAAAGACTAGACTTCCTACCCATTCTAAGAAAATAATAACTAATTATTTATTAACCACACAAGTGATAAATATCACTAGGCCTATAAAACCCTACTATCATATTAAATTATTTAACTTTTCAAAATCTGCTTTTATTTTTTGTCGTTATAAAAAATGATTTCTTTGTCATTTTGTAAATAAAACATTTTTCATGTAAATTTATGCTAGAACTTGAAAAGCATCTGAAACACTGATAAATTTCCTTTTTTCTGATATGTGTGTGCTGTTATTGGTCATTTTAGCAAACATTATGAACATCTGAAAATTTTTCTCCAAATCCACTTATAATTTTTGCCACCACTGTACTTTCGACAGGTCACAACTAATCAGCAGCAGTTTATCAAAGGTTAATGACAACTTATTGTTAGTGTTACAACCTGACATCAATATGAAGGACTGACACATATGTACTTTTATTTTTTCCATATGCAAATATCCACGAGAGACACAACACTAGTGAAAGAATGTAATGCTATGGTTGTCTGTTAAGAAGCATTGCCAATCCTACACCATTTAGGAGCCAATACTTCTGACTCCAGTAGAGAAATCTTTACTAGAACTCTTCATATGAGAGGAAGCAGAAGTGCAGAGGAAACCCATGTGGCAGCTGAGGGTGAAGAAGAGAAAGAAACCATACCGGAGCAGTATGCCAAAACCAGTCAGTCCCCTGAGAATCAAATTTGGACCCTTGACCCTAATAGTCCAGTAGTCTACCAATGAATTACTACACCATCTGCACATGTACAATTATAATCAATGTTCCATGTGGCATCTATAGCCAATGGTCTCTTAACAAAATTAAAATGTTATTCCCATTTCTCAAAGAGGAACTGACAGTATCTCTAAAATCTAATCTAATAACATCTAGTGAGTTGAGATTATGAAAATTAATTAGAAAATTTTAACTCTCAATGCATTGAATTTTCATCTATCTCCATTTCCAAAATGAACAATTTCAGTGGGATGACGCCTTCCCTGTAATGGGAAGTAACTCACCTTATCATAGGTGCATGGCTTGCTTGTCTGAATTATGCCTTGTCTTAACCGACTCCTATATCTGTAGGCTTCGAGGACCTATAAAGACATCAAGCAGTTTCTATGGTACCTCTTAATATTACTATTATCAATGTTCACAGTCACATCTCACATATCCTTCAGAGCAAATATTTAACATCCTTTTATAGCACAAAAACAAATGTTAGAAATCTGAATTAACTCCCATTCTTGTGAGGGGAGATAATAACTTTATCAAACAGCATGAGACATTTCCAAAAGTAACATATTTCAATATAGTTGTCATAAATTAATTTCAATCTGTTATTTAATATTGGTAAATTTGTAATAATTTTGTCATATACAAAAATTACTACTGAAGGGAATAAATCAAATAATGTATTTATAAAATAAATTTGAGTTGTTTTTTCTCAAAATCTATGACTCATTTAATATTTACACTAAAAGGTAAGCAACATGCTTGCTGTCAGTCTACTTATTCTCGTTTCACTAATTTGCATAGCTAGTCATTTTCCAACAAATCCAACTTTTCAACATTAAGAGTTACTTCCATTGACCATTAAAGCAGTTACTGTAACCTCGTTAGTCTCAACTATGAGCTGAGAAAAAATTTCATAGTTAAAGTCATAATTAAGTATTTCATCAAGTCTAGCTAAAGAAATAAGATTTGTGCATTTTATGACAGAAAACAGATACTGTAGACAAACAATGTTCATATTTCACTGAAAAGAAAACTTTTCTTTTTTTGGTATGTAACAAATACTAGTTGAGTAAGCATTTATACAATTTTATGTGCCCAAATAATTTTCCCTTAAAACCACTGTCTGATGCACCTGCAGTGACTACCCAAGTACTTTTCAGACACTATACCTGTGGTGCCACATAGTATGGGGTGAAATGAGGTGTCATCAGTTTGCCATCATCTATCTTAGCAAATCCAAAATCAGTAAGCTTCACAATACAGTTCTGAAATACATAAATATGACTATTGTTACAAGCTGGAACTTAGTCAATTAATCTAACAATCTCAAAGAATTACGTTTCTACTGCATTTCTCACAAAATAACTAAAAATAAGTTGAGACAATGACATTGTGTTTATATTAAATAGAGAATATAGTATTTAATAATTAACATTAGATATAGAATGTTTTCATTAGGCAAACTACCTGGTATACAGTATAATAAAATCTGTAACTTTTCCAATGTGAGCTGTTTTTTCTTTCTTGGTATTCTTATCTAACAGAAGCTAGATAATTATTTGTAGACCAACGAGAATAGCTACAAATTGCTTCTCATTATAACACAACACAAAAAGTAAAAAAAAAAAAAAAACCTCAGAAAACTGTTATGCAGTGTGAACTTTTAAAAACAATAGAAAAATAAAGTATATAATTTACATTAACAGTCTTATATTAAATTGTTAGTGAAAAATCTTAATGCCTGTACCACTAGCAGATTCAAGTCATTATTTAAAACAGCAAGATTACACTCCTTGTAGATTGATTTTGCTGGGCTTCTTGGAAAAAAGGCAACTTGGTTTTAAATTCAAAATGAAAGTACTTTGAACAAGATAAAACATGGACAGTCACCTCTGAGTTGTCTTTGAGCAGAAGATTTTCAGGTTTCAAGTCTCGATGGGCAATGTTAAGACTATGACACCTCTTTACAGCATGAGCAATCTGAAACAAGATGATGATAATAACTGAATATGAACAAAATATACCAACTAGAGTTCATATTTTTCTAACATTTGTGTTTAATGTATTTTTGTATGCAGATTACAACTGTTAATACAAATTACACCTTTTATGTTATTTATAAAAACAATTTTTTGTAACTCTAATGGTTAGTTAGTAAAGATTTAAAGATATGTTGTTTTAATAAAATATTTTTCAATTCTTAATTTTTAATAATTCTAAGTAATTAAATCTATAAACAGTTACTTATATTTGATTTCTGAAAGATTATAATACAAAAAAAACTGAAAAAATATTAAGAAAATAAAAAGGACAGAAAAAAGAAACAATTATAAAAAGAAAACATACTTTACCCATTGAAAACATGAATAATAAACACTTTCTGCCAGCATTGTCAAGTTTCTATGATAATCATGCATATTTTCTGCAAACCCATTGACAGACAAACAAGTACTGCCCATGATACATAATTTCAGGCCAATTTACATTATATCGAGGATGGCTGGAGGATCCTTGCTCAACCTTGACGCAAACCTCTCTTTGAATCCATATCTGTATCAATCTTATGATGTAACATCTTTATTGACAGTCAGATGTTTCCAGTTCATGCTGATGCTGTGTAAAATACCTTCAACAAGTCTCTCAAAATATCTACTCTGGAAGTCTGAACCTAACATACATTTACATCTTGTCTTTTGTTTGTTTTGGATTTTTTGTATAATACTTGTAAAGACAAACAAACAAAAACAAAAAAACTGTTCCCACCTGAAGCAGGTAGAGTGAAGCCTTCTTCTCTGTAAAGTATCTTTCCTGGCTGATTCTGTCAAATAACTCTCCTCCCTCCATCAGTTCCAGCACCATCAAGAGCCGAGGTCTAAAGTAGACCAATTCACCAGTCAAAGAACTGAACAAGTTTTTAGTCTTTTCTTAAAAGAAAGTCATCATGGCTCATATGCAACAAGAAATGCTTACTGACATGATTACTGAACCTCTGTATACCATGTCAGTTTTTACCTTATACCACCTGGGTGCATCTATACTCGAGCCTAGAAGAGCACAGGTTAGTATTTGTAGTGAACCAATTGGCTGTGCTTTTTTAGTCAACACATATTCCAAGGTTGAAGTGAGACAGATTTATCATTACAAAGTTACTTGAGGAAGGTACTTCGTGTGCAGCACAGTTCCTACGGCTCAATTTGTGCAGAGTAATACAGAAATGAAAAGTAGTGGTATACAGAGAGTTAAATAAGTTCATGCTCTCACTGTTAGCCAGTCAATCTATGACCAAAAACATCTTTTCTATCAAGCTGTGCTGATACTTTAGGCCAAACTGCAGTTTACCAAAAAAAGATCTGCTAATATTCACCTGCCCAAATCCCAGAATAATTTTGAAAATCTCTACCTCTGAGACATCTAAAATCCAGACCAGGTAAATCTAATATATTTAATCAGCTTACATCAGTGTTTCTCAAATGAGGGGTCACGAGTGAGATAGCATGAAGTGGGGGGCGGGGAGACAAGATGTTTGTCTGCATCAAGCCAACAGAATTTTTTGCTTTGGATAGTCAAGGTAGATGAAAAATTCACACATATATCACCTGTGTTATGAACTTTCACTCTTTGCCATGGAACATCTAGAGAAGGGGGCTCTATGCTGTCACACTTTTTGTGGACATCCTGAAAATCATATCATATAGAAAAAATTATCCCTAATTCACTGCACTACTGCTGCCAAATTGTTTTGTCAGAGCAACCCTGTCTGGTCACCCTGTGATGTTTGGCACTATCTTGGAGTTCTAAGGAGCTATGACCAAGGCTAGGGCGTAATTTACTTACAGCATGGATTAATGTAACAATGCTGCCCAAATTGTTACTAATCAGTTGTATGTGTGAAAGGCGTTTAGACATCTCTCGTGATGTCTGGCCTTTGCTGTTTGGGCAGACGCCTGCAATATTTTATTTCTAGTATTATGAGTGCAGTGCTCATATATCATGACAGGCATGAATAAGGTTGTGTGTTCCTTGAGTGTATTTATATTTTCTCAGGGTTTTTAGTACAGGTCAAGAATCTGTTATCTGAAATTCTGAAAACCAAAAAGCTACAAAATCCAAAATATTTTTGGAGCGTCTTCAGTGGAAAATTCCAGAAGGTTCTGGGAAGGTTCCTGGATGATGCACAGGACCTGACATGCTCGATGTACACACATTACTCACTGTAATTTTGTGCTTTTTTTGTTGGTGTGAATATACTTTGAGAATGTCGTAAAGGCCTGCAAATACCCCTACAGTACCAGTAGGCCTACTATAGTGATAGTTTACCTTTCTAATGGTTAAATGTACATCTTTTTCTTAAGGTTTCAAGCACAGAATGATTTTAAAATATTGAAACTACCTGTAGGCAATATGTATCCATATGCAGTTATAATGTTGTAAATGAACTCGTGCTCAGTCCCCACTCTCCAGTGGGTTAGCTACCAAATTATGCCAGTATATCTATAAGGTTGTTACAAAGTTTTTTCAGTTTTTATATTATGTTAAATTGGGGTTAATTTTGTGCATGCTTGTGAAGGTGTATGTAGATACGTTATATATCATTTTGTAGCGTGTGCTTTGGCATACATTATGCAAAACCTACCTTTTTAAAAATCATAAAATGGATATATTTCAGGATTCTGAGTGAAGGATGGATAGAAACGTTTTTCGTGCCATTTTGCTTCACAAGTTCAAACAAGGCCATAAAGCGAGCAAGACAGCTTGTAACATTAAGCAAGCATGGGGCGAAAACACAACAGATGAGCGCACAGTACAACAATGGTTTGCAAAGTTTTGATCAGGAGATGAGAGCCTTGAAGATAGGGAATATAGCAGATGTCCTTCCAGCTGTGATGACAGCCATCTGAAAGCCTCAGTTGAAGCCGATCCAAGAAAAGAAGTGGGAGAAATTGCTAGAGAGCTTGACGTAAGCACTGCAACTGTTTCCCGGCATCTTGATGTAATCGGCAATGTGAAAAGGTTTGACAAGTGGGTGCCTCACACATTGAATAAGCAACAACAAAATTGTTGATTGGAGATCTGCTCTTCGTTTGTCATAAAAAACAAAATCAACCCATTTCTTGACCAAATCATTGTTGTGTGATGAAAAATGGATCCTTTATGTCAATTGCAAACGATCAGCAGAGGCTCAGAGACAAGGTGCCTAACCACATTCCAAAACCCAGCCTCCAACCAAAGAAGGTCATGGTCACTGTCTGGTTGACTGCAACTGGTGTCATCCACTATAACGTCTTGCAACCTGGTAAAACCATCATAGCTGAAAGATACTGTTGTGAATTAAACATTGTTCATCAGAAACTCTCCAAACGATAGCCAACACTGGTGAATCAAAGAGGCCCAATCCTGCTCCATGACAATGATCGACCTCATGTTGCAAAAGCGACTCTTTAGAAACTGAACATGTTGGGATATGAAGTTCTCCCTCAGCCAGCCTATTCACCAGACCTTTCTCCCACAGACTACCACAAACACTTTGACAGCTTCCCCCATATGAAGTCCTTCTCCAACCAAGCAGAAATTGAGACTGCCTTCCAACGGTTTATCGACTCCAGAAATCCAGATTTTTTTCAAAATTGTATAAATGTGTGTGTAACTTGTTGGCAGAAGTGTAATGACTGTAATGGAACTTATTTTGATTAATAAACTTCAATTTCAGCAATGATATGAAGTCTCATTGTTGCAGTAAAAAAAAATGACAAAACTTTTGTAACAACCAACTATATTCCAAAATCCAAAAAATTCCAGAATCCAAAACACATTCAGCACTGAGGATTTCAGATAAGGGATTCTCAACCTGCATTGATGTGTAACCCAGTTGACTTAGGTTTTATCTGCCTCAGCTTACTAACAGTACTTGTTCTGCTTGCTTTAGGTAATGTCTAGCAACATATTTGCAAACAAAAATTTTAATTTGATCACACTACCAAGAAGGAAAGGTGGTTCAAAACACAAAATGCATTTTGAGTATTAGTCCTTTGTAGTCTTTATACTACAAACAATTTCCTTGTTTTTTCTCTCTCTCTTTTTCTAGAAAAAATACACTAGGTATCTTATTTCTGATTTTCTTTTAGCAAACAGCCCTGCATAATCATCATGAGCAAGAAGCAGAGTTACAATGAGTCTTACATTTTATTCAGTTTTACCAGTATCCTTCAAAAGGGCAAAACAAAGCCTCAGTGTATTGTCTGCATGTCAATTCTGTCAGCAAGCTGGAACAGCACCTAAAACACTCCAGCCTGAACTGGCAAACAAAACCACCTGGTCAGTGTTGAAGGCAAGTTACGAGGTTTCCATTCTAGTGCAGAAAAAGAAGCCACACACCATTGCAGAAGAGCTAGTCATTCATGTTAGATGAGCAAGAGACTTGGTTGATGAACCAGGTTTCATTGAGCAATTCCATAGTGAGCTAAAGGATCATAAATACAGCAGGTTTCAAATCTCAGTGCAACATTGCTCCAAACATCACTGGTCCACACTGCATTTTGCATCAAGAAGCTCTTGCAGCAAGAACTTTACCAGACATTCTAAAGACAGTTTTGGACATGACTGTGAAGACTACCAATTACATCAAGGCTAATCCATTAAAATTGTATTTGTTTAGCCTGCTGTGTCATGATATGAGGGTCGAATACAAAAACATTCCTTTTCCATACAACTGTGTGCTGGCTTTCACAAGACAAGGTTCTTGACCAAATTTTCAAGCTCCAAGCTGTGGTAACTCAATTCTTGAAAGAAGGTGGAATTTATTCCAAACTTCAAGAATGTGATGTGGCTGTTGAAGTTGGTGCATTTAATGAACATTTTCAGCAGACCCAACATACTGAATGCAGTACTGCCGGGATGAGAGATTACCATCATTGAGGCAACAGAGAAAATTCTTGCTTTTAAAGACAAGCCTGACCTTTGGGTCACCTATGTAAACTGACATTCTCAAGCTTAGTGGCGATAGAAACCAAAACCAGAAACAGGCTGGTTGACGTCAAGAGAAGCTGTGATGAACGCTAAGTAGGAGTAGACCCTGAACTGACATGTTATATGTAAAAAAAAAAAAAAAGGGGGGGACCCAAATTCATGTTTTTTTTTTTTTTACCCTGTAGTAGTGATTGCATGTAAAAAAAGAAACAAAAATCAGATCCAATTCTTACATTTGCTTACCCCTATAGGGATGACAGGGGTTTCAGTGACCAAAGACCTGGATGTATGGGTTGTTGGGCAAATCCCATTGAGAAACACTGGTATACATATTCTAAAATGATTAAAGTCTAAAAACATTCAGGGAAATATATACTAGATTTTCTCTGCCTGCACAACAAGTTCAGGATGTGGACAAACCAAGAAAACAAATTTTTTGGCTCTAAATTTGATAGAAACTTTGAGTTATGAACCAAACTGTCAGCTTAGTTAGCAACTAAAACACAGCTCTTGAAAATCCCTTTCCTACATAAAAAGAGAAAACTGACATGAGTGAAGCCTTTCTAAAACATGCACACTTACAATTATCGTGGTTAATCCATAATTTCTTAATTGTTTTATTAACATTATTAATCTCTTATAAACTCCAGACAAAGTATGTAGCATATGTACATCCAAAATTAAAAGGGAAAAACTAGAAAGTAAACAAAAATGTGCGTATTCAACAGGACATTTCTATAACAAAAATAAGCCAATATACCTTGAAAAATGTACAATATGTAGAAGCATAAAATAAATTCTATTAAACTACTGAAAACTCTCTTCCCCTTATTCTCTTGTTAGTGATCCCTGCTAATGCTTTCAGTTAATATTGATAAACTACCAGGTAATCAATACTCACTTGGCCTGTGTCTCACCAGGAAACTGCACGTTGTTGGCATACACATCATACACAGTCACAATGTGCTCATGGTTACTACACATCACATGAAGATTAACTTCTGTACGCATTTTGCAGTTGTCAGGCAAACATTTCACTGCAAATCTTTCTTTTGATGACCGTTTCATACAAGCCCTTCAAAACAAATTGACTGAATCTCTAACAAAAAACAGATTTATTAATATCAGATCTAAAGCTTTTTTTTTTCAGAAAATGAGTGTTGTAAATAAACAGCTTAAAGGAACAGTATACTATTAATAAACAGAGTTGATTTACTTTATGACCAGCAAATTTTTGTAATAATTTACCTAGAACATTAATTGAAAGGAATTTCAATATATTTAACTTTCAATATATTTTTAACTTGCATGGGTAGTGACATAGCTTAAGACCACTAACAATATTGAAAACATCATTGTTGTGCATGTCTGTATGATGTTTGACTGTACAACTACATGGCATCTGATTGTGCACTGTACTGCATGGTGTTTGGCTGTGCATGACACTATGGTGTTCATATAGGTTCTGACATTTCTACATTTCATCTTAAAAACATATTGGTTTTCAAAGCAACAATAATATATGATTAATAATTTCAAGGTTGAAACCAAATTACAAACAGAAGCAATATATATGTCAAAATTTCAGTGTTCTTTCAAATACTTTCCATAGATATAACATTTAGCATCCAGATTCTTCTGAGTAAATAAAAAAATGTGAACATTCTGAATGGTGATGATATGTTTGAATTCACAGTGTAAACTAACAGTAGTTAATCTAATTAATTAAACTATAAATCAACAAATAAATTGATATAGTGTATTACCTGACGGGACCACTGATTCCAGTTCCAAGCTTTTGATTCCAATACACAACATAATCATTAATAATAGAGTCTGTCTGAAAATGTGCAATAATAATAATAAGTCAAATTTTTTAAAAAACAAAAAAATTCTTATTTCTTCATACTGTAGATCTTCACAATTAAGTTTGTCAAACCATTGTGTATTTAATTATTTATGTTAATAACAGAAAAATGAGCAAACAGTACTTCTTAATAGTTCCAAATGGTCAAAAACTTAAAACTGCTGTCCTGGCTTGAGAGCAAACAGCAAACTAAAAAATGTTGTTTACTAAGCCAATAGGAATACTAGTGGGTGTAACTCAAGATGAGATGTTAATATCAAAGAAACAACAAAGATAACTATAGACTAACTCTTGCTAACAGACAGAAGATAACTTCAAATCTAAAATCAATAAGAATAACTAACAATGTTAATAGATTATCTCCCACAAAGCATCAAAATTTGGGTGTAGATTAAATCCCTTCTTGTTTATAGCATAACCCAGTCTTAAGAAGCTATAAAAGCAAATACTTTACATTAGTTTTGTAGTGTCAATGATATAAACATTTTAAATGGAAAGATACCAGCAATGTGCTATTTAGAGTTGTTTCAGAGAAGTTCATCAGTTGTATTTTGATCAAATAACGTGATAAACAAACACAACTGAAGGAACACTACGTAAACAAAACACAAAATTATTTATTAAAATAAAATAAAAACAGATCATAACGAAGCTACAAATTAAAAATAATTATCTGTTTTACCAAACTTTGATAAACTTATCACATTTAGGGGAATAACAAGAGACCAACCACCAACCCCTCATCAAAATTCATTCTTCCTGATATTAATTTGATGCAATTTTCTAAAGTAAAATTTCTAGCTAGTTTAGAATAAATCAATTAAGTTGCAACAAGTACAACCACCTACAAAAAGTCACAACTATACATTAAAATGAACTGAAAGTTAATTTTTTTGTATAATTCCCAGCAGATATTACGAAAATAACGCGCAAAGACTATTTTCACTCTATTCTTTAAATGCTGCAGTCAGACACGACAGGGACCTGTGCACGATTATTACTTTAAGTAATTTCTACGGTCACTGCAGCCAGTACAAACAAAATGACAGTCTATACGTGAACTGTTTAACTCCGAACCTTGGAAAACTAAAGGGTTTGTTCGGGCATTTTAAATTACCTTATTAGTGGCGACTATACCAAACAGGTGACCGGGGCTCGAGAGTCGCGTCGTCTACGAACAAGTTAACGTCGATGCACACAAAGGAGGCAGTCACCCTGAATGACAGCAGCCACGGAGGAGAGGTACCAGAAACGTAGGCTCACCGATCTGAGCCAAACCCACCCCTGCTTTCTGTGAACACCACGCTATCGACAACCCTCCTTTCCGAACGTTCAATGCTGCTTATTGATGCATTTTTTTCCTTTCAAGAAACCGATACGCACAGAGCACTGGTGGATTTGCGAAAACTGGTACCGACTGCAAAAACATCCTAAGGTTAACCGAAACGTGATTGCCCTTTTTGGGGGAGGGGTGGGTAGGGGGTGGGGGTGAACTAGTCGCTTTCTCTTCCTCGGGGTGTCGATCACTTGGGCTGCTTACCGATCTAGTCAGATCGAAGTGGGAGGTGCTCGTTTTTGTTTATTTTAGAGATATTTGCAGGTCCTCCTGACCCAAGCAGATACCGGTAGCGCCCACCACCACCACCAGGTCTCCCTCGGGGCCCCGCACCAACTACAGGGGAAGCCTGTATTATTTATCGTACATCACATCGGCACCGCTACGCGACTAAGGAATGAATCCCAGAGGCGGCGGCATGGAGACCCGACAGAGCTTATCGACTATATAACAGGCCATTTCAATCGGGCACTTACTTTTATTTTGAGATTGTCTCCCATCTTAAGGACATCATCATCATCATAGGGAAGAACGAACGCCCTCTGGTTGTCGGCAGCGTAATGCTTCTGAAGGCCCGTAACCCATGTTGGCATGTTCTGAATTATTCACCTAGCCAGATAAATATAATTTTAAATTATAATTTTGTCTTCTCGTTGTTACTTCGCTAACGTTAGCGATTAGAAACTTGAGAAAAAAAAAACATACTGAAGTTAATACATGGAGATTCCCTTTTGGTTACGTTAAATATCTTAAAAGCCAATTTTTTTAGAATTCTGATTTTGGCTAAATATATTATTAACGCTTTATAATACATCAAATAAAAATAATTCCATGATTTATTACTGGTCACTCTTATTTTGATTAGGCGCTATCACTCACTAATCAAACTGTCAGCATTAGTAAGAAGCAATTAAAACTAAAAGAAAAAACAAGTGGTTTTGTATTTTATTGCACATAATACATTTACAACACAATAACTGAACAAATTTAAAATAATTTTTTGCTTTTGTTTTAAGAAAATGGCAAATGTAGTTATAAGTTGTTTTTTTTATTAGTGATTAGAAATTTTTTTAATCTTATGATCACCTTCCATCTCCAGATTATTTGTTTGAGACATCATTAAGACAAATAATGTCTTCATGTCCTGTATTTCAAATTTAATTACTGTATCTGTGTTTTCACAAACAGCTAAACACCAGAAACACAATTAAAAATAGATATTAAAAGAAGATGAAACAAAACATTTGTCTAAAAAATTAAAACAGTTATCAATTTTCATCTTTATTATTTAACATATTCTTTGTTTGAATTAATTCCAGACATTAAGACAACTCCACATGCTGTCTGCAAGAGATATCTTGCTAAAATCCATATTCCAGAAATTGGTTGGTAGGAAGCTGTCTTCAAGAATCAATTCCCCATTGTTTATCAACTGCACCTTACAAATTTTGAACAGTTCTGTTAGCTGGAATACAGAAGTATCTCCACAGTCTTTACTTGTCAGTAGATTCCTGTTTTTATCTGTGGTAAAGTTAACCAAGCTACAGTGCTTCTTGCCATTATGAGTACTGAAAGATAAACAGTACATCACTTATTAGCAGATTTATATTGGTTTGCAAAAACCCACAAAAGCACTGGTCAATTTTGTTGGGTTTTATGGTCACAAGAACAAAGTCCTTTTATAACATAATTATTTATCTGTTTGTCTCATGCTTCCTTGGTTATGTAGGTTGTGGATCCTTATTTCATTTATGAGATACCTAGTGGGTTTGTACAACTACTTCCCAGCAAACCTTCATAAAAAGATCATTCAGATACCATATTCTGATAACAACAAGATCCAAACAGCCCAAATAAATTTTGGTTTTATGGGAAGTTTACTAAATTATATGTATTTAGTTTTCTTTTTTAAAAAAAAGACTTTTTTCTTTGTGATAAGAATAGCTCCAAGAAAATTTACATATATAATTGGCAGTGACTGTTAGAAATAAAATGATACAGTCTGACAGTCTAGATAAATATAGACTATAGCTATACAGATCATGCTTTTATCAACATAATGAAAATGTAATAATTGCAGTGAAATCATCAGATCTAATTTTCAAAAGACTTATTCATACAATGCCCAGGTTAGTAACTTTGACACAGCAAAAGAAACTTAATACATAAAATAATCATGAATTTGGAAATAAGATAAAAGTACATCTATAAAGAAGCAGCAAGTCTGTAACTTATATACACACCTTATAATAACAGGTCCTTTCTAAAATTATATGTACACATTTTATTCTTGTATACAGCCAATAGTCCTGATGAGGCAATGAGACAATGTGCACCTACTATTTTGTGACCCTCAAGTCTGTTTCAAGTCATTATAGATGGTATTTATAGAGGATTCAGTAAATTTGTCTTACTGTCATACAACAACTGCCAAACTGGTTCAGTGGTATTGTAGTCTTGATTCTGAACTCACAGATGACATTGATTATAGTACCTAATACTTAAAATATATTAAGAATCCACAGAACATATCAACCCACATGTACTACAAAACAATATCAATCAGAATTATGCATATGTACTGTTGGTTAATTTGTATTCATCCAAGATAACTATAGAAATTTAAAGAATTTGTAATTATTATAGTTACCCCAAAAACATTTATTTCAAAACATTCAAAACTACCATCACAAAATGTTGTATTTTTAAAAAAATATTGTAAGATTTTAAAATAAATACTCACACATGAGCTTCTTTAGATCTTTTTATCTGAGCAAAATGCCCTAAAAGCAGACAAAATATAAATATAATTACTACAAAAGTAAATTTTAAATTTATCAATGCCTCACATTGTGGATTACCCCATTATAAAAATTATTGCTTAAAGTTACAGATGTTGTTTTTTGTTAGTTTAAAATAAAAATAGATTTTCTTTATGCTAAAATGTATTTTAAAATTTTTTTCAATACTTACTTGTATTAAGAATGTGCAACAGTAATGGATTTCCCTTATAGAAAATCTGAAAAAAAAAATTTTTTCTTTATAAATAAATGTAAGACATTTTACTGCATGTACAGAACTAAAGATTTCCTCTTAATTACAAAAGTAAATTTTTTAAACATATTTTATCAAGAATCTGTGCAATTAATTGTTGATTATCTTATCTGCTAACAAAATTACCAAATAATCAATCAAAGGCAAAATGCTAGAACTGAAAACAGACATGTGAAGAAATATTGCATAGTGATCTGTTAAATTTCATGTTTAAAATTAAACATACTTTGTTTCAAATATTGTATAGGCAAATATTTCACTGAAAGGAGGTTAAATATTTAAACAGAAATAAAATGAAAAGCACAACAAGAAAAACAAAACTGAAAATGGTCAAACCAATGAAAATTCATTATCAACCAATAAAAGAATCATTTTTTTTTTTTTTCAATTTTGCAATACATTCAAGTCATCTTGATTGTTTACACACATAATTCTCTGTTCACTACAATATATTAACAGTTGTCTCTAGTTTTGAGATTCTGTTTTGCTGATACTTTTGGTTTTACTCATTTTGCCTTTTTTAATTAATGTTATTGCTGGATTTTTTAGGAAAAAAAAATTTTTTTTGCTAATTAATACTGAGAAATTACAAAAAAAACAAAACAAAAAATTTTTAAATTATCGTATACAAAACAAGATATTTCTAAGTAATAATTTCCATTTACCTTTGCAGAGATTTCCATTTCTACATTTTGGTGGTATTTTCACATCATCAGAGACCATAAAAACTAACTACAGATTTGAAACCAGGTCATGCCAATGCTCTAAAATCTGAAAATGCTATCAACTACTGCAAACTAATAATATAAACCCAACCAGTCCTTGGGGGAAATTGTAAGTAATTAAGTACAAAATGTATAGCTGAGTTAGCAAAGGCTTAACAGTAAAATTAAAATTAAGAAGGAAGACAATGCTATTTATATTATAATGCACAACTTAGTATACTTTCTGATATGCAGCAGAGTTTTTTATAGGCACACCACATACAGCTGACATCCACTTAGCTGGAGTTTTAAACTGTTCTCCACCAACACCTTGTATGATACCTTTGGCTGTTAAGGAGGCACATACAATTTTATCCTAGAAAAGTAAAAAAACAAAATAATTTCCAAGCAAACAAGCTGCTATATATATATGCATATATATAAAGAAGTTAATAATTTACTTTAAAAGTATCTTTACACATTAAACAGTATTAGAAGATAATTTTTAGTTTGATTAACAAGGTTTATTATATATATCTTCTCTTCCGCCAGCAATATAGACTGTTAACATCATAATTAATGTAAAGAACAGCACATGTCCTCTTTACTATTGTATTAAGTTGTGAAAACTGCTAAGGGTCTTTCTTTTCCAATTTCAGTACTCATTAAAAATTACAGCCTGACCTGGAGGAAGAAAATTGTTGATCACTTTCAACCCTTAAAGACCACATATATTGAGAGTAAACTCCATTTCTAAGCCAAGCAATAAGGGAAATCACATCTTTTTTGACCACTCTGAAAAAGTTGAGTGGCCAGCTACTTCATATCACATATCTACTTTCACAGAAGTAGATAACCCTCATTTATAAACAGCAATGATGGCCAAATATAAAACAGATCTAGCTGCACCACACATACACACACACAGTCTCTTTCTCTAATTGCACATTATATACTGAATTTCCTAGTTATAAATAATGTTTTAGTTTGCAACACCCATGTCAGACTTCAGTCAACTCCAGGGATTGATTCAATCTCCACCAACCCACCAAAAAAAAAAAAGAAAAACACTGAGTGACCATAAAGTTACTTTCTGTAGTCAGTTATTTATAGCTCCTAAACTGCAACACATTTTTTAATAGAAGTAGGATCATGTAGAAATGTAGAATGCAATCCAGTGTTTGCAGATTTTGCCATTGAGGTACACACCACTTAAGCTATGTAATGTAATCTCTGACATTTTATTCCTCTGTATATAAGCTTACAGATGTCAAATGTGTCAGTAAACCTAGAGATACCTGCAAACAGAATTGTCTCTAAGATTACAGGGAATCTGTGAAGTTTTTCTATGGCAATGAAAGTAATGTATGGGTAGCTTTACATGCTTTTCATCTTGGCAGGGATTTCCATATCAAAACCCATGTAGCTAGAGGATCTTATATAATCTCATCCAAAATCTAAGAAAGAAGAATCTGTGGCTAATACACCATGATCATGATGCCCACTGACTTGTGAAAATTGATGCAGAAATTAAATGTGTCATTAAACATCAGACAAAACACTCTCAGACAATGCAGTACCCATCAAGTTATCAGGTTTACTGACCTTTCCCAGAAAACTATGGAAGGTGATGTAGAAAAAGGTAAAAAGCTGTTTCCATACAAGATGAGAAAACTGCAGGAAAAGCTTTCTGCTGACCCAGAGAACAGACAAACTTACTGTGATGAGTTAAGCCAGTTCAGGAAAATACTAATAAAATTTTGTTTCAATAAATTGATTTTGGTAGTTCAATATTTCAGTTTTTAAATTATAGTTACACATCAACTTCAGAAAAAACTTATTTAAAATTGACATGATTGCTTTAGTGTGCCATGACAGAACATACATGGCACTCCCAGTGGAAAAAACTTTAAACTCTAGGAATGTAATATCCCATGACTACTTGTATATGCACACTTACTTCCACTAACATGTTATACAGTTTGGGAGGTATAAGTAATTGAATGAAAGAAGTAACTTTATGGCTGCTTGGTACAGGGTGATCATAGAGTAACCATGCAGTGGATTATACGAGGTCTGTCCAAAAAGAAACTGAACTTTTAAAACAGCGCACCAACCAGCCGGTGCAAAGTGCTCGCGACTGCAGTGCTCTGTATCAGTGACCTTGACTTTCAGTCTAATAATAGCTGCATCATGCCACGTCAGTTAGTCATCGATCTACACACGCTAGAGTGAACATATGTTTAGTGCACTTGGCGATTTGTCGCAAGTTGAACAATGAAGGATCTTGAAGAGCAACGTGTTTGTGTGAAATTCTGTTTCAAATTGGGAAAAACTTTGACGGAGACTTTTCTAATGTTGCAACAGGCCTACGGGGAGGATTGTTTGAGCTGTACACAATGTCACGAGTGGTACCAGCGTTTCAGATCGGGAAGAACATCCACTGAAGACAATCTCAAATCTGGACGACCTTCCATGACAACGGATGATGATCACATTGAGAAAGTGTATGCTGTGATCCGTGGAAATCGCCGCCTGACTGTCCATCAAGTTTCCCAAGAAGTAGGCATCTGTAAAGGTTCGTGCCACATGATTTTAAAAGAAAAATTGAACATGCATTGTGTAACTGCAAAATGTGTGCTGCGTCTGCTGACAGCTCTTACAAGAATTTCCTGATGCAAAGCTTCTGAACAGAAACACTGTAAAGGCAATGGTTAGCAAATTTGAAGATACTGGTTCAGTTCAGGGTTATCAACAATCAGGTAGGTCAAAAGTGTTGAACGAGCAGAAGCTGTCAAACATTTCAGACACAATGCTTCAGAGTCCTTCAAAATCACTGTCGACTTTCTCAAAAAGCGAATATTTCATATGGGAGCACACATAATGCTTTAAAGGAGTTAAATTTTTACCCATATAAGGTGAACATTTTCCACTGCATAATTAGTTTTTGATCACCCCGTATATGGGAACCTTCCATTCTTAAAATGATAAGTTTAGTTTATCCCTAACATTTGGTCAACAAAAATTTATCTGCAAGATGTCTTTTATTAAAGGTTCTGCTTAGAATAACTAAGTTTGCAAAACTCACAATAGGTCTGTCCATTTAAAAAAAAAAAAAAATTTACAGCATTTTAAGCACCTGGAACTGTTTATCATGATGTGTAAAAAACTTCATACATACATTTTTTTTAAGAGACAGCACATTATGTCCTGGTTGAATGGTGGCATTCTGCAAGAGCTTTGATAAAGAAGGAACATTTTTAGGAATTTTGAAGATTTTCCCATCTTGTGACTCCTGTTAATTGAACCATAGACAATGTATCAAATATTATTTTGCACTGTCCTCAAGATCTAGGTATTCAGACAGGTAATACACACTAAAAAAAATCTTTTGGCTTCAGATAAACTAATCAATCATCCATATCATATTGTCAATTAATTATAAGAGAAGAAGAGGTGAGCCAATAGTTTACTCTCATAAGATGTTACTAGCTAGATTTTTTAAAATATTTTGAATTACAATACAAATTTAATAAATTACTTTCATGTACAAATGTAGAAAAGCAAATATGCAGTTTGTGGTAGGTGAAAATACCAATAGCCTAATATATTGGCAATGAAAATTAAATCACCAGCCTCAAATTGTAAGAAGCCTTTAAATGCAAGCTTTTTATGAAGATGTCAAACTAGCAATGGGTTTCCAACAAAAAAATACATCATACTTACAATGTCAGCTGGTGAAAAATAAGATGACTTTTCTTCACAAGGTAACTTCTTATTGACTCTACTTATCTCTGTTAAGGTTGAAAGC
This sequence comes from Nautilus pompilius, assembly GCA_018389105.1. NCBI lineage: Eukaryota > Metazoa > Mollusca > Cephalopoda > Nautilida > Nautilidae > Nautilus > Nautilus pompilius. The sequence continues at coordinate 1,088,213 of JACATO010000598.1, read as the reverse complement.
TTACTGGCTTGAGACTTTAATTTTTTGAGCTGCAGACATTCTGAGTAAGGTAAACTGGATACAACAGAACTAGCAGGAATAACTTGTCCATGATGGCTGCAATCACTTTGGGAAAGTACTGGAGGAATGGGATTTAATGGAAAATCATCACTTGATGCTACACTGGAGGAAAGAGTGGTAAGTTGGTGGTTTGAGTTAGATAGTACTCTTGTAGGAAAACTGATGGATTGAAGTGTCCCATCTATAGCTTCATCTGCAATCTTTCTGTTGGTAGTAAAAACAGTTTCATCCCTCCTTTCTGTAACAACCTCACTTGGAGGTAAAAAGCTATCAGTTAACTGTTGATAGCACTGAGTAAATGAAGTAGATTCACCAGGTTTCAACAATTCACTTTTACCTGAAATAATGCTAGGAAACCTACCAGCAGCTGGAAAACTATTATATTCACTACCATTGAATTTAGTACAGTTAACTGCTGTATTTCCTATAACTTCACTTGCTGATTTATCACAATTTGATTCAGAAAAATTTTCAACTGGATTTAATCCATCCTTAAACTTGTGTAAATATGGCAAATCTCTGTTTAACTTTAATTCTTTTCTAGGTAGCTCTTTCATTTCAGGTGAGCACTGTCTCTTGTATTTGCCAGTTGTTATCCAGACATCTTTTGAACTGTAGATTTTGCTAAGTGGTGTCTCTGTATAAAAGTAATTTTTGTCTGTTTTAGCATTATATTCAGTTTTTCCTGGTGAAAAGTTCTCCCCTATACGTATATTATCAAAAGAAGGATCTTTTGTAGAATACATCTCAACAACTGGTTCTTTGCCACAATTTGATTTATCCCATAGAATTTCAAAATCTGAGTCACTCTTAGTAGTGGCTTGAGAAAAATCCTTCATACTTACATATGTATGGTCTTCCAATTCATTTGTAGCTACTGACAAGGAATTGTCTAAGCCACAGTTCTGACTTTCCCTGGCATCTAGAATTTTATTCATCTTGGGTTTCTTCCATTCAATGTTTTTACAGATATTAGTGCTTTCTATTTCCACAGCTTGTATCATATTATTTTCACCTCTCTGACAGTGACTGTCCCTTTTCAACCCAGAGTTTCTCTGTGTAGCAACATATTGGCAATGATAAATATTTTCTGGAGAAACAAGATCCTTAAACTTCTTGCTTAGTTCTTTATGTTTTATAAACAACTTCAAAAGCTTCCTCTGTCTGTCCCCAAGATCACGAATTTGTTTTTTAAGGTTTTCCTTTTCCTCTTTAGTTTGTTGTATTTTGTGAATTTTTGGAGATAAAATCCATCTTTCATCTTTGTGTCTTTGGCTAAGTTGTGATAAGATATTCTTAACTGCTAATAAATTTTCTTTCTGCTGCCTTTCTGCAAAATTAGAATCAAAATTCTTAATAAAACAGTTAACTAAGCACTAAAATGAAGATATACTTCAGTAATTAGTGTAACAAACAAAAGTCTATCTATCACTGAAGTGGCTTTCATACAGTGATAATCTGTATATAAAAAAACAGCTAGATATAAAGATCATTTTAAAATTCATTGTTGATCTTTATACGCAGGTTTCAATGTATTAATACATATTAGTAGAAAAGGCTCAATTATATCAGAACTGTCTTTAGCCACAATTTCATTAAAACATTGTAAGGAATCTTACAACTAAAAACAAATTGTATGTTAATGAGCAAAAACACAAGAACTTAAAAATATTACTGTCAGGCATACTGTATATTTTAAAATTTTTAAATTCATCTAAATATTTTTATTTTCTTATTCTCTTTAATTACCTGAATGTAAGGTGTCTGTATTGTAAGAAAACAGAAACTCATCACATTTTTGGTGTGCTTTCTCAATTTCTTTCATCAAAAGCCATTCTGTTTCATGTTTCTGGAAAAATATATTAATTAAACTCTATTATATACATACTTTTTCTTCCTATCACAGTTCTCATAACATGTGAACTCAAAGAGAAGCACCACTTTAGAAATCACAATAAGATACAGAAAGGAAAAAAATAACCACAGATGAAAATCAAGTGAACTATATGAACAGAGAAAAAGAACAAATAAAGCATCTAACTACAGAAACTCTTTTCTTTTTCTTTTTTTGTCTAGGTTTATTTAATGATGAAAAAACTGGTATTTGCATAGACCATCCCTTCTGCCTGCACCTTGTGCTTTTGCTCACTCTATCTTATATAAACACACACATACACATACCTGCAAATACACAAACAAACAAAAAATAAAAATATAAAGAGCTATTTTACCTCTTGGATAGTCTCATCATCTTTCTCTTGTAGACTGTTATTTTCCAGGTAAGATAACAAGTTCTTTAATTTCTGTAGATGGCAAGCACCTTCTGAATCAGTGAGGTTTTTTTTGTCTGGCTTCATATTTAACTGTGTAGTTGCTAAAATGTTCAAGAAAAATAAAATAACTATGTATTAATATAATAATCAATTTAATGCACTAATATATAAAAACTTTTTCCGGGTGCTTTATGCCTGAAGCTGCATGATGAAACATGTGGTTTATAATCAAGCCTGATCACAAAATTTCATTGGCATTTATAAGTCAAGCATGTTCCCAAAAATCCACAAATACTTGTGAACTAAAATTCTCCCTAAAATTCATTAGTTACATAAAATTTAGTCTAAAATATGAACGTCAATATTCATGAGTTTAGAAACCAACAATATAATTTCATAAAGATTTATCAAGTGAGATTGCCAAACAAAATTCATGTTGCCATGTGTACTTCTGGTGGAATCTGCATATTCTACTTGATAGCATACATCCCTAAAAGTCAACAGACATGAAATTCAAATTAAATACAGTACTCCTGAAAATGTATGAGCATAACCTCTCTCTCTCTCTCTCTGCCCATCTGTCTGTCTGTGTCTGTGTGTGTGTGTGTGTGTGTGTGTCTCTCTCTCTCTCTCTCTCAATAAAATGCATGTAAAAATTAAATGGAACATATTAACAAACATTATATGCTGCTTTCTTCTCAGTAAGCCTGAACACTTCTATAAGTGTCTGGTAGCGTGAATAGGTAATAATTCTATTTAATTTCTAAAAAATGCATTGTAGCCAAAAGTGTGCAAGACTTAGTGACACACCAGAAATGGAATGAGTCAGTCAAAAATCAAGCTAAATTTGGCTGACTATTCTTAATAAAGAATAAGCAAATGTCAGTGGGCTAGTTAAAGCTTTTCCAACCACCTTATCTATCAGTAATAATAACTAGCTAATGAAACTAACTTCTGGAAATATTTTCCCTGTGCCATTATTAGGGTTGGTTGTGGACTTTCTTACATATAATATTGTTATTTTTGTAGGGGATGCATCTATTTTTGAATGGTTCATATGGCTTGAGCTGGTCTCAAACTTGCAATCTGTTGGATGCTAAGTTTTTGGTTGTGATTTTTTTCTTGCATTGTCATTGCTTATGATCAGAGAAGAAGCACTGTCCACTTGAAATCTGTTTAATGCAAAATAACAAAGCTACAAATTAAAAGGTCATTCTCAGGAAAAGCACAAAACACTAATATCTTTTCATTCTTATCAAGAATTAAGCAACCTAAAATTTTATAATGGAGAAAAGGGAGCCAAATAACTTACTGACTTAACTCTGCAGTGAAAATATGCATAAGGGGAGCACCAGTAATTCTTAACTAAATGTGTAGATGAGCTATAATTGACATCTATGCTTTAAGATGACATGTACTATAACTCATCTACGTTAATTAAGAATTACTGGTGTTGCAATAACTAGCTAAATGCAGTCTCTTCCACTGCAAGACTATCACTAAAAAGAGAACACTTACTGTACCTGCGTGAAACACCTCATATGACTGAAAATTAGGAATCTTTTCAAAAGTTTTTCCAGTATAATAATTGTGATTGTGAAAGAGGCTCTGACTCTGGCTAGAATCTTCACTGTACTTGTCCACTGAGCTTACTGGTGTCAAGCTGCCAGTTGCTGCTTTCTTGGATCCTGACTTAGGTAACTGTGCAGGAGAAGACAGAAGTTTGCAGCCAGACAAGAGAGAGGGAGAACACTCTGATTTCTCATCAAAACTTCTTATAGTTTCACTGCTCTCAGAAAAAGCCTACAATTAAAAATTATAGCATATAACTATACTGTAGCAAAAAGAGGGTTAAGCTAAGAGAAGTCTCCACAAGTAAATGAGTAAAAGAAACATTTATTTTACTAACTAAATTATGGTTATAAAAAACTGCCAAATTATTTTGAATAAAAAAGATAGATAATGACTGTTACTTTCAGAGATTACAAAGCTTATTATCTCCCTGGAAAATAACATTCTTCAACAGGCAGATAAACCAAGTAGTAAGATAACTATTTATAAATGATTTGTCTATAATGTTATTAGAATTCTTAATAATAATAATAATAATAATCATCATCATCATCATCATCATCATCTGCTTGAATGGGATGATTAAGACAATAAAAAAGTATTATAGAAATATACATCCATTTAAGTTCATAATAGACTGCACATTGCAAATAATGTTATATTTTGAGTTCACAAGAAGCTAATTTGGAAATAACAAGAATATTTGCTTATTTAACAATCAGATAAACATACTGAAAGTTATAAAGGACAAGAAGTTATAATTTATACATAAACCTACTTTTGTGAAAAACATGAGTCTATTTCTAAAAATACATGTATTGAAGCTACCTACCAGTAATTCATAGACACTTTCTGGCTTGTCAGTCACAGGAAACATATAAGGAATTATAGGAGAAAAATTCCAAGTTCCTAAAGTGACCAAGACAAAATAAAAATAAGTATTCAAATCACATTTTTCATTAATCATAAATTAAATCAGAAGTTGAACATGCTATGGACAATATATATTCGCCTATAAAACACCAAGAAAATATTTTTATAATCTTATATATAGGAATTATAACTTAGTGTAAAAAATAATGACATATTTAAAAAAAAATCTTAGTTTTCACCAACTGTAATTAAAAAAAAATGTAAATACAAATGACACAAGCATTTTCCATTCTAATTAATCTTTTTCTTTTATTGTCATTTTGGTTGTTTATGATGTCTAATTTTTTTTTTGTTTTTTAATTCACAAATCAAAAATTCTGACAATGCTAATTTTAGTGACTCTGAGGCATTCTTTTTAAATTACAAAATTATTACAAATTAATGTAACAACAAAATTTAAATAGTATGCATCCACTAAATGCAAGAGGAAAAAAATGCCTAACTTTGCATTTAAAAAATTTTTTGGGAATTATACAGTGGGTTAAAGTGTAGTTTTCATAATACTTACACTTGAAAAACAACCTTGCATGTTATTTCACAATGTTGTTCAATGTACTGGTACAATTATACAATTACATACTGTAAATACCATTTGCAGATGTCTTCCTGCAAGCTAGTAAAACATTGCACTGTTTACTTATTCACAAAATAATCTATTATGAAAGATAATAAATTTTAGATGCAACTTTTTATTATTTTAACAATTTTCAATCAAGTCATAGTTACATTCCAAATGTTTATGATTTTCTCAAGGGCAATTACAGTAACATCCTTATTTTAGAGTAGTTTAAAAATTTAAGGTTTGTTATGAATTTTTGTTTGTTCTTGTCTTTAATCAATTCATGTTAGATATCTAAATACTTAACATGATATAGATCATAAAAAAGCTTGCATGCCAGAAAATAAATTTGCATTAAAAAGTTTCTCTGAATTAATGTTTGTCGATTCATGACAATTTTAGTATAAAATTCCATTACCTCTTTCCACAGATTTTGTTATTTTCCCCTCTTCTGGAGTTGATATAAGTCTATGAGTAAACAGGAACAAACATAGATAATAAGATTATATTCAAATCAATATTTAAAAATGAATTTTGACACATATCTAGGCAACTCTTGTTTTGGTAAAGAAATGAAATCACATCTGAGAACTAACCAAAGATAAATAACTTATTATTTATATTATTAATTACAAAATCTCGTTTTCTTTATATCAGTATGGGCTGTTTTGCTGCTAATCAATCTGAACAACAATGCTAAAATTTTACTAAAAATTATCAGAAGGACAGGGAATATTGTCCAAAATTTAAAAGCCAGAAGGTTCATGCAAAAAAGCATTTCCTACTCTCACATTCGTTATTATTATTATTATTAGCAGGGACTTTACTTTTCTAATACCAAAGGGAAGTCTGTAGATTCTTCTAGTGTGCTGTTTGATACCACTGTAGAAGTCTCTTCGCTTTGGTCTTCTCTCCCAACGTCTGACATAATGAATCCTCTTCATTCACATTGAAAACAAAGCTCCTACTGTTCTGGTGAAAAAAACAACAAAAAAAAAACGTTATTTATATATTTTCTCGCTCGGTTAATAAACCAGCTGTTTATTGGCTTTATTTCCAGACAATTGGCAAAGTTTTGAATATAACCAATGGAAGAAAAACAACTTAATTATATATATATAATGGTCTAGTCGCAACTAAAGCAGGACTAAGGTGTAAGTTAAGAGTGAGCCATGTATGGGACTTTAAATCGCCATAGGGATTATAATTGGGATTTGGCCTGGTGGGTCAGACCAGTTACCAGGACGCTTACAGTGGGTGCCAGGACAGCTACCATGCAATGAAAGAAGTGCCCGGGCTGCCTCTAAATCACCCGAGAGTCGGGGGGCTGGCAGTGACCACCACTCGAGCATGAAAGCATCTGTCACAGCAGAAGAATTGAGGATCAACGTGGAGTCGAATCTGAAAAAAAGGACGCACACCTTTGGGGTTTTGAAGAAATCAGCGAAAAGACCTTTTCAACAGGTTTTCCAGGGATCTATTAATACAAAGGCGGGACAGCAGAAATGCGCACGGGACCACCGCCCAGAACAGAAGTGGAACCGCGCAGGGTGGGTAAAGCTGCCGACCACTGTCTCGGAGAATGTCCGCCGTGATGCCGGACAAGTCTTAAGGGGATGGGGGGGGGGCCACGGGCAGCCCTGCTGAGCTGTTGTTTCTTTTTCTTCTTAAATTAAACCAGCAGCAGCAGAAATACGGTTTCCGCGGCTGAATAGCCGTCTCCTGAGAGCACACACCCCCCCCTATACCCCTGACAGTGGCGGGAGAACAATAAGCGGGCAAGACTCCAGACATGTCGGCCGGTCGCTCAGGTGAAGAACGGTACAATTAAACACGGATCTAAGGCGGCTGGGCTAGCGTACACTTCTCCTCGCGGTTGAGCATAAAGGCTGCTGTCATCTCTCGCCAAAAACCCCGAGTCCGGCCGAGTCATTTACCCTTAGACTTCAAAGATGCAACGACAGCAGACGACACCCAGGAAGACTCCTCTAGAAAGCCATTTCCAGCCCGAGTTTCGTAAACTCGGAGCCGATCTTACTTCGACTTTGTGAACGAAGACATCTTCGTTTCTTTCGGGCCGAAAACCCGTTATAAAACAACAGGGGGACATTTAAAGTTGGTGGGGGGGCGGGAGGGAGAAAATGTCCTTTGATGGGTTCGAAACTTTTCTCTCCTTCGTAATTATGCGCCAGCCTCGCTTTCGAGACGAGAACCGTTTGCTCTTTGACCTTCGTCTCGGTTTCTCTAAAAAAGAAAAAGAAAAGACAAACCAAATTAGCATATTCCTAAGTTACCCAGTCATTCTCGGAAAAGCAGCAGTTTCGGGTTTAAAATTGTGCTTCGCCTTTCTTTTTTTAATCTTTTAAAATCTGGAATATTATTTTCTAAAACAAACAATGGATTTTTGGTCTGCAGTGATGAGTGGTGAACTGTTTTGAGTCCAGACAGAACAAATGTGGATCATAAATCAGTTAATAGCTATAGCTATATATCGGCCGTTCTCTTTATATCTGTGGGGGACTGCACTGCTTTACTCAATTGTCCAAACATACAACCGCAAATGCCTCACAATCTGACACCTTAAAATATTTCATGCTATCACACGCCAAAAAAAAAAAACTGGTTAACTCCCTTGATTTTTTCCTTACCCAGAATTCCTCGCGCGTCCCCCTTTCTGACGTCATCCGCAGCGCGACAACGTGACCGGGTTGGACCGGTGAGCAAGGTGCTCGCTCTCTTCCCCAGTCCTTTCGGCGATCGATGTCGCGACGATGATGTTTATCTACAGGAACACCGCCGTGGCGAGTATTGCGGCAGCGACTCTCGTTGCCTGCGCCTATGTTCTCTGGGGGCCGTTTGAGAAGAGAAAGAAACGCAAGCGAGGTAAAGTCCGAAGAACAACTCGGGCGAGCGGATGATTAGGTGGAGAGAGAGAGAGAGAGAAGATCGATAGATGAGGGATGACTGACTTGTTGTTAGTACAGAATTAGAAATCGTTCGTTTTTTGTTTTTTTTTTCACTGTCAGGAAATACCACAAGAAAAATCTCTTGTTTTTCGTTCTACGACTCGTCTCCTCCGATTTAAGTGTTTGTTTGCCTTTATCTTTGTTCGTTATGCGCAGCAGCCCCTCCCACACGAGCTACCTGCTCCAGAACACGACTCTGTATACCAGACTGGTCCACAAATTAACAACACAGGTGTCACGCTTCATTTGTGATTCATTTGTCTGTTAATGCCACCATTCTTTTAAAAAAGATTTTTTTTTTTTTTTTAATCATCATCATAGTTAAATCACTTACCGGTGCTGAACTGTTAATTGCTCAGACAGATCTTGGTGGGGGGTGTTTTGATTAATTTTGGTCCCATGGACTCTCTTTTAGGAGTAGATTTCCTCGTGTCTTTGGTTGATTCCAAGAGTACCGCTGAAGAATGGAGTAGACTAACTCCTCGAAATTAGGGACAGTTGTACAAATTATAAAGACATTCTTTATCTCTGTACCTAAGTCAGAATCTCTAAACTACATCAGGGAAAAACACCCTGATGGTGTTACCTTAAACATTTTTAATTCTTTAGGAAAACAATTTTGATGCGCCGCGTATCTGAGTTGTTGTGTTCTGAGATCATTACGATTTTGCATCAATTTTTTGTAATAAAGATAACATAAAATTACCTGCCTGGTTTCAATTGAACTTCCTCAGTAACACCTAGTTATGAGAATGATGAAAGTCTTGAAAGAAAGAACGAAGCGTTTATTTACCATTGTCCTGAATTCCGCACAGATCTTTCAGGCAAGCGTGGACTCGTTTTTTTCCTCTCACCCTCCCTGTTTCCTGATCTTAATCATTTGTTTACTTACCAACATAGAAATAAGCTGACACAAAGTAAAGCTCTGCTTTTCACACCAGTATTGATGGATGACTAGTAAGAATGCAAAAAAAAAAATATATATATATATATATTTCTATTAATGTCTTTTTTTTTTCAGTTTTGTTAAGTGAATATTTTAGGTTTTATTATGAGACTCATTTTTTCACAATCTTAATTCAGGTGCTGCATAACTCTAGCACCACTTCAATTTAAATTTTCAAACAGAGATAAAATTATAATGAAATGAAAAAAAAAAGAAACAAAAAGTGTCATTTTTGGTTTTTACTTAAATATATTTACTGTATTTATTTACAGTATTATATGGAGTAAGAAATATATATTTGATATATATTTACCCTTTCTGCATATTCTATAAATATTAGAATTTGGTACAAAAGTCTATGAACAGGCATATCAGAGGTTAAAGTTTCCTAAAAATATTTTGTGCGTTCCGCATCAACCTACAAGATCTTTCTGCTCTCTTAGAATAAATGTACCAAAATATTTTGTTTCCAACTTGTAAACCATTCAGAGTTTTATGCTGGAAGGTGAACACGTAGCCAGACCTCTCAGGTGAGTGAGGTCACTTTCACCTTGCATTACTTTGATTTGCTTGTGTGCTGTTTATTTTGTTGATTGATGGAAGACTGGCCATGTACCAGAGTATGTACTATCTGCTGCTAACAAATATCTTTTTATTGTCATGGAAACTTGGAATTTTCTTGTACTTAGCACAACTGAGTAAACTAAGTGCTGTGCATTTTTTAAATGTATTTATTGAAATCACTTTGAACTAGTAGCACAACAAACTTTAAAGAGGAATTGCTTCCGTTAATCAATTACTTTTTTCAAGATCCGTAACACTCAAAAAGTGCAGAAGTCTGCACTGTTGTTTCACTGTCTTCAGAGTAAAATTTGGATGTCATTTCTAGATTGTTGGGCTTAGTTTTGGGAGGTTGTTGTTGAATAATGCTGCATTACTAGAATCTTTTTTTTTTTTCCCCTCAAATCTGGAAACTTACATTAAAGCAGAACAAAATATGTGCATGACAACTAGTAGTAGTTAGTCTATAGTAAAAGTTTAAGATCTGTTTTTATTTTAATTTAAGACTTGCAAACATGATGAGATCATTAAATGCAATAGTAATTATTAGAAAACCCATGGCTACCATCATCTGCTTAGTGTACTCCCTTAGAACAGTGGCTAACAAAAGCACACGTCCAAAATTTTGAGAATTTACCTATTTGAATGTTTTGAAGGGGGTCACATTTTAGAACCTATGAATAATAAAGGCTGCCATCCTGAGAGTACCTGAGGTGTAGAATGCTTATTCATAGAGTAAAATCTACTTTATACGCTACTCAATATTGACTTGCTTTAGCATCATAGTGGCAGCTTTTTATTTTTACTGTTTTTTACAGCTCATTTCCAAAAATACTAATTTAATGTACATAGCAGACATGTTTACTAGGCTACTGTGTTTTCTGTAAGTACAGATAGCTGATTGTTTGATCTGTCATTCCCCAGTAATATTGGAAAACTAATCTTATGGATGATTAGTAGTCTTAGAGGATTGTTCTCTATTTAAATATATATTTATGTAGATTTGCTTGAGGCATAAAAGATAGTGTAGACAAAAATAAACAGTTGAACAAAAGAGTTTAGTAAAGCCCCACCAACAGAACATTATAATTATGCTACAAGTTAAGTTCCAGCTTGTCAGCTATTTGCAATAAAATCTCTATCAAAACAAGTTTCCTTTTTTTGTTAAAAAAAAAGGATCTGCCACAATGGCAGTCCAGACACTCTAAGGATAGAAGCCTTCACTTCACAAAATTTGGTTTAGTTTTCTAACTTAAAAAGACAGACAACCTAATAAGAGAAATTACTTATAACAATATGGCACTGATGTTCAAACCATAGAGGAAAAGATCCGCTGGTATTTTCTCATTACTCCAGTGTCAAATGGAATCTGTGGTTATAAATATTAGTAGGAATAAAATCAATAAATGTGTAACATAATTACATAATAAGATGAATAACATATTCTACATTGTTTAAATGTTAACCCTTTATTGCATCGAGATTTTGGTTAAATATATCCTGTTTCAGAGCAACATTTAAGCTGGGTGGGAACCATTGTGCAGTGTAATTGTGTTTACAGAACTTATTAAAACCTTTTATGTAGAGTGAGTAATCAGTAGTAGGTAACGAAGTGGGTAGTCAGTTTTAATGGTGTTCATTGATAATACACCTACGTTCTCTTAAACAACCTGTTACCATTTCTTTACTAAGGTGGTCTTTAATTCACAACCTAAGTTCTACAGGAAGATGTCATTCATCAAACTAACAAGTGAAGAGAAGAGATAACAGCCATCAGCTTCTTTTCTGGATTCTACAGAGCCTGGTTGTGAATACCTTGTTAAAAAAATTGACATCCATGTTTAGCTTTTGTGATCGAAATTAAGTCAGTGCTAACTTGTCTGTGGACCAGTAGTAATTTAAAAAAGAAAAAAGTAAATCCCTCATTGGCTCCCTTACAAAATACTTGTGGTATTTCTGATATGAGCAAATTCCCATTATTTTTTTTAATTTAAGTAAACTGACTCTATTAAAAAAACAACCCTGAATAATTTTGACACTCAGTCATGCAACCATTAACTTGCTTCTGATACATTAACTTAGGACTTCTACCTTCTCACTGCCTGTTCTTTTCACCAAGAGTTTTCTGTCGTTTTAATACCACTTGACAAATGCAGTATTTGGAGAAGAAGATATACATGTATCTTATAAGATTTGTCAAATAGCTTGTTTCAAGCAGAAACCACCATAAGTGATTTCTTTTGTTTCTTGTGTTTTCAATCTGAACTAAACAGCTGATAATTGATATTTAAATGGAGGAATTACTGTTATAAACAAACATTTTATGGAACATTGACTTTGTGAAGATGGTGTATTGAGTTCCGTGGAAAATGTGCAGATTGCCTTTTGATGTTTCTCATAAGCAGGTACGGTCGACCCCCGCGTAATCGCGGTTCGGCATTTGTGGCCCCGGTTATTCGCGGAATTTTCCTTAGAACCTAACTAATAATTGTTTGTGGGAACCCCCGCATATTCGCGGAATCGCAAATATCTTCCTCAATTTTTTATGGCTTTTTTCGTGGCAATATACAGGGTGTCCGTAAAGTTACTATACAGTCTTACAAGTTACTGGTCATTGTTTCAATGCCGGTACGATGACATTTCTCAGTTTGTCCAGGTACCTTTCTCCTGTAACAGTTCCGTCGAAGAACTGTGGACCCACAATTCCATCAGACGATATTCCTGCCCAGACAGTTATTCCAGGCTGGTTCAATTGGGACGTGATCGTAAACTGGTAAACTGTATAGTAACTTTACGGACACCCTGTATATTTTTTCATGCTAAATTATTAATAACAATATAATTTACTAATTTTGTAATATAAATACTAACGTAAATTCAGCAAAATGTGGCTGGAGGTTTGAAAGTAGCCAATCTGAGGGTGTTATTCATTTCTCCTCACTGCTGATTGGCTGCTGACCACGAGGCGCTGTCTCAGGCAGATGCAGCCCAGCAGCCCCGCATCATCCCAGTTTACCGCGTGTAGCTCTCTCGAGTGTTTCTCTGAGTGTTGTATTTTTTATTAAATTATCATTATATATTTACTTATATTTTTTATTATATGTTATTTTATATTTTGACATTTATAGGCATTTTTATGGACCACATCCAATATTCGCGGTTTTTCACTCTTTGCGGGTGCTCTAGGAACGTAACCCCTGCGAATACCGGGGGACAACTGTACAGGCTCTCTGCAGGATTTTTTAAAAAACGTTTTTTAAAAGTTAAATCCACTGTTTTGAACACTGCGTCTATATAGGTTACTTTTCTAAGGAAAGTAGATTAAGTAAACTTTTTTTTTTTTTTTTGAAGGTAAAGGTCAGTGTTTTCCTCAAGTTCAATAAATTTTTTGACCTGTCAGTTATATTAAATGCTTGTTTCTTAGATTCTCTTGTATTGGCAGACTTCCATAAAGAACTAGCATGTCTTGTCCTGTCTTGTTCACCTGCTGTTTATTGTGTATTTTACTAACTGCACATAATGTACATTAGAATCAGTCTTCACACTATTAAATCAGTTCTTCATAATACAGCTTTAAATCATCTGAGCGTGCTAACCTGTGTAGAGAGAAGTCATTTTACTTGGCAGGTAAAATCAAATTGGTTGGTCTGCTCCAAAATAATTAACAGATAAAACATTAATGTACTAGGAGTACAAGGCAATCTGAGTTTTTCTTTAGATTTGCAAAACGGAAATTAATAGTACAATAGGTTAATAAATTCTGTTACATTGATCCCTAAAGGGACAGATAAGAGGCAGCAGGTGATTGTCATGTTACTGAGTTCAATGAAGAAACTAATTCTAAATGATCTTTGTGAGCAGGTAGACCCTGAGTCATTGCTGTTAATGAATACTGCTAGAAATAAAGTGGTTCTAACAGGCAGGTTGTTTCATTGTTTAGCATACAATATGGGAGCTGCTTTAGGCCCTGTAAGTGTCCATAGTTCTTTTTCCAGTCAGGATGAAGATTGGTTTGCATCCAAGCAATAAGATAATACAGCACATCACTCAGATAAGTTTAGGAAGTTTATTATCATTATTATTTTATTTCCTAGATTTAAGTACAATATTGTAATCTCAAAATCCATAATCAGTATTATCAGTCATCATCTGCTTAAATCTTGTCAGTAGTTTTTTTAAAAATATTAGCATTAACATTAACCAGTCCCTGAATCGCCTTGGCAACAGAGCAATCTGTGAGAGCTTTTTTTTAAAATATAAATGACTAACATGTAGACTACTAGGTTGAATTCAGTCATGAGACAATCATTTACAGTCCTGATGTTTTATCCTCATCTGTATGGTTATAAATATTCAATTAAACTAATGAAGAAAAACCAACACTTTTTGAAGAGTAACTCAATGTATTGTGTAAGTCAAATTGGTCAATTTTCCCATTTTTATTTATTTCTTTCATAGATAAGTCTATTTGGAGTATAAGATCATTGTATTGGATCACACTGTTATCTATGCACTTCCAGGCTTATGAATATTTATTAACTGTTTTGTGCATATCATTGGAGTAAATTGTAAATTTGTGAGATGATCTTCCAGGTAAAGGGGGTGGTGTTTAAATAGTTTTCAAATAGTTTTTAACCACAGAGAGAGATATTAAACACTGCAAACATTATTGCCAGTTCTGGTATTGAAAGCTTGGTGTCTGCTACATGGCATCAGTGATTATCAGATGTCCTTTTGAGTTTTGTTGAATCACTTGCTTTCAGTCAGTTCTATCTATCCTTTACACTTTTATTTGATTTTTTCTCTCTGCAATGGCCATACACTGTCAAATGCAAAGTCCTTTTCTATGCATGAACCTGAATCACCACAATGGATCACTTCTGAAACTGTCATTTGCTAAATTGGTTGTGATGATTTTGTCCTTTAGTCTCATTTATACAGTACTAACTTCATGACATGCAGTGCACCAAGTTAGCACACATTCTTCCAACTTATCCTCTACATTAGCCCACCTAGCTATGCAGCTGTAATTTGCCTTCTTGGTTTTCTTTAAGCACATAACATATTCTTCACTTTAAACTGGTTCCAAAACATTTCTTGCTGACAGTATTTCCTGTGTATGTCCATATTACCGCCATTTTCTTTAGCAAACCTAACGACTTCCAGCTTAAACACTGTCATGTACACCTTGTGTGACTTTATGGACGGCATCCCGATCAGCAAATATTCCAGCCAATAATTTCTGTAATCTGTTCCAAATGAGCAGTTTTACAGTTTATTTCAGAAAATAACACACTTTGTCATTTAAAAAATTTCTTTAAATTAAAGTAATTTTAATGACTCTATCCACAGATAAGTTGATTTTCAAGAGTGGGTATTTATCAACTTATATGCTGAAAAATACGGTATGTAGGACAAAATTCAGGCTTCTGTCAGTTTAAAGTCAAGGGTGAGCAATTGGTA
Organism: Nautilus pompilius; assembly: GCA_018389105.1. Lineage (NCBI taxonomy): Eukaryota > Metazoa > Mollusca > Cephalopoda > Nautilida > Nautilidae > Nautilus > Nautilus pompilius. The sequence continues at coordinate 1,072,880 of JACATO010000598.1, read as the reverse complement.
TTACAGAGCAGAAAATTTGTTTGTTATGTCAGGATGACATCCTTATGTAGTTGATGGTAGGACCTCACTTTTTCATATGCTAGAGAGTTAATATTGTATTATGTAATGCTGGGTGGATAGTTTCTCCTTAGCAACCTGATAGAATGGTCTCTATTTCTTGGTTCCTGAAATACTGTTAAAGATAAGTTTTTTGGTGGTGCCTCATTTACTTCAAATTTATTTCTTTGTTCCTGCAGTGATGGGCTCTGAGAAAATGGTCTCACTCTGGAATTTTTAGTGCAACAAATGATTAATAGTAAATATAGTTTCAAGGTGTAGACATATTTTTTTATTTTATTTTTTTTTTGCTGTGTATGTAAGCTGTAACTTTTGACAGCCTGCCACATTCACTTGTCTTAATGCAGTTTTGTTCTTGCAATCAACTTCACCTTTTCTTCTCCCAAATTGTATATGTAAATGAAGGGACTTTTTATGCTAAAAAAAGAAAAAGAGAGGCAATAATGGATATCATATAAGCTTAGTGTTCATCATTACAGATACCTGCCCTGGTTTGCACAACTTGGGCAATACATGCTTCCTGAATGCAATACTACAGGCTCTGGCACCCTGTCAGAGCATCATCCAGTGGCTGGAGAGATGTGTGAAGCTACAGTTGAGCAGGAACAACAACAACTACTTGTCAGCTACAATCCTCAGTACACTGAAAGGTGAGCATGTCGTTGCAATGTTCTTGAATTATGCCACCACTTTGATAGATGATTGCATTTGTGTATGATAGCATTTACATTTTTAAAAAGATTTGCTTTATCCTTTTTAAACATCATAGTGTAGGTCTTATATTTACAAGCTTTAGCAGGCCGTAAACTGATTGGCACCATTGTTGGTAGATGTGTAATTCCATAGCTTAGCACCTAGTTTTATTACGGTCGTGCTTTCATATCCCACTCCATTGATGAGATGTAATATAATCTAGTTAGTTAGTTAGATGGTCTGTCCAGTGTTGTCAATAACTGGTGTCTTTTGTTTGTTTTAGTGCTGAATAACAAAGGAGTTGAAGAAAAAGACATGTATCAGCCTGTGGGGGTGCTAAATGCTCTGCGATCCAAATGGATTATTCCTAATGATGAGCAGGTATTTTAAAATTTGATAATGGTTAACATCCCAGAGTTTGCTCAGCATCACATAATACTGTAGCACCGATCTTTTTGCTAGTCAACTGATTTTAAAAATCCATCTTATTTTGCTGGTCTGGAACATGTAGAGCTCAGATACATGACCCCAAAGCTGCCAAGAAATAATTCTAGCTTTACCTCCAACAACTACTGTTTGCTGGAACATCTGAAAATTATTTCCAAACCTCTCAGTTTAATCTGAAAAGCTATGCTAAATTTAAAATATGCCTGGTTGCATTTAAGCTGAACAGATACTTCTATGTTCTTATGCCATAGAAACAAATTATTTCTGAGGCTGGAGAAGACCACTGCAGTTTATTGGGATATGATTTTGAGAAAAGGCTCTGGCTGAGAAGGGAAAATTGTTGATGCTATGTTGTTTACAGAAAGTAGATAGCTAGTTTGGGTATTATTAATGGTAACTGAACTCACTAATGACCCTTGTTTAACAATGAAGAGGACTGTTTTTGGATACAGTGATGTTAATTTGCAGTAGGCGGGCAGCAGGTGTTTCTGTATTTGGATTGCATAAGGGGGCTTGAGCTTGTCTCGAAAATGCAATTTATTGCTAAGCTCTTGACCAACATTTTAATCCACTGTGACACTGGGCCATTGGATTAGAACATAAATCTCAAATATGCCAAAAGATGTTCACCTAGAAGTGCATAAGAGACAAACTCAGTAAATAAGGATTACAAGTGTTTACGTATAATTTTGTTTGTTTGTTTTTTGTTTCTTGGGTTAAAAAAGTTTAATGTTTTAGAAATTTGCTTGGGCGTCCACCTTAGAACTTTATTTTTTAAATCCCTTAATATGGATGCATCAACCTTTTTTTGCCTTTTCTGTGTCAAAATGCTATCTAATTTACAGGAGTTGTTTGTAATATGTACAATTGTGGCCAAAAGTGTTATGTCACCCTAGAAATGACAGTAATAAAATCTATCTTCAAATCATGCTCATAGTTTGACACTGTACCCACAGCCACTTCTATTTCTAATTCACATTTTTAATATATATCTAGGTCTTTTCAGAAATTATGTATTTGCATGTTAGATTTTAAATTGTCACATTTTTCAATTTTGGTCATTTTTTTACATTATGTGGGGAAACTACAGGTGGAATCCACTTTATAACACATTAATATGCAAATTAAGCAGGTTTAATTTGACTTTATTAAGCAAAATTAGACAATTCTATGTTGATGCAAAACTCTTGGCCATGGTTATACATCAGTTGAGAAATGGATTGATAATTCTACAGTAATTTTATTTGAGAGAAATTCAGTTAAATAAGTTTCTTGCTGAAGGTATTGTACATTATTGGCAACAGTCTGGAACAGATTGTAGTAGTCAAGTTTAGCTGTCCTGTGACATTGTGTGTGGTTGGTTATTCATAGAAGGTGTGAAATTTCACCCTGAGATTTTGTTAGTGTGCCAAGATACCAGGAAAGTGTGTCTGTCACATGATCTGTTGGTAATTCTTTCAGCTATTGCACTTCTATAAGCTTTCATTCTTCGTCTTTTAGCCTATGCCACAACTCTAACTGCCTAAAACTATAGGAAGATAAATAACCAACTACCTTTCTTAAAAAAATGTTAGTGTTAAAAAGTAAAAAAATCGATGCCATATGCAATTAAATGTTTTGTTTTTAGCTAAACGTGGTTATAGTTAATAAAAAATGTATGTTGTTGAGGAAAGTGTTTAAATTAAAGCTGATGTGACACATTTTAAAATATGTATGCATAATATCTAAATTATAATTAAAAGTGTACTATTTATTAGAGGAAGGATAGTTTCAAGAAAGTTGAAACAATGAAGCTTTGGTTTTTATAAAAGGAAAAATAATGGAATAGTTGTATAAGATTGCTCTGTCAAAAACTCACTACTTTTTTGATAATTGTTTAATGAACAGAATCTTTTGTTGTTTTTTTTAAAGTTGGTTGTTTTTCTTTTATTATATCTGCTAGAAAGTTACTGAATATAATATTAATACTTGCTAAATTAAATAAGGCAAAATGTTCAGTCTTTAAAAGAGTAAATGTTATGTAGGGGGGGATATTTCTAGAAAAAATGTTTTCTAATACTTATCGAAGGAGAGCGAGCATTTGAACAATTTCCAGTTATGATTTTCCTGCGGCAACGATTTTCCAAAGGATAGTCTTTATGGTTGATCTCAAAACTCGTGGGATTGTGTTCCAACTCTCTCGAGATTCTTATGCTCCCAGATGACACCTTTCTCTGATAGATACAACTTTTAAAAAATTTTTATTTCTTAATTTCCATGTTTGGTGAGCTTTAGTGTGAAAATTGCAGAAAACCTTCAAAATATTAAAAGATTTTCTTTTAACCCTTCTCCAGCCTTCATTTTATTGTTTTGGGGTCCTTCACAATTCTTAGCATTATTAATAGGTGTAAAAAAGCTGAACAGTTTTATTTAGAAATGCATTTGCATTCATTTGTAATGTTCTGCGGTGTCACTTATGATATGAAGAGTCGTCTGGGTTTTGAACGGTCTTGTTTGTTTGGCTGGCAGGAATTGAAAGAATATCCTATTTAAAGGAGAAAAAAAACTGGTAGCTTGCCAGTGAACATTGGGATTTTTACGTGACTGTTAGCATGCGTGCTTCTCTCACGGAAGAAAGCATTACCTGTTTTATATTTTCTTCAGCTCCCTCCCCATTGTTTGAATGTAAATAAGAAGCCAATAAATGATAGGTTATGCTGAGGCTGATGGCATTTCATCTCCATGGCATGAAGTGTAGTGTTGGAATGGTTAGTACTTAGGATGATGGACATTTTTATAATAACTAGGTTTTCAAGCTCAAAGCTGCTTATGTACCATTGCTGCCCGGCTCTGCTGAGTATTGATTTAGTCTGTTTACATGTCACAGCTTTCTACTGTAATAATCTCTCCGGGGCTCAAGGGCACGTGGTCTCCAGTGCTCAAGATTAAAATCTGTCGACGACGTGACTGTTTACACGTGTAAATGGCAGTGTCTTCGTAGTAAGAAACAGCCTCTGTTCATGCTATTGCTTTTCTTTAGTCCACTATAAAGTAATAAAATTTATTTTGCCTTTAAGAAATAAACCACACACACCAAATAACTAATTGATTACCCCGTGGAAGATCAGAAGATTGTATATGGGAGTTTTATGAAAGCTTAAAGCAGTCTGCAGAAAGTAAAAATAAAAAAAAAAAATCCTCACAGATAACATTTATCCAGGGAATATTTTACATCCAGCCAAAATTTACTGAGACTTTGCTCATCCCTCTCTTTTGGTTCTGACATAAATTGTAATTATCTAGAACCCCAATTATTTGTCATCACTGTATTTTGAGTAAACATGAATTTTCTAATTTATGCATTAGATAATTTAAAATTTCTTAATATTATGAGAATGTGATTTTCAATGGCAAAGAAAAGGTTGTCTCACCTGCATGTACTTAACAGGCAAGGAGGCATCCACATAGTATTTGGCTTAGGGTTGATTAAGGAAAACTCAAAGACCCAGTTTTTTTATCTTTACTTTCCCATAGTTTGTTTACTTGTATTTAGAGTATACATCCCATCTGTTTGGTTATAGGAATAGATTTTTTAGCATCATGGTTTATGTATATGGTTATAAAGAAACTAGTTTAAAACCATAGGCATGTGTTGTAAGTACGTTCTTTTTTTTTTTGTTTCATTTAGTGTCGAGAGGATTTAAATGTTGCAGTGTATTTAGCTCGATGCTATCCATGTTTCCTGACAAAAAGAGACTTCAAAGGTTTTTCTTGTTTGTGTTTTTCCCCAAGGATGCTCATGAGCTCTTCCTTGCCCTTACCCAGACCCTGGAAGAAGAGACAGGGTACCATCCCAAGGTCCTGTCATTGTTTGACGTCAGTGCCTTGCAGGTAAAATCACTACCATAAATGTTTAATTTTTTTTTTTGGTTCATCATCAACTTGTTTGTTTGTTTTTTTTTTATGCTTTACACTGCATGCTCAACAAAATCTGATTCTTTTTTCACCGTTCATGACTCTTTTTTCTTCATTGCTTCTGTGTCTACCTGTTGATTGTTTTCTAAAAAAACAAGAAAGGAAATAAAATTAATTTATACAGATTTGTGGGCACAAAACAGACCACCAGACAGATGCAGCTATGCCTGGATAATTTCCCATATGGTGTATCTCAGATTGGATTTTATTCCAACAGCATTGGCATGAGCTGTGACACAGGATGCCGTCAGTGCGATGCTATGATGCAGAGCTAATGTCCGTTGGTCCATATTTGTGTTGTAGCTGGACACCTGATCAGTTCAGCATCTTGCTACAAATGTATATCAGATGCCATCATTTGCTTTAAACTCGTTATGTATTGCTAGTCAAGGTATCCTACAGCCAAATTTCATCACAGTAGCAGCAACAACAAATCTATTCCCTGCCTTGTTTCAGTCTGCTCTCACTTAGTCCAATTAAAGTTTTTTTTCTTTGCTTTCCAGAGTTCTGACAACAAAAATGTCAGTGACAACTCCGCAATGACACGGGGCCAGGGACTTTTGCCAGTGCTTCCGGTCCACAGGGCCGACCAGCCATTCAAGGGCCACTTGGCAAGCCAGCTGAGGTGTCAGACATGTGGTTACTGCTATTCGGTGAAGTACGACATGTTTGACACACTCTCTTTGAACATCCCTGATGACCACTGGGTGAGATGCACGGTTCATCCTTATTCTCCATTTGTGCCCATGTTATGATTTTTGCTTCAAGTTTATTTTTTTTTCTGGAAACTTTAAATGTGGGTTTGTGTGCATGTGTGTGTGTAGATGGCTCTTCTTTCTTTTGTCTTTTGGGATCAGTCATGTTTTCACTCTGAATGATTTTTTGTTCTTCTTTTAGGGTCCAATGTCATTGGAACAACTTCTTCACAAGTTTATCAGCAGCGAGACGGTCACCAATGTTGAATGTCCAGGCTGTAGCCTCGTCCTCGAGGACGACGAAAAGAAAGTGTTGCACTCAAATTTCCAAAAGAAGTTGAGCATTGGCAAAGTAAGCACGATTTGAAACGCTTTCTGCTGCGGAATTACTCTGGTCTGTTACATATTTTATAGCTGGTAGTTGAGTGGCTGGGTGCAGTATTCTCAAGCTTTCCATTTTTCCAGCTCCCCCAGTGCCTGAGTATACACATCCCTAGGACCCACTGGCTGAACAGCGACATGCCGGTGAAGCGGTTTGAGCAGATCACGTTTCCTGAAATCCTCCAAATGGATGATTACATTTACAAGAAAGGCAGCTTGGGTGGAGACAAAAAAAGCTGGCTGTTTGGAGGTAGAGCCATGAACCTGAACAGGTAAAAAACACAAGGCAGCTGAATGGGTTTAATAGATGTAGAAGAGGAAGGGCTGTGAACCTTGTAAATAGATTTTACCTTTTCAATTTTCAGGTTGAATTAACGTGTACTAACTCGTGTTATGACCTCTGTAATTTTAAATCCACCTTTATGATTCTTAATGTTGTCCCAACAATTCATATGAACTGATTTTTAAAATTAAATCATCCATGGACATATACCAATTATCCTTTTAACTGACTCAAAGTTTTCCCTAAAGAAAATTGTTCAGTTAACAACTTTGTTATATCGATAGCAATGAGCTGTTAATAAATGTATAGATTTTTTCCTTCCTTCCTAAGAGGTATGACATGCTACTTGTGAAAAATCATACAACTGAATGGTGAATAAAGTCTCGGGCATAGAGCTCTTCTGTCATCCCTTGTGTCAGAGATTAATAGAAACTGGATGATAGGCTGCCCGCATACTATAATAAAATGTTTGTAAAGATTGAAACTTGGCTGGTGGAAGTTCTTATTCTATTCTTTAGGATTTGTTTGGATATTTCATCTCTCTAATTGCAATTTTTTTTTAAAGATTTAACTAAGGGCTTCAGAATTCTTTTCTGTGTTTATGAAATTGTCCTTACAAGATCATCTGTTTTCACCTGCCAAGGGAATGGTTAGAAGAGTTTACTCTCTCAGACAAGCAATCCTCACTCAGCTCCTGTTCTCTTTGTTTTGGTAAATAAAATAAAAGAGAATGTAATTCTAGCTTAGCACCAAGCCCAGATACTAACCGCACTCTTGGTGAGATAATCCTAAATACAGAAGCAGTCCCATCTGCTTCCAAAAATTTGCCCATTCAATTATTGCTTTCAGTAACTGAGCCACGACGGTATATGCTGGCTTTTTACATATGGGAACTGTTAACTTTAAAAACTTTACATGATTATATAAGTGTTCTGAATATCAAAACCAGCAGCATATTTTTAAGATCAGTTTGGATCTCATGGAGTCGAAAAGTGACAGGTGCAGTCATGTTAAAAAATGTTTTTTTTAATTAATAACCAGTGGTTTAAGCTTATTAGAGGATTTAATCTCACATTGCAATCTCTTATTTCTCCTTCCCTCTTTAAATGTCAATAATTTTATTCCAGATTTGCTTACAAAGAACTGTTAAGATTGTCTTGTGTTTTTTCATTACAGGCCAGTCAATAATGGTCATATACTTAACAACAGAATGACATCTTCCATTGCGGTGAACCTCCTGCGGTCACTAAACCATCATTCAAGGTCCACGATGAATGAGCTGTTTGTAAAGCCTCCAAATCCACCGCTCTACACAAATGTGCCAATGGATGTAAACCAGAATGGCCCAAACCCACCTAAGTACGAGGTGGCATCGCATACGTACAAACTGGTCGCTGTGGTGGAGCACATTGGCAATGTCATGTCTGGACATTTCATCTCTTACAGGAGAGCTCCACCTTCCCAGCACAGAGAAAAATACAGTGATAGATGGTTGTTCACATCAGACTCTGTTGTCAAGAAAGTCTCACTGGATAAAGTTCTCAGTGCTGAAGCCTACATGTTGTTTTATGAGAGATTATAATGTGTCCAGAGTTTTATTTTTTGCTGGTACAGCAAACAAGTGATCAAGATCCAGTCTCCCAACACTAAAATTAATGCAGAAGTAACTTATCCCTGACCTGTCTGGTAATCTTTAGAGGGTATTTGTATAATTTTTTGCAGTTCTTTTCCCTCTTTTTTAAATGTTTATTAATAGTCTGTTTATGTTAATAAATTATTTTTTTTTTGTTTTCAATCTTACGTTTGACACTTTTGCTAACATTGTGAACAACTATTTTGAGTGGTATATGGTAGAAACAAACAAGGTTGGTGGTTTACATTTATTTTTCTGGATAGAGTTTTATTAACCCTTCAAAGTTGTGAGTTGCCCAGCCTCACTCAGTAATCCCTCCAGACATGATTGTAAGGATATTAAAAAAGAAAATTAATCCTAGCCTAATTTTCCAAAACCTTAGAGAGTATCAGACTGCATTTTATGTAAAACATTACTTTTAGAAAAATTATAAAAATCCTCCTCTCACGTTTAAGATTTTTGTGTTATTTTAAAGTGGTTTTAACCCACATTTATTTTTAATGTAGCTGCAGCCCACCTGGGACACCTTGACTATTGCTTCTGTGACCAAAGACTAGCAAAGACCTGTTGTCTGAATCTTTTGGTGAGACTGTAGACTTATAGATAGGTAATATCTTTGACAGGTAAGTAGTGGTTCACTTGGTTCTGAAGCCCAAATCTTGTCAGAATTATACCATGAACTAGGCAGTGTTGTTTGATTTGATGCAGTGCAATGTATCAGATATAGTAAATATGACTAATACCAGTGTTTTTTGGTTAAAAAAGAGAGCTTTGTGACTTTTTTTCTTTTTTTTTATTAACAGAAAATGTAAAATTTTAAAATTGTGGTTATCTGTATAGTAGGGGTAATTTTAGTGTTGGCTTATATAAAATTCTAACTGAGTTGAGCAGGAATGATGTATTGGGAGAAAGAAAGACCAGGGATGGATGAAGAGGGTTTATATCTGTAGAAGTGCTCAAGGAAAATGAAATTAGAAGCCCTGAATTTTTCATACAAAACAATTGGTTTCTTTATCTATTAAAAGTTCTACCCGCTGTCTGCCTCATGAAAATTAAGCAAAGTTTCAATGCTAATTTGTCACTATGGCAATTGGAGAGGATCTATAATTGCCCTACCAGGTAATTAGGATTTATCAGCTTGTCTCTTTGAATTATAGTGAGACAGAACTTCTACAGCAAAGGACCAAACAAGAATTGTATAAAAATATCAGTAAAATCATAAAAGACAACTCTGTTCCAGGAATGTGATACGCATTCTGAGCATGCACTAACTTACTCTCTCATATTAGCATTTTTTAAAATACAAGTATTTTTGTATTCAGTATTGTGTACATGTGAAAATTGCTTTTTAAATATACAAATGAAGCTTTGAAACCTGTATGTGAAAAATCTGCAGTCATTTGCCTGTCATGTTTTGTTTCAAAAATATATATCTTTACCGTAGAAAGTATATTTATTAGGCTTTGGAGCCTGCTTGACAACATTCAAGACTGGAACTATTGACAGTTTAACAAAGAATTATGGTTCATGAACTAATGGTGCTACATGGGTAGAAACAGTCCCACTGGTGGTTGTGATTGGATCCTTTCAACAAACCACTCATATCATCTCTGGTGTTTATATATAACATTGTCAATCTGGCTGCTATATCATTTTTATCATTCATGCACAGTACCATTTTAAATGAACCTGTATTTATATTTATTGTAATTTTCTGTCACTGCATTCATAGCTGTGTGCATGTGAAGCATAGGTGTGAGGGTGAATGCTCATTAAACCCTATATGTGCTTGTGTGGTAGTAATACTATGGAGAAAAATAAAAGTTTGTTTGATATGCTGTCTGTTGCTTTTCATGATGAAACAGAAAGCTGTATTAGGAATGTTTATTTAATTTGAGTGAAGTACATATTCTAGAGCACTTTTGTTTTAAAAATCTATATGAGGGTGCACATGTACACTTCAGGAAACTGTATTTTTGGGTTGTCCTAATCGAGGCTTGTTTCTGAAAAGAAAAAGAGTTTATTTATTGCATAAAATCTTATCAAGTTAGATGTGTTTTGAAAGTATAGGTACTAGGCAGTTAAATAGGTTTGACTGTTCAGTGAAGAGTTATTTTAATCCACTAAGCTCGAGACATCTCTAGAACTATGAAAGATGGAGGGGGACTAGAAGTATGGATTAAAGAATTGGTCAAAAACTTGGCAACAAACAGATTACAGATTCGAGCCACTTGTACAATAAAAACGCCTATTGCACTACTAACCGAAGCTGAGGCTGACTCAAAGTTTTTGCCTGTTGTGATAGTCCAGTTTTCCACTGAGCCTCTAGCCGACTGTACATTCCTCCGGCATACTAAATAAAACAAAAATGAATGAACCTCCTCAAACTTAACCACCTGCCTTTATAATGGCAAAGTTACTAGTGACATTTACAATAAAGGTAAGATGCACCCAACATACCAAACCATAGAATGTTTGATATTCTACAAGCTTCAATATACATGGTGTTTGGTAAATTTTAAAAAAAATAATAGCAGGCTACTATCTTAAATTTTTAGTAGAATAAGGCTCGCAATCGATAATGCACTGTGCTGTTGAACTAAACTGAAGAGTGGCGTTGCTTGGAAAGTGGAGCACTGATGATGGGACTGCTCAGATTATGCATCAAACACTATTGCTCAAAAGTTTGGTTACAGTAATATTAGATGTAATCTATTCACTAACATAAATATAACTAAACCTTTTAATAATCAAATATGTATTTTATTATGATCTAGGCTATACCTTTTGCAAATGCTGCTTGACAGATTCTGGTAAGTCTCCCAATTTTACGGGATAATATTTAGATATTGCATTCTGAGTCTCCGGTAAGAATTGCCCCAACTGTTGTGTGGTTCATCTTTCACTCTGTCTCCATATGATTTTACTGGGGTTTAAGTCCAGTGATTGTGGTGGCCTTCCCAGGATAATGAGAAACTTATCCTGTTTGTTTTTTTCATAAATAATTCTGACAGAGATTAAAAATGTGCTTCAGGGTATTGTCTTCCTTTAAGATAAATTGTTGACCAACAAACCAACCCATTGTTTAAAATGCAATTATTTGTAAGGATATTCCTCCATTCCTTAGTGTAACAATAGCACAATTGATAGCTGTTCAGTCTTTGTTATCACCACTATTTTAGATGTGCTTTACATATTTTTAAATAGAAAATTTATCACTTCTTTGCTAAAAACACTCACATGAGTTCTAATTATAGATATTTCTAGATAAATTATTTAATCTCCATTGGTCACAAACTATCACATATTTTCCAAGATTCTATGAATCCATAAATTTACATTTAACTGTAATGTGAATTTTGTGTTGGCAAAACCATTCTGATGCTAGTTTCATGTACAATATCACAAAAAGTAAAATTGACTGGTTTACTATAACTTTTGAGTGGCAGTGTGTATAAATTTAGTTCATACTTCTTTCTTTGGTTTCTCCAACTTCTCTGGATTTAGACGTAGCTTGATCAAGAATGTTTTCATTTCTTTCATGCGCCTTTGATCTGCAAAAAGAGATACTGTTTAAAACACCACAGAGCATTAACATCACCTGTTAGTTCTGACGATGATTACACTGGACAACAACCAATTTGCTACTGAGGTAAAAGTATGTGTCTTAGACTAAGTTGAATATGCTGTTTTCAAATCTGAAATCAGAATTAACCCAATAAGTAAGGATTTTTAGGTACAGAAATAAATGTAAATCTAATGTCACATTTTGAGTGTTCTTTTTAATACTATGTGCACACAGCAGAACCATGTGGTTTCCTGCCTACATGTACACACGTGCTTCTTGTGCTTGTGGAATAGCCAGGACAATCCAAATCACTATAAGATCAAAGAAAAGAATGGCCATCAAGAACAGACCATAATCCAGGAAAATTCAGTGTGCAACATGCGCCACTGGTACATCCACAAAGAATATTTCTTCCACCACTGCATATAAAGCTGGACCTAATGAAAAGCTTTGTAAAGGCAATGAGTGTTGAAGGCGTGGGATTTCTTTATCTGAAAGAAAAATTTGGAGTGATTTTAACTGATGCCAAGTTGGACCACAAATTCGGGATTTGTTTTCCGATTCACTCTTCTAGTCGAGGCTTAACCCACTGGAGCTGGTGGCTGTATGGGAGGCTTTCAAACAAACTGGTAGTCCACAATTTCCTTGGGAACCACAAAGCAGACAACTATGCCAAGTTGGTTCAAGACATGATAAAAGCTTTTGAAGAAATGGGTTGCCGTATGTTGCTGAAGTTGCATTTTCTTCATTCACTTGTTTTTCTTCTCAGCCAACCTTGGTGCTGTGAGTGATGAGCATGGTAAGAGGTTCCACCAACACACAAAGGCAGTGGAGACTCAACTCCAACATGGAGAACTGTTGTTGGTTTCTTCAGAGACCAACTACTGCTATTCACAAGTGTAAAATCAAGTACTTATGTTTTTCAATGTGTTTGAGCTTGGATAACAGTTACTGTACAACATACAATGTGTTTGTATTGTGAAATTAATTTATTTTTTGAAATTTTGCAATGTGCTTGATTTATTAATAAACTATGACTGACAATGACATTTTACTGTAACTACAAGTCCTGACGGGCTGGGTCAATTCTGGCTTCAGATTTGGAATCAGCTGCTTGATTTATACAGGTCACCTACATATACTTCAGCAGCAGACAAAAAGTTTTTAGTTGTTATCCAATGTTATCTACGGCGGTGGACAAAATTACTGCATCACCGAAAACTATTTTGATTTAGTAGTTTAGGTCTAATTATACCATATGTTGGTTCTGATTTTTGTATTTTTATTGTTAAAATGATATTACAGTTGACCCCTGCATAATCGCAGTTCAGCATTTGCGGAATTTTCCTTAGAACCTAACTAATAATTGTTCGTGGAATCGCAAGTATCTTCCGCGATTTTTTATGGCTTTTTTCGTGGCAATATATATTTTTTCACACTTTTTAATGCTAAATTATTAATAACAATATAATTTACTAATTTTGTAATATAAATACTAATGCAAAATATCAATATAAAATAAACGCTATTGGCTGGAGGTTTGAAAGTAGCCAATCCGAGAGCGTTATTGATTTCTCCTTGCTGCTGCCCAAGACAGATGCAGCCCAGCATCATCCCAGTTTACTGCGTGTAGCTATCTCGAGTGTTTCACTGAGTGTTGTATTTTTTATTAAATTATTATTATATTTTACGTTTATAGGCATTTTTATGGACCACGACCAATATTCGCGGTTTTTCACTCTTTGCGGGTGCTTAGGAACGTAAACCCTGCAAATACCGGTGGACAACTGTATTCCTTCAAACCAAGATTGCAAAGTTTACTTCCACACTACATTAAGGGTGCTGTTTAGTACAGAGGCCCTATAAATATAAAATAAAGCTTCAATAGGTTAAAAATGTATTTGTTTTGTTTAGAAACAAGGTGATGCAATAATTTTGGCCACAGCTGTATAATAAGCATTAATCTATAAGTGTACACTATGGCACTATTAATAACCTGCTTTACTACTGAAATAAAATCATAAAACTGTTTTGCTTTCAGATAATTTAATTCTTAAACATTTTAATTGCTTATCTCTGATTTTAGTAGTTAATATTGGGACCTCAAGGAAATGCTCATGTGTGGCTTTTCATACCAACTGAGCTATGATATACTTGATATTCAACCCAAACTATGTGGGTTCACAACGTTTTGTTTGTTTGGTTGCCATAGTAGCATTGCAACTTTATTGAATATGGGAGAAAATTCACTTTTTTCTCCTTAACTGTTCATCGGAATTGACTAATTCATTTTATGAGTTTGAAGATAACATTTGTTTCAATACAATGTCAGGAATTTTGCATATTTCCACTTTTCTATTCATTCAGATATTTTAAATAAAAAAAATTTGTTCCGTGTGACCATCTTAATGAGGATACCTAAAGAAACAAGTCTACAAGATGGCAGCCTGAAAACAGTGATCTGAGATTGCACATGTCATATTAGCTGACATACTGGAAAGGTTATGGACAACATCTGCACGTGGATACAAGCTATGCTTTATTGGAATGTTGTTCATATTGAACATATCCTAAATAAAACAAAACTCTAGACTTTCCTCTGTATGGTGGTATCAGTTATTAATAAATGTATAAAATCACAGCATTTCATCTGGAACATTCTGCTGAATGAAATATACACTCGAAAGTTAAGATATATCACTTGTTTTTCTAATCAAAGATCCCCTTATGCAGTTGAAATGTATTTACTGCTGCTCACCTTCCTGCCTCTGAGCATCCTGGTTGTACCTCACTGACTTCTGACTGTTCCACAAGGTTTTCTGCTTCTGCCTGTAAGCAAAGCAAGGAGGAAACTTACTAACAATGCTAACCTTGTTTCTCAGCAAACTGAAAAGTAGGAAAACCCTGCATGTCAATACCTGCTAACAAACAGGCTAGTATCCAACAGAGACAGCATATATGATAGATGCTTTTATTGCTAACAGAAAAATGTAAGCATTGTGGAATCATCAATTCTAGATTTTACACTATGTAGCTTTAAATTTTAATGTGTTTGAAACTTAAGATTTTCATTTACATACAATAAAAAAGTTTATGTACTTTTGATGTGGCAAACACTAAGCTATTGTAAGAACATCCATGCCAGCCTTAATGATAATAATAATAGGATGTCTAAGCAGCAAGTAGAATATTCATTGTTTTAAAAAAGAAATGTACTGAAATTCTGGAGCATCCACTAAAATGGTCTGTAAGTCAATGGTGATCTTGGATTTCTTCACTACTTGCTGTTTTGGGGCTAGAAACAGAAATAAGAAAATATCACAGAACAAAGCACAACTAACAAGGCTACAATGTTAGCCTGTCTATCTGCATCCACAAGCAATCACTCAGCATTTATCTAAAAGCTACAGAATAAAAGAAAAAAATTGAAATTATCATCTCTAAAACCAGAATGGCTGTGGTTTCTAGCAGGTTTGAGTTTAACAAAGATATGTACATTCCAATATGTGCAAGACTGGCCAAATTGGACCAAAGTGTATAGCACTATTGGGAACAACTATCAAAGCCAGCTAGTGATCCAATTACAACTGCCAAAACATTTCTTTTCTAAGATTTAAAACAAATAGTTCAGAAATCTTCATCAAGAATAAGTATGATGTAAATAAATGGCATTTTTGTTTGAAAGCAAAAAACCTGCAATAGAAATAATTTTTTCCTCCATCACTTTCTGCTCAAATGTTGCACACTAAGCACTGTTTTAAGTATTTACAGTAAATCTACAGTACATGCTCACTACACGACCTAGAATAAATATTTACAACAGTCAGCATTTTCATTTTTATCATCGCTATTCAGTGCACAAAATGTCTCATCTGGCAGTTTCTTTTCTGTTAATAAGGGACACAACTGAGGCTGGCTCCGTGAATTCTGGAAATAAAAAAAAAGATTCAATACAACCTTTATAGTTATGTAAAGCTGGAGACGATAGAAAAACTAAACATTCTGTGTAACATCAAGAACAGGTATTAATTATAGCATTCATTGTATCCCCTCAATATTTTAGTTAAGTCACATCATAGAGAAATGACTAATATTTAGATGATGAAAATAATTCATCAATAAAATGTGTCGTTGTAACTGGTTATATGATTCCCTGGTAATGGAGGTTGCAGATTAACTATCTTGGTTACAAGATTAGGGATCATTGCTTACATTGAGTAGAGTTGCTCAACCACTCCTCAGTAAGGAAGGCAACCAACAAAAGTCCCATTTTTAGATGAGAGAGGAAAGTGGAAGCCCACTCAACCAGCTGGTGATGAGTGAGAAGAAACCATGCTGCTATGGAGATATGCTAAATCAAGCGAGTCCCAGGGATTCAAACTTGGGCCCTCAACCTTAGCAGTCCTACCAACAGATCCTGCTCACCACCTAAAATGTGTTATGATGGACAATAGTTAAGATAATGCTTTTACTTAAAAAGAATTGAAAATAATAGCTCATCAATAAGATGTGCCATAGTGGGCAGGCTAGTAAGTAAACAAAATTACTTGATACCCTACAAACATAATTTCCTAAATAGCAACCATAATTAAGTTAAGAACTTTCAGACTACATAACTAGCAAACTACATAGATTTCACACAGTTATCTAGAATTAGCATGTTCAAGGTAACTAAGAATTCAGAGGTCACTCATGACGTAACATTCATATTTACAAGATGCATTAGGTTTTAATAGTAATTCAGCATCTTAACAAAAGAAAGCAATAAAAAGACATTACCTCACGTCTGTTGGCCTCCTCAATGAAGCTGGACAAAGACGGCGACTGACAACCAGTGGCTCCGTTCTTTGTACATTCCTCATTGGCAAACACAGAGATTGTGTTTTGGTCACTGGAAGTCAAAATTGTGCTAGTTTTAAATTATCAAGAATATGCTGCTGCTAAACTATGGCAGATCTTTAGCTAGCAGAAAACAATTTATTTCAAAACATACCTTGTGGTCAATAGTCTACCTGTTTCCATGGGAAAACAAAGGTAAAGTAAATGAATGAGTGAAAAAATTGCTTGGAGGGGGGGGGGAGAGAACAAAGAGGACTATAATCTTCAGGAATCATCTGAGCCCTTGCTGGAAAAGGTACTTACTGATGATGACCAGATAGTAGTAAATTTCCATCAAAGTTATTTAGTCATTAAACACTCCAAACTTTTGTTTCATAATTAGACTAATTTTCTCTTAGTAAACTGGGGGAAAAAAAGACAATCTTTTTATTTATAAGATGAAAAAAAAAAGAGGAAATAAAAAATTTCAACTTCATGCTATGTTAAATGGAAAAGTGATCTCATTTGCTTGTTTCAGGGTAATTAGTACAAGTCATACAAGCTTTTTCTTCTTGGTAAACCCTGTTCTTACTTTTTGAGGTCTAAGGACATCTCCCAGCAGTGAACTAGGAGGTGGAAAATGAGAGGCTGGGACCAAGCAAGTAGCTAGGTAAGGTTGGGAGCTGCAAGCAAATCAAGAGTTAGCTGCAGAACCTCCACTACATGTACCCAGAAAAATAGTTTACCTCTTTCATCGTTCAGCAACAGACATAATGCAAAATTAATACCAAATATTTGAAATTTTGAAGTTTTGAAAATTATGTTCCTTTCTAAATCTTAAAGACTGAACCGTTATGTTAATTCACTGAAAGATTTACGTGATTTTCTCTTTAATAGTCTAGTTATTGTCTAGAAGTTGTCAACGGGGAAGAAACTGCAGGGGAAGCTTCAATAAAAAATGAGCTGTTATCTTACTATTGCTATGGTTGTTTTAAGTAGTGTCTATCTTGATCAAAAAACCACCTGTCGTGTGAGACCATGTATTACTGACTAAATCTAAAGTAAACTTTAAACCTTAAATCTGAAGGTTTCTTGGAAGGAACACAGATAGCATCCCTGTGAGCCAAGAGATCACCATATACATTCTCCTGCAAGCCTACTTCCTTTTCACCAATGGTCTTCAAATTTACCACGTGATCTCTGACCCGGCAACCCTAAAATGAAACAATAGTGACATTTCAGAAAATTCATTTTTCTATTAACACTGTAAGCTAAATAAATAAGTGGGAATAAATATAAATTTTTTTTAAGATTTCTCACATAGCATTAGTCTTGCATTCATGCCCTAAAACATTAGATAATACCTGCCAGAGTCAAACCTTTTCTGTTTAGAATTTTTATAGTTTTGATTTTCTGACACAGTCCACAACAACTCATCCATCCTCAACCCCATCCATACATAAGAATTATTGTGAATTTAACCAATAGACAGATTTTTAAAAAATTTTTAACCAGTTCCATACAAGCAGAGCCCCTTGTTTAGTGTATACATAAAGCTAGGAAACTATAATGACATACATACTGGACCTCCATGGTAGAGAACTATCTGTCTGCATGCTTTTTGAAATGACCACATACCATCATAATCTGTTTTTTCCAACTTTTTTCAAAAAAATTAGCAATTAGGTGGCTGACATAGTGATATTAATCTATTATACAATGCTGAAAGTCAATATGTCTGCTTTTAAATTTAGTCATTTGATGTTGGAAGCAGATTTCCCCCCAGGGCTTCAAAAAAACTTTTCCCTCTATTGCAATAAGCAGGAATACCCTCATGTCTTTGAAAGCTCCACAACTTCTCTGATTAAATTCCTAATTTCATTTTATGGTGGATAATTAAAACTTTCCAGTCCAAAATTTAATTAAGCTCTGAAAGGGTTACATATGATGAAATTTAAATTTAGATGCAGCCATACTTCTTATTATTAAGTGTATTTCATGAACAATTTTTTAATGAATACCATTCGTGTAGACAATATGCTTGAAAACCATCATAATTGTTACACATATAAGCAGATGGAATTAAGAAGAACACTATAAAGTTCCTTAAAGGACAGTAACACTTGAATGGCTCTGGCTGAATCTTAGAACCTAATAGTCACAAGAAACAGAAATGCCTATTGGATGGCAGTATTGCTTTAATAAACCATTTGTATTTCAAAGTTTTCCAGTTGTGAACAAACCACCACTGTAATACACAAAAACAACAATTTTAAATTCCAAAACTGACCTTATTCAGTTCTGATGGGTCAAAGCGCAGCAATTTCTGATGACAACATGGATAGATGCCAAAAGACGATTTCTGCCCTAGTGTCTCATCAAACTGTGGCACATCGGGGTGGAACCAACAATGTCCCAGGTAACAGCACTGAAACGTTTCTCCACACCTGCTGCATGCCAGGTAGTTGACTATCCCCCATATACGCCAATACACATCTCGCCAATATTTCAGCTGGTTCTTTAGCTTCAGAAGGTAGTCAGTGATGTCAAAAGAAGAATCTCGCATGTGGAAATACATTATTTCCCCTCGCTTGCCAATAGCCATTCTGAGCAAAACAAAAACAGCAGCATTCTAGAATACTAATTCCAGAGTGGCTCAGCAACAACGAAAAATAAGTGTAATAAAACATTAAGTTCTTGTGCACAGAAAAACAGATGTGAGCAACAGGAACAATAGAAATAATAAATTCTAACCATGCACATCTGCTTTTATGCAGAATGCTTCTTGTATACAGAGCTTTAGACCCCTAGCATGCACACACCCTGTATAAACAACTTGTACTTATGCACGACTCCCAAGTCCTTGTTTATAAGACTCTTACGTAAAATTTACATGTACTATTGTTTTCCTTTTTTCTGTATGACATTTACTCCCTTATCAGCATGATTCCCATCCAATTTTCATCATCCCCTTGCTCTCTATCCACCCATATACAAATGTGTGTGTGTGTATATATATGTATAGTCCTCCCTACAAAATAGAAAAAAAAAACAATCTAATTTTAACAATCTAAAAGATAAAAATCTTTGCCCCCACCCCAATACTGATTACCTAAATTTTTAGTCTTCCTAGTATGACAGTGACCCCTCAAGAACTGAATTTTGACCTGCATCTGAACATTCTTCCTTGGTATCTAGACCTTTGCCAAGTAAAGCCCATTTTATTGGATCCTCACTACCACAACTCACCTACTAGGCAAGCATTTCACTTTTGTCTCTAGATTCTGAGTGAGCAACTTGTTGCAAACACAACACCTGAAAAAAAGAAGTTATTTGTTGTTAAGTGCAAGTTAATAAACATGAAAATTAAAGAGAGGTCAACTCTCTCAGCAGCCTGACAAAAACTATTTATAATGTTTCTATGTATGCTTTTGCAGCCTGAACATTACACTGAAACCTAATACTATCAGAATGTTGGGTAATCATACAGCAATTGGAACAATATGTTACAGCAAAAATGAAAAATGCATATCATTTGAACAATAGTTGTTTTGCTTGTTTCCTTGACAAACTACTACTGTGTCAGCATGGAAATATTACGGAATCTGTGTGTAAGATGTGGTGGTTTTCTTTTGCTATTACTGTTGTGTGAGTAATTACCCTATCTTTGTGATCATCCAGACGGCAGCAACCTGTTTACTCCACTAGGAACTATCCTCAGTATGTGGGGTCAGTCAGGTGTTAGGAGAGTGTTGGTCCTACTGCCTGGACAGATTACTCTCGGGAAGCCTTAAAACTGAAGCCAAGTGAAATTCATTTCAAGAATATCCACAGAAACTCCCTCATTGGTACACACTAGAAAGTCAAAAACCATTATAGAGCTGCTATTTCAGCTAAGTTTCATTTGTCCTCTGTAACCATGGAAGGAAAAACAACCCAGAGAAAACTCAAGTCAGATTGGTACAGAACAACAAAAAAAAAAAGAACACCCTGCTAAGAGAGGTCTATCAAACTGCATCAGACCAACAAACGAGAAGAAATCATGCTAAGTGCTTGGCCATCCACAACATAAAAACTACTGTATGTGTATATGCACAATAATGAAGCAAGTGTGTTATTTTTAAAAATGAATATCACATTTTTTAAAATCTTATATAAATGTATCTACATTTATAGATATCAGATTTTCACAAAGTGATGATAGTTTTGTGTATGACTATGTATACATCACATCTATCAACACATTCTACTGGTATCTTACAAGTAATGTTTGATTAAATGGTAAAATTTTCACAACAACAACTCATTATATTCCATATCTTCCAAGACTAAGTTATAATTTCAATACACTATTTAAAATGCAACATAGATGAACAATAATAGCCTTTCTTTCTACTTCACAAAATAGTTTTCATTATTAAAGCAAGTTATTTTGTTTTCGTGTTGATGCATCTTTGTCTGAATAACATATGAGATAATAGAGATAATAGACTAAAGAGGGTATTTTAAATGTTAATGATGTAGATAAAATACCTGAAAAGTGTTGATGCATTTTCTGGGGAATCAGAACCACTGGTATTGTCTGTATCAAATAACTTCTTCAGTTTTCTTGAAAATAATTTGCTGTACAGAAAATAAGCTTTTAAAACATCATTTTTCTGATGTAAAAATCTTGTAAATTTATACTAAGTTTTTTTAGAAAATTAAAAGAATTAAAAAGGAAATGTGCAATGGGCAAAAAGAACAATGTTGATAGATATATTGATTGTGATAATAAATTATGATTCTTGATCAAAGAATTAATTTCAACGAGAGGAAAAGATAAAAGATATTACTCCTCCACCAAAGTACATGACAGAAAAGTTAATTATCACCGTATTTTAATAAAATAGTTTATTATGAAAAAAATCAATAATTTGTTCCCAATTCTGTAATTTACAAACATAGCAATATTTTATTTTTCCCAATTTTCTTGCCCATTCTTAAGGATTTATTGTTAATTATAGTATTTGTCACTATCTTTCATATAAACATTAAATGGTATTAGTTTTACAAAGTGATAAAAAAAACTTTCCTCAGAACTATATACTGCATTAATTAAACACTATGTGAGAATGAAAATCCTTTGCATCATGACATTTATACACACCTCTTGAATTTATCCTTCTTGTCTTTTATACTATCAGCTTCATTGTGAGAGAAGAGATCAATAATCCTTCAAATAACAAAGATGATGATAATAATAATAATAATAATAATAATAATAATAATAATAATAATAATAATAATAATAATAATAATAATAAGAATAATAATAATGTAAATACAGAAAAAGAAATTATGTACATAGTCATAAACTATGAAGATGGTAAAAAATGAATAATCACCTGTTCATTAGCTTCTCACTAATACAGTTTAGGTTACTAGGGGCTGCCACAATAGAAGAGATGTTTCTATGGCAATATTCAATACAGTTCTGAACCTGAAATTAATTTAGATTTAGTTAATTTATGGTACAAACAGGAAAGATCATTATGATTTATACAAGCCCCACTGGGTAGACAAATGATTTTGACAGCTTTCTAATTTGTTGATACTTTCATCATTAGCAAATATTGCTCACCTGATATCAGTGAAAGTACTTAATTATTATTGGGCAGTTTATAAAAAAAAAAGTGATTACCAACAGAATTCTGGAAGATTATAGTAGTTTCTCAGACTACTAGTATTCACCTGTTCATGCTTTGAATTGATTTTGACTTAAATTATCACTTTACAGTTCAACAGCTGAAATACACTGTTGCTTTCTGTTCTAATTTCACTCAGAACATTCTTTCTTGCTTCACAGATACTTAAAGAAAGTAAAAAAATACAGACACTGTTCAGTTCGTTTTAACCAAAACATTACTCTAACAAAAAGAACGTATGTCATGAACTATTGTGGTTGGAGAGAGTAAACTTAGTTATCAAACTTTTCATTTGGCTTTCTTTACCATACCACTGCGAGGAGCTATCATTCTTTACTAAAATTTTTAACTTATTGTCTATCAAGTATAGCAGCCTAAATATTCATACTCACTAGTGAGTCCATCATCAAAAAATCAGACGAGATTAGAATGGAGATCACATTACCAGAATCTGTAAAGTAAAAACAAATGCCACAAAAATATCTCATTCCATTTTCAAAGAACAGAGGCTAAACAAAAAAGTCACATACTTCATAAATGAATAGTAAGAAATATTGACTGTTTTATATGATGTAGTCCTTTTATTGAAAGAATGCAGGACAGTCATTTGACACAGTGGCATAGTCCTAGTTTCATTGCTCTTTTGTGCTGGCTTGCTAGCATGGGTTTACTTGGGTGTTTCACTTCCCTTCCACTTCTAAAAAGAGCTACAAAGGATTTAATAGAGACACCCTCCCCACTAGGTGTTCAGATTGAGCAACTCAAGTAGCCAGAGTGGACAATACAACCATGTTGTTTTCATTAGTACATTTAAATTGAAACCAGACAGATAGTTTGAGCATTTCCCTCTACTTTGTCAGTAAATGACTAGAGAATCTATATTTTGGTGATCTTTAGCTATAGTCCTGAATAAGACTGTTTTGGTACACAGAGATATTAATTTGCATTTTTTTGTTTAGTACAGATGGCTAAAGTTGATCTTACCCACAACCTGTTGGTTACCAAGTAGTTTTTAATGCATTTTTTAAACCACTGATTCAACCCATTCCACTACCAGGGCATCTGTCTAATTAGACAGTGCATTTTGGGATATTTAAACTTTTCTCTCAACTAAGGGTACCCACATTCTACCGACCTCAACACTAGTTTTGCTTCCTGTGCAGGGTTCCAGAACCATGTGTATAATCTATTTCACTTCCCTTTTATAGTCATGCTATTCACAATTAATGGTGGTGCACTCTGATCATTGGACATGGTCATCACATGACCAAATATGATCCACTAATGCTGTCTTTTCTAGCTGACCAAATCCAGCTGATCTTTTATGCTCTGGTTTTGGTAGTGAGCCTCTGTTTTACCAATGTATTTCTTACCAGTACTGACAAGATGGTGGGAAATGCCAGAACTAATTGTTAAGTAACACATCAGTAACTTTCTGCTCTGACATTTGAATTAGAACTACAGTTATGAATGTAAAAATACAGACAGCTAATAACATACCAATAAGTCTTTAAGTTTTTTATTAATTCTATTTTTATGAAAACTAAAGAAAACGAGTTCCATGTTCTTATCCCTAAATAAAACAGTAATTTATTTTCTTAAAGAAAGCTCAAGTGCAGTGAATGTCAGCAGAGAGCAACTGAGTTTTTCAGCTCAATGTCTTGGTGTTTTAGAGTTTATAATTACCCAACTTTGGAGGTCTGGCAATCTCTTTGGTGCTCCTCTTCACGTATCTCATCAGCCAGTCAAAAATTTGAACATCGCAGTGAACTGATATATCAACATCTTCCCAGCGCTGAGGATCTGTCGTGAGGTATTCTTGAAAATACTTCATCTCCCGTACAAGCAGGTTCCGTGGGCAGAAGAAGTCCTCTTTCACTAAAACAAAGCCGTGACACAACCAAATGAAGCTCACAACCCAGAGAAACAAGAAACCCATCAGCACAGTGGCAAAAACCAATTAAAACAGATGCGCACAAAAACAAGACAATCAATCATTAATAGCACTAATTATATTTTTGCTCACTAATAAATAAATAGAGAACTAAAAAATGGCTATGATTTAAGCAGAAAAAGTTGTTCAAAAGTGAGAAACTTCCAACGAATATGAAGGCCTAAGATAACAAGATGTAATCCTATTAATTCTACTAATAATAATACATAGTTATGGACTAATTAATCAATAAAAACAGAGTTAAAACTTACATTGTTTGGCTTCATCACAAACGTGAATAACCATCAAGGGTCTGTAAGAGTAACAAAAACTTAAGATTAAAAGTAACTCATCAAATTGATAGAGTGCGTGTTTCTGAATTACATTCGATAAATGAGAGTCCCGAAAATACATTAAAAAGCAACTATTTCTGTGAGATAATGGTAACAGTTTCATCAAAGTATAAAATGAAAACAGCAATGTTTTAAAAGCTATGTTACACTGCTGGCAACATCATCTTTAATCACTGTGTGCTAAAATAGCCAAACTTTACTCAAGTTTCAACAGTTTCCTTAGTTAATTGTTCTAATCCTTGAAAAGATGCCATGTTGGATGGTCATTAACCGATGGCTGACACTCCTGCTACTGCTGAGAAAACAGGTGTGTGAAGAAACTGGATATAAATTATATAGATAAGTATTTTTAAAAAATGTCCAACTCACACATCAGTGTTTGTTTCTTTGATGGGCATCCTCTGAAAACCAAGTTAAAATGAACTTTAACCCAGCAAAATTCTCAGAACCAAATCTGTACAAATTCTCTACAAGTTAAATACTAAATAAACTAAAAGGAACCATTTTAAAAATATTTCCAACAGGTAATTAAAATGTAACTGCCCTCTTTAAGAGAAATTACAGTTCCTGGTTAATGATATGAATTTACATTTCAAAACTAATAACTCAGCTAAATTTATGGTCCAGCATAAAACGGTAGGCTAAAGAAAGAAAAATAGACTGTCATTGGGATTCCAAGTTGAATGGCTATGCATGCTCTAGGAAAGAAATCTGTATGAAACTAACTGTATTGTATCAAAATTGGGGTTTACTACTATTTCAATAAACAATATTTCAAACTACTTAAAAATAGCTAACAACAGATAAATCTTCAAAGTCTTACTCCACGCTGTATAATATATATTCAATAATAGCTATAACGTTTATTTTTAAATTAAAAAATTGTAGAAATAAATAAAGACAATTTGTTTTTGTACTCAAGGCCATGTTAATGAGCAAGAAAATATTACTTAGTCTACATCTTAATTAGACAGAAAATTAATTTGTACTTATCACAATAAAATATTTTCAAAAAGTGGTTTATGTAGCATGCACTAAAATTAATCAGCATAATGTCTTTTTAATCAGTTTAGACAACTCACCTTTTCTACTTGTTCTTTTTCTTTAGAATCTGAAGAAAAAAAAATTTATCAATTTCCTACTTAAACTCAGTTGCATATCTTTCACAGATGATTTGCCATCAATACACTAGTCTGTGTTAAGTCCTATCAAGGTAGTGAGAAGTCTCAGCATTACTGTGTTAGTGATGTCACTAGAAATAAAAACATATTTCTGCACAATAAGAGAACTCTAGCAGATCATCAGAAAGTAATACTAATCTCTAAGTGCACAGCATAATATTTCAAAGACAACATTATGACTAGTTTATTACATTATACCAACTCTTCTGAAAACTCCATGTTTAGCTAAAATTTTATAAATCAACATAACATTCTGTCATTTTACATACCTATTATTTTAAAAATATACTATCTGTTTCTTTCCTAAAAGACTTTCTCCTTACCTTTTTGCTTTGTAAACTCCTGTTTGACATCTCTAACATTTTCCTTGCAGGATGTTTCAGAACTTCTAGCTGACATCTGATTGCCATGAACTTCTTTATTTAAAACATCCAAGTTAAAAAAATCACATGTGCTTCCACCCGCAACCAATTCTTCATATCTTCTAGCGCACTGAAATCACCATAAAATATATTCTAGTCATACCATTTAATGATATTGCCTGCTTGCTTGTTTAGTGGTCCCCTGATATTTCAGGGTAATACCCTCTTAGTCCTCCAAAGAGATGGTAATTCAACCCTAAAAACTGTATTGTTGGAGTTTCTTTAGATGGTATAGACATGGGAACTCCAACTGGGACTTGGCTTGGTTGGTCAGACCAGATACCAAAGTGCAGGTGGTGCTTCACTCCTGGAAACTGTGTACTATTCAAGAAAGGACACTCAAACTTACCCTTTTTGTACCCTATTTTGATATTTTAAAATTTTTGAAAACAATATATTTTATGTTCAGTGCACTGCCATATTAAAATTAAAAAAATTTAATTCCCCATTTCAGCTATATTAAAAGTGTTGCTATAAAAGCCTGTTTTATCAAAGCACGTGATCATTTTGGGGGCACAGCATGCCAGGGACAGCCACTGTAAGGAAGATTTTTCCCTTTACACAAGGTTGGGCCTGAAAACTGTGGTCAGAAAGAGAGACAGAGATGATGAAATGAAAAATAGTTATGTTCATAACATCCTTGTGCAGTTTTTTCAGAAACATGTCACCACCACTCAACTCTGGCCTCAAAGACCATCCATGGTCACACAATGCACTCAACAAATCATTCTATGCATCATCCATACCACCCCCTAACAAAGCATTGTATTCAATGCAAATGCTGAAAAGTTGAGCAAAAAATTACAAAATGAGATCTCCATGAACCAGAGTACAACGGGCAAGTGACTTGATGGAAACAAAACCTTCCTACAAAATCAAAAAGTGGAAAACAGAAAAGAATTAAACCAATAGATATTGAACAAGTCTGCAGCATTAGCAGTCCAATCATTTTCTTTTCAAAGTTCCACTTCCAGCAGCCAGACCTATGTGAGTAGAGAAGGCCTGAAGATGCACTTCAACTCAACTGTTTACAGCTAATGGCTAAGCAAGTCACTGCAATGTTATAGTTAGGACCAAACTGATGTTCATCAAGTGATACCTTAATTCAGCAGCTTACATTTTTTTTCTTATAAATTTCTTCCCTGACACTTGAGACATACGTTCAGCAGGAAGACTGTGATCTGCCAAACCTCCAGTATAACAACTGCCTGAAAGACATGCCAGGTCCATCCAGATTTTCCCCTCCTGTCTCTCAAAGCCCTGACAAGCCCCAAATAATCTTGAACAGACATTCCAATCAACATACTCAATACCCAGCCAGTAATGCAAACACACTGGAGAAAGCACTTCAGACCAGATGATTGAGAACCTTACTGATTCTATGCCTAAGTAGGTT
The DNA here is from genome assembly GCA_018389105.1 of Nautilus pompilius. Classification (NCBI taxonomy): domain Eukaryota; kingdom Metazoa; phylum Mollusca; class Cephalopoda; order Nautilida; family Nautilidae; genus Nautilus; species Nautilus pompilius. The sequence continues at coordinate 1,045,379 of JACATO010000598.1, read as the reverse complement.
CAAACCTTGAATGCTGCATGCAGTGGCCCTACCAAATACTATTTTTTTCTTACCTTTCAACATGTAATGAGGTTAACTATGCTTCATAAATAGTGCCTTGTTTTAAAGAAATTGATTATTTTAATATGGCAGGATAATGCATTTCATAATAGTGCACAGTTTTTATGTCAGCATGTAACTCAGAGAAACACAGAAACTATGCCATGATTCACAGTATAAATAATAATTTTACTCCTCAAAGTGGAATTATCATGTAATGAATGACTAAAACATAAGATCCATGAGTCAGCATTACTTTTAGTAAATATTATCCATAACTGCAGTATAGCATATTAAGTATGTTTATGCACACAAAAACGAAACAAACATGAGTTGTAGAAATTACTTGTGTTGGCGTAGTTCCTGGTATCAACAATGTCAGAGCTTCCCAGTTTTTGAATTCTGTCTGAGTAAATTTTGAAGAGGCAACCAAAGATTTTAAAATGAGATCCAAAGTGACCCCAACTTTGGAAGAAAGCTCAATAGTGTTAGCCATTCTGACCAGTCCCTAAAAAAAAAATGACAAAGGTTTTAAGATGTTCATAAAAAATCATTATTATTATTATGCATTTGTAGTCTCACGTTTTACACAACAGTTTAAAGTATATTCCTGTAACTGTAATTTTTTTACAAATCAACTTGAAGCAAATTAAACTTAGTAGAGTAGTTTTTTTTTTTAAATATTACTAAATAGAGATCAATTTGTGATAAAAGGTAAGACCCAAGTTATATGCATAAAAATGCAATTGATGTTTGACAAAAAATGCAAAAGCTTTAGAAAAAAAGTCCTATAGAAAGAGCTACCCAACCCCAAACATAGGTAATGCTTTATCTGAAATTATTAAGTTTATCAATTTTTAGGCATCAATAAAGTTGAAAAAGTGTAAAGCCAGTGTATTTGTTGTTATTTCCAATCTACAAAATGGTATTGAACCAAAAAAGTCAGATTTGTCCAAGAGCAGAAATAGATAAAGGTATATGAAAGCAACAGCGTTGATTACAGCAATGGCAATACACAAATGCAGTTCTAATATATCAGGATCAATGCTGCATTATACGTGTGCAATTGCATTCTTTCTTTAGTAGTCCAGTGTCAGCAAAATTCCACAAACGTAGATAAACTGTCTCACCAAGACATATAATGATATTTTTTTTTCTTGGGATTTAATTTGGTTGGTCACAAGTTACCAAAGTGCAGGTAGCGCACCACCTGAAGAAGGCCATGTAATTGGTAATCCAAGAGCGACACATACAGAACTTCTCAATAGACTGCTGTTATTTTCTACCACCACTTGGACAGAAACCAGAAAAGCATTCTTGTGCTTCGTAATTACAGCTACTTTACAACATCATCTATAACTTCAGTTACCTTCACTTATGCCCGTTCTAATTACCAAACTACATAAACTAGCAACATGCCCATACAAAATAATTGTCACATTCTAGCAGTTAGATTCTTCTATGGAAGGCACCTGGTGATAACTACCGTTGTTTGGTTAATATTTGTCGTTACTTATTCTACTGGGGGGGGACGTTCAAATGAAACCCGACCGATTACCATTACAGCGACACTATTTCAGCCGGGTTTCGGTTGAACGTCCCCCCTCCCCCAGTAACTTACCGGATTAAGTTTTGCTTTGTTTTTTTTTTTTTTTACCTTTAAACGGCAATGGCTACCAGTAAGCGATCTCGCCAACTTCCGTGCAGATTTCTCGCCTGCACAACGATCGGGCTTTTTCACACTTCCTCGCAAACCCAAGTCTGGTGGTGGGAGGAACGAGCGCTGTCGCCATCACACGACTCGTCTCCGTGGTTTCCCGGTGTAGACAACACTTCAAATAAGGTAAGCAGCAGCTACTTTAGCCTATATCCCGGCTCAAGTCTGGCTAAAACAAAAGGGTTTGGTTGGTGGGGGGGAGGAAGGAGGGCAGAAGAAACGTACCTATTTGGACTTAAAGGTTTACCGAACTAGAAAACGACGATGTAGCAAGTACGAGCAGCGAGCGTCTCGTTTCCAACAAGAGTCGGGGGCGGGGGGGGGGGACAAGTGGCACTATTCTGCTGAACAGGACTCATCGGCAGTCTCAGCTTTACAGGTCCTTCAGGTGAACAGCAGAAGTTCACGTATTCCCACTTCACTAATCGCTGATTGGGGAAAATGTCCAAATGAATGTTGTAACAAAAAAGAAATTTGCGGTTTGTTTTCAAACTTCATCGACGATTGATAATTCGATATAAGATAAATGACCTCCCACCCAACTCCGGACAACTGTTTTCGAAAGCGAAGAGTTTAAATTATTGTAAAACCTAGCAGGTGCGTTTTATTTTTTTCTAAAATGTATAACTTTAAGATTCTGTTATGTTTAGCCCGAAAATATCTATACATTTATCGGGTAAAATATTTTTTCCCCAAACAAATACATTTGTATATATTGTTTTGTTTCTTAATTCTCATTACTCCGCGATGACTTATTATTTCGTTTTACAAAACAATTTTTACAAATATCTGATAATACCGAAACTCCTTTTAAAAAACTGCAGAGGGCGAGAGAGAGAAAGAGGGAGAGGGGGGGGGAGAGATTGAGAGAGAGAGAGAGGGGATATTGAGAGAGAGAGGGGGGAGATTGAGAGAGAGAGAGAGAGTGGGGAGATTGGGAGAGAGAGAGAGGGGGGAGAGAGATTGGGAGAGAGAGAGTGGGGAGATTGAGGAGAGAGAGAGGGGATATTGAGAGAGAGAGAGGGGGATATTGAGAGAGAGAGAGGGGATGAGCGAGAGAGAGAGGAGAGGGAGAGTGGGAGGATATTGAGAGAGAGAGAGAGAGGGAGGGAGAGATGAGAGAGAGAGAGAGGGGATATTGAGAGAGAGAGGGGGGGGAGATTGGAGAGAGAGAGAGTGGGGAGATTGGGAGAGAGAGAGGGGGGAGATTGGGAGAGAGAGAGTGGGGAGATTGAGAGAGAGAGAGAGGGGATATTGAGAGAGAGAGAGGGGGATATTGAGAGAGAGAGAGGGGAGATTGAGAGAGAGAGAGAGGTGGGAGATATTGAGAGAGAGAGGGGGATATTGAGAGAGAGAGGGGGATATTTGAGGAGAGAGAGAGGGGGATATTGAGAGAGAGAGAGAGTGGGGAGATTGAGAGAGAGAGGGGGATATTGAGAGAGAGAGGGGGATATTGAGAGAGAGAGAGAGGGGGGAGATTGAGAGAGAGGAGAGAGGGGGGATTGAGAGAGAGAGAGAGAGATAGAGATAGAGATAGAGGGAGGGAGGATTGAGAGAGAGAGAGAGAGAGAGAGAGAGAGGAGAGAGAGATGTGTGTTTGTGTGTGTGTTTATTTATTTATACTATCGTTCAGTCAATCACACTACTAAACTGGTCCTCAGAGTCCGCTCGTGTTGAGTATAGTTTCCTGCAAGCTCTGGCAGCATCAGGAGTGAGTCGCATCTGTCCAGCCAGCCAGCCACCGGAGAAATGCCGAAACGGAAATTTGACGTTGTATCAGAAGAAAGCAGGTATTCAGGCGGCACTGGAAACCTGGAAGGCAAACAGCATCAAAGCAGGTTCAAAGAAAAGCATTCTCTAGACAGCGATGAAGAGGACAAGCCGGACAGCTACGAGATTCTCCATGAAGATGATATTGAAGGTAGTAGCACCGCTGCTTGTACTAGTGATGACCGAATGTGGCTCCAAACTGCTTCTCTGTACCGATTGCCTTTTGCGCTAAGATTTTGCTTTCTCTCCCGTGGGCAGCGCTGTAGGGCGAAGTGAACAAACGTTTTTCTCTCCTTGCTGTATTTCTCCTATCTGCGTTGCAATATATTATTTGTTGCATATCCGATATCAGATGCCCTGGTAAAGATGGCTACATGCCAAGAAGAACGGCCGATTGTCTGCTTGGAATGCCAGACAAGAGCGCTGACATGCAGATCTGCCTGGGTGGGTGGTTGGTTATATATATGTATATGTATGTGTGTGTCTTTTAGGTGTTTTTCGGCCTCCTTGAGCGGGAGTCAAGTTGCGATAAATAAGCGCATCTTGTCCCAAACACCCAGGTGCTGGTTCCAGGAACATTAAATTAAAATGACGATTAAAATCTTCAAACAGAATTGGTTGCTTGGTAAACTGGCATATATTTATGATTGATGTCGATTAATACTACAGAATTCTGACAAGTGCTCAAAATCTAGGGCTCCGCAGTTTACTTCAAATGTGATGAATTAACTGGTGTTGTTGGATAAATACACAAGATAAGGATTTCCTCAATAAGATTGTGTAATTTGAGATCTGGAAAAGAAATTGTATTATGCCAAAAAGAAAAGTGCTTCTGGTAGCACGCTGCTAAAAATTTAGGATTGGTAGATAAGCCAAAAATTTACTGTTTGTAACTTCTTAAGTTTAAATTTAATACCAAATGGTAGTAGAGAACTTGCAAAACTTGTTACCATTCCATAGTGAATTGTTATTAATCAAAGATGAACGTGTATCAATGGTGCACTAACAATACTAAATTAGGCACAGTGGATATTAAGTGTTTTCATTAGCTGCAGTAGGGAATCCATTTATGTTAAGAAGGGTTTTTTGTTTTTTTTATGGTCATTATTAATTATCATATGGAAAAATTGCTGCATTCTCTGATTTCACTGTTAATTCTTGCAGTTGTTACAGATACATACTGATAAGAAATGGTTGTAAGCATCCAACTTGTTGTTCTTTTTCTGTCCATAAGCTTGTAAACTAAAGGATTAATCACATCCAGCTATTAAATGGATGCAAGCACATCACGATCATCAGTCCTTTCATTCTTGCAATGTTAACTGTAGCAGTTTTCTCCTAGTATCTGGTTCCACAAAGTAATTCTGTCTGCAGAGAATCCCTTTCTGTTGTTTGCTTTGTACTATCAAAAAGGATTGATTTCTCTAGATATCTTCAACACATTCCTGAATGATGTGTTAGAATTGGCATGTTCATGATACTCAGTTTCTGTCCATTCAGTACTAAGCTGAATGGATATCATAAAATGTCAATCAAGGTTTGGTGTTTGAGACAAAGGTAAATCTAGATTTGGGTTTTGATAAATTGGGGAATACTTGTATCTATTAATAAAAATGACAGATGAAGATTTATTTCACCACTTAGAATTGCAGATGCACAGAAATTTAATTGCATTAATAAAATCTTTGCAGTTGGATAAGTTACCAGAGAACCATTTCTTTGTGGTGTTCTGCTTTTTCTTATCTTGTTTTATATTTAAAATAAAAATGAAAATTTTCCATAATTGGAATTTTATTTTATGGTCAAAGTGAAACTCCATTCACTTCCTTTTACAATAACTGTAACATAAGATAACCAATCTGCCTTCTTAATGTGAACCTTAATACTAATGAAAATCTGAACAATTAAGTAAGTAATGATGGGGTGCATTGTTTGTTTTTTAATGTAAAAAGTATTTGAAAATGGGATGCCCATTTTAAACCAGAAGTAATAAATTAGGGATTTGATGTAGTTGCTATTTTTGGAGATCTCAGGATAGTTATTTCAGCTACAGCTCATTATCAGTAAGTACATTCTACAAAAAGAAAGGAAAACATTCAGCAATTGTTTATTTTTTGTTGTTGTTTTCCAAATTTGAACGTTCTTTTAACTGATGCTACACTAGCTATTTATGGAGTTCAAGGGGTAGGATTGCAATAATAAAAACTGGCTGGATGATAATTCTTTCTTTGCTTAATTTTTGTTCTTTAGGACAGGAAGATGCCACTATTGACTTTGATGAAGGAATTAAAATTACACCCTTCAACATGAAGGAAGAAATGGAAGAGGGGCATTTTGACAAAGAGGGTACATTTATCTTTAATAAAAAGGTTAGTAAACATCTTTACTTTCCTAACATATCTAGCAATCCAATGTAAACATGATTAAAATAAGCAAACAAAAACCATTTTCATTAGTGCTTTTCAGAAATGTGAGGAAAAATTAATTCTTGCTAAGGTGTGCATGCATTTACCAGTTTTATCCCCCCCCCCCATCTTTTTTCCTTTGGAAAATTTCCAATAGAAAAATTCACAATCTTATGAACATTAACATTTTTAATTTTGACACATTTTTTCATATCTATAGTAGCCGTAGCCATAGTGCCCTTTAATTTTTTATTACTGTTCTTCCCAGTTGATTTCAATGTCCTCACTCTTCCTGCTTTAAATTTCATATAACAAATAATAATTTATTATTATTATTCTGTGGTTGCTTGCTAGTCTTGCAGACAGTTCCAGCTGCTCTAAAATTATAGTTTAAATGCTATTAAAACAGAAGTTCTTTGTTCTGCTGTATTCTTGTATGTACTTGGGGAAACTTCCAGAGTCTCTCTACCTTACTTTATCTATATAGTAACATGGACACAAAGAAGAATGAATTTGTTGGGTGGGGATTCAGTTACAGATTACATCTCAAAACTTTGGTAAATAATTATAATTACTTACATTTTATGCAGAACTTGTCAATTTCTTGATGTTTTTTTAAAAATGTATCCTTCAAATAAAAAAAATCACAACATCAGTAATTATTATCAAATTATGTATCATCATCAAACAGAACTGCTCCACATCACCTAATTAGTTGCTACAATATAAACACTAGTAATACACACGAAAATTTGCAGAAATAGTTTGAACTCAACTGAGCAGCCAAGATAAGTTTATCATCTGATATCTGTATATCAGAATGTTATCTCACAATACTAGGATTCAGCAAGTCAGAACCTGGTATTATCACAACTACAGAACATACATGGTCTATAGCTCATGGACATGCCTTACATCCTGGCTTTAGAGGTGGTGTTCTGCTGTTGCAGGACTGATAGATTTGCAATGAAAACTACATTCTAGATCATCAGACAACCACATTAACTTTATTCTAAGTTAAGAAAGCTTGTGCCAGCCTTGCTAGGGGATGACCTTGCAGGAGTCAGATGCAGTTCACATTGTTATAGGAGAAGAACCCAGTGCAGACTATTGTTTGCAATCTAATAAGCTATCAGATTGTGGTTTCTAACTGTTGTGTTGTCTGACTGTACACTGTATTGCATAACATGACCTAACTGCTAAATCTGTTGTCCTGTCTAGGACAGCAATAAATCTACACACTACCTCCAGCAAGTGATGGTTTGAATCATGATTCATCCAAGAAAATTACATCAGTCCAGACACACAGTAATGTCATTCAGTCAGAATTATTTCATTGTATGATCTCCTGAATCTTGTCTGATTTCAGCCCTCTTTTGCACTGATTTGATGCACTGCACTGGTACATCTTGTTCCTACAGTCATTGATGTGCATTCAAATACTAGTTGTGTAGCAATATCTACCTGTTCTGATGCTGCATCCTAGAATTTGATTGGCTAGGCTGAGGACTATATCTGATGCTTGCTGTAGGTTTGTGGCAGAATACAAAGCAACTTGTAGTGGCTAACCATAATTGTGGCATACAGTCTCTTGAAGTAACATTCACACTTTCCACTTGTAAATATTGATACCATTCTTTGCAGCAAAAGAAAATGTGTGTGTGGAATGAGCATATCTGATTGCTATCAAATTTTATGACACTTGTGTAAAACGCTGTTAACATGTGACAGTGAATATATAATTTCATTAAGTCATATTTCTTAGAAAGGGCATTGTTTTTAAAGTAAATTTAATCAATCCATTTATGCAACACAATACAGTGAGGAAAAGTGATAGTAAAGCAGAGCTTTTGGTTAAAATATTTTCTTGAAAATTGAAAGGTGTTTTTTTTTTTCTTCTATTTGAAAGGATCTACAAAAAAATAGCTTAAAGCATCATTTTCAGGATTACATTATTTTAGAGCCATCTTTTGTTGTGTTATCTTCACATTATCTTTGCTAGTAATAGTATAATATACCGCTACACATTCTTAGACTCATGTTTTTTAAACTTTAAAATCCTTGCAATAGTTTCTAATGTTTGTTTGCAAATGCAGGATGACATCAAAGATTATTGGATGGACAACATTGACTGGGTGAAGGTGAAAAACCATGAGAAAAAAGGCACATCCCTATCCACTCACCCAGTAGATGTGGAAGATGCAGCCACTGTGGACGTAAATGCAATATATAGGGAAATTCTGACTTTTCTTCAGCCCATGGAGAGTGTGTTGCAAGCTTTGAGGAGACTTGGGGGACAGGGGAAGCAATCCCAGTCAATGAGTCAGAGGTGGAAGGCAAAGAAGAAAAAAGTGGAAAACTCAGATGCTGAGGCAGCGGAAAAATGCAGAGACAAGGAGAAAATGTTGCATCTGACAGGATTGGCTGACAGTCTCGTACAGACTGGAGAGATGGAAATTTATGAGATGACATATGAAAAGATTAACTTCCTACTTACATCTGATGGGAAAAGTCAAAAAGCTAACATGGAAGACCCCCTAGACATGTTCGCAGATAACTTTGCTCAAAAGGAGGCAGAGGTTATTGCCAAAACTAGTGACAGAAATGGACAATCAGAAACTGGAGGTATGTAGAATTCCTACATCTATATGAAAAGGGGCTCTGAAATTTTTATAAAATGATCTTTATGTAAAATGCAAAAAAGATTAATGCTAAGTATTTTTCAGAGAACAGAACTTGTATACAGCCATGTTGCTGTGTGCACTGGTATGTCTCCCCAAGCATTGGTAGCAGCAAAATAATTGTATGAAAATCTTTTCCACTGATACTAGCAAGGTTGACTTCACCATCTACCCCCACCACTCTTATTGAAGCTGCTGCCTTTAGAATGAGCTAGCTGTTTTCTCAGACTCTCTACTACCTGTGATGGTTGTCACTAAATGAGATCAGGTTACATTTCATTTGTGGTATCCTTACCTTTTTCTACCTTTAATGTAATTTCAGAGGAGGGAAATTCCTGCTCCACTGCATCTAAAAGTTGCGAGGTATCGTGGGAATACAAATGGGCAAATGCCGATGAAGCAGAAGTCTATGGACCTTTTCTGAGCTCTCAGATGTTGCACTGGACAGATCAAGGTTATTTTCCCGATGGAGTCTATGTCCGCAAGGCCAACTCGGAGGGTCCATTTTATACTTCTAAAAGAATAGACTTTGATCTCTACTTGTGACTTTTGCTTGGTTTGTTCAAGCGGACACTGAGGATGTGACCCTGCCCCTCCACAACACTGGTGTTTCAATAAGATTGCCATTTTTTTTTTTTTTAATACTAGATTTCATTTCATTGTTGCAGATTAATCATCCATAATAAGAACAAGATTCATGTAACAGAAAACCAGTTTTAACATTGGAAATACAAAAATCTTAAAAAGTATAGTGCCTGGAGGGGAGGGGTGGATCTTTCTTTGAAAATAGAATATATTTAAACTCAGAAGGTTGAATACCATTCAGATATAGTCTGTTTATCTCAAAGAATTGTTGTTAAGTATTTATAAAGTTGTTGCTTTGATACTGAATGGGGATAATTAAGAGGATTTGACATTATCAAGATTGCTGCAGCCTACCTGCATTAACACCAAGTGACTCAGCAAACAATGTTTGGACACCTGTATCAATTTACAGGTAATTGAAATGCTCCAAGTAAGGAAACACATTGGTTGGCAAACTTGCTTTCAATCTAATGCCATGTTAATGAGGGGAAAACTTGTCATCTACATTGCCAGCAGGAATGGAGAGCACAATGCTTTCTCATTAAAAGGGGTGCATAAAAAGGCTCGAGAATCTGGGGTTTTTTTAATTATAAAAAATTTGATACCTTTAAAGAGGAGAAAATTTTAACCTTTTACCACCTGAACAAAGAAATAGAGGGAATTTTAAAATTATAAAGTATATGTAGTAAATGTCTTTGTAAAATGGTTTTCATATCTTCAAAAACTTAAATCCAGTCAGTTGTGCCTAATGTTCACATCAGTTAAAAAAAAAAAATATTGGATAAGTTGTCTTTTCAGGATATCGAAATAAATATTTGCTGGTTCCATATTGTATAATCAGATATAAATAACACACAAACATGAAAAATAGGAACTAATTTTTTTTTCTCTGAATACAGAAAAAGAAATCCAGTATTGTTAGAAATAACAATTCACCATAATTATAAAATAATCATCTTTCATAATTTTGAAAGCATTAATGGAAATATACACAGCACTAGTGCTCTTGACAGACTAATCTTCCTCAAAAACAACTGATTGGCTCATGGTTCCAGAAAACCATGTTTCATTAGGCAAATCTTCATGTCTTCCACTGCCCATTTGTCATGTTTGGGACAGCTCATAAGTATTAGAACTACAGCTCTTTTGAAGATGAAAGGTGATCAATTAATCAGATTTACATCTCCCATTCTTTTATCATTTAGATGGATGAGATTTGGCTATCTGATCTCTTTTTTCTCTCTTTGTTGCTATGTGAAGTGGTGCATGTGTGTGTGTTGCTGATGATGCTTGCTACGGAGTTAATGTTGCTGCTGCAGCATTGAAACAGCGTCAATTCTTTATTTCTTATCATAGTTTTGCAATTTCTCCAATTGTTGCCACAAATTGTGCCTGTTGGCCTGTACCCTTTCTGTGCAACAAGTTTAAAACTAATGAAAAAATACCATAATAAAATACATATTTTGTTTACTTTTTGTCATCTATTTGTAGTTCCACATCATTTCACTTCCCTAGGGGTTCTTTCTGGGGTTTTGTTGCATCCCTTCCTGCATAGATCTTTAGATGAAATGGGCATCCATCATCTTTGCATAGAGTCTAAATTTTATAGCTAGTGTATGTTTGTCTTTGATGAATATCTTGGGACTATGCTTGCCATAATAAGGCACCATGGATCATCAATATGATCTTTGTTAAATATTCCATGTTGAACAAGATTTTCATTATTTTCAGCATGAAAATACATCTTTAATTTCAGAAACCCGTCATGACTAATTGTTTCTGCAAAAAAAAAAAAATCAGGTATGGTTGACTCCAGCAGTCTCTCTTTGTGGTTACAAAATGATACTCAGAAAAGGTTAGGATGCTGAGAAAATGTCTGATTTTTATCAAAAGATATATAAAAATTTGGATCATTTTCATCTCTTGCATACAATAAAGTCTGCTTCTGAAAATGATTGATCATTTAATTAGTAAAAACAAATGTTCCATATTTCATAATATTTTGTTGTAAGATTTGATACTTTTTGAGTTCTGATTTATCTTAAGAAATTTTATCAAAGGTTGTGGATTTTCATCTGCGTTTTGACTTCCTTAGCAGACAGCCCTGTTCATGTAGTTCATCTGCTTCATCAGGAGGTAGAACAATAACTTTTGCTGAATAGTTCTCACTTTGCAGTATTTCCTATGCCCATAAAAATTATGACACTATAGCATTCATACTGCTAAACAAACCTTGAAATTAGTAATAATTTAGCCTGGAAAGCATTTTACAACAGTGGCTGATATTTGCTTTCCCTTTGTATGTTAATATAAATGATACAATAAAGCAAAACAACATTACACCGTTCTAATAAATTGCAAGTTGCTTAGAAAATATTATGCAACAGACATAAGGCTCACATAATATATTCTCTACGACAAAATTTGTTAAAAACAAAAATTTTAATATCTCACTAAAAAAACAAAGGTGTAGTTGTATACACTTGTGCCTATCATTCCCATATGGGAACAAACTTGTTTAATACCTGCCTTGTTTGTTATCTTTACTAAGGCATCACTTTGAAAGTAGTCTGAAAATTTTGTGCCAAAGTCATTTAAAATATTAAGTAATCACAAAAGAATAAGAAAAACAAAAGCTTAATGTGTGTAGGTACCTACAAATTATGGTGTTCCCGTATCTTAGGTGGTAAACAGTTAAAATATGTACATACAACTGAAATTTTTAACAGGTTGTTTACCTGTGCTTTAATTAAAAACTTTCCAATTCTATTTGTAGATGTTTGATGTTTTATAAAATTAGCTTTCAAAAGCAACAACCATTTAAATGCGGAAAAGTGTTCTAAAGCTATTAGATATTTTATATAAAAATGTGACCACAATTATCCCTTTATCTTCAATCAAAAGTTGTTTTAGTGGTGGATTTTTTCATCTAATGTTATTTCCATAAAATATCACAGGCACTGTATCTTTACAAAAGAAGGAAGAATGTTTTTCTGAACTTTCTACAATTTCCCTTTTTTTTAAAAAAAAATAATTACAAATGGAAGTCACAGACACTTTAGCTCACATCTGTTCTAATTTCAGGTCTATTAAAGTGAGTCTGTTTTCTTTCTCATTTCATACCAAGAAAATGGTCTCTGTTTCTTGCTTCTAAAGAATGTCACTAAATCCCTTTATCTCAGCAGTGTGGATAAAATTGTTGACCCTTCATCTGTCCAGAGATGATTTTTTTAAAAATAAAATCTATACAAAAACGGTTTCTTACCTGTAAATTTATATTTACCTTTGGATGACTGAGATCATTTTTCACAGCTTTAATGTGAAGAAAAGATATCGCTATGGGAGTGTAGTTAATTGGATGTGCCCGCTGCTCTGCTGGACACCAGTAGAACAAGCAAGTGGCTCTCTGTCGATAAAAGCTGCAGAATATTAAACTTTACTACCATGTTTTGAGGTTCTGCTATAGATTAGATGTTCTGATTTAAAAAGGTCATTGACATAGGCTGAAATCAGGGAGGGGCACACCATTCACGTTACATCAAGTAAAGCGCAAAGTTTCGATCGATTGCACAACTCTGACATACAAAAAAAAAAAATATTTATAATTCTGAAATAAAACGTAATCTTCCATAGACAAATGACGCAAGTAAAGTAAAAAAAAAGTACCAGGATAGACACTGGTAGGTTTATTTTTCAGACAATCCAACTTTAGGTATGCTTGTGTTAATATTATCAGACTAAGTTGGAACTATAGTTTTTTCAGACAAACTTCGAACAAGTAAATCTTCAGAGTTTAGAGGTGTTCATTCAGGATGACTGATGAGCTTAACCCCATTGAATTGACTGTAAGCAAAATACAGCTAAGAATTCGGTTTTCACTTTTTTTTTTTAAATGGATGTGAAGACTTTAATCATAAATACCAAGAATAAAAGCCTTGTGTGTTAAGTTTATAAGCATTTGCTTCAAAAGAGGACAACCAATTAAAGTAAAACAAAAAAAAACTAGTCAATTTCAGACAGGTGGACTTCATGCTAGCGCTGTATAGTTAGTTGTATTCCTGATCTCTTGAAAAACTGCAATAGTTCAATTTCTAGTACATAGAATATGGTAAATTTTCTTGTTTTCATCCTAAATATGATTATTCAGAGGACAAGTTTGAAAAAAAATAAACATCATCAAAAAAAAAAAAAAAAACTTCTCTGTGACCAGTGAATAATATATAATAATTTAATTCCTCTTTCTGGACCGTGACACAAGGTCCGGATTATATTGAGAATTATATTGTCTATTTTTCTGAGGAACTTCCAAGCCAATACTGTCTGGTGGCTTTTCACCGTGTACTTTTGCCAACAATGCTGCAGTTCTCTGTCTCTCCATCAACTCCCTCTGCATCCTTTCCGTTCGTAGTTGCTCCAAAGTCGTCTTTGCTGCCTCCTGGGTTATCACATCTTTGTTCCTCTGCTTGTGTTTGCTCCTGTTTTTTTCAACCTGGAAGAAATATAATACATTGGTATCACTGTTTTTAATTATTTAAAGCAGCACACATGGGTGTCCACAGAATTTTTTCCAAGGGGAAGGGAACGAAATATCAAATGCAAGGAATATTCATAGCAATGAAAGCATAACAATGTCACAAATAAAAACATACTAATTTGTCTTTTATTTTCCTATCAAAGGTATTTGATTATGATTAATAATTTTTTTTACTATAAATGGATCACAAGAAATATTTTTAATTTTTAAAAAATCTAATTAATTTTTTCAATATTTGTGGGCTTCCTTTGCTATTGAGCTACCCCATCAAAGCTATCAATAACAAAACAAAAAAAAACCCCAACATTTTTATTCAATACAAATGTAAACTCTACCTGATTTGACTGGGTCACTCAGCTATTGGATGGGGATTTCTTTGCCAATTTTTATAGCCTGCTATGATCTGAAAGCAGCTCCTAGCACTTAGTTTGATTAACTAATTAGAAGTGCTGCTAGGGTCACCAACTAATTGGCAACCCCTTCATTTCTTAATTAACCCATCAGCTTGATTCTCAAAACAAGACAGAGACGCATGGTTTAGAGATGCTCTGCCAGGGCCTTCAGTCCGGTCTGGTCCAACTCCTCATCTGGATTCACCATGTGCCATCAAGCATGGTGAATCAGTCAAAATATGATGCCACCACTATACTATCACCAACAACTTTTCAGGGAAGAGGCCTGTCCCCTCTCCTCCCCACCTTGTGGAACCCCATGGATGCAGACTGCAAACTAAATGAGCTTTATTTTTGATTTTGAAATGTCTTGATATCGATCAGCATTGCTCAACGATGTAAACCATGCCACACCAATGGCATAAATTAACAGGGTTGAAATGTTCAGATGCAAAAGAGAAAAAAAATAGGTTGGTTTTTCAAGATTTTATAAAATTGAAAATTCCTGGTGTTGCTCAATGTAGAAAGCTAATATTAATAAGTACCAAATTTCCCATTTTTCTTAACTTCATTCATAAATAAGATGAACCAGATTATAAGGCGAAGCTGAATGAGATGAGGTAGCTGACCAAAACTAGCCAGAGCACTACATGAAGTCTTGCAAAACAGCAAAAAAAACAACAAAAAAATGCCATGTTCAGTACTTTCATGCTCATGAATATTAATGAGCTTTAGAACTTATCAGTGAACTACTTTGTGAATAATCCTCTGAATTCATTGCTAAAATAGATTTGACATGTTTTGAATCATGGAGAATGCTTTGAAATTCTCTGCAAACATTAAAATCTAGATATTCAACTTGATATAATTTTTCATAACGTGTCAATATGCGAGGTAGTCTTCAAGTAGTAAATGCAAAATAAATAAAGAAAAAAGAAAACAAGTTCATAATTTATATGCTTTTATTACTTATTCACAACTCAGCTTCAGAGAAGCTTTCAAATTTTTCATCTTCAGTGTCTGAGTGGAAGATAGCAGCAAGCTCGAGGGACAGACCAAGTGCAAAGTTTTCCTTGTCTTCTGTAGTCATCTTCATTCTGGTTGTCCTTCGAGCTGTTGAATACTCAAAATTTGATGAAGCCATTAATAACAGCCGTATGGAGCACACCGTCCCATGCACATTTGATCCACCGTGTCACAGTGTCGCAAAAAGCACAACACATACGGCCTGCATTAGTCAAACTATGTTCACCTTTGAACATCCACACCTTCCATATCTGTCTCAGCTTAGACTTAAAGCATCTACTGACAGAAATGTCCAGTGGCTGTAATAATTTTGTCATTCAAGGAGATAATACCTAAGATATTCTTCTTTCTGGGGGCCACTCTAGCTTTTGTCTCTTCACTGATGTGCACATGCATAGAATCTACAATTAGCATGGATTTTTTTTGTCTGGAAAAATTCACCAGCCCGATGTGAGCAGCATTTATCCAGCCATTTCTTCTTCTTGTCATTGTCCATCCATCCATCCTTTCTCACTAAATTCTTCTAGTCTTTCTTTCAAACATTACCATGGAGGGTGGTTAACTTCCTGTCAACACCAGTGCAAAATTCACTTTTTCTTTTCCTACTGTTCTGATGGTCACCATTTCTTTTCCTTTGTTGTCTATAGTTTTATTCATAGGAATATCAAATGTTAATGGTAGTTCACCCATGTTGATGATGTTTGATGTTTTATTATCTTCCTCTATTTTTGTTGTGACATATTTTCGAAAATTATCTGACTTCTTTTCAAAGTCTTGAGGCAGTTTCTGTGATATGGTCATGCGCTGCCTGGTAGAGCCTTTTTCTACACAAAGTAGAAACACCACAAAATTCTCCACTCCCAACTCCGCAGTAATTCATTTTGCTTTTAATCTCACTTGATCGGTGTTAAGTCCCTGAAACGCAGCATGTTGTGATAACATATACTCTTCTAACCTGTCCTCAATGTTTCTCCATCAAGGTGCCGCCTTAGTTTTCAATGTCAATCCTTTGCCTTGCACCATTCCTGGACACATTTTTCACTGATACCAGACATGTTGAGCAACCATATTCCATCCATTTCCTTGACAAGTTTCACAATTTCCAGTTTAAAAGCTGCTGTGTAGGGTTTATGCAATGTGACAGGTGACATTATGAAAATGAATAGGGATTTTCATACTCACAATTAAGATCAAAATGGATCAAGATGGCAGTGGCCTGTTATCGATTGGATAATTAAGCATACTTTAATGAACAATGAAAACTGGTCCTACTGAAAAGAGTGTTCTCCAAGTAATTTCATGTGGATTTTATAGCCAAGTTTTCAGGTTTAGCACATTTTTTTTTTTTTTACAATATTGAAAAATTTAAATTTTATCCATGGATTAAAAGATGAGGACAGGTCTCGTCTTATAAGCAGGAAACTATGGTAATAAACTTACAGCAAGTTTCTTTACTCTTGTGCATATGGACATGTGTACACTAACTTTTGGTTGTAAGATCACTAGGCAGTATTTTGATAAAAGTAATAAAATGCAATTCATCCATCCCTGCAGTTCAGTTTACATGTTAGGTCATTACAGAAGTGTGTTTTTATATTATGTTAAATTGGGGTTAATTTTGTGCATGCTTGTGAAGGTGTATGTAGATACGTTATATATCATTTTGTCATACATTATGCAAATCCTACCTTTTGTAAAAATCATAAAATGGATATTAGTTTCAGGGTTCTGAGTGAAGGACGGATAGAAATGTTTTTCATGCCATTTTGCTTCACGAGTTCAAATTGGGTCACAAAGTGAGCAAGGCAGCTCATAACATTAAGCGACCATGGGGCAAGGACACAGCAAATGGGCGGACAGTACAACAATGATTTGCAAAGTTTCAATCAGGAGATGTGAGTCTTGAAGATAAGGTACATAGCCAACATCCTTCCAGCTGTGAGGATGATTGTCTGAAAGCCTCAGTTGAAGCTGATCCAAGAAAAACAGTGAGAGAAATTGCTAGAGAGTTTGACGTAAGCACTGCAACTGTTTCCTCACATCTTGATGCAATCGGCAAGTTGAAAAAGCTTGACAAGTGGGTGCCTCATGAGTTGAATAAGCAACAACAAAATTGTCGATTGGAGATCTGCTCCTCGCTTGTCATCAGAAACAAAAACAACTCATTTCTTGACTGAATCATTAGGTGTGATGAAAAATAGATCCTTTACAACAATCGCAAACAATCAGCACAGTGGCTCGACAGAGACAAGGTGCCTAACCACATTCCAAAACCCAGCCTCCACCCAAAGAAGGTCATGGTCACTGTCTGGTGGACTGCAACTGGTGTCATCCACTATAACGTCTTGCAACCTGGTAAAACCATCACAGCTGAAAGGTACTGTCGTGAATTAAACGTTGTTCATCAGAAACTCTCCCAATGACAGCTGGCCGGCATTGGTGAATCGAAGAGGCCAATCCAGCAAAAGTGACTCTTCAGAAACTGAACACGTTGGGGTACAAAGTTCTCCCTCACCCAGCCTATTCACCAGACCTTTCTCCCACAGACTACCACCTTTTCAAACACCTCAACAGAGCTTCCTCCATATGAAATCCTTCTCCAACCAAGCAGCAATTGAAACTGCCTTCCAACTTTATTGACTACAGAAATCCAGATTTTTTTCAAAATGGTTTAAATGCACTTGTAACTCGTTGGCAGAAGTGTATTGATTGTAATGTTATTGATTAATAAACTTCATGCTCAACAACGATATGAAGTCTCATTGTTGCCATAAAAAAAAAAACTGACAAAACTTGTAACAACTAATACATGCAAATACTAGTATACACATACTGCATTCTACTCTTTCTCCAGCTTCTCGATCTCAGAAATGTTTTCTTACCTTTCCTTTTGCTTGGTGTTTTGCATTTTTCTTTTTTTTCAGATATTCGTTCATCTTTACCAAGGGATCATAAAAATCCTGTCTTTTTCTTTTCTTTGTGATGCTGCAAGAGATGAAAACTGCTCTGTTAGACGATAACTCTAAAAACAGAAGCTGCTGCCACTGCTCTTTTGTATTGGTAGCCAACTTTGGTTTGTACATTTGCCTAGTATGAAAATGTGGCTGTAGTCCTTGCATTGGAGAAAAAAATGAGCAGAAACTTATGTATAGAAATTTGCCATAAACCACTTAATCTCAACAAAAATACTATAAAATGATGGAATATCTTCAAATGTGATTCAGCATTTAACATGGGCAGACAGGGGTGGTGTTATGACAGTGGAAGGCCAAATGTTTTACTATACAAAAGAAAATTAGGAATCAAATAAGATGTCAGTTTAGAAAATTCTAGCACATGATTTGTTTGGCAGTAATTACCAAAGTAAGGTACTTGGCTGTGCCTCTATAATGGGTCCCGGTGGAAATTAATACACAACACAGTTTGGGTGAGGAAAAAAAAAAACAACTGCATTAAGAGAGAACAATGGTGCACCCGCAAGACTACAGTTGGGAATAAAGCTACACAGGCAAACATGTGACCATGAGAAAGACGGAATTCGCTAATCAATACTAGCATTCCACAACACCCAGATGTGCTTTACAAGTTTGGAACCAACCGTACCAATTGTAGCTACTATGAGAGAACAGCGTATACTTACCGATCTTCCTCCTCCTTTCCTCTCTTCTTCATATACCATGGAGGAACATCTGGAAAGATTTTTATCACAGGATTATAAAAGGTCTTTCTTGCAAACAGAAAATAAACATTCATGCAGAATTAACCACAACATTTTTTTTTTTACTGAGGTAATATACCAGAGAGATGGTAGCCAGACGTTATGCTGACAAACAGATAAAATGGACAGAAAATCATATTTAACACATTTTCTTGGATGAAATAATTTTGTCGAATATTTTAAATGATATTCTTTTTAAACGTTTCAACTCCCCATTTTACTTTCATATATACATTCATACAAACAGACAAGGAAGACTAAATACAGGCGGTCCCCACTATATGTCTGCTAAAAATGATAATAGCCCATCACTGAAACAAAGCTGATAGGATGGCATGTCAACATGCTGATGTAATAGTATTGTGACACCATTGTGACATGATTGAGCTGATGTAATAGTAATATTGTCCCGAGCCATTCAGAGACTAGCCAATGAAATAATGACACTGCCCATCTTGCCACTAGTGATAGACAGTTTGCTGTCTGCCTGGGTCACCTTGACTGCTGCTTGCTGGTTCGCATATAAATTCCTCTGCGTCCAGAGTCCATTCACTTTCCAAGTGGGTTGGTGCAACACAACAAAAGCATGGAGTTTGTCGAGACCAAAAAAGGTGGTTAGGAAGCTTCTCTATGAAGGCTATGCCTATGTTACTGACAGAGAAAGAGAAGGGAAAACTAAATGGAGATGTGAAAAGCAGAAAGGCTGCAGCAGGAGGCTGAAAACAATTAATGGTGTCATCCAGGGTACTCTAACAGAACACACATACACCAGATACAGCACACATTTATGCTCTAAAATCTGTACATGAAATGAAGCAACAAGCTGGACAGTCTGAGGAAACTACTAGCAGCATCATACTCAGTTTTACAGCAAATTTCCCTGAGTGCAGTTGGCTCACTGCCTAAAAAAGGAAACATTGGCATGGATAATTAGATGGAAGAAGAAAACCCCTGATAGTGACAATATAAGCGAAGACCTAAAACTCCCGACCAGAGGGGAACCATTTTTGGCATTTGAAAAGAAAATGAAGTGGTCATACTAACATCATCTAAAAATCTAGACCTCTTGTCCACCAAACTATACTGGTTTTGCAATGGCATATTCAACAGTGCATCTTTAAGAACCAAACTATAGATTGTCCATGCTATTACTGACGAAATCTGCACTCTGCCCTTGGCGTACACTGTAACGAAGATCAAAAACAAAGATAAATACAACGTCATATTCAATTACATGAAGAATGTTGGAAACATAAATCCAGAGTTAGTTACAATTGATTATGAATGAGCAGTACTGAACAGCATCAGAAAGCATTTTCCAACCACCACAATTTTTGGATGTTATTTATACTTTGCTCATTGTTTAAGGTGCAATATTCAATCTCTTGGACTGCAAGTGTGGTATATAGAACCAGAAAACGCTCTACTGATTAAAAGTAAACAGGCAGTTGCATTTGTTCCACCAAATGATGTCACTGACATTTAATGCTCTAATGGCCTCTCTTGATAACAAAATGGATGAAAGAATAAGAGCCTTTTTGGTCTAATTTAAGTGTGCTTGGCTCGGTATTGTTACTCAACGGAGACAAAGTCGACCCACATTTGAGATTAAAATGTGGAACATCAACAGCAAATTTCAAGACAATCTTCCCCAAACCAATAATTCTCTAGAGGGCTGGCACCAAGCCTTCGACCAATGATTGGCAATCACATCCCCATTAATTTGTAGGTTTGTCACGAAACTAAGGAAAGAACAAGCCACAAAAAAGGTACATCATCATTAATAACCGCCTGAAGACACTAGTTGCCAACTATACCAATGAAGACTGACTTGCATATCTGAGGGAAACTGCTCATAATTTGTGACTGGTATGATTTTAATTCTCTATGATTCACTGCAATAAATTTCAATCATTAGTTTACTGCATTTACATGATTGTTTCAGAATGTTTGTGTTGATATGTTTATGCTGTGTTTGCAATAAATTATTTATATATATTATTATATTCTATTTCTTGTTATTGTCAGCATAATGTATGCACACACAGAAGGATAGATATGAAATTTCCAGAAAGGCATATCAAGGTTCCCAGAAAGCAGAAGCTTAACTTAATCACTCAATCCAGGAGGTAAGATAATAGGTTTTATATGATGTGAACAAAAACTGATTTGTTCAAAGATATAGCACCTGTCATTTTATATAGTTTTTCAGTTTTTAAATATAAAATTGCATTCCAGCTGACAATAAAAGTATGTAGTAGTAAAAATTTGAATTACATCTTTTGTTCAGTGAATGGTCACAACATTACAAGATTTATCAAACCATTATACATGCTGCCGACAATGTAAGAAGTCACTTCCTGCTTACACAAATTATGAGTTAATCAATTCTATGTATTTCTTGGTAACCCTTACAGTTGTTGCATGAAAAATTATAGTCCATTTAGTGCTTGCTTGTGTTTTTACAGCACTGTTGGTTTAATTGATGTAAATAGAATAAATTGGCAGAATTTCTTTAGAATATATTTTTTATTAAATTTGAAGGAGTTAAGAGCATAAACCATTTGATTCGCACTATTTAGGTCTAATGAACTGAGAAAAATGACAAGAGTTGTTCATTGAATCCAGACTAGTCACAGGAAGCACAATATTGTATTTATTAAGTTTTGTTGCATCACTTAAAGTATGTCTCTCTCCAGTGTTAGGGTTTTTGTTGTTGTTGTTGTTGTTGTTGTACATATGTGCTTTTTCCCATACACAGTTTACTTTTAAAGAAAAAACCAGAAGCATCCCAGTCGATAAACACCTACCAGCGTGTGTGTGTGTGTGCATGGACAATGATTATGTCAAGGTACTTCCTTGGTGTCTGGTTTAAATAAATCATTTCATCCTGAACGTGTTTACATGAAAAATCTAAACGTAACAAGCTTTTATATGTGGTGCATTTTGTAGGTTACAGCTATTTTAGATCTACCTGTAACGTATATTTTAGCAGAAACACAAGCTTTACACCTTTAACTGCCATTCAGTACAGTTGCCAAGCCACATCATCCCAATTCAGGAAGACATGAGGCTAAGATCTCAAGATAGCAGATTCCCCGTTACATGCCCCGAAAGAGTTGGCCTGTCATGGGTGATAATGCATGAAGCAGCTGCCCACCCAACACAGAAAATGATTCTAAGGATGACCTTCAGCTTTCAAACTAAAGAAAAGAAAAGAATCATAAACATTCCACCTCCTACAATATAACAAAAAATAAAATGAAATAAATTTATGCTCCCTTGATTTATTTGCAGTCAGTGATAAAATCTGACAGGGAATATACCACATTTATGCTACTGTACTCATTTCGGTTTTAGCTGTGCAAATTTATGGAGGTGTTTGACTGTTTGTACAGAAGAAATCAATTGCAAATAAAACTATTTTGCTATTTTTGTTGTTGTTGTTTTTAACATTCACAAACTACACAAAAAATATCACGAAAAACAACGAATCAAGCTTTATTTAACTGGAGTGCTGGCTGGCATCTGGTATCCCTTCCGAACTTACCCTGTAATTCAGCAGAACTCTGTCCCAAGTAGGTCAAGATTCCAACACTTTTCTCCCATTTCTCTTTCTCTGCTTTCTTCTCTGCTTCATGCTCTTTATTTTTACTATTACCTTTTTTCTATGCAAATAAAAAGGAAAAGCTATTACAATCCTCTTCCTCAATTAAACATTTTTTTTTTGGTTTTTGCTTGACCAGGATGGATTCTAGGTAGGCTTACATTTAATTTCTGAATTCAAAAATTCACTGACAACAGAATGTGCAAGCACATTCATTAATGACATTTTGGTTATTCACCAATTACAATGGACCAATATTTGTGGTGATTCTATTAGAATTTCTTATTATAAATTTATCTTAATTCCAACATTATATATATACAGAATTTAACTAAAATTATACCCAAAAATTAGTTTTAAGGCCACTAGTCACTGGTAACTTTTAAAAGAGCACAGCTTCCTTCCACACAGGAGGGACAATAATTGGATCTCTATGTAAAGAAAGTCAAATAGTACAAGTAGTAAAAGTTGTTATTTCATCTCATTTTAATGATAGATGTTTTTAAAATATAAAATCTGTTTCATACTGCTACTCAACCTTTACATAACTAATTTTCAACCTCGCTTTTTCCATAATCAATGCCATAGCAAGCAATTTAACTTTAAAGCATACCAAGAAATCTATCTAATTTTTGAAACAGCTCAACACAAGCATCCCCTGCTTAAGAAGATTGTTGTTTCTCCCTCAGAGCATTACTCTCATGGTCCTCTCAAAGGATGGTAATTCAACCTTAGAAACTGTATCGAGGTATTGTTTGAAAAGCATCTCAGCAGTACTTAGAACAATAATGGTGCTGCCCCAACAGAACTGTTTGTCTTGGATATATTTTGAACATTCTCTGAAAGTGTTTAGCAGTTTCTGCCATGTTTTAATTGGAGCATGTCTTTGAAGTGTCACTTCTATCATGATACTGTGGCCATTTAGAAGAGAATTAACTGTACCAAGTTTGCTAATGCGCCCATAGATCCCTGGGTAACTTGTGAAATCTTTTTTACTTTTGTGGACTCAAATTACTTCAAAACAGGGTGTTTGTTTCAGATTCAACTGTACATGAATCCTTAATATTCGGTTGACATGCATTCATGTTTGACAATTCAACATCAGTTTTAAATAATTTAGTGGCAGGTTTGGCCATTTTGTCAACTCTTTCTTTGCCTGGTAAGCCAATACTTCCTGGTAGCCATTGCAATATAAATGTGAAAACTCTTTCAGATAGCTCTGAGGACATTATGTATTTGTTACTCTTGTAAATCCAGTCCAGTTTTTCCTAGATTCTTCAGAGATTATAGGACTGACTTATTATCAGTGAGGAATACAGGCATCCTAAGCTTTTTTCAAAATGCAACTTTCAGCAGAGGAAGCTGCTATAGATAACTCCAGAAAGTTTCTCTACCCCATCTTTCTTTCCAACTGGCAGTATTTTGTGAATGTCTGCATCACCAGATTTAAAACACCTACTGGTCCATCTGTTTACATCAAAACTGAGTCCTGAGGTAATGTAGCTAATGTTTCGGAACCAAATCAGCTTTTCTTAAAAGGCTGGTGAAAGCTGTGCTGTGTAGAGTGTTAGTTACATATCTCATGGCATGATTTTGAACACTGAACCTATTCAAATTTTTTGTTATGGCAAAGAAAGCCCTTGCATGCTCTACTGTCCTACTCCATCTTAGAAACACAAGCCTTATAGATGATTGTCCAAAGACATCTAGTATCAGCACACACCAAGAAGAGCCTACAAACTAACACCAGAGCCACACAAGTCATCTAACCCAAACAAGTGATGAAAAAGGGTTCTAAACTAATCTTTCCTTTTGAAAATGTAAAATATCGCCTCTCATTCACATATGCATCCAAAATAAAACAACAACATAATGACTAAGTTTTAAAATCATAATCAAACAAATCTTTTCTTACCACATCCTCTTCAATTTCTTTAAAGAAATTCACATGAGCCGGCTGTTCATGATTTTCAGCACAAGTTACTTCCAAATTACCAACTATGGACTCTTCCACTTTCTTCCTGTTTTTTTTCCGTAGAATACTGGTCCTGGCTTCTTGCTCCTGTAACAGATGATTTGCTGCTTTTCAATAAACACTTTTTTTACTCTGAATGTATAAGTTACATTCACTGTCTGGAAACAACAAACAGTCTTCTGACAATTCAACAAGCATTTTATTATGTTTTTTATATACACTTTTACTTCTTACAGCACCATAAGTCTTCACCAAACAACTCGTTGCCATCACAATGATGCAGATTTACAGAATATTCTTCGTTAACATGTAATGTAACCACCTGATTAGTAGTCAGGTGAATAGGATTACAAAACCAAAATAACCTTTTAGGCTTTTAGCAACAAAAATGAACACCTGGGAAACTAGAAATTAACAAATCTGATTACTATCTAGTTAAACGCTTATTTTCCTAGTGATCCATCAGGTGTCCACACAATGTTACACTAAAACCTGGGAGAAAAGGGGGGCAATATGGTGATGGTTCAGCAGGTAGTCGGTTTTGCATACCTTCCTGGTATGGGTTTTCTCCCACACCTAAAAATTGAAGAGTTCTACTAAGGCGCCAAACTCAGAAATTCCTGGCCCCTTTTGGCATACAGAATTAGCAATGATTCTTAGTGGAAAACCATAGCGCTAAACTTCCTCATTAAACTTGTTTCCATTTTAGACATTGGTGTACAATGCAACAAGAAGCATAAAAGAGCAATTGAAGTCACAGTAGTGTGGTTTTCAATGGAGAGAAATGTCTTGCTCAAGAAAATCAAGCATGACAACCAGTGTGTTTAGATCCTACAACTTTGGTTACCAACAGTTTTTAAAGTATCTAACTAGTCCAAAATTAATGTTAATATTAATCAAACACCTATACAGCCATCCAGCTAGCCTAGAATTTTGAGATAAAACTTTACAAATTCACATTTAAAACTTTAGCCTTAACATTATAATGCCCAATGAGGAGATACAAGTATTAGAAATTACCAAGTTATTTCCTATTCAAGATATTTAATTCTTTTTTTTTTATTTTAGTCCTCTACTGACATTCACAAGTAAATAGTTTGATTGACAGCTTCTTAGGTTTAAACCAAATGGTCAATATATACACACAATTCAGAAAATCTTACACAACTAAAAATATATAGTGCTCACGACTGTAGTGCTATGTATCAGTGACCTTCAATCTAATAATAGCTGCATCACGCCACGTTAGTTAGTCATCGATCTACATGTGCTAGAGTGAACACAAGTTTAGTGTACTTGGCGATTTGTCGCAAATTGAACAATGAAGGATCTTGAAGAGCAACGTGTTTGTGTGAAATTCTGTTTCAAATCAGGAAAAACTTTTACGGAGACTTTTCTAATGTTGCAACAGGCCTACGGGGAGGATTGTTTGAGCTGTACGCAATGTCACGAGTGGTACCAGCATTTCAAATCGGGAAAGACATCCACCGAAGACAATCCCAAATCTGGATGACCTTCTACAACAACGGATGATGGTCACATTGAGAAAGTGTGTGCTGTGATCAGTGGAAATCGTCGCCTGACTGTCTATGAAGTTTACGAAGGAGTAGGAATCTGTAAAAGTTCATGCCACATGATTTTAAAAGAAAAACTGAACATGCATCGTGTAGCCGCAAAATTTGTTCTCCAGCAATTTCTCTCACTGTTTTTCTTGGATCAACTTCAACTGAGGCTTTCAGACAGTCATCCTCACAGCTGGAAGGATGTGGCTATGTACCTTATCTTCGAGGCTCACATCTCCTGATAGAAACTTTGCAAACCATTGTTGTACTGTGCACCCATTTGCTGTATCCTCACCCCAAGCCTGCTTAATGTTATGAGCTGCCTCGCTCACTTTGTGACCCAATTTGAACTAGTGAAGCAAAATGGCATGAAAAACATTTTTATCCATGCTTCACTCAGAACCCTGAAACTAATATCCATTTTATGATTTTTAAAAAGATAGGTTTTGCATGGTGTATGCCAAAGCAAATACTACAAAATGATATATAACACATCTACATACATCTTCACAAGCATGTAAAAAATGAACCCCAAATTAAATATTAAAACCAACAAAACGTTTGTAACAACCTAATACTTAAGTAAATGCATTTGCACAGTTACTTTTAGCTGATCCACAGATATCAAGATTAATTTTATAGTAGTATTAATGATAGTTTTGGCTAGGAAGAGTTCTATAGTTAAAATTTACAGAATTGTAATGGAAAATTTTGCATTCCTTTGACTAGCAACTTTTGGGATCTCTTCAAAAAAGTTTAAATGCTAAGCAAGTTTTGCAGATAGGCTCCATTAATATGGAGACAGATTTAGAATATAATAGTCTACTGCATATGCCACAATTGGGCATCTTTATTCATTTTTACATTATAGCATGTAATATGATCTGCTCTAATGGATGACTACACGTTGTAGAAGCCTGTGTTTGAAGACCTTCAATTGTTCCTGAAGTTCACTTATCTTTTGTGAGACAGCAGGAGAATGGTGGAAATGGCCATCAATATCTTGATTAATTTGAAAGATATCCTGTGCTGCTTGTTGGATAAATATGAATGCACAACAGTAGTGTAGATAAAATGAGATAGTGATGGTAATCTGGTTTTGAGACATTCTGTAACCATATTAGCAATGTTATCCATAAGGACAAAATAGACTTTATCCAGTTATTTCAACTTTCTCCAAACAGCCAAAATTTTCTCACTTAGGTGATCAGCTGATTTTGGAAATAGAACCATAATTAGGATTGCTCAATACTTTTCAAAATAAGGCAATAGCCAATGACCAGTCATACTAAGAGATAGTGCTTCAGCAGTCCTAGCTGTTCAAATGTCTGTCATCAATATTATACTTGTCATTTCCTCCTGTAGCATCCATGGAGTTTCTGACAAAAAAAAATGTTGGACATATCTAATATCACTGTTTGACTGAGAAAGTTACAGTGCAGTATATTATAGTTAAGAGACAAGTGATTGAGTAGCTTTCTGAATCCAATGTCTGGTACAACTGAGTAGAGTTGTAAATCAGGTGCAATTATCTCTCCTTATTCTTTGCAGTATGACTGCGAGTAGAGGATCTCTGATGTCCCACAATTTTTTTTCTTGTCATGGAATTTCTCCATAGTCATTTGTTTACTACAGTCTGACATTTATAAGCTAACCCCATATTTCTGATTTTAAAATTTGGGATTTTCATAGATATGATGTATAAGTTGACCCACATTTTATAATGATCCACTTGCAAAAGATTTCATGTAAGGACTCTCTTATAGCAAGAAGAATTCAGAAGAATCCACAGTATCCAAAGAGACATCAACAAATAATAAATGCCATGGATATTTATAATTACAGTCATGCTACCTACCACAAAGAGACTAAACACTGATATGAAATAAAATGCCAATTTTTATTAGTTCATGTTATATTTTGAATGTACATGTATACTGCTTTCTTTGCACACTTGCCATGAGGCATCTTCTTTATTTTATCCATTTCTTTTGCCAGTCACACACCAATTTCTCATTCACACCAAAATGACAAGCTGCAGAGCTGTTGTTGTTCTTGAGGGCTAAGTTGGCAACTCTGATCTTGAATTTTGTGCCATATTTCATACATTCCAATGGCATTTTGAATAACATGTTGGCAGCCATTCTCCACTATTTATAAAGATGAACAAACTTTGAAACAATATTCTCTTTTATTTCATGCATCTTGTAAATCAACTTTTCAGTTGTAAAGTTAAGAATTCTTACTGTTCACTTGACAAGATGTAGGTCCCACCATGGTCACTTATTTGCAGTCACAAAGAGTATGAAAGTAGATAAACTGAAAATGCTGGTCAAAGGTAGTTAAATTCTTGAAAATTTCATCACCAAAATTATTGATAAGGTGTATAAACTGAGGTGGAAATTTAAAGGTAAATATTGTGGTTTCGAACTTTAACTTATACACCGTGAAATAAGGTAAATAAACAAACTAGGTAACGCTCAAGATTCATGCTAGTATCTTCACTTGTAAAATTGCTTTTGCAAAAAAAAAAAAAAACACAGCAATATAATTAGTAAGAGGGGGTGATAATGTAGACACAGTATCCTACATGTAGTAGTATAAATGGAAGTGATCATTAAACAGTTCATCAGTACTCAGCTGATTGGCTGACTTGAATGGGAAAGGATTAAAGTAAATGATTTGGAGTAGTATGTGACTTTAGTATTATATAATTATTGGTCATAGTGACTGTCTAATGATTGTGTAAAAGTTATGTATGATGAGTCATCTTAGAAATTTTTAGTTTATGCTTTGAAATCGAAACTGCTAAAAATTGTCATAAACTTTTTTAGTTTCTAGTTTTCCAGTGACAAATAAACAAAAAAGAACTTTTCTTACATCAGACTAATGTGAGAGTCTAAAAATGGTACACTTTACTCACAGCTAGAGCTATCCGTCGCTGAGTCTCTTTCTCTTCTTCTGCTGCTTTTTCTTCATCGCGACGAACCCGATCAATATTTTTCTTTGACCGCACATGCCAGCTTTATAAAAATAAAAAAAAAAAACCTGATAAATATCTTTGAAGGTTTAGTCAAGCAGAGAGAGCACATGTCAGCTAGAGCTGATAAGTAAATGTCCCAGCACAATGACTTCTATTGAATTGTTATTTTTAAAAAGAGATTTAAAAATTCTCTGCTTATTCAATCATTGACAATGACTTAAGAAAACATTTACTTCATAATATATCAACTATCATTTCCTACAATCTAATAAATTAGTAAGGTAAAATAGCTCAACTATCTGAGTTGAGTACATAATCTACAAGTGATACAAATGTGTTCTAAACATTTTACAACAGCCCTAATAAACAAAATTAGGAAACAAATACAAATGGAACATGTGAAAAAGTAGATGAAAAGATGATCTTTCTTAATGCACTCTTTAGTAGTAGAGTAGTGGTTTATCAGGTTTTTCCATGCATCTTCTTGTTAAGTGAAGAGTGCCTGACAAAAGGTGTACATTCAGTTCTTGATGCAGCTTTTTCAAATTTAAAAGTCTACAATATAAGCTTGACAGACAGGTATACTATCATATTAATATAGACTAGCAATTGTAGTGCAGGGCTTAAGACAAGTTGGACAGTCTAACCAAAATTTGAGGCATTAACATTTTTCATCAAGCCAACTCTCAATGCAAACAAAAATAGGAAAAAAATGTAGTTTTACAACTATTTTCATCTTCCCTTATTTTGAAGCAACATACATATTGCTCAATAAATACTCTCAGTGCATAACTTTACTCTTCTTTTTAACAAGTCAATGAAGTGAGAATGCCATACTGAATTTGATACTCTTGTGCATGTATTTCTCAGCCTTGAAGCAAGCTATCTCAAAGTTTCATGAAGTTTGGGTGATCTGAACCTGCTGAAGATAATAAATTGTTTGAGAATGAGGTTATGAGTTTTAATTTAGGAAAACTTGGGAGATACGTAAGAAAATCTCACAAAAACAAACTAAATTCTTACTCCTGTAGTTAAAAAATTATTTTTCAGGTACAAAAAAATATCAATGAATGAAACCAAGCTCGCTCAGAATTATTTTTAACTTTCCTAGATCATCTTATTAAATGCCACAGAAAATATAAATCTGGCTGTGTTTTGTGAAAGCAATGGAATCTCATTCCAACAATTAGATTAATGATATCTACATTTTATGGATTTTTTAGAAAACCGATGGTGTTCACCGATTGTGGAATGAGTAACAGAGGGCAAAAGTATCTTTGATTTATACTAATCATTGGAACAATAATTAATGTTTTAACCTGATTTTTCTTGTAACAGTTATTTACATACAGATTTATATAATAATATATGAATTATCATAGGTTTCAGTTTGCAAATAGTTTCAACACAGCTTTACTTTATGAAGTGCTCTTCTAATAATATGTTTATAGCTTCATTACTGCAGGTAGACAGCTTTTTTTATTCAGTACTTATGTCTTATCATATTACAAAAACAAAATGGTTGTTCTGGGGAAGCAAACAAAAGCACATGTTCACACATTTTAAAAAAGGCCTGAAAATAGTACTCTGCAGGCTGACAAAGTAAAAATTGAAGCTTTAGAATAGAGGAATAAGTTAATCTAATATATCACAGTGATACATGGCAGTCTTAAAATAAATAGAACAGAATAGCAACATTCCATGTGGCAAAGATTTGGAACTGAGAAGTGATTGCTTACTCCAAAACAATACACAAACTAAAAGATAAGAGTAATAACATCATTAGCTAGCTACTTAGACAGTTGCAAGTAAACCTAATATAGTTAATTAAGTTACCTAGATTTATAGTATCTCTCTTAAAAGACACCTCTCAAAATGTCCAACTTAGTTTCCATTTTTTGCTGTCAAATATATCTGACCCAAATGCCATCTGTCTAGACATTTGTTCCAATCAATTCATTAAAATTATTTTAAACCCAGGTAGCATAACCTAAAAAAATTCAATTAAAAACGCATTTCAGGCAGATGCATGCAGATTTCAACAGCAAACAACCTGTGGGTTCAGATTTGCACAAATATTGTATTTCAAAAAGAAGCCTTACTAATATGGCAAAGAAATTGTCATGGAGTTTATGAAGTTTTACTACTCAAACAGTTGATAAAAGATTCAGACTGGCTAGTTAAATACCACTCTTCCAAAATACTGCAATGTGGTAAACTGAAGAGATGCCCACTAATGTGTGCAAATAAATTCAGTCAGTACATAAATACATACTTTTTATTAGCTTTGGACGAAAGCTGATAATCCACTGATACTGCACAGCTTAGCAATTTTGTAAGGTGCATAAATGACAATTTTGTTATTACTGAAGAGCTTCTGGGTTTGCACTAATTAATTACAACTACAGAGAAAAACATTTATGAAGTCAAAAACTGTACTGAGGAAATTAAGCATGAGTGGTGCAAGTTGGAAACCATTTGCATAGATGGAGTGCCTGCAATGATAAAGAAGAATTCTGGTTGTGTAGCTTTATTGGAGAAATTTCTGGAGAGCAAGTTATTCAAGTTTTATCATATCACTCAACAAGATTAACTTTGTGCAAAAGACCTGAAGCTTTCTTTCATACTTGATCCTATGAAAAAAAAAATATGGTTCGCTGTGTCAAAAAAATCCATCACAGAATTTCACAGCCTGTTTAGTGATGACACCAACTCTGTGGGAGGATTGTTTCTGCATTGCAACATTTGTTGATTGTCAAGAAGAAAATGGAAAGATTTTGAAATCTGAAGAAAAAGGTTCTGTTTGGAAGAAGAAAAAAAACTCCCACAAAAACTACAGCTGACTGTGTAGCTTGCACTTCTCACTGATATTATTAGCCATCTCAAGACCCTCGATAAGCAGTTACAAGGGAAGGATTTGCCTTTTTGCTAATGCTCTTCAATAAAATTCTTTAAAGACAAGCTCAACTTTTCCACACTAAATTCTATCTACAGAACCTTGAATACTTTTGTCATTTGCCAAATATGCAACATAAATGAGATGATGTTAGAGATATAAATTTTCAGTAATATCAAATAATCACATCTTCCTTGATCAAATCAGTTGATACCCATTTTAACAACTTAAAAAATAATTGAATATATTCATTTCATCAATCCATTTGAAATGTCAGAAAGCAACATTAGTCATTATTCTGCAAACATGCAACTGGAAATTTTGGAACTTACCATAAAGTGCCATGTATTATACGCTATCGTACATAACATGCACTCCAATTTTGATCTGTAAAACCCCCCGGAGAAGTATAATTCCCATTACAATATGCAGGCATATTTAGCTCATATTTCAGGCTCCGTCACATTGGGCCAAACTGAAGGAAAACAGGTGTTATACAACAGGCAAATGGCCATCTTCAACTAAAATCAACTGAGAAATTCCGACATCTTTCCTTTAGTGCGGCCATCTGGAATAAACTAAATGTGGAGATATATTTTATGGGACGTACATGATACTTTCACAAAAATCAAAAAAATTCATTCACTTAGCTGCAGCAGTGATGTGGTAAACCAAGTCACTGGAATGCACAAATCCAGTTTTCATGAATACTTCATGTATTATGCTATGGTATTCCAAGGTCTTCAGAAGACCTGCTTAGTCATGCTGGGGCATATGAATGATGGAAGTAATCTCCCACCATACATCTTCTTCAAAAGGAAAATCATGCCAAAGAACCAGTCCCCAGTGGAGACCACATCTGGGTCCATGACAAGGGGTGGATGGATGAAGTGTACTAGACTGGGTGAACACTGTGCAGGGAAAACAGGGCTATGCTACACCACAAGCTCCTGTTGCTGGACACCTTCAGATACCACCGCATGGAGTTCATGAAGACTCGCACAGACCTCGCCATCATCCCTGGGGGTATGACATCCATGCTGCAGGTCATGGAAATAGCTTGCAACTGCCCAGTCAAGTGTGGGGTCCAGCAGAGGTGGAATACATGGATGATGGAGGGCGAAAACACCTTCACCCATACTGGTCACATATGCCAGCCCGACATGCCAACCATTGCCACCTGGATCAGAGATGTATGGGAAGTTGTTGGCCCCAAGACCATCAAGAAGGGCTTTCTCAGGTGCTGCCTGTCCAATGCCATCCTGTGGTCTGAGCCAAGGGATAATGAGGCAGTAGAAGCATCAGAGGGCAACAACAACGATATCTACTACGACACAACTGCTACCATGACTGATGAACAGTCCTCAGTGGAGGGAAGACAGCGAGGATGAGTTTGATGGGTTTTAATCTAAATTTACATCATATCAATGCATGTCACTTATCTTGTAATATATTTATCAATTTCATCAAATTTAAATAAAAATTGTGAAAAAAGTATTATACATTTTTGCTTTTGTGGTTACATTTTACATCGAGTTTCAGTATGAATGTTTCTACCTATTTCATTGCAAATACCAATGATGCTCAACCCAGTGACATTTAACACTCATATCCCCCAAAACAAGACATGAACTATCTTTTATTGATATTCAGTCAAATTGCCACGTGGGATTTTCTAACGTAACATAATATCGCTTGCTCATCTATCACCAGTGATGGCCCCAGCAGTCTGGAAAGTCTGCAACGTCTGATAACTTGTATAATATGCACCCAATTTTTAAAGGGTAAATTTTCTTTAAAAAACCGTGTATAATACACAGCACTTAACAGTAAGAATCATTCTGGCCCGACAACAAATACAAAAAATTCTGTGAATTTTCTACAAAACCAGATTTGAAAACATTTTAGAAATATGTACTTCGGAACATGTTTGCATGACCATAATTTTAGATATGTTTGCCACTACAAACAGTAATTGTCCAACATGAATTTAATAAAAACATCACCTGAAACTAAATGAAGGACTTTTGAATGATCTCCTCTTGTTGGCATGCTCCAACTTGTAACCAAATATTGAAATATTGTGCAAATGAAAGGAATTTTAAAATCATATTATTTGTATACATAGTTTTGTTCATTAAATATTCTTTGAGTTTTTGATATTTGTTTGTGTTTTCCTGGAAAAAGGTGGGGGTTGTAGTGATAACTACTTTTAGAGCAAAGTGTGGCACCGCTATTTGGTAGACTCAGCACATGGCAAACGTGGGGTAAAAGGTTGGCCATCAATGACATAAACCATAGCTTACCTACATAACATTTCAACATAATGAAAATGAATGTTTCTCAAAATCCTAAAAGTTATTCCCTCCCACCTTCTGTCGAAATGAGGTACCTATTAATCCTAATATTTTCTTCAAAATAAATACTTCTACTTAATATCTTTTAGAAAACCTTTTCTTTTTCAAAAATATCTCATCTCAATAACCTGATAAATTTCTCCTTTTAAATTCATCAACCTTCCCCTCTTAAAGCAAACTGAACTGTTCGTTCTGAGAAATCTGGTTATCAAATTTAAAAAAAAGGTCCCCTGCTCTTTTTTTTTTTTTTTTTTGAAATGATCAAAACAGTTTAAAACAGCTTTCTCAATGCATTCCCCACATCATGTTTTCACATACACATTAGCCCAAACTCATTACATTTCCTAAATAATGTCTTTTTCTCTCAAGGTTCATCTCTTTCTGTATCTTTTGCCCTCTCCTATTGCAAAAACTAACTAAAATGTTAATGTTTAAAAATAGTCAACAATCTGTGGACAAAGTCATAAATTTCACTGCTATTACAAGCTTTAGGGGACTGCTGAGAAAAAATAACTAGCTTGACTTAGCTAACAAACATTGTTTTGAAGAGACTAATATACTAAATTTAATATTTAAAAAAGTATTATAATTTAAGTTAATTTTTGAAAATATAATTTAAATGTTACTAACAGTAAAACTGATAAGTTTATTCCAATTCCATCGGTTTTTATGCCTGTAAGGTAAGCTATATCACATGACTTCGGTTAGTTGAATAGAAAACAAAACAAAAGCCTCACCATTTTAGTTTTGTAAGTGTCACTGACTTCTACTTAACAGAAATAAGCAATAGAATAAAATGTCATTGTTAGAAATCCTCTTTAATTATCCCTTTTTTTTTCTTGTAATTAGTGCGATTTCAGGTTTTTTATTTTTTTTTTTTATTACTACTTTTGAAAAGTAATTTCAGATTTCGTCTTACTGTTACCATTTATGTATTCGTTGTTATAGTTTACTGTTACCATTTATGTATTCGTTGTTATTGTTTACTGTTACCATTTATGTATTCGTTGTTATTGTTTACTGTTACCATTTATGTATTCGTTGTTATAGTTTACTGTTACCATTTATGTATTCTTTGTTATTGTTTACTGTTACCATTTATGTATTCTTTGTTATTGTTTACTGTTACCATTTATGTATTCTTTGTTATTGTTTACTGTTACCATTTATGTATTCGTTGTTATAGTTTACTGTTACCATTTATGTATTCTTTGTTATTGTTTACTGTTACCATTTATGTATTCGTTGTTATTGTTTACTGTTACCATTTATGTATTCTTTGTTATTGTTTACTGTTACCATTTATGTATTCTTTGTTATTGTTTACTGTTACCATTTATGTATTCGTTGTTATTGTTTACTGTTACCATTTATGTATTCGTTGTTATTGTTTACTGTTACCATTTATGTATTCTTTGTTATTGTTTACTGTTACCATTTATGTATTCTTTGTTATTGTTTACTGTTACCATTTATGTATTCTTTGTTATTGTTTACTGTTACCATTTATGTATTCTTTGTTATTGTTTACTGTTACCATTTATGTATTCGTTGTTATAGTTTACTGTTACCATTTATGTATTCTTTGTTATTGTTTATTGTTACCATTTATTTATTCTTTGTTATTGTTTACTGTTACCATTTATGTATTCTTTGTTATTGTTTACTGTTACCATTTATGTATTCTTTGTTATTGTTTACTGTTACCATTTATGTATTCTTTGTTATTGTTTACTGTTACCATTTATGTATTCGTTGTTATTGTTTACTGTTACCATTTATTTATTCTTTGTTATTGTTTACTGTTACCATTTATGTATTCTTTGTTATTGTTTACTGTTACCATTTATGTATTCGTTGTTATTGTTTACTGTTACCATTTATGTATTCTTTGTTATTGTTTACTGTTTATATTAACGAGGGAAACGAATGGATTTAAAACTAAATTTACTTTAAAATTTAACACTTGTTTCGATACGTCGACGTCTTTTATCAGATACGTTTTGATTTGTTTGTTTGTTTTCTGCTATTGTTAATATCACCGACATCCTTAAATGATTTTAAAATCACCCTTGTAATCCTGAAACTACCACCCAGATCCATCACCGAAAGTCTTTTGTCTGTCTGTCATTTATCAGAACCCGTGCTCAAGTTTGGTACCGCAGACCTTGTCTTAGTGATGCCGGAGTAACGTCTATTTCCTTTCCTTTTCTAATACTTACAGTACTTCCAGAACATTCAGAGCAGAGCCTGCATTAACATTACCTGCGTGTCACGCATTCGCACCTCGAGAAATAAAACTTAAGGGGGGGAGGGGAACAAAACGAAAATAACAAAAAAACCAACCTCTTCTTCGGGAGTATATTCATTACGGAATTCCTGGGCCAAGAACTCTTCTATTGCAGAGTTACATTTAACCTCAGTCGGTACAAAAATAAGAAATGTGCAAAACGGAAAAAGGAAAAAGAAATTTTTCTTTAATTTTTCATAATTTGATTAAAGCGAAATTGGTTACTCTGTTAAAAAGTAATAATAAAATTATTACAAGCTGCAAGTTCTCTCAGATGTACGAAAGTGTTGAATAATATAAACAAACAATCCAAAGAAGGAAAAAAAAGGAGGGGGGTGGGTGGGCGAGTCTCAGGAGAGTTATGCGCCTTGGTTTACTGTTCGCCCTCGGGTAATTTTACGATTTTTTTTCTGTTTAATTTAGATTGAGCGTCGTCGTCGTCGTCGATGGCACAACTAACATTATTGCAAACCAAACACATTACCCGAGCTTCGAAGGCGAATTTCATCCATCCATTTATTTTCAGTTGCACTACGTAACAGCGGCTGCGCGCGAAAGTGAAAGTAGACCTAGAGTTTTTGTTGTTTTTTTTTTATTTATTAAAATTCCCCGCAGCGCTAATATTAGACCCGTGTGTGTGTGGGGGTGTGGAAAGGGTTTTTTTTTGCGTTTTCTTCCTTATCTTAAAAACGAGAAGTTGGAGAAAGAAAAGGACCGATAAGAGAGAGAGGAGAAGAAGAAGAAGCTTCTCGATTTTTTGAAGTTGCTGCTGCTAAACAGATAAGAAATCTTGTGCCCCCCCCCCTCAGATGAAAGGTGAGTTCTTCCAAAGAGCTTATTAACCTCAAAATCCTCGTTCGGCCATTTTTTCTTTTTTTAAATGATACTTCCCTGTACAATAAAAAGAGCGAAAGTAAGTTAATATTTCTTTCTCTTTCCATTTCTAAGGAAGTTATTAATTCAGTTTATATTTATTCAAAGTCGGACACTGACGCTGTCCGCTTCTGCAGTCAGGTTTCGTGAAGGATTCCAAGCTGTGGTAATATGATTACTAAAATGTCATTTTATAATGTGCAATTTTGGGTGTTGCTTTATAATTTTAAATTTATGCTCCCTAATTGTATATCATTTAACTCTAGTGTCACAAAAAGTTTATGGGTGCATTATTCTTAACCAGAAAAAAACTTGTGAAAACTTCAGTCAAAATCTCCAAAGAAATGTCTACCGTCTAATGTTGACAGTTGAAGTCTCTGCAGTCTTTACTAAGCTTACAAATATTTCTAACCATTCTAGTAAATCACCTTTGACCCTTCTCCAAAAAATTATCAACATCCTTTACTTAACGAAAATCCATGCCTGAACTGCATGCATACTCCAGAAGGGGCCTTACTAATGATTTATATAGGAGGAATAAGAATTTCAGGATTTATACTATGAATGCAGTACAATTCACACCTAAAATCTTAGACTTTCAGGCATATGCTCTGACATTGTTTCTCACCTTTCAGTGTACATTACTACACATTATTTCTGTTTTATTAGTTTAAATATACATTAGTGAAATGATTTTTTTTTGTTTTATTTTAGATGGCTTTATCTGATGCGCAGAAACCTCAAAGCAGTAATTCTGAACCCACAGAAATTGATGGTATCATATAATTTCTTTTTAATTAAATCTTCTTTTAGCACTTAATGATACGATAACTGTCATACTGTATTTCAATGATAAAGGCTCAGGCCTCTAAAAATTTCAAAAAATTTGGTAGGCAGAAAAATGTTTTAGTCATAGTCACCAGCTAAAATAAAGTCACAGTGAGGAGTTCAAGTGAATTTTTCTTACTTCTAAGCAGTTAAAAGTTTGGTTAGTTAACCAAGTATCCAAAAATTTCCTTCTGTCACTCATGCTGGAGTTTATGATCATATTTTTTTGCATAAGTAAGCCTTGTGTGTCTTTTGAAAATGATTTCATTTGGAGTGGATTTATCCTCTAAAGTCCTGTGGCTACTCCAAGCAACCTGCTGACCAGAGAGGGCCAGAAAGTTTGAAAGGCAATCTTTTTTGTTATGGGGGAGGGGTAAACCCAAAGGCACATTGGTATAGATAGGGTTTGTGTGGATGGTATCAAATGTTGAACTAGGTCCCAAAGGTCTTTACGCTGTGAAGGTCACTTAAGTTGTTTTACTTATATCTGCATTCTTCTGTGTTCTTATACATTCCATGGCATGCACGCATCACTTTTGCTCATCACATTGCTGCTCGCTTATTCCTTAAAACATGACATAATACATTTCATGAAATCACAGTATTTTGGCCATTTTGGATCATTGATTGAGAATATATCGCTTTATTGAATCTTTTGGTTGTCTGTGATTTGCAAGGTCATGGTCCATGCAGGTCAACTTATGTCTGTACAGGTTTTTAGTAGGACCCTAATATTAGCCTGATCATTGATGGTTATCAGAAAAAATAGATGCCAGTTAGATTTTTTTTGGTCACCATTGATGACCTGTCGACTATTTTTTGAACCTTGTGGATGCTTATTACCATAACTCCCTCTAAGTTTTTCCTTGTGAGGAGAATAAATTTGTTTGACTTGTTATTGTAAACAAATGTTTTGGGTGTCAATAAATAATACATCTAAAAGAAATAAACCACTTGATGAGAGCTAAAAGTTAATACCACAAGTTCATCCAAATTACAGCTTTCTTTTTGTGGATTACCTAACCATAGGTACTAGTTTTGATAAACTGAAATGCTGTTCGCAAAAGGCATATGCTTTCCTAGAAAATTTTGAAAATCTGGATTCTTTGAAAAGGTATTTTCTACATTTGTACAACACTTTTGAGTACATATTAGTAAGTCATTGCTATACCTTTAGTTAACTTCAAGTTAATATGTAGCAGAAGTTCAGTGCACTTGTTGCAGATTTTTCCTTCAGGAGAAGTATTGCTGGGAACAAAGGTTTGACACTGTCTGAGCAAAGCAATTTGTCTTGCAAGTTGAAATTGATGGTATGGTAGTTTTGTTTTAAGAGTTACTCTGAAATTTTTTCTGTTCTTTGATGCATTTGAGAAGATCCTTTCTTCTTCACCATCGTTGTGTGGCATGTTTGGCTATCTCAAACAATAAGTTAAGCTTGGCATTTCTATGTTCTTGCTTTAGTTGGCTTACATAATTCCAAATTCTTTCAACTCGGTCACTGTCACCATATTGTTAAGCAGGAGCTGATATGCAGTTGGTCACTAATCATACATGTTGTACATCTTGCCATCTAACTTGGCTTTTAAAGTAAGAAACCTGTCTACAAAGTATAGTATGCTGCCAAAGTTAGCCATTTCTGTTTTCAAACAGTAGAACCTTGGTATACTTTAGCAGGTCATCAGTCATAAGATGTGATTCTGCATATTTGTATGCTGAAACAAAGAAGCTTTTGCAACTGCTGGCAACAGGTTATGGTTTTTGCTGACCATGCGTATAGTGAAATCAATTGTTATCTGATTACTAAGGAAATTTCTTGGACCCTGTAGGTTTACTGCTGTTACTGTTTTTCCCTTCAGGGCTGTTACTTGGGCAAACCTACCTTGCAATTTATGCACAAAACTCTTTTCATTTTATGTATCTTAGGTTCTTCATATTGAAGCAACTTGTTTACTTCAGAGAATAAATGCAAAACTTACTGATGGAAGAGAATATATATTGGTGTCAGCAAGTACTTCTGTAGCCTGCACGACCTGGGGTCAGACTGCTGACTGGAAAAGTAGCTCTTAAGACTTGGATAATGCTTCAATACTTTGTTTATATACCTTTTTCTTCAGCTATCTTATTGCTCCATACTTTTTAACACCTTGTAATTTTGATCATAGAAACTGCAATACTTTTTAGGGAGGCTCTGCATGTTGCGCTTTTCTAAAAAAATAAAAATAGAACAAATCAGTCAGAAAATCACCAACATCAAACCCTGTTGCTCCCACAAACAATTTTGCATGTCGCATGGGCCTCCAACTGTGTACATACTATCATTCTGCTTGTTAAAGTCAGTATACAGTTCATTATGCTTCCTCATATTTACAGAGGCTTTTTCGAAGCTAAGACCGAAAACATTTTCTCATAGAATTCTGTTTTGGTTAAATGCCCTGCTGGTTTGTTCTCATACATTCCTTTTGCACTACAGTCAGAAACAAGATACACTGGCAAAAACACCTTGTGCATACTTCATTTTTGTATATGTCAAAGATCTGTAAAACCAATGCTTTTTGTTATGGTGTTGAGTTTCCATCCAAAACAAGGCTAAAGGGCTACTTTTTCATATAGCCAACCACTGGACCCAACATTTCTGGTACCATTGTATAATTTATTATTGCAGATATCTTTGTGGCAACATATCCATATCTGTTTGCTTTGGCACTATCAGGAAATATCTTACAGAACAAAGGCTCTGCATAAGCATTAACTTCAAATGGAAGATTATACTCCAATATATATGTATATAATTAGTGTGCAGAACTTCAGCATGTGTCACTATTTGAATACAAATATAGATAGTAAGACTGCCACTGCTACATTTGATAAGACGTCACTTGGGGCGATGGGCATTGGTTGCTATTTGGAGTGAAATAGACAGTTCTGTCTGCTATTTATAAAGTCTTTAAATTAAGGTCAGCAAATTTCTAGGATCTGTTTGTAATTATTTTGGTGTAAACCTTAAGAAAAACACATTACAGTTTGGGGCAGCTGGTGTCCAAGTAATAAACTCAATGGACTGCCAAGGTTGAGGACTCGAGTGTGATTCCCAGTCAGGGTCGGCTTGGTTTTACATAGCTCCCCAGCACAGTTTCTCACTCTTCTTCACCAGCCAATTATGTGGGGTTTTCTTTGGGCTCTCTGATTTCACTTTTACATGTAAAAGTGAAGTTCTAGTAGGGTTGCCTAGTACACATGGTCACCGTTTAAATGCACTTTTTATCAGATAACTGTGGCACTGTGCTTCCTCACCAAGGTTGTCTCCAATGTAGAGAGTTTATCTCTGTTGTTGAGACTAGTGTACAACACAACAACAGCAACAACCTAACAGTGAGCTTTTACTACTAGTACTAGTTTGGTTAATATTTAATAATTTATCTAATGAGTATAAACTTTTTTTGACATGAGACTATTCCTTTTATTTATCATAAAATGCCATGTATTATACACTATTCTATACCCAAATTTTGATCTGTAAAAACCCCCAAAAGCACATAATTCCCATTATAATACGCAGCCATATTTAGCTCGTATTTCAGGCGCCATCACAGGTGTTATACAACAGACAAAAGGCCATCTTCAACTAAAATCAACTGATAAATTACAACATTTTTCCTTTAGTGGGGCTATCTGGAATAAACTAAATGTGGAGACATTTTATGGGACATACGTAATAGTTTCACAAAAATCAAAAAAATTCACTCAGCTGCATTAGTGATGTGGTAAACCAAGTCACCGGAATGCACAAATCAGGTTTTCATGAATGCCTCTCATATTACACCATAGCGTTTAAAGGTCTTCATGAAAAAATTACATTTCAATTACTATGCAACCAGTGTTCATTACCAAACTTTGCCTGCTGCCATGGCATAGTGACCAAGGTATTACAGTAACATGTATATATACTCTGCACAAGGATATTCCTCATTCAGTCTCTGTTTCTACATGCTGTTACACATAACCATGCCACAAACACAATGTATGAGCTACACTGCTACAAATAAACTCCAAATGATCAACTATGCAGGTGAACACTGCAACAGAGCTGCAGCCCGAAGGTTCCAAGGGAACGAGGCCAACATCAGGTCCTGGCGACGTTCTCAGGAGAAGATTGAAGCCACGTCATGTCAAAACATGCTGGTCGGGGCAAGGGTGCAGCCTATCACAAACTTTAGGAGGAGGTACTTTCCTTCATCACTGAAAGGCACATGAGGGTGTCTTGCCTGACTTTAAGGCATCTCAGAAATGGTGCACACACTTCATTGCCTGCAACCAACTGAGCATATGCCAGTGGACCACCATCACCCAGAAGCTACCTGATTACAAAGATCAGTTGTTGAGGTACCAACAGTTCGTCATCAAACTGAGAAAACAACATGACTATTCCCTGAGTCACAGGGAGTGCTGACCAGATGTCTGTGATGTTTGACTATCCCTACAACAACAACAATGGCTCCCATTGGGTCAAAGACCATTACCATGAAGACAACTGGCCATGAGAAGACCCGCTTAATCATGCTGGGGTATATGGCTGACTAAAGTAAATTCAGGTGCTGCCTGTCCAATTTCATGTATGGAATTGAAGATGACATCCTATGGTCTGAGCTGAAGGATGACAAGGCAGCAGAAGCATCAGATGGTGATGACAACGATATCTACTACAACACAACTGCTACCATGACTGATGAACAGTTCTTGCAGTGGAGGGAAGAAGACAGCGGGGAGGAGTTTGATGGGTTTTAATCTAAATGTACATCATATCAATGCATGCCACTTATCCTATAATATGTTTATCAATTTCATCCAACTTCAATAAAATTGTGAAAAAAAATATTACTTGCATTTTTGTTTTTGTGGTTAAATTTTACACGGAGTTTCAATATGAACTTCTTGTTCTGTTTATACCTATTTCATTGCCAATATGAGATGCTCAACACAGTGACATTCAATACTCATATCCCCCCGAAACACACAAAACAAGACATGAACAACTATTTTTCATTGATATTAGAGTCAAATTGCCACATGGGATTTTCTAATGTAACATATGTATTATGTATTATTGATTGCTCATCTGTCACTGGTAATGGCCCTAGCAGTCTGGAAAAAGTCTGCGATGTCTGATATCTTGTATAATACGCACCAAATTTTTAAAGTGTAAATTTTCTTTAAAAAGCCTGTGTATAATATATGGATTTTACGGTACTGACTGTTATGAAATGAAATTTTTTCTGCTGGATATCTTTTGAAGATATTTTATTTTTAGCTCTATGTACTGTAGAGCATCTGAAAAAAGTGCAGTCAATTTTTAATAAATACTTATTTTTCTTTTGCAGTCAAATTCAAGAAAATTTTTCAGTTCTTCCATAAAAGACCCTTACTGAGATTTAATGCTCTTGATGTGTCTAAAGATTGTGGTTACAGTAGAAAAAAAGATGTCAATTCAATTCTATATTTTCTTTCACATAATAACTACCTGGAGCTTATCAAAGATGATAGAGAATGGAAGTTAGGAGAAGAATTTCATGGTGAGTCTTTTTGTTCTTATATTCCAAATGCAGAACTTGGTTTTAAAATGTAATTTTTGATTAAATAGGAATATAAATTAAAATAATCATATATACCTATGCACCTAAACTAATTTAAACAATAACAACAAATAAATACCAAAAGGTGCAGTAATTTCAAAAATTATTTGTTTGTTATCTGTCGCATTATTATTGCTGGTTCTCTATTTCATATTGACCCCACTAGAGCTTGTTTATTCTCATTTACATTCACCATATCACAGTGGCCGCATACAACTTGAAGTTGCCAGTGAAAAAGTGGTAAAAGAAAATATTTAATTTTTCAGACTATAAAGGCAGCCATGCTTGCTTTTTTAAAAAAATTAAAATGGTATTTTTAATTATAATCATGTAACAAGATTATAGAGCAGTTAAACAGAAGTCAGGTTATCATGAAGATAACTTCAGCTCTTGCTGTTTTACTTGGCAGTTCCCCACTATTGTAGCAGTTAATGGGCAACTCCAGATCTAGCAAAACAGATATGGAGAGGCAGGAAGTTTCTGAATTTGTATATGTACTAGAGACATTCAAATAAAACATGGCTGAAATACCACTGCTGTAAATGGTCTTGCTGGAAAGAAAAAAAAGCATAAATGCTTTTGCTATGAAATTTGGTTACTACACTTGCTAGCTTCATGTGGTACAATAAAACTGGTCAACGAATTTCAACTTTTCATCTGGTTCAGAAGCGTTTTTCTTTTTTTTTTTTAGGACATTTGAAAACATTATTTTAATAATAAGTATTGTATATGTATAAATTACATAAGCAGAAGCATAAATTAAATGGCAAACTAGTACAGAGTACATGTATAGTCAGTGGTGGGATTCAAATATTTTAACAAC
Organism: Nautilus pompilius; assembly: GCA_018389105.1. Classification (NCBI taxonomy): domain Eukaryota; kingdom Metazoa; phylum Mollusca; class Cephalopoda; order Nautilida; family Nautilidae; genus Nautilus; species Nautilus pompilius. The sequence goes on along the minus strand of JACATO010000598.1, from coordinate 1,000,691 downwards.
CAGTTCTCTCACAAAAAGCATGTCAGTTTGGCCCAATATAGGTCCAAAGGTTGATCTTTGGGCTGCCGGCCTGCTACGTTCTACAGTTTAGCAAATCTATTAATTATAATTATTTCCCAAATTAAAAAAAAATGTCTAAACAATGGTTAAAGCATCACTATAATAACATTGAAGAGACTCTATATTAGACTATATAGTTAATGAACTAAGTAATACGAAGATATATCTATGTATATACATGTTTGATTGTTTGTGCTTTTTGAATTATTATTACTACTATTATTAATTATACATATTACTGTTTATAAATTTTATGATTTTATGTATTCTTCAGTTTTCTGAGCTGGGTAAAAATAAAAATATTTTACTATAGTGTTTGCTGAATTTCCATTGAATGTTACCATTTTGGCAAAAAAAATAACAAAAATTCTTTACCTGAGTCTTTTATTAATTTAACATTTGTCACTTTAAAATTTTCCAAATAGCCACTTGATTGTCATCAATATCCTTAGTTTTCTTTTGTTTGACCCTGTTGTCATCAGCAGAGTGGTTTTTTCTAAGCCATGTTTTGACCGAAGGAGTGGCATCCCATGAGTCCAATGGGAGGCCAATCAGATTAATTGTCATAAAGTTTGCTACATTCTCAACTGTAAGGCAGCTTTTATCTGAATATATAATATTCATTCTTGAAAAACCTCTTTCTGCCTCTGCAGAACTGACAGCAATAGTACTGCCAATATTTTTAGCCTTTTGTACACTTTGAGGAATCACAGGGTTGTGGGAATTTTGTAGGACATTTTCCACATAATCACGGAAATCATTAATGCTGATTTCATGATGGAAAACTTCACTGAATTCACTCAGTTTTTCTTCTGCAGCTTTCCAGGGTACAACAACTTCCTCAATGTTCCACGAATTTGACTCAAGCAAGTTTATCAGTTCATGAATTTTGTTGTCATTTTCTTGTTCATTGTTCTTTGATGTTAAATGACCACAGTCCATCAACCTGTTTTTCATATTTTCTATCACTGCCTCCAGTAGCTTTTGACGAGGAAGGCTAACAACTTTGTTGTTTTCAATGAACTGAATATCCTTAAAGGCATCTGAAGCAACTCTGACATCAATTTCCTTTTCAAAGGTTCCCTTACTTTCTTTGAGCATTTTTAAATGCCTTAATGTACCTTTTTATTAGTTTTTCAGCTCTTGGCAAAGTTAAAATTCTAGCTTGAAGGGCATTAGAAGGTAAGGAAATTTCATGCAGTATGTCTATTATCAGTGCCAAATCATCCAAGAAATGCTTGTTGCAAAGACGGGCACCTATCCCTGAATGTTTTGTCTCACTAGAAAAATATTTGTACAATGCTGGATAAGCACGCCACACAGCAAGTGCAGATCGTAGACTGCAAGCAGCCCATCTTGGTCCCAGAACTCTACCCATCTTCAGAATTTGTTGTCCAAGTTCTTCTGAAATTTTGAAGAGTTGCATTTGGTTTTTTTTGTTTGATTGGTGAAAGATTGTGTAGATTTTATCCATGAATATTTTGAAGTGATTCACTTGTTTTATATCATTGACAGAATCATCCAAAACAAGTTGCAAACGATGATTTAAACAATGCCAAATGACAATGTTAGGAAAATCATTTTTAAGTCTAATGCCTACCCCAGAATTGCGGCCAAGCATTACACTTGCCCCATCTGAACAGAAAGCAATCAAATTATTTCTCAAATATTCATTATCAAATCCACCATTGTGCAAACTCTTTAACGAAGATGCATATATTGTTTCTGCTCCCTGTCATTTCAATTCAACCAAATCAAAGAAAATTGTTCGTGATAGATCACAATCTTCAATCTTCAAAAAAATTATAACCACAGGCTTACTAGATGTGGCTGAAGCTTCATCCACAATGACACAGATTTTTAAATTTTGTTCAATAATTTTGGTAAATATTTCATTTTTTTAATCTCCTTTGCAATGCGATCAACTATTTTCACAGCAGTTTTGCGAGAATGAAGTCCAACACCCATGTCAACTCCATTTTTTATTTGAAGCTCAATCTCATCTTCAACATCAGAAAATGACCTGCTTCTTTTTGCTAAACTGTAGACTATTGAAAACTCTGCATGTAGAGGCAAAATGTTTCTGGTTCGTTTTATCAATGCTAAGTGTGTGGAGGCACAAGGGGCCTACTTCGAAGGGGATTAGCAATTGAACCCCCACCATGTGCGTAATTTTTTTTTCCCAGCCTAAGGTCGGATACTTTTTCAACAGACTTCATATATTGTGGTCTCAGCAGGGCGCCGCCTGCTGGTCACTAGGAGTGGACATAATTTGCATAGTGCAACAGGGGACAGAAAAAGGATTCTGGGAAGAATGCGCAGGCACAAGGAGGGGCTCGTTTTCTGTTTCCAGCGCAACAGCCATAGAGTGAGGCAGGGATCAAGTGACATCGGGGCAAGCATCGTGGTGAGGTTTGGAGAGCATCAATGAGTCCTTGAGGAGAAACTGGCACGAACTCTGATTACAAACTATTCCAGTCATCTAACAAAACAAAATGTCTGAAATACGGTTTGACCTCAAACTGATACCGGTGTTCGATGGTTCTAACGCTGACCAGTCTGTAGTAGAATGGATGGAGAAAGTCGATCTGGTGTACAATCTGTGTGGCATCAAGCAGGTTGAGGGGGGTCATACCACTTTGTCAGTCGGGCGGTGCTTTCGCCGTGTACCAGCAGGAGACACTGTACACCGCGTTTGTGGTTGACTCCGTAGCCTATGAACAGTTCATAGTGAGGCAGCTGCACCCAAGTGAGTCAGTGGGCGTGTTCTTGGTGGAACTGCACAGACTGTCACTGCTGTTTGGTGGGGTCTGAACATGCGCTGGCCTGTGCGTTCGTAGCTGGGTTACTGGACAATGTGAAGCAGCAGCTTCGCGCGTCTTCACGTATGAAAACCATGAACGTTGACCAGCTGCTGGCCTGAGCCAGGGTAGTACTAAAGGATGAAGTGGGAGCTGTGGGACTGGCTGCAACAGCGACTTGACCAGCAGACAAGACCAGGCCAACAATCCCAGAGGGTCAAGAGCCTAAGCTCACGTGCTACAGGTGTCATGGACCTAACCACATGGCAGAGACTGTTTGCTCCGACAAGTGGCAACGAGAAACGATCATGGATGAGGTACCAGAAGAGGAGTCTGGTGTTTTCGGTGCTGTGAGTTAGGTCGTGTGTTGATTCCATTGATGGCCATTGTGCAGTAGAACATGGTGAAGGTGCTCCATGTAATGGACTTCAGAGAGCTGAATGAACATGTCGAAGTATTCATAGCCAATGTGGATGTCTATGCAGACAAGTTAAGGGAGGGGAGTGGCGACGGCAGGGGGAAAATGTGTCTATCATCGACCTGAGGAAAGTATACCTGCAAGTGCATGTCCACAATTCAGAGGCCATTTCAGACAGTCATTTTCAAGGGAAAACGATACTGCCTGACAAGGTTAGGGTTTGGTCTCAATGTAGCACCATTGATAATGAGGTCTGTGCTGTTTTGTCACAAGATGAGACTTTCCGACGGGCAACATAAGTGTACATTGATGACATATTCGTTAATGAGGATATAGTGCCTGCTGCAGATGTTGAGAAGCATTTTTTCAAATTTCAGACTGATCAGCAAGGACACAGAATGACTAGAAGATGGCACCCGTGTTCTTGGATTGGAGGTCTGGGGAGAGCATAGTGATCTGCGTTGGAAGCAAGGAAGTGAGGCTGCAGAGATCCCCAATGCCATCACGAGACGGAGTGTTTTTTCCATGTGTGGGAAACTTGTGGGGCACTTCCCAGTGTGTGGTTTGCTCTGTGTGGCAACAGGGTTCATAAAGTGCAGAGTTACTGCAGTCACAAAGCACTGGGATGATGAGGTACATGATAATCCCCTTAAGAGCATGATAGAGGAGACCATCACCATGGTACAGAAAAATGACCCTGCCCAGGGGAATTGGTGTGTTAATGGCAAAGAGATGAATGTGTTGGTCAATGGCTCCTTGGTGATTGGAGCTGTATTAGAGGCAAGGGGATCCGTGATTGAGGATGTGTGCTGGCTGCGTCCAGCAAAAGATATGCAACACATCAACATGGCAGAACTTGATGCCATGTTGAAGAGCCTAGCTCTTCACTGGCAAGCAAAGGTGTTGCATCTGAGAACTGATTCCCTCTCTGTATCACTGGATACATGGCACCTTGACCGGTAAGACGAGGTTAAAAACTAAGGCTGCAAGTGAGATGCTGATAAGAAGACGGCTTGACACACTCACTGTGCTGATAAAGGAGTACAGTCTCTCTGTTGACGTGACACTGGTGAGATCTGAACAGAACCTAGCAGATAAGTTGACTAGAGTGCCGCAGAGGTCGTTTGGTGTAGTGAAAAGAGAGATTGAGCCCATAACGCCTGTGTGTGCTGCTGTTGAGGAGTTGAGCCACAGCCAGGTAATTGAAATTCATCCACAGAGTGGACACCCTAGAGTGAAACGGACACTGTACTTTGCTAAGCACGTTAACTCTTCCATGTCAGGGGCACTTGTTCAGTCAGTGGTTAAGGAATGCAGAGCATGTCAGTCAATAGATCCAGCGCCGGTGCATTGACAAAAAGGAAAATTGGAGGTGGGCAGAACCTGGTGCAGACTGGGAATGGATATAACTCACTATGGTAGCGGGCATTACTTGACCCTCATAGACTGTGGTCCTGCACGTTTCTCAGTTTGGTGACCATTTTTTTGGCAGGACTTCACAAGCATCATACGCCAGTTTGAGAGTGCGTTCTATGAGAGGGGTCCACCAGATAAGCTCCTCACAGACAGTGACACCACATTTCGCAGCAGGATCTTCAGGGATTTCATGGATAAGTGTGGTATCCAGCTGCATTTCTGGTGTGCATATGCTCCATCAGGAAATGGAATTGTAGAGGTGTCACAGAAGTATCAAGCGAATTTCTGCCAGGAAGCAGTGTTCCATTCCTGAGGCAGTGTACTAGTACAACGTGACACCAAAGGACGACGATTCCACTTCAGCCGCGCCTGCCAACCAAATATACAGGTTTGAGGTTCGGCTGAAAGGTATTAACTCGGTGCCTTCCTTGGAACCTGAGGTGGAGTATGATGTGTACAAGGTGGGAGACACTGTGTGGGTGAAGGCGACCCCACACTGCTGCACATCCGAGCTGGGGTTGGGGACTGTCAGTGGAATTGTGAGCCCACAGTCCATTGAAGTCGATGGAATCCTGCATCACATTAGGGATGTTCGACCATGTCACAACTCAATCAAAGTATTAGATGACATTGATGATGCATCCTCTGCAAGCGAAGACGCCATAATGCTGGATATGGCTGCGTTCCGCGAAGCTCCAGAAGAAAGTGAGGCAGCCAGAGACGAGCCTGAGGTTGATGGGGTAGAAGAAGCAGCCCGTGCCGAGCTGCTCCCACAAAGAAGCACCAGGGAGAGAAGGCCACCCCCACGCTGTAACTGTGATCAAGAGATTAAGGGGGAGTGTGGTCTCAGCAGGGTGCCGCCTGCTAGTCACTGGGAGTGGACATAATTTGCATAGTGCAACAGGGGACGGAAAAAGGATTCCGGGAAGAATGAGCGCACACAAGGAGGGGCTCATTTTCCGTTTCCAGCGCGACAGCCTGAAAGTGAGCCGGTGACTGCATGGTGAGGGAGGGATTGAGTGACATTGGGGCGAGCATCAACGGGTCCTTGAGAAGAAAGTGGCGCGAACTCTGATTACATATACGCGTGTGTGTGTGTGTGTGCCATTGAAATTCCATATATTTGATCAGTTTAAGTACCACAACCATATTGTCACAAGACTCTTTTAGCTGAGCTGAGTGAGCCATTGGAATGCTAGGTAACTGATTCCCATTGTTCAGAAGAACAGCATTCAAACAGGTTTTGGAACTGTCAATAAAAAGATAACACTCAGATGGATTGTACTTATGACCTAGCACATAGACCATTCACACGATAGCAGTAGCACACTGGCTGCTCCACATCGATGAACTGGATGAAACTCATTACATTTTCTGAAGAAAGTAAAATTAGCATCCTTGTGCAGGAGATTCCACTGCTGTAATCTTTGAAATTAATAGTTCTTCCTTCTGCTTTGTGAGTTCAGTTTCCCTGACATCATTTAGCTCAGCTTGACTTGTGAGATATGGCTCATCTAATTCAGAAACATGTTGTTCATCATTATCTGCATGTTCTGAAGGTGTTAATGAAGAAAGAAATGAAGAATTCATATCCCACAGGTTGTTTTGGTATAGGAAGCTCATCTGAATGTGGGGCATGTTCTGAAGGTGTTAATGAAGAAAGAAATGAAGAATTCATATCCCACAGGTTGTTTTGGTATAGGAAGCTCATCTGAATGTGGGACTGATCTTATTGCTGACTTCACAGTAGAGTATTTAATCTTGTCTTTATTCTTTGGAGTGAACCCAGTGACATTTGCAAAAGCAACAGTCATTGATATGATTCTGTGACTCATGCCATACCATTGGCACTGCAAATTGCTTGGATCTCCTTTCCTCTGGACCAAGCATTCAGACATTTGGAGCATCATGAGGCACAGCATATATGAGGTAACCAAACATGATCCTGGTCACCAATTTTCATCGTAAAGTAGTGATAAAAGGCTGCCTTCATTGATCTAGTGATGTCCTTTTTTGAGCTTTTGGACAGAGATCTCCACAAATATAACAAAACTGATCAGCAGAATTCAAGCAACTTGTGGCATACTGCCATAATGAGTCTCTGATTACCACAACTGATGTATTGTCCTGACACTGAAGACACTAAGTTTAAAGAGGTTATTATTAAATTGTAAGCACAATAAATCATAAGCAAACACCAACAGCATAACTCAGGAAACACAACTCTGAATATTTAAACTGCAATGTAAGTGAACATACACAAATCAAGGCTACCAGTCTGATCTTTTTTTTTTGATCTTTTTTTTTTTTTTTTTTGTGTTGTGCGGTGTTTAGGGGAGTGTTTGTTAGGTTGCATTTGTATGTGGGTGTAGCTGGATCGGTTCCACGACCGGCCGTCTCAGCTGTTTATATTTGAGGCCTTATTTCGACCTATGTTTTGTTTAAAGTGTACCTCAGCCTAGCGAGAGCAGCGGGCTACCCAAACTCCTTCGTATTGCACGCAGGAGGGGTAGGTTTATCCTGGCTGGACTCTCTAGAACAGAGTTTTCTCTCTGTATGTCCTTGTTCTGTTGAGGGAAGTGGGCCGCAGTTTATTTTTGTGAAATCCAAGAGGATTCAGGATGGGGTATAGGTCTCTTGTTTTAATTGTTTGTAAAATGGATGGAGACATGTTCTCCCTCCGTTTCCTGTAGCTTTTCATCCAGTCCTCCCCCGTCGGGGAACCGGAGTTTCCCAGGATGATGTTGCTTAGTGAGTAAAAACTCACCTCCCACGTGGGGGGACTGGAGGTTCCCTCTTGATGGTTTGTATGGGGAAGTAGTACGATCGCTGTGGTGTTTTATCATCACAGCGACCAGGTACCCAATTCCTCACCATCTGAAAAGCAAGATTTTATATATATTCTGTGTCCTGGTGTTGTTGGGACTGGGGTGTTGCTATTTTAGGTAACGAAGACAGAATCATGGTTAGTCCATTTACATGGGGGGTTATATGGTGGGTGGAAAACTTTATAAATAAATAGAGGCTTGCACTTAGGAGAAGGGGAGGGGGTTGGGGTTGTTTAAGTAAGGTGATTAAAATTCTTTGATTAAAGGATGAAACAAGAAGTTTTGTAGAGTTGTTAGAAACTTTACATGTATATATATATATATCTATATATATATTAGTACTTGTGTCTGTGGCAAGTGATGAAGAAAACTTCTTTTAGGATTATTATTATTATTGTAGAGCTTCTGTGGACAAAGATGTGTGATGTATATTAAGTATATATATCATTGAATCTGTCTTCATTACTATGGACTGAAAGAGAGAAGGATTTATTATTAAAAGACAAAAGACATCATAAAGATTATATGAGTCATAAAGAAAGGTAGAAGGAAGAGAGAGAGGGTTTGACTCATGGGGGATGGTCTAGAGAGGGAGGTGTCTGTATGTAAGATGAGTTTGTTGTGGGTGTTTATGCGACCAAGAGCACCGTTAATCAACCAGATGGCTGAGAAGTATGCTCTGTCACTTGCACTGGATTGCATGACTGCATATTTTTGGTGTAACCAATGGGTTACGTAATTTTGGAAAAGTGTTTTAGTTGAGGTGAGGTGACCGCTCTCTAAAGCCTTCCAGCTACCCCAAGCAATCCGCTGTGCGGTGAAAACCAGGAAGTTAGATAAGCAGTCCTTTTTAGTTCTATTATTAAAACCAAAGATGCGCCAGAAGGAAGTAAGTTCCTTCTGGGGACTCTTAATTTTAAAAATCAGGTCTCGGACTAGGCACCACAGCTCTATGTTCACCGGACAGGAGAAAATAGAGTGTAGAGCCGTTTCATCCGTCTCTGGACAATTGAGACATTTTGGTGACTTTATTAGTTTCCATTTGAATTTGTTCTCTCTCGTAGAGAGAACATTCCTGAGTAATTTCCAGTGGATGTCAGAGGAGAAACCGTCCACTAGTTGATTATCGGAGCTTTTCCAGATTCTATCCCACGGAAGTGTTCCTGATGACAGTGCACTTTCCCATCTCCCCCTGTAGTCCGGTTCCTGAACAGGTCGTGAAGACAGGAAGAGATGTATGTCCCGTTGGGATAATTTTTCCAGATCAACTTGTTGTGCTCCTAAGCTTACTTCATTGTTTGTACCTATTCTAATGTTGCTACTAATCCATTTATTTATTAATGAGGTGTGATAGTCTGTTAGGTATTTTCCTTGTGCTCTATATAGTTTTAGTTTGTTAGTGAGGACATGCATGCCATCGGGGACGTTGTATGCCTCAGCTAAGCGGTTGAGAAAGAGGTTTTGCCATCTTGGTTTGCTATCTGTGTTCCTTATGATGTCTATGACGTTTAGAATTTGTTGAGCACCTATTTTGCTCTCTAGATTTAGGAGGTTTAACCCTCCTTGGTTTCGGGGTAGTCTTGTTACGTTTTTATTAGCCAGGTGTTTGCGCCCCTGCCACAGAAACCGGTCAAGTTCGGCATCTATGGAGTGACGCACCCACGCTGGCATACCTATAATTTTAGACTTATAATAGATTTTGGAAGCTAAGTAGGTGTTATTTAATTCGGTTTTAGTGAAGAAGGATAAATTAAGGGATGACCATGCTGTTAGTAAGGCTTTTATTTTATTAATTGCGGGGTTCCAGTTTATTTTCTGAGTGTTAGAGTTGGCGTTGACGGGGAAGAAGATACCTAATAATTTAATGCTGTCTTCCACCCATTCGATGTTGTATTGATGCAGGGGTTGTTGTTTTCCCCCCAACCATGCTGCTTTTGTCTTACGGCGGTTGACTCTCGCCCCGGAAGCCTTCTCGTACGTTTCCAATGCCCTGAAGGCCTCGTCTAGGCTTTTTTCATCCTTCAGAAGGAGAGTGGTGTCATCGGCATATTGTAGGATCTTTGTGTCATACACTCCTGTGATGTTGTCGTTCTTGCGGATTAGGGCAGCCAAAGGCTCTGCCGTTAGGACATACAGCATGGCACTCAGGGGGCACCCCTGCCTAATGCCTCTTGATGGGTGGAAGGATTCGGACAAGTAACCGTTTTGGTATATCTGAGTGATCAAGTTAGACTGAAATAGTTTAATGTATTTAATGAACGACTCCCCGAAACCGAGGGCTTGAAGTGTTCTAACAAGAAAATTCCAGTCTACTCTATCAAAGGCTTTTTTCTGGTCTATTGCTAGCATTATACCTATGGAATTTTCCGTGTCTAACTTAGCAGTGATTTCTCTGAACAGTTGAAGAGTATTCGTTATACTTCTCCCTGGAACTGAACAGGTCTGATCAGCACTAGTAACTTTATTCATAACTTTGGCTAGCCTATTTGCTAACGCCTTAGCTATGATTTTATAATCGCTATTTAGGAGACTTATGGGTCTCCAGTTGTCCAGGTACTCCAGGTCACCCCCTTTCGGCAGCAGGATGACCGTGGCGGTACGTTGGCTTTCTGAGAGGAACCCATTACTATAAGCATAGTTCGCGACCATTGTCAGGTCTGCTGCTATGAGATGTTCAAATCTCTTATAGAACTCTGGCGTAAGGCCATCGTCTCCTGGGGATTTACCTTTATTTAGAGCCCTAATGGCTTCTTTTATTTCATTAAGAGTTAGGGGTCCTTCACAAGACTCGGCCTCTAGGGGTTCTAGTTTATTTTCTAGACACGCCAAGATGCTGTCCTGAGCTTGGGGACAAGTGTCTTCTCTAGTGTATAAGTTTTTATAGTACCGAGTCTCTTCCTGAATAATTTTATTTATGTCATTTAAGACTTGGCCTTCCTTGGTTTTAAGTTTACTGATTGATTTCTTCTCTGCTTTAGATTTCTCTAAACCACAGAAAGACATTCTATTTCCCTCGCCATTCATGGCCGGTACTCTGGCCCTAATTCTAGCGCCTTCTGTTTTGTTTAATTGTGTTAGCATGAAAGGAAGCCAAGCACGAAATGATATAACAGTTAACTATAGAACATTCCTACAATAAACACTGAGTACAGTTCAAGTATTTAGGCATAATCAATATCTTGAAAACTAGACATGATGCAGCAAAACTAAGGTCAGATTTGTAATTAACATGCTTCAGTTAGTAAGAAACACCCAATATGATTCATGAATCAAAGACTTTGTTGACCAGGGTTATTAGAATGAGCATAAATAAGTAAGGGTAACTGAAAAGAACTCAGTATGTGAAATTAAAGATGATATTGTGAAGTAGCTGTAATTACACACACACAGACCGCCCCCTTTGCTAAAGTGTTCAAATCAAATATATATATTTAAACTTTCTGCATAAATTCTGGTGATGTTTTTTAGGATCTGGTAATATGCATTTAGGTCAAACTAGGCAACTGAAACCTCTCTTTATTTTCATAACTCAGACCAAGTGTAGCACTAATAATCATAATTAGCAGCTTTTTTTTTTTTTTTTCCAAAAATGTCCATATTCTATGTATAAAGGGAATTCCATGCTTGGACTACATATCCTAAAAGGGGTCTAATCAAAGATTTGTAAACAAGAACAAGAATCTCTGATGTTTTGTGTCCTAAACCAGTCTCTACGACGGAGATAACTTCTCCACATTGGAGACAACCCTGCTTGGGGTGGGGCAGTGTTGCGGTTATCTGCTAGAGAGTATTGCCTAACCTGCATTGTGAGGGCCCAGCACTTTTGACTTAGCAGAGAAGTTCTTTCCATACTAGAACCCTTCATTTTTAGATGTGGGAGGAAACCTACACAACCAGCTAATGAAAAAGCATCATTGGTCCATGACAAAAGTTTACCACTTGCACCAAACTTGTACATTAGTCTATCAAACATTTATGTTGAATTGTATGAAGCATTTTACTGAATAATGATGTTGTCTTGGTCCAAATTACTTGTGATGTCTTCAGGAAGATTCTAAATATAAGTTAAGCAAGATTTTCCAAAACAAAAACTGTTATTTTTAATCAATTTGTTTTTCATTTAAATAAGCAACTAAACCCTCCCTGACTCTCGATATGCCACATCAATGTTTACCTTATTCCAGCAGGCTATAAACACTAATTAATATTTAGTTAACAAACTCATAATTTAAAACACATGGATTGAAGCTATACAGATTTGTTATTACAAAGGGTTATGTTAAGGTAGAAGATACGTATTACAGGATCCATTGTTCAACTTGTGCTGAGTAATGCAGATTTCAAGGGTATTGATACAGAAGGTTAATACGAATTTTTCTAGCAATTTATCCACAGTTAAACTAGCAGGTCATTAATTAACACATTCTCACTTGGAGCTTTTATATATTGGAGTAATACCAAGCAGGCTTCTTGCCATGCTGATAGTACTACCCATTACCTATTTATTGACTATCCTGTTTTAAGAGTAATATGTTTGCTCAGAAGTTAATTTGAATAATCTGGTATGGATGTCATTGGGACCCTAGTGCTATATCTACTTTATGCCAACTAATAAAATTTCTTATTACTTTCTGTATATTGGTGAGATCAGTCATATTTATATTGAGTTATTTCAATTAAAAAAAGGGGTTTATATAAGTCTTTGTTTTACCAGAGTTCTCAATTACTAACCTAGAATACTTAGTCCTGGTATCAATTGAAAGAATACCACTTGCATTATGACAATGGCAACCAGTTTAAAAATGAAACTGATAGACATTTCTTTTCTCTTGTATCTTGTATAGGCCATAATGTCTTCTTGCCTGCCCTGTAAAGGCTAACTAGTGGTAATTATGTCTATCCAGTGTTTATGTTTGTTTTGTTTTAACAAGTGGGGAAATTATAACAGCCCAAGAATTGTATGTAATTTATCATTTCAGCCATGGAATGAACTGTATCATCTAAGAACGACTTGAACGGCTGTTGTTTTTAAACCAATATTTCAAAAAGAAAATGTTTTATTATATAACTTTTTTTTTAAAGATGCAGATGACATGAAATGTAAAAAAAGACAGGATGAACTTAAAAAGATGTATAAAAAAAAACATGAAAATAATAGTGAAAGTGGAAAAAGTTCTCAAAAAGGTGAGATTTTTTCACTCGATGTTACTTTTAAAAGGTTTACTACAGCACTGCCAATAAACATTTTGAGAATATGCAGTTAATGGTTAGGGAGGATAAAAATGGAAACATGAAATAGAATAAAGCAGAAGTCATTTTAATTTCAAAGAAATCATCTGCATCACTCCATTGGTACAAAGTGAAAGCTTAATATATTTTTTTCTTTCTTTTAGCGAATGACAACACATCAGCCTCTGCCCTGTTAAATTTTTGGTTCCGTTCTCTCCAAGATATGCTTTTGATCATTGGAAATTTTGTTCTTTAAGAACCAAACACACTCCACAATTTCTTCTTGGAAGCAAGATTTTTTTTTAGTATAGTTCTAATGTAAATTTCTAGCCATCACTTTAATTAAATATTATATCATGAAAAGCAACTACGTGGGTTTTAAAAAGTTGCCTGGAGGAGAGTGATTTATAGCCCCCATATATTCAGAAGTAAAGAGCATTGAGACAGAGACCCTGCAGTCAAGTTTTTTCATCCTGCATTAGTTTTGAGTTTAATTTATGGACCACATATATTCATTCTTTCGACAACTTTCTCTGGCCTATGAAAATAATATCTGCATATTTGAAAAAGTTTCCTCAACAGTGCATTTCCTCTTGCTTCAAATATATTTATCCGACTGCAGATACAGAGCATGGTGGCGTAGTTTATTTATTCGATTTCCTTTTTAATACTGCGTGGAAATCTAGGTTCATTATCTACTTTTTCTCCACTAACATTATCCTGCTGCAATACAATGGGAGGGGGAGAGCTTTCATGTCTGCACACAATTCTCCTTTTTCATTTAGACAGGATTTTTATTTTACATTTGTTAAACAGAAGGATACTCTTGGTGAGCTTTTTTGTCTGTGTGCTATTTTTATTTTAGCTTTATTTAATTATTTATTTTAATTTAATTTTCTCAATCTTGCTGAAAATAGAGAGAGACGTTTTTCTTTTCTTGAAGACCAAGCTTTGCATAAAAATTGTATCAATATGCAAATAGAAACTGCATTGCCCAAAGGTTTTTCTTTTTAAAAAGCCAATAATATTAATACTTTTTGATATTTAAAAAAATCTTCATTATGAATATAAAAGACATTTAATTAAACAATTTGTATATTTGCTAATCCTTTGTCTACTAACTAAGGGTGAATAACTCCTGGAAGCTCTTGTAAATCTTGCTTTCAGAGAAAAATGATTACCCAGTTAGAACAAATTTGAGTGAATTGTTAAGAATGCAGTATCTTATGTGGAAAGTGTATATAAAGATATTTTCAACATTGTCAAAAAAAAATATGTTGGTTTATTTTTTATTTTTAATTTTGTTTAACAAATTTTTAAAAAATTTAATCTTGAAGTGTAATGTTTTTCAGGGTTGTAGATGTAAGTTTCACTTAATGCTATGTCTACTTCTTTTCCTTACTCGGCATATTTTTACCTGAATGTGCCTTTGAGTTAAGTATATACTTATGTAAAAGTCAACCCATAATTTTTTTGTTAAAAAATATAGCTTGTAAAAGTTTACCTTGGTTTTTCAAGGATAGTGCCCTAATACTTTCAGAATCTGAGTACAATCCTAAGAATGTTTTATGATGCTAAATTGTCAAGGAGGAATGAAATTTGTCAAATTCTTGGCCAATTTTAGTGACTCTTAAAGTCAAACCCTACTACCCGGTTAGATGGCAGCACGGTTCACATATACTAACATAAATACTCATGAAATCCAGAAGGACTATATAATTGTCACAATGCTTTCAAGGAAGAATAACAAATACACTACCTAGGTTCAAACTAAAAGCTGTAGCATTTGCCAAAAAAACTAATTTTAAACATCAAGAGAGGTCAATGTAAAAAAGCTAGAGAAGATGTCAAAGAATAAATGTACTAACAGGGGAAGACCCAGAAAGTGGCTGCAGGTAGAAAAGAAAGTTACAGAATGGGTCAATAAACATTAACAGGATTGACATATCGTTCCCCGTGGAGCCATCCAATTCTACACCTTGAAAGAAGCAGAGAAAGATGGTGTAGATTTTAAGCCAGTGCTGAATGGTTTACCAAGTTTGTGAAGAGGCTTGAAGATCAAGATTTTACAGTGTTTACTGGCTGAACTTGATGACAAGATCACAGAATTCCACTGATATATTATTTGATTTCAACAGAAAAATGCCTACAAATTGGCTTACCCATGAACTTTGATATGTCAAAAAAAAATAGACCAGTGAATGGGATTGGTAAAAAGTCTGTTAAGACAACTGGTCACAAGAAGACAAGATTTGCTGTGGTGATATTTAAACAAAAAACATTCTCAAGAAGTTTTGAAATGGTTGAAAAGGGTGTAGAATTTAGTCTGATGAGCTATGAAGAGAAAAGTCTACTCATCTGGGACATGTTTAAATGTCATCTTGCAGACGAAGTTTTAGTAATATTTGATTGCATCACACTGATATCCAAGTAGTTCCTGGCAGTCTTACCAGTGTGGTTCAACCATTAGATGTCTGTGTCAACAAGCCCTTCAGGGACAGCATCAGAAAGAAGTGGAACAATTGTATACTAGAGGAAGAGAAAACAAGCACCAAGGGAGGCAACATGCAAGGCCTAACATTAGCAACATTGTCAGTGGCTTGTGGAGGCTCAGATTGAACTCAAAACTGATATTGTTGTTAAATCATTCCTAAAATGTGAACTCTCAAATGCACTTGATGGTACAGAAGATGATTAATGTTGCTGGTATGATTGCTGATAAAACTGTAGCTGTTGATGACATTGACAAAGATCAATATGTGGATTTTGATGTTGATTTGCTTTTAGTGCTAAAATATTTTTGTTTATTTTGCTTATATAATCCCTTTTTTTTTTTGTCAATTTTTGATTGGATTGGATATCACTCTGCTTTTTGTTTTGTTTTGTGGGCCCAAATCTGTCATTATTTTCAACCCTTCAAAAATGTTATTCATGTAAAAGTTGATTCCTAAATTTAAACCATAAAAATTTGACTTTTACATGGTATATATGACATTTTTTTTGTTGTATTTTTTCACAATGTGGCAATATTATTCTCCTCTCTCTCTCTCTCATATACCATAGTAATGTTAACTGTACTTATTTTCCTTTCTTCTTCAGAAAAAACAGTAAATACATTTTATATAAATTTAAAAGACGTGTCAAATGTTAGTATTGGAAGCCACAACAAAATTGTAAATTCAGGTAAGTTGTGTTAAAACTCAAAAGAAAGAACTAGTTTTATGCCATATTAATTTTATTTATATTGTTATTAGTAACCTCTTGTCAGGACTATCTACCCAGTTATGAATCCTGCACGAATAGCTATGTAACCATGGATGACCAGCTACAGATATGGTAGAAGCCAGTAGTATATTTTAGTCATTTTAAGTAGAGTTACTGAAGCTAATTACCTCTTGCATCCACCTGTTCTGTGAAATACTGTAAATAAATTTGTAATGTTTTGTAACAACATTATAGTAAAACAGCAGTATTATTGCAAGTTTTAAAATATGTTGTTCCTTGTTCAGTTGCCACTGTTAACATCTAAATAAAGATGCAGCATATGTGGAGTTCCCTTGAATATTTCATCCTTTTTATTTTCCATAAGGGTTATAATTGGTTTTAGACTTAATTGGTCAGACCAGTTACTAGGGTGCAGATGGTATCCCACTCCTGGAGATCACATGATTCCAGATAGGGACACTTTGGTCTACTTTTTCAATCTCTAAAAGCAGGAAAAACTGGTCTGGAGTTACAAAAAGCAATGAAATGTGCTCATATATTGCAATGACTGCCAGGATGCATTAGTCTGCTAGGCAATGAAAAGTTGGTAAAATTGCCAAAGCTGTCACTGGGTCACTTCATTCAAGCTGGCATTGACTTCTCAAAAATGAAAGCATTTGCCAACTGAAAAACTAAGGATTTATGTAGAACTGAATCTGAAAAAAAAAAAAACATAGATTAGAAAATAGAATTAATGAACATGCAAAGAGATTGGCACAAGTTGTTGAGATCTACAGGTAGAGGTTAACAGACTATATACAGGTCATTCCTTCCTAAGTGCCCATGCTAACGGGATAAGAATAATCACCCCAAAGATTCCCCAATTGCAACATTGCTGTAACTGTTGCACACTGTCTCAGAGAATTTCCAAAGTACTGGGTTTTCAAAAACATTAAGCTAACAATACAGTTCTAAAGTTGAATCTGCATCTCATAGGATGATCTTGAGCGATACTCTGAAACATTGGGAAAGTCATTAAGCAAACAAGTATTCAACAAGATGATATGCAAATACTTAACTGTAGCCAAACTGTCCTTGGAGATTCTTGCATTCTTATGAATAAACTTCACCGTATTTTCTAACCACGGCTTTAATTCAAACGTAACAAATTTCTTTTAAATAATTTTACTGATAATCATTTACTAGTGTTTTTTCTCTAGATATTTTCTTTCATATCTGAAGAGCCCCCACCAATTTTTAACCATATCTAATCACATTATAGAAAAATCTCAATAACCTTTCATGCTCCTTTAACATCATTTTAAACTGAATTTCTTGTTTTTGCAGATATAGAGGAACCACCAGTTCAAATATCAGACGAAAACTTGAATGATCTGTGTGAAAAGTTCAAAAATTTGTAATGATTTAAGCCTTTCTGCTTCTTTATTTTTTTCAAATTTCCAGTAAACGTGATTATATCATCATTATTATAATTAAAACAGCAAAATATTTGAAAAAAACAAAAAAACAAAAAGCACTGCAAGTTTCTTTTATCTCTAATTGTGGTACAGTAAAAATTCTAAAACATAGTTGTGCATTATATACTTAAATGATGAGAATTTTTAGAAATGTACATTTTGAGGGAATGAAAATGTTAAATTTTATGAAAACATTGTTGCTGATTTTGCAAGACCAAACCAACAAAAGACTAAAATTCTGTTGAAAGAAGGCAAAAAATAACCTTTTGACAACTAATGAAATAGTTTGTTTTTTCATTGAAAATAGAGCTTGCTGCCACCTAGCAGTAAGTTTCATACAACAATGTGCACCCCAAACACGTAGTAATTTATTAGCAAAATTATTTTAAAGACAATATTTTTTTTCATAAGGTGGCAGATTACTACTTGCTTAGCATGGTTATTCAAATGAAATCAGCTAAATGAAAAGCAGCAAAGGATTTAAATGCGTCATCATTTATACTCATGATCTGAACTGGAATGGATGAATGTGCCACAGAATTAATTGTGCCAATAATAATTTTTTGTTCATGGAATTTCTAAACTTAGATGAAGTTAATTTATTTTGCACAAATTTGTTTATAAAATTGTATAAAACTGGAATAAAGTTATTATGGACTATTGAGTTCCATGAGTTTGTAAGTCAAACAACTTGATGAAATAAAACTTACCTAAGCTACTAGGAACAATTGTGAGAAGAGATTAATAACTCCACTGCACACAAACTCCACAGTAGCCTATGCACCACATCTTTCTTTTTAGACATAGTAATACATTACTGTACAGAGATCTTTTTTTATTAATTATTACACATTCTTGACTACCTGTATTGAGTAGAATCATTTTTTTTTTATCCTCTCATTCTGGCCCCACTAAGTTTATACTTTACTAATAATCATTCAGTCTGATCAGGAAATCAGTTAAATAAAAACTAGCTTGTTTTTTTTAATCCAGTTAGAAATGCATTTGCTTTATGTACATCTAAAAGTTGTTACTTAATTATAGATGGAATTATTTTAATTCTAGTTATGTACATGATGAATAATGGACCCATAAGATGACATCTGCATTTTATGTACCATCACATGTCAATTTTTCACTATACAGTCGACCCCCTGTAATCGCAGTTCAGCATTCACGGAATTTTCCTTAGAACCTAACTAATAATTGTTCATGGAAACCCCCGCATATTCGTGGAATTGCAAATATCTTCTGCGATTTTTTTATCGCTTTTTTCGTGGCAATATATATTTTTCACGCTAAATTATTAATAACAATATAATGTACTAATTTTGTAATATAAATACTAATGTAAATTCAGCAAAATATCAATATAAAATAAACGCCATTGGCTGGAGGTTTGAAAGTAGCCAATCCGAGAGTGTTATTCATTTCTCCTCGCTGCTGCCCACAAGGCACTATCTCGGGCAGATGCAGCCCAGTATCATCCCAGTTTACTGCGTTTATTAAATTATTATTATATATTTACTTATATTTTTTAAATTATATTTTACATTATATTTTGACATTTATAGGCATTTTTATGGACCACGTCCAATATTCGCGGTTTTTCACTCTTAGCGGGTGTTCTAGGAACATAACCCCCGCAAATACCAGGGGACAACTGTATGTTGTAAGATCTTATCTCAAAATTCAGGGAAGCATTTAATTAGAGCTAACCAAAATTTAGGAAATGGCTGACATAACTTATCAGATATTAAAAAAGGGATATTTTATTTTCTATTGAAAAAAAATTCAGATAATTTTTAAACATGTTACTTTAAAAAAAAAACAATCCAGAATCTTTTTCTACCAGCTCTGGTGGTCTTTAAAGGTCAGTCATCATATCAAACAAAATACTACCATCCTCCAGTGGGTCAATTCACTGGTGAACCATTTTCAGACATTTCAGAGATCATCGGTTTGAAACAAGTGGATGCTTGTATTTAATACAATTTCATTGGTTCATTTAATGTTGACAAGGAATAAACTAGGTATAAACAGTAAGCCTCTATTGCATTATAATCTCTCAACATTGCAAAGTTGAAAAATATTTATAAACATCAGTGAGGAATGCAGTGTTTTGAGCTAAGTGTAAAGATGCTATCATTTTGAGAGTTTTTCTCAATCCTCTGATGTTAGGAAAACCAATGAACCCAGTTAATAGTGCTTGTGATCCTATCTTTTTTTTAGAGACAATGTATTTACAATGTCAAAATTCGGAGTAAGACTTCCAGTATTTGTCTTTATAATAATGAGAAAAAGAAGATGGCACAAGTTTTCAGACAAAACATACTAAACTGCATGGTTAATAGCTTATAGAACTCAAGTAGATCATAGACGCCATGTTCATAAAAACCAAATTTGGTTTTAAATATATTTAAAATGCAGTCCTGGCCTAAATGACTACTTCAGACATGGATAAACTGACTCATGGTTTGTAAATCTTCAACTAGTGAACCCTAATGTAGCAGAAAAATTTGGGAGACTGATCTTTTTCCTTCCCTTCTATCACTATGTAGTAATTGTGAGACTATAAGGCCATAAACAAAACTAAGAATGATTACCAAATACAGTCAGTCTATTTATTACATCTCTTAGTATTTACTCAGATAATAGAAAGCAATTAACAAAGAAATTTAGCAGTACAAATTTAATTGTACTATCTTTTTTTTAAAATCCTACATTTCAGAAGGGAGATAATAATACTTCCCCCTGCCAAAACGCAAAGTTGTGGGAGGTATAAAACATGAAAAAGTAAAAATATTTTTTAAAAAATAATAAAGCGAAAAAAAAAAAATAGTTGAGTGTCATCATAATGACCATCAGACAGAATGGCATCAATATTTATCCAGGAAAAACAGTAGATAATACTTTCCTCCCAAACAGATCCTGTTTTAGGTCAAAGCACAAAATAGTTCCTATTCATTTAGAGTTTAATAACAAAACATATTGTATATACAGAAAATAAACAAAAATGTAATATAATAATAAAGAGCTATTACAAAATCTTACTATATAATTAAAAAAATTATCCTTCCTAGGTCTGCCTATGTACACACTTTTCCATGAACATTCAGAGACATTATTTAAGCCTGTTTCATTACCAGTGCTGACATAAGATTTGCACTATTTCCTTGAATGCCATAGCTATGCAAGGCCGTGCCGAGTTTGTCCAATATCCACTTTTGTTTTCTGCAGTCTATGTTGGCTTTTGTGATTGAAGCTGAGATTGGAGTTTTTTCATTGTTGCTTCGTCTTGTTGGGAAATTGCTGTAAGTTTTTTGCCGATTCGATCATGGATGTCCAGATACTTGGCCACACAACGATCCAGACAAACAGCTTCACCTTTACTCAACTCAGAGTCCCTGTACTTTGGTGGAATGCATTTTTTCTGACATGCTGTTGTCATCCTGGAGAAAAGAAAGAAAAAGAAGATAAAATTTATTTAATTTTTCTGACTGATCCAGCTGATCCTGTTTTCAATATTCTATCTTAAAACAACTCATAGATGCATCTTGTGAAGGCCTGTAGAAATAGTGTTTCAAATGAGTGAATTAATCTGTGCTGCAAGCATGTTCAGGTAGAGTGCAATTTAGCACCAGAAACATGCACAATACACCTTTAAAAAAAAAGTCACAACCAATATAAATTTATGCAAAATGACCGTCTTTAACGTGAAAGTAATCAGCAGCGCAAAAGAACATTTTGTTCAGATACATTTATTTTAATGTGTGGATGTGCATTATTCTGTTGATTACAATGTCATTCGAATTTTTTTTGTTGTTTATAATAATAATAAAAAAAAAGTGCTTAACCCTAGACTGGAAACTACTATTTTAAAGGCTGATTAACTGGGTGGCTGTTTTTGTTGTTTTTTTTTTAATGACTGGGGATAAATTGAGGGGCCAGAAAAAAAAAGTGTAACAACCCATGGCTGGGTGGATGGATGTACTCGGCATTTAACGCTTAGTGTAGAATTATTATTTTAAAAATTATACTGAATCTGAAGTAAATTTAAAGGGCGTAGATAATGCATAGAATACGGGCGGAGCGATTAACCCTTCCACAGCACTACCACTGAATTACGATTTATTTCCGACACTTGGAAAAGGGTAGTTGGGGGGGTGCGTGCCGATACTGGTATAACAGCAGAGAGCAGGCCAGGGATCTTTCTATCTCACACTGGAGAAGACCGAGGGCCTGTTCCCGACGAGGCGCATCCATTACTCTGCAGATGGGGCTGAATGTGTAACCGAGAGGAGGGGAGACAACTCTAGGATCGATTAACGCCGCTAACCCCCTTCGGGGACCAGGAGCCGGGTACGACAGATCCAACCTCGCCGGGAGTCTAACGCAGTGAAGCGTCACTGGGCAGTCCGAGGGTGGGGGAGAGCTCGGCCCCGTTACCTGTTGTACATGTCCGCCATCATCTCCATCTCGAGGTCGACGACCAGCTTCATCTGAGCTTCGTTCAAAGCCATCAGAGGGGCTGCACGTGCGAGGCGAAGGAAGCAGAGGAAACCAGAGAGGGGGGGGGCGGGAGAGAGAGACCTCTGTTGGACGCTTCGGGTGACCAATGAGAGCTCAGCGCTGCTCAGGGGAGGTAATCGGCGTTTTTTTTTTTGTTGTGGGTGGTTGGGGCGGGGAGTCGAGAGAGCGATATTTTTAACAACGTAGTTGTTTATTTGCATTGTTCGACAGCCATGGAGGAAGTGGGAGCTGGTCCGGCGGGGCCCCGCTCGTGAGGCGGAGCATTCGGACGACTCCCGTCTCAGTCGGCTGCCGAGACTTCATCTGAGCGTTTTGTGTTTCAGTGGACGAAGGGTCGGTCGGGATAGGAAAGCGAAAGTGAGTCGGGAGGTTTTATTGTTTCCCGTGGGCAGGAATTCCGCATTAGTCACGACGACCGGTCGGTCTGCAGGAAGAAAGCCGCCCTCTCCCTCTCTCCCTCTCTCTCCCATACTTGTAGGGGAAGGAGCTGTGGACCAGAAGCTGGCGATAATGGAGGACACTCCGGCAGAAGACAAGAAGTACTGTAAAAACTGGTGAGTAAGTAAGCAGTCAGTCGCTCGCCCGCCCGCCGCTCGGGTGACAGTTCGAGGAATTTTGTTGTTCCTTTTTTCTTTTAAAATCCCCTCCCCCCTTATTCTCGGCGAAGGAGAAGGGGACTGTGTGTGGGGGGGGTGTTTATGTTTACTGCGCGAGCCGTGGGTGTGGAGGCCATTGATTTACTGGGAGGAGGAGGAGGAATGCTGTTATGGCCGTCAAGCGGAAGATGTCGGCCAGCTGACAGTGGTATCGCGCCTGAAAATAGTAGTAACCCCTTCTCCAGCCCCGCGCGCTGTCTGTCTTATCGTAGGCCGCAGCCCCTGTTCTAGTCGGCGCGCGATAAGCGTTCATATCCTAGTCTTCTAACTGGCTGAGCTCCTCGTTGAAGGGGTGCCCAACGCCCTGGTGATTCCCCCATTGACGGCTCTAATCCGAGGGTTTTTCCCGTTTGGTTCAGTTACTCTTACCCAATATGATGATTGACCTCTGGTTTTGTTCGTGAACTTTGAAATGGATCTGGGAGGAGGAAGTCTGTCATGTGTATTTAAAAAAAAAAAAAAAAAAAACTTCCTGTACGTGGATAATAGTATCTATTTCCTTGTCCGTGGGTTGCCTAACCTTTTCTATGAAGAGAAAGCTGTTGGTTCTTAGTCATAGTCCACAAAAGAGAATGTCAGAGGAACTAAGCTGTGCAGTCCTTCACTGATATTCATAAGCCCCACACACACACAGTTCCCTGTCTCCTTGGAATAAAATGAAGTACAGGTCGAGAACCTGTTATCCGAAATACTGAAAAGCTCCAAAATCATTTTTGGAGTTCCTTCAGTGGAAAAATTCCAGAGGGTCCTGGGAAGGTTCCTGGCCGACACACAGGACCTGACACACTTGATGTACATGCATTACTCACTGTAATTTTTGTACTTTGTTCGTGTGAATATACTTTGAAAATGTCGAAAAATCCTGCAAATGCCCCTAGGATACCAGTAGGCTTACCATAGTGATAGCTTACCTTTCTGATGGTTAAATGTACATCTTTTTCTTAGGTTTCATGCACAAAATGATTTTAAAATATTGCATAAACTACCTGTAGACAATGTATCCATGTGCAGTTATAATGTTGTAAATGAGCTTGTGCCCACTCCCCAGTGAGTTAGCTACCAAATTATGCTGGTATATCTATATTCCAAAATCAAAAACATATTTGGCCCAATGATTTTGGATAAGGGATTCTCAACCTATGGTCTTATTTAGATCAAGTTTTTTGAAGTTTTATTTTAAAAATAATACTAGCAGAATGGACAAAGGTAAAACTACATGAAAGCATCAAGACTCAAATACTTGTGTAGCTAATAAGAATCTCTTGAGGTTTTATATCCTTCTGACTGTACTTTGGGTTTCGTGTTTATCTAATTGTGATAAATTAGTTGACAGTAATTTTACCTATAAAAATGTATCACATTATTCCATGATGTTTCTGGTACTGAATATCTATAAAATTTAAGTACTATTTACTTCAGTTGTATTCAGTTTACAACCCATCAGTTTAACACCCTACCTGTAATTAGTGGCATAGTGCACTGGCAATTCTTGAAGCAAATTTCTTTACCCCTTTGGACAATAATGTTTGGACACCAAACTAGTGTAGGACAACGGTTTTTGAATATTGTACTTTACTGGGCTGGACTAGGATTTTTGAATAAAAATTTGCTGCCCTCAGGGTTTGGATCTGTTCTATTGAATCATAATTAGTACAAAGTTGGCTAGCTGTTTAAGTCAAACTGTTTCTCAGTTGACATCATACAATTGTCAAATATAATAAATCTAGTGCTCTCAGCTGTAACTGATTATCTGAAAAGTTGAGGTAGACTTACAAGCAAAGATTCCATTCAGAGTAATTGCATTTGTTTTAAAAAATTGCTAAAGCATGCACATGTGAAGCTGCTAATGTTATAAGTGAGAGATTGTTACAATAGTATTAGTGATGAGAAAGTATATTCATATTGCTGAGTCAATATATGGATTTTTTTTTCAGCAAGCAGGATGTGCCAGCTGTCACATTTATTATGCATGAAATCCACTGTCAGCGGCACATGAGGCTGTGCGACATATGTGGGTTACTAGTATCTCGTAGGGAATATGATGATCATTACGAATCTGAGCATACATTAACACACTGTGACAAGTGTGGGGATGAAGTTCTGAAGGGAGACCTAGAAGAGCATAAGGTAAAAAAAAAATAAATGCTATTATCTGATTGTTTTTTGTTTTTTTTATAGTTGTGCCATTGAAGTTCTGCTTATTATTTCTTTGTGCATTTGAGTTGATGTACTGTCAAAGTAGATCAAGCTCAGTGCTACAACAAAGGATTTTTCAGTTATCCAGAATTTAATTAAGGGGAATACTTTTTTCAAATTTAAGATTGAAGAATTTCTTCTGAAATACTCTGCATTTAAGTAGAGGCAGAAATTAAAAACAATATTGGACATGCATTTATGTGGCTTGAGTTTATGAAACTTGTAAAAAGGGATTTATGAAAAGTTAGTGATCTTTAAAAAAATTTAACTTTCTCTGCCAAGGTTTTTGATGTCATTTCCATTAACGGGGTTCACTGTTCCATTGACAGATTTGGAATTTCCCAGGGGCATTCACCAATGCTTAAACTAATACCTGGTGCTACTGATCAGCCAT
This sequence comes from Nautilus pompilius, assembly GCA_018389105.1. NCBI lineage: Eukaryota > Metazoa > Mollusca > Cephalopoda > Nautilida > Nautilidae > Nautilus > Nautilus pompilius. The sequence goes on along the minus strand of JACATO010000598.1, from coordinate 975,478 downwards.
CTATCAAGTGTCATAAAAATTATTAGATTGGTGATCTCCAACTTTGGCAATCAGTGTGATGTGATCATTGATCAGAGATCTCCAGATTTGACAAGGAAAGAGTTTTTAAAAAATAGGAAAAATGAGATGTAGTAGGTTCTTTACTCTGGCTCAAATGTTTTTAGAGGATTAAAAATTCCAGATTTTTATTTTAAAATGTTCACATTATGCACAAATAGTCTTGTACTTATGTTCCTGAGATGCAGTTAGGTCATCTTGCTGGTAGTGTCTTGGTACAATATTTTCTCAAGCTACAGCACTCATTGAGTGGATAGGATAACGTTTGAAATAAACAGACAAGATGCTATCTTCACCTTTTTCTAAGCCCCAAAGCATTGTTAAAACACCTGAATGTTTTGCTTGGTACCCTTATTAGCTTCCCCTGTGATTGTTAGATTTCTGCTAGCACTCTAATTAAACAGTACTTAGGCATGTTGAAAATTTGTAACAGTGAAAGTTCTGACTCACTACAGTATTGGAGCACAGATAAATAACACAAAAAAGTAAATATCTCTAGTAGTGAATAGTGAATCACTATTTTTGTTTATACATTTTTTGATATTCATTTGGTCAAACATTTTTTTAAATTTAAAAGCTTTGTTAATGCATTATGACCAGCCATTTCTGCTAATAGTTTATACTGTGAGGAGACCCCTTAATAAATGCTGAATTAGTATAAAGAAAAAACTAGGATAAACTTCCATGGAGCATATTCTGGACAGTTAATGGAATTAATAGCTATCGTGTATTAGTGGTTTTTGTTTTTATTCAAATTTCTTAACTTTAGTTGTGATGTCATTTTTTAACTGTGAAGGAGTTAGAATGGATGGATCTGTACATTTTTATTCTCTTCCAACAGGAATCATCATGCCCTCATAGACTGGTCCATTGTTGTTACTGTGACATTGAACTGTCTTACAAAAGCCTTGCTGAGCACGTGGACTACTGTGGCAGTCGTACTGAAGCATGTGTTAAATGTGGACAGTACATCATGCACAAGGACAGAGTGAAGCATGATGACAGTAGCTGTAAATATCCAGAACCAGCAATTAGCAATATAAATGATGCAAGCAGCACCACCAATATGAATTATATTACAAAGTTAGCCAAGATAGATTCGTTACATAATTCCAATGGTAGGAAAGTTTATTTCCAGGAAAATGGGCAACATTCACAAGCCAGAAACTCAAATCTGTCTGGTTCACTACCTAAAACTAAAATAAAGATTAACAAACAGACAAAGGTGAATGATATTAAGGCCTACAAGTATCCTTCAGTGTTACCCAAAAGGTTTCATAACAATGTGCCTTGTTCCAGAGAAGCTGCTGCTGATACTCTGAGTCAAGTACAGAATGATTTATCACGTTCCCCTTTAAAGTCCAGGGTGCCAGTGATGAAAACCCCTGAGAAGAAAACCGGTGTAGAGCAGCTGCCTTATGAAGAATCTCCTCAATCTAACCTGCTGTCAAATAGCAAGTGGTTCAGCAGAGGAAGTGACAGACAGAAATGCAAAGAGCTTCCTCTGAGGAAGAACATTGGCACCAGCCACAAGACTGACATTAACAGGAAATCAGAGCTGAACAAGATGAGAGGTAAGCTGGACCAAGGAAGTTGTTGATCTGGTGATGTAAATTCTGCTGACTGGCAGAGAACATAAAATCAGTATAATGACTTTGTCAAAGAGCATTAATTTTACTTGCTACTGTTATTTTCATCAATAGACTCATCTGAAAATGACTTGTATATTATGAAAAGTTTGTTTTCAAAATATTAAGTTATTTCTTAGTATTATAACCTATTTTCAGAGTATACACAGAATGTTGTTTCCAATGGCAGATACGAGGATCTTACCAAGGGTTAGTGATAAACTTGTTCTGCATGTTGACTACTACTCACATTGACAGTAAATCAAAGTTTCTATTTTTTAATTGGCAATTCTATGGGAAAAGCTTTTCTTTCTACCAGTTGCTGTCTAGAAACTATAATTTTAGCAAATTCTTCAGTATTTATCAAAGTCATATAAATAACTAATTATGACCACTACATGTCAGTTGTGTGTGACATTGATCTTCAGTTGGACTTCAAGTTAAATGTTGCTGGTACTGTTACAATTAATACATTTTGGAAAAAAGAATGCTAATAAGTTTACTGACTTTGAATTATTGAAAGATCTTGTTAAACAGTTTCTAGTTTTCTTTAAATGTATCTCATCTAGCTGAAAGATAAATGCTATTCAATTCAGACTGACTTGACTGAAATGAAGATTAATAATAAAAATTAAAGAATTGTTATGGAACTTTTGCTGTTTCTTGCACATGGTTAATTTTTTAAGCTGACATTCACAAACAGTTCTAATCGAATAATAAGACATTATCTTGGACAACTGTTTGAGAAATGGTTATCAAATTGCTAAATATACTTAGTTATATTACTATTTCACCAACTCTAGAAATTCTTTTTAAGTCTGAAAATGTATAATTTATTTTCTAATAGTTTAGAGGCAGGGTGTTTTATTTCTAAGTATATAAGTTGACAAATTAAGCATCACCAAACTTTCCATAAACAATTTTTTTTCAAAATGACCCTATTAATCTAACAAAAAATGGGACTAAAAAGTGACAGTATCAGTGTTTAGGAAAAGAGATTGTGTGATGACTCAGTATTCTGCTCACTTTGTAATGGCATGGAGAAAATAAAAATCTGTTTAATAAAGTATTGCTGTAAAATACCTGGTCTCTTGAGATCTTTGAATACCATGCTTGATCTTCCTTGTCAAGTGTATGGGTGGTTTCCTCATCACTTGTGCTGCTTACAAGATGTTGATAAACAACATTCAGGTGCTAAAATGTTCCTAAGGGATACTTACAAATGCAAGCAAATGCACTTGTTTTGATAGTTTGTTGAGACTGATGTGTGAGAGAAACCATAAACAGCAATAACTAATATAGTAATTATGGGCGTGGGAATACATAAATATCATTCTGTATTGTCTCAAATTTCTGACAAATGCTTTCCTATTTTGCCAGCAGGCAGAAATTTAACTTCATTACTGCTTTGAGGAAGTAGTAGGATAGATACAAATGTTCCACCTTTTGTTAAGTCTTGAATAGAGTAAGTGAAAAGTTTTGCTATGGTGGTTATTACCTGAAGTTTATAGCCATATTTTCAGGAAATCACTGAAGAAATATTGCTTTTTTTTTTTAAGCCTGTAATATCATTTTGTGATGGCAAGCACTGTCCTCAGTGTTCCAGAGGTTATATATCCTATTTGTTTACATGACAAAGGAAAATCAATTAAAGGATTATTAACAGTGGCAAAGTTTACTGAAGGAAAATTTTTCTGTCCGAAACAATTTGCTTATATAGTTTGAAAACAGTAATCTGAGATTTTCCACAATTCCTTACTATAGGAACTTTCTGAACCCCTTTTCATCAGTTCCCATTGGTATCATGGCATGTCAGGGTTAGTGGTGTTTAACTGAATATTGTCTTTTAATTTTGTGGTTAAAGCTGTTTTTAGAGGCGAGACTTAGCTAGCGCTAGTCAGAGGCTGAAGACTGATATCTGGGTTTGTGGGCTTTAATCAACCTACATTTGTTTGTACGATTTGATTTAATTTTATTTTAGTGATCTATATTCCCTGCGAGTTTTGTGGCATGCAGTTTCCAAATGATGTTTTGATTCAGCATCAGGTAAGTTCATCTAATCGTTAAAAAGAAAAACTTGCCAGTATAATTCTACCTGATATACACACCTTTTGCATTTTATGTAATAAAACTTTTTTTTTATAAGAGTTTGCCTCTATAAGAGGAACTAATACTTAATTTAATGAGAAAAATTCTAGTTAAATCTTCTATTTATTACAAACCAAATTGAATTTTTTTTTCAAATGTTAATACTAAAGTTACCTATGTTAGTTTTAAAGCATTTATTCTGTGGATCTTTGGAAGTGCTGTACAATGGCCTGTATTTAGTTAGAACAATTAGAATATTTTTTGTGTAAATTGGTTCTGTAAAAATGTTGGGTTTTCCTCTGTTGTAGATTGGTTGTCATCCGTCAGTGTGCCTGCCAAAGAATACTGACAGCGGCCTTGTTGATTTTGATTCTACTCCATCCATGGATGGTAAAGCTTATTTTTGGTAAGACCAGAACACACTACAACATGATGCATTAGCATTTACAGCTTTAATCTTTCTTTTTTTTTATTTGTAATGGCTGGCTTCTGTATAGATTCTTTACCCTTAAAATGTGTAGATTTTGGATTAGCTGGTTAATTTGATTGTTTCATAAAAGACTTGATACACCATCAGTCAGATGATTTGTTTTGGTCTGATTACTTGGTTTCTTTTATATTTCAATGCTTTTAATAAAGCAGTGAACTGATTTATGATTTATTCTGGATCTCAAAGCTGCATCAGTATAAAAACTTAATTCTGAGAGATCGTGGTAAAATTTTATTGAAGACAATTATCTTTTCAGTTTTATAAAAATTGGTAAACTGTGTTGTAATTTGCTTGATTTTTATAGCTTAAGATTTCTCAGTACATTCTGACAAAAATGTAATAGTTTGGATGTACATTTTTTTAAAAATTCTGAATGTCTTCACTGTTGTTTTTGCAGAGATCTCAAATGTAAGACTTCAGATGTTCATCACTGACAAAGTATCAGCTGTCAGTAATGTCAGAAGAAATGCATGCAGTCGGTGCATATCAGTTCCTCTAACTAGACCACACAGACGAGTGATTGAAATTTTGAACAGACATTTTATTTTAATCATCAGCATCTGGTTAAAACCATTTGTTCACTTTCGTCTGAGTTATTAAGTAAAAAAAATTTGTACATACTCTTTTCTTAAATGTTGGGATCTATTTTACAATTTTTGCTTGTTTTTAGACTACAATGTTTTCAAATATATTTCAACTCAATGGCCATTCAATCTAAATTATAGACAGAATCTCAACAGAAGTCAGTGTACCACTGAAAACAGCTGTTCTATTGATAGTTAATTTTTGGCTGCTATAGCTAGATTATTCATTGTGCCACTATTCAGCACTGAATACTCATTGCTCAGATTGGCCACCCTCTGCCATAAATGTTAGCTTGGTCTGTGCAATTCTAAGACTGCCTGTGGGTCAGGAACCTTCCTCTACCTCTTTAAACTGTACAAATCTGATTTTTTTCAGGCCTCCCAATTGGGATCCTACTCAGAATGCAGCTGATGATGAATTAATTCCCTGTGAGTTTTGTGGAGATAGATTGAAACTTGACTTCTTTATGCAGCATCAGGTAGGTGTGCTAGTGTCCATCTTACACCTTATTTATCTGTGCAATATCACTGCGAAGTTTATATTTTTTTTAACTTTAAAAAAAAATTAATGTCTTTATATGGTTCCTTGATGTCGGTGATTGTGAGAAATTGACATTAAAATTCAATGGTTTTTAAAAAATTTTTTAATGTCTGTCTGTCCTGTTTTATATATATTGGTTCTAGTTCAATTGTCAATGGCAGCAGTTGGATTCACCGTGTTTGTCTGAGCACCGCACTTTGTTCAACAGCGAGTTGTACAAAGATGCCAGTCAATTCAAACCAGCCCCAACCAACATACATCTTGAGGAGTCAGGCCTGCAGACGAGGGATTGTTTGCAGAGACAGTACAATTCTAGAAAAATCCAAGCAAAGTCCAAGGATAAAGCGCAGGGCCACTATCATAAAATTGCTGGTTGTGAGACAACCCTAAGCAGTTTGATAAAGGATGTGGACTCACCAACTGCTGCTCTACTTGCTTACCAAAATACTGAAAGCAAATCCAGGAAGTCTGTTAAAGAAGACAGCAATAAAAGCCTGCAAGGTGTTCCCAGCTTTAAACCAGGTAAAGTGGCCATCAAGCCATGTTTAAGATTTGTTAGGTTTTTACTATGCAGAGATGGTTTGAAGTTCTAAATCAAATAGTTGATGTTAGTTGGATTTTGTCATTATCAGTCATTTATTCCAGACTCTCTTTGTGATTAGTCAAATAGAGGCATGGATTCTCATGCCACAGAACAGTCATTAGAGATTCTCTGTTGGAAATATTTAGTTTGCTTACCAAACATCTCCAAAAAATTGTTTGTAATAATTGAAATTAGGAATAAACAGCTGTTTTGTACTTGTGATAACTGCTCTAACCACTGGACTACCACAATCAACGTCTTAGATATAAAAAAAACAAATTTAGCTGCGAGAAATTGTGGAGGAAGGATCTGAGTTAGAAATCAGCTTCCTTTTTTTTATTGGTGGTTTTTTTTTTCACGGCTTTAAGGGATCTTCTGTGGGTTAAAGTGTAAGTTTGATATTTTCTAAAATTAAATGTTCTCTAATCACTTTCGTCTATGATTTTCTCACTTTTTGTAGCAGCCCTGCTGTGCACATTTATCATCCAGATTATTTAAAAATTGGCAGATTTTCTGTATATCTTAAAGGCAACGATGCTCTAAGGTTTTGTTCTTTGTTATTGAGGAGGCAGAGTTGTGATTACAAACAAAATTTTAAAAGTAATTATCTAAAAGGGATGAGTAGTTCAGAAGGATCTGTCAATTTTGCTAAATATCACCATTTCCATGGTAACTGAATAAAAACTGAATGACTTGTATTTGATGGTTATACGTTTTTTAAACTTAGGGTCAGTCTGTTTTATTTCAGACTTTCTGAATTATCCACCAATATCTTGCCAGATTTTTTATAACTAAAGATTAATAATAACAACTTAGCAGAAGGGACAGTTGTTGGTCACCAAAACTGAATGTTGTTGCCTTTGGGCTGGAAGAATAGTTTTCCCTCTTAGTATCTACAGTAAATACATCTGCAATTGTACATGTGGGTTTTATAAGTTATTAATTAGTCACCTGAATGAATGTTACTGACTTTGTTCCTACTTCAGTTAACTAGCACCAATCACTTTCTTCCCTGTACTTATTGTTTTATTATGGGTAATAATAATGTTGATTAGAATTTCCTTGAATGGCTGAACAGATTTACTTGGGGAGCTGTTGTAAATGAGTCAAGTGTTTTTTTATTTCTTTATTTACTGTTTAAAACCTTCAGCCTTGTGTATTGTATGAAATTTCTATTTTTTCTCAGGAAGTAAAAGTTCTTTACCACATGCTCAGGGCAGGCTCCCACAAAGTGATTCTGAAAGACAACAGGAGTAAGAATGTTTTATTGATTCTTCTTGCAGCTGATGCTTTATCCCATTGTTCTGTTATTGACTGGTTGGTTTAGAAGTAGCTAATGGAAGCAAGGGCTGTCTGTCTGTGGACAAGTTTTTGTAGGTGGATTACAACATGGTGATTAAAACCAGGTTGTGATGACCTGCCAGTCTCCAGTAAACACTACTAGCTTTTTATGGGAAACCAGAGGACTAAAAATAAAAAAACCATGATCAATGTTTGTGTTCATAACAGTTTTGGCTCCGTTAAGATATTTGTTTTGAAAGGAAATGTTAAAAATGGGTAGCTGTACTTGTTTGGCAGATTCTCTTAGGTGGAGAGGTCTTGGCAGAATGGAGGTCAGACCATCACAGATCAAGCTGTTGGAATAGCTCAAGGTGAAGAGAAGTGGTTTCTCAACTGAGATCATTTTAAGTGTGCAGAGATGTATTGTCTGAAGACCATTTTAAGTTAAACCTTGGGTCACATGATTGCTGTATCACTTTTAGATCAGCAAAGCAGAACTTCATCTCTGAGCCAGCTCTGCAGTTACAGGGAGATCAGCCTCAACCATATGCACAAGACTGCATGAAAGAGGGCTCTAAGCAAGATGACCTGTGGTGTGTATCACGTTCATCTAACATGAAATAGGTGCCATAAACATGGTCACTCGAACACTACATGACCTGGGCCATCACAGTTTAGTCTTCAATTTGATTCAGCCTGTACTAGTCTGGAGGAAACATAGAAACATGCAATTAGTCAATGAGCAGCAGCATAAAAAAAAAGCAGGTGTACAAATCTGCATTTGTTTCAGGTTGTACTCTGGCTATACTGAGGTATATGGACAACATTCTGGATCCCTGTCTGACCATACACAAGATAGATTTATTTTAAAGGATAATAACACTCATCCACATGGGGCACATGTAACCAACCAATATCTTCAAAACAAATTGTTACTTGTATAATATGGCCAACACATTTCCTGAGCTATAGAGAATATTTGGGATGCCCTAAGAAGACATGTTGCCTCCCTCCAACTCCTTTCAAGATCTGAAAACTTTTATACAATGGACTTGATGATAGAATTATGGGGGGGGCACATTCTTAATTTAGTACATCTAACTCTATTTTGTTTACATTCTTTGTTGTAATTCCTGTTTTCTGATTTAGTCCTGCATGTTAACTTTTAGACCATTAAAATTTATTTGTAATTTACATATTTCTTTGATTAAATTTGTTACATTAAGAGTCAATGTTAATTGGTGAGTATATAAAACTTTAACCATTTTGGAAATTTTTTTGTTTGTTGCTTAACTTATAGAAACTAGTGTACTTGAAAATAGGTGACTATTAACTGGCCTGTGTCAAGTTTGAGTACTTGTTTTGTGCTGGTGTTAGCTGTGGACAACTATTTTGTTTCAGTTGAATCAGAATAGTCCTATTATACTTTCACAGGGCAATGTGCTCAAGACAGTATGAAATCTGAACGATACTCTTCAGGTAGCATACACTCCATTTCCTGTCACATGATAGTTTATTACAAGTTTTACTGGGATGTTTTTTACAGATTGCCTGGAAACACTGCCTCCAATGCACAGGGCCACAATCGATGATGTTAATGTGCTGTTTAAGGTATGGTTAGCAAGTTTGTTTTTTCTGAGAGTCCAGCTGAACTCGGCTAGGTGTAAACTAGTCGAGTTTTGTTTTTACCAGGTTACTGCCATTCATCAGTGTTTTATCATTCATTGAACCCCAGATTTAAATGAGAACATCACCTGGTTATGCACTCCTACATCAGTTATTCAGGTTCAGTGAGTGCACACTTTCATAACCAGGTAAATGGATTGTTTTTGCACAAACACTGCCTATTTACCTGTACTCTAATTTTTCACTTCGTATCTGCAGGAAAAACTGAAATACTTTTTTAATGCTGTTAAAAAAAAATATTGGGCCTAAACTTCTTTTAAAAGAGACGAGTGTTTGTTGACTTGAACAGAATCTATCCCTTACACATGCATTTGGTCCCAGTTTTCAATCAAGCTGGCAAAAGAAATTGGTGCTTGTCATTGTTTTTTTTTTTTAAAAATTGTTATTAAAAATATTCAATTGAGAATGCATAAGTCTAAAAGCAGAATTAAAACAACATAGCTCTGATTTTATTCTCACAATACATGAGCATCTAGTTTGGTATCACTTAAGGGCCTGGAATCTGCCTTTTGATATATTTTTTTTCCTCTTCTCTCTGGTAGTTTGTGTTCAAGGTTTTTAAACAGTATTTTGCTTGGAACCAACTTTTCAGTTATGTCAGCTTTGCCTGTTGCAGTGAACCAACACATTTCAACATGTTAGACTGAAATCACCTAAACTCTGACAAAAGACTTAGTCATTGGAAAGGTAGATTTGACAGGAATCCAGCCAACTTAACTGGTTGTGAGAAAAATTCTTAATAGGGTGTCATTCTCTGGGGAGTAGTGACGCTCATGCAGATGCATCACTTGCAATTCTTGAGAATTATACAATAGTCTTGTTCCTCACATAAAACTGGCCAGAGCAGTGGTAAAGATGTGATCTCTCTACTACTACTAGTCTTTAGACACCAGCTGTTGTTGACATTTCTTCAGAGTATATTTTTTCTTCCATGTTTACCATAAGCTTAGCATAATTCAGGCAGGTGTCAGTCACTAATTGATCCTCTCAAAGCTATTAAAGTAAAAGCAGATCCTCAAAGAAAGAGTTCATGAAGAGGAACCCTGACCATCTTGGTCTCACTAAAAGCTTTCATTTCTTTGGACTTGTAAAATCTGTTCATCTGAAAATGATTGGTTCTTATTTACTAAAGAATGAAAATAAGAAAATGCAGATAGATCTCTGTATGTTGTAATGTTTCAAAGACAAATTGGATAAAGATAGCATTTGTATGTTGATGATTGTGGATGCATCCAAAGAAACTAACTAAATTAGTGCTGTCATTTTGGAACAGGTTCTGAATTGTGAACCAAGCAGCTTGTGGTTTGAACATGAGGTAAGGACCTCACTAGGGCTCTGATGATTTCTGATTTAATTTATAAATTAAATCTAAAGAAAGTAATACTATCTATAATATACATTTCTGGATGAAATTTAGGGTCTCTTATTTAGGAAAGTGCAAATATTTTTTTGCTTGTTGTATCTAATTCTGAGTTCATTAAATAGGTAGCTTTGAACTTTTCAAATCCTAAATTCTTTCTTTCATTCCTGTTTGTGTTGTATTCAGATAGTGTTTTTTTTTTTTGTTTTGGGAAGGACTTAATTTAGTGACAGTTCAGGGCTAGTCTGAACAAGCTGAATGGTTTAATCAAAGGTGACCTGTGGACACCTATACTTTCTGAAGATCACAGCCTAACACGTTATCAAAGCAACACAAAGATGTTAAGAAAAACTGTTTGCTGAGTTAAAAGCTGTTTTAAATTGTGCTTTGTTTATTTTTCTTTTACTTTTCAGATTCAGTGGAGAATTTTAATGGATTGGAACAGAAAGACATTAGTTTCTCACATCTGTCGCTATTACTTGCTGGTTGATGATTATCTGTATGATATACTTTCAGAAATCTGAACTAGAATGAAGCCACATTCAGGAATCTATTGATATATTTTATTCTGGTTTGTTAACTTCTAATGGAATGGTAAGACCGACTGTCACTTCTGAGCAAGAATTGGGATTATGCAATTATTTTTTTTAAGTTGTTTATGCAAAGACTTTGAGCTGTAAAATTTCCAAGGTTATAGGTCATCTGTTTTATCTTAAAATGTACATTTGTTTCTTCTACCACCACCCATCAGAATTGCTAAATTTTACCAAAAATGATGTAAATAACTTATAGCTGGGTAACTTTGCTAATTTACATCTATAATGGATGTTTTGTTTTTTGTTTTTTAGGAATTCCAACAATAGTTTGGGTCAAAGGCACAAAAACGTAGAAAGTTCAATTAGATGTGATGGTTATTATAATCACTTTCCTAGCCTACTATTTTGAGGTTTTTCTACTTTATTTTATCATACTGATTATTAAAGACATTTAATTTGAAAGTTTTAATTATTTAGGTGAGTTTCTTCTCTTCAGGAAAAAAAAAACTAATTACAGGTGACCCTCGATATGAGTGTTCCTGAAAGACCTCGCATAAATGAAATTCGCATATCTGGAATACTTAATTAAATGCAAAAAATAGGGTTATGTTCCTCGAACTTAATAAACACTATTATAGCCATACACTGGAGTTTGTCATCAGTCACGGGTGGATGTTGATTGTCCAGGATGAGGTGCCAGATGTTTTAAGTAGTGGAACAGAACTAGAGGTGACACTTTCGTCTGAGGAACTGCATCATGCTTGTCTGCTTAGATAACCATTGCTTTTGTGCATAAAGTTCCTTGCAGCCCAGGTTTAAACTCCTTTCAGAACTAGGGTCTGCATCTTCTAATTTTTGCAGCCTCAGCATCCAAAAAAATTTCTGCCGGCTTCATTAAATCCTGGATTTGAATGACAGTCGGTGTGTTTTCGATCCTGTTCTGTGCAAACATCTCTAGGTCTTCCCCACCAAATTCCTCATTGTGTGACTCAAGCAGCTCTATAACATCATTCTCTTCCATGTCACTGAATCTGTCATCTCCTGCCTTGCATCCAAGAGTTAAGATGGTTTTACTTCAATCCAAGTAAGCCTCGATGTTGTCGATAGCATTCTTGATGTTGAAAGACTTCCACCACTCATGAATTGTTGGCTTGCTACCAGGGTTGTCAAAGTTGTTGGCAACATCAAGCATCTGGGAAATGTCCCTGCATGGAAAATACACCTTGAATGTAGCAATAATGCCCTGGTCTAGAAGCTGGTTGAGTGAGGTAGTGTTGGATGGCAGGAACAACACTTAGATGCTAAGATTGACATTTTCAGGATACTTTGGATGCCCAGGAGTGATGTCAAGGATCAGTAAGTAGCACTTTAAAATCAAAGTTAGGCTTATGATAACATTCAGCTTCCATAGCAAAAACTTGTCCAGTTACCCAACCATTTTTATTAGTAGTCCAATGTACAGTCCTTTCAAAGTAGGTGGGTTGTGAGAGTGGTACACCAGGAGAGGCTTCATCTTAGTCACCTGTGTCACCACAGCAGCAGCAGTGTAAGCCTGTCTTTGCATGTTGAAACCTGGGGCAGCGTTCTTTTTACTGATGCAAATTCATTTTGGCATTTTCTTCCAATATAACCTGGTTTCATCTGCGCTAAAAACCTTAAGGCTATATCCCATCTCCACAGTGATGACCTTCAGGAACTTGGCAGTAGCAATGTGGTCAGCACTTGCAGGTTATTTGCAGACAGAATCTGCACAAACTTGACAAACCAACCTTTGCTAGCAAAGGCAGACTGGATCAGCAATACCTTCCTCACCTACTACACAGTTGTCGAACTTCAATGCTTTCGTATACGCAACAGTCTTACTAAGATTCAATTTATTCTTGGTCTTGTCCTCTACGTACAGAGATGATAACTTGGCTGATAGTAGTAGTGAATTACTGCAGAACGAATCTTGTCATTTTCATAAATGCGAATTTTTCTCGCAGATACAACTTCGAATTTGCATATATCGAAGGTCAGTACATGGATTCTGTAGTTAAGCCTCATGACCTCAGCACCCACCCATACAGAAAAAAGTTAGTGTAAATAAATGGAAATCTCTTTAAATGCCCATTTGTTTCCTGAACTGTTAAAATTATTTTGTGGTGGTTTTAAATTTCAAACAGTTGCAATGGTGTGTATAGATAAAAAATTAGCAGGATTCAAATTAAACTTCTCAGTTTTCTTAAAGTAAGGGAAAATACAAGGTGAATTTATTCATGTTATCTATGAATTATTTCCATGTCATATTTTGCTGATTTGTACAACTTATGTGCATTGAAGAAAAAAATTTAGATTAACTGTACATCAAACCAAAGTGTTACATGGATTTTGAAAAATATAATTTCTTTAATATTAAAGGAAAAGAAAGATTTTGGTCAGAAACAGTTCTTTAGATAGCTGACCACTGCTGTGGTGATCTTATACTAATTTTAAGTCTTTATCCAGGCATATAAGTAGATGGTTTTTTAGAATATGACTCAGTAGAAATTGTGAATTTAAAGTTATGTCCAAATGTTTTTATTTCATCAGTGAAGTAGGGTAACTTGTTTCCCTGACATCTTTTAACTTGGTGGTCTTAAGAAAGAAAATGAGACCAATGGCTGGTCGTGAAATTCTCGTTGAAGCAGCATCCAGATTCTGTGGTGTGATTACTTGGTGCTGCTGTAGCACGCCTTGTATTCCTCCCTTAGGAAATCTGTGGGGAATCATTGAATGTACCAGAATTGCTTGATCATATGCTGTGAAGTATGGAGTGATGCCTTGTTGTAAAAGTGGTGTAGCCTTGTCACGTCATGTTTGACACTGGAAGAAATAAAGTTTATCCTCTTGTATGTTGTTGTTTATGGCTGAATGATTGAAAAGGTTCTAGTGCCACTATTTACTGAAGGAAAAAAAAAAAGTAATATTTTTGTTGGGGCAATAAAGATGGATATCCAATAAACAGGAAATTTTTTCATGTCTCCAGCAGAAGTTCCTTGTAATTTTTAGAACTAGCGTACAATAAACTAGGCACCTAGTCACCCTGGAGGGTAGATGGATGGCTGGGAACAGACTTCCAATTGGCAGTGAAGAGATAGCAGTTTAAAATAAATGTTTATTAAAGTTCATTCTTTCACCATGACCAGTCCTACATTTCAAAGGTTTTGTCAGGAAATTAACAAAGACTTTCACATGCAACTGGATTTTATATAAATAAATACTGTTTCTCAGAACGGTTGACAGTTTGATGTTGAAAATTAATTTTGTTTTAGAATTTTTCTTTGACTATGCTTTAGCCATTACATTTTGGACTCTAATACTTGACCAGATTTCTGAACAAGACAATATTGGTAAACCGAAGAGACTGGACTGGAGTTTCTTCTGGATGTCATCAGAAAGATTAGATGAATCTGTCATCCTGTGCTTAATTGTTTTATGATTTTGTTTTTAATTGCATTTGCATACTTTTAAACTATTCCTTTTCATTCAGCAGCAATATTTCAAAAGTTGACTCTTATTAAACTTTCCAAATGGCTGACCAATCACACAATCTTGTACGAGGTCTGTTGAAAAAGTATCCGACTATTTTTTCCTGTGGGAAGTAATGATGTTAGGGAGGCAAAAGTGTGCATAGTGGAGCTGTGTGCCTTCATGCGCATGTGTGGTTTTTGGAGGGCTTGCCGGTTACGTCAGTTGCTGTACTACTTACTCGTTGCATTTTCATTTAGTCTGTTATGATGGAACATGTGGAGCAACAATCTTGTATCAAGTTTTGCCAAAAGTAGAAACAATTCACAAAATTCAACAGCGAAATTTGTAATTTGTGCCCAAGCTGCTTTCTCAGGAACAACAACAACTTTGTCTTGAAGTTGCACAGGACCTGCTGGATACTGCTAACAGGGATCTTGAATTCCAGAATACCGTGATAACTGGAGATAGTCAGGTCTGGAGCAAAATCAAGATGATGCTGTTTTCTTTGACTACCGAGATGTTGTGCATCATGAATACATACCAAAAGGACAAACAGTCAGAAAGGAATACCATCAGGAAGTCCTCCGTGATGCAGTCCAGCATGAGCGCTCTTCCTGACTTCTGGTTGTTCCCAGAAATGAAGATGCCACTGAAAGGCTCCCACTTTGAGAGCCGAGAGGACATCATGCAGAATGCGATGGTGGAGCTGAGAGTTATTCCAGATGTGCTTTGAACAGTGAAAGGATCGCTGGGCTAAGTGTGGAGGCACAAGCAATTTAACCCCACCAAGTACGTAGTTTTTTTTTTTTTTTCCCAGCTTAGGTCGGATACTTTTTCGACAGACCTCGTACATGCTAATGAGACTTCAGTACAACTTGCACAAAACGAAGTCAACATAGGCAGAGACTTGAAAGTGGATACTTAATATCAATGTCAGTTTTTAATTGAACAAATTGGCAGGAAGATACACAACTTCTGCTTGTAAAATGGCAAACACTTTATCTAGCTTCACTAGCACAATTACATGTATGGTCCAAGAAAACCTGGCTAGTTTTGCTATAATCAGGGGCATGTTTTCTCTGCCACAAATAAATGATTGCATATGATGCTTCATCTTATATACAAAGAATAACAAAACTAAAGTGGCAAGTAGCCAAAGGAGAATTTCCAAAGTTCTGTAGAATGAACAAAGGTCTAGTAGAGTAATCTCATCTCTAAAGATACAAGCAACAACAACAGACTCTTAACAAGGTGCAGTTGATGACCAACACACACAGCCCGAATCATAGCTTCTTTTTAAACTTGGTGTCATCTGTCTATTAACTTAAGCAAACAATTTTAATTTTCTGCCTGTTTAGTTCTCTTACAGATCAAATATTTTGTACAAGCTCCTTTATGTTCATAATGAAAAATGCAATTCACTGAACAGCTTTTTTGTTGCTATTTGCTCTTAATTTACATACACTGTCACACATACTTGTGTTTGGCATGCTGCATAGACTTAGACATCTTTCAAAGGTTATAACGGCACCTTTCAAAATTAGCAAAACTATAATGTAGTTCAACATAAACTGAGCAAAGGATTTCTGTCAGAATGAGAGGATTCATCGTTAACATTCTGTACATATGGGCAGGTGTGGTTATGTTCATCTCATCTGTCCAGTCCTGTTGTTTATCATAACCTGAACCACCTCAACTAGTTTTTCCAATAAAAAATGCAGTTTTTAATAATTTTTTTTGGTCTTCTGATTCCTTCCTTTTGCCTGTCTTATCGATTTGTTATTTCCGTAGGATTTAAATAGCATTCTTTCAGATACAATACATAAGCCTAAACCATTTTTAGAAATTGCCTTTTTTTTTTTTATTCCTTACCTTGAACAAAGACCAGGTGTTGCAGATGTTTTTGTTTTGAACTCCTGTAATTTACCTCCGTTTGCCAGCATCCAACAAAATTCCAAAATAGCTTTGTCAGGTTTTCATTCCCCTCAACACAACCAGTTAATCAGTTTTCTTTCTACATTAATAAAGAAATCTTTTTATCCCAACTTTCCACTATTAATTTTTCTATTGTAGTGAAGCTGACACAACAGCTGTGTGTGTGTGTGCGTGCCCTGTTCCAAATGTTTAAGTTTAATTTCAATTCTCTGCCGACAAGAGAGTTCTCACTGATCCCGATGTTCCCCTCTGCCAATCATTACAAACTGTTAACAGGAAATTGAAGCATCATAAGTAAAGATCTATTTCCACAGTCAAATTTACAAAGGTAAAACATCATATCAGTAGGTTTTTAAATAGATGACTATCTTCAAGACGACGGCATGGTCAAGTGAGCCAGTGATCAACACAGACATTACATGGACAAATAAGTGCTGCCAAACAGTTTTTGCCTTCTATATAAATTAATTAATGTGCTATGCCAGGTTCCAAACAAAACAAAAAAGAACATTTCATTTTAGCATTAAGATCACAACACTATTAAAAACTTAAAAAAAACAAAAAACAAATGGAATGTATAAACAGTAATACTCCTGTGTGAATAAATAGTGAAAGTGTGTCAACAGGGGCAATTAATCTATCCATAATTACTTACGTATTCTCTGGTACAGGTAAAAATTTACAGAAAAACCAGCTTAGAACTTCTGCAAACCATTAACTTCCCTTGTAATCATTATCACAGACATGAGTTGGCAGCTAACACAAGCTATTTCTATTTTAGAAACAAATTAGATTTACTGTCATACTGTTGTGTTCTTAATTATATATATCAATGTACCAGGAGCTCCTAAAATACTAGAAATATTCACTGGGCATAAATGGAAAAAAAAACAACAGATGTTTCTAATTTTACTTACCACCTCGTAAATTCAGGAAGCCTCGTGTATCACATTCTCATCATGGTGAACTATTTGTTTTGCTTTCTACAGTTTGTTGGAAATTTTGAAAAAAGATAAGGAACAGTTTCATAGACATAGATTAGGCAATGAAATTACCAAACCACACTGAGTTCCCTATTACTATGCAAGTAAAAAAGAATGTATACCCTGTCAAGATATTTAGATCCAAGAGAAGACAAAACAAAATTCCTCAAGAGAGAGAGGTACCAATTTTCCACTGTGGATTTGTTTTAAAATCTTGTGATCTAACCACAGCAGAACAGGTACAGTTGTAGAGTGCCACCACAGTCAGGCCGGTCAACAACAACATACCTCACCATTCTCAATCTGCGTTATAACAAAATGGAAAATTCTTTGGTTCATACAATTTGGATTAAATTTGCATATTATAACACCATCCAAAGTTCTTAAGTCGTATTATCTACGTGAGCATTTTTAGTGCAATGAACTTATCAAGTTTAAATCACCTGCTGTCTCTCAGTTCTGGGAATGCAGTGTGTGGGGAACTGGTTGGCCCACGTTACCCTGGATGCATGCACCTGTTGTTCCTCTCGTTGGTGCCCCACTCTCATTTGAACACGTGGAGGTTGTACAGACTGAACCCCGTGACGCCCTTCACCGCGCAGTAAATGTAGACAACATGGTACACTGCAAAGACACACACAAGATTAGTATGTAAACAAAAAATACATTTCTACAAGCAAACAACCATCACAGCAAAAATTATATTTGCATAAAAATAAAACAAAAAAAATTCATTTATTATTGTAAATTTTACTGTGGGTAATTTGATCCATTAAAGAGGTGGCCAGTAGTTAGCCTGCTGGACCACCATGGTTGAGGGCTGGGACCAGCTCAGTTTGGTGTACCTCCTTGGCTGAACTTCTTCACCAGTAGACCTCTCAGGTTTTCTCCCACATCTAAAAATGAAAAGTTCTAGTAGGGTTTTCTGGATACACTGCACCCTAACCATTCCTGAAGAACTCCTCTCCAAGCATACCTAGGTACCAAGGATGATACCCTACACCTTCCCCTTCTAGCTCACTGCCATGAGATGTCCTTAGACCCCCAACAGCCAGGAGTTTGATGAGATGGCGACAGTGTACTCACCTCCAGGAATAAGGCAGATTACTCCAGCAATAAAGAGCACCACACTGTGGGAAGCTGCAAGAAACAAGACATGCGATAACTGATGCCATTTTAAATCTCCGAACATAATCAACAACAGGATTGGAAAGCTGTGCTAAATGAGACCAGTAAGGTTGTGGCTTCTCTGTTTGTTAAAACTCTAGAAAATCAGGTACAGATAAGTTCTTCTTACCTTAGAAAGACACTGACAAGCTACAAGTTTAAAGATAGCACACCTGCTTCACAGAAGATAGAATTTGCAATTACAGTTTCCATGTTCTGACTACAGACTGTTTGAATAGTTTCAACTCATTTCAACACATTTATAAACCTGCCTTTATTAACCCTTAAGCTGCAGTGATTATACACCCACACATGCACATGAAATTTTTTTTTAAAATGACTGGACAGACAGGTGCTCCGCTCATCCACCTGACTCCCCCAAATGAGGTCCCTCTTGCAGGAAACTCATAATGGCAGGAAAAATACTACGTACATCTACATGCATTGCAGCTTACGGGTTATGAAAGGGGTAATGTTTAAGACGACGGATAAGGAACATTTTCAACTTACAAAACTTTCAACTTTCCTTACCTTTTAGAAATTTACTGAAAACCAAGCTCAAGTTTAGCATTTTCTTTTAGAAACAAAATAAGTTGGCAGTTTATGTTTGACGATGCCTCAAAAATATCTGGTCACTAACTTTTTTTGGTAAGCAAGGTGCGGTGTTTTGTTATTTGGTGTGTGTGTGCGCGCGCGCTTAGAGCAGAGAGACTTCTCGGTGCAAGATGCACTGAGGAAAATGTCTAGGAATGGTTTTAAAATACCTACCCTGAGAAATCACAGCCACAGCAATTCCCGAAACAAACAGTACTAGAAAAACAAACAAAGTATTTACGCATTACTGATAATAGGTAACTCACTAGAACATTTACACCAACAATATATATATATATATATATATATTTGCATTTAAATATTTTTTCCCACCTTCCAAACAAAAAAAGGCATCTGAGAAATTGGGTTAATCTTTAGCCTGATGTACGGATATCAGGATTTCCAGAGTTAAGCCGCCACCTTTTTATAATTTTTAGAGACAAAGACAGCCAGCCAGAGACATTAGTTTGAAATGTCTCCGCGGTACTTACCGAGTCCCATCAATGTCAATGCAAAAGAACCCAACACTACTTTCCAATTATCTCTGACTTTGGGATGTTTATACCAACTGGAAATAAAAAGAAAAAAATTAAACAAACCATGCGAATTTATAAAGTATGACAGAAATAAAATGCTGTCTTTCAATACTTTGTGAACGTGACTGGTCACCTCAACTACAAACAATGCATTAGTGCAAGTCACAGCCACTGCGTTTACTGAAAACATTTTTAGTTACTGAACAGCTATGAAATTTCATTTTTAGCATTTTCCCTATTTTTATCTTCAATGCCAAATTTCTACAGTAAAATTAAAGTGAGTTTTTTGCTAATATGACACTTTATTTGGGGGTGGAGACAAAAACTTGTACGCAGGAAACACTAAAAGTCTACTTGGGCCACTTACCTGACTGGCCACCTAAGGTCTCGAACCGATCTCGTACAGACAGTTGTCTCTTCTGACCATGAACCTGATAGAGAATGTGATGAACCAGCACCAGGCCCCCTGTGTCTAAGAAAAGCAAAGAGAATTAATGAGAAAAATAGGCAACAAGTTTAAAAGGGAGAGAAATCGGGGTAACTTCTTTCTTGGGAAAAATTTAATCTGGGAGAAACTAATAAATCACAGAGGCATTCCGAAAAGTGGTCATTACAATTTTTATAATTAATTAATAGAGACTTCACTACTCAGGCATGAATGTAGTTGTTCGTGGCACTATTATCTGGCCTTCATGCACTCTTGATAGTTCGGTCAGAGTCTCTGCTGTGGATGTTGCCATTCCTCATCTTTTAGTTGGCTGTCACAAACAAACTTTGGACATTACACAACATAAACTGTTAGTTCAGCATGTTTGTTTTTCTTTTTCTTCAGAAAATTAATTTAAAGATGATACTTCGGTTACAGAAATCAGTGAACCGTGTAGATAAAACTTTGTTCTCGGTAGCTTATTGCGCAGAGGGGTGGGGGTGGTTGGCCCACTGGACTGCCAAGGCCGATGGCTCCAAGTTTGATTCCTGGTTGGGATTGGCTCAGCTTGGCGTCATAACCTCCCCTCTTTGGCATGGTTTCTACTCTTTCTTCGCCAGCCTGCCACATGGGTTTCCTCCAGCACCTAAAAATGAAGAGTTCTAGTGAGGATATCTCTCCATGCCAAAGTCAGAAGTGCTGGGTCCCTTATGACACAAGATAACAGCAACCGTACCCTGTTCTCTCTTTATAACGATGGCATACAACCCAACTCACTGAGCAGTCAGATGGCAGTTAGAAGTACAAATGCACAACTTAAAATAACTGCAATTGAACTTCTAGTCTTGCATGACACTGATCAAAAGTGATTAGACAAATCTGAATGAGGTAGACAGTTAATAAACCAAAAAGTTATTTAAGTTTTCTTTTTAAAAAGACATTTTAATGAACATTTTAACACTTTTAAAAATATACTATATGAATAAAGCAATAGAGCAATGTAAATTACTTAACTGTAAAAAAGTTTTAAAAAAAAACAAATCTGTAAAAAATACCATCTAATTATTTCAGTGTTGCTGTATGACTGAAGTAACCCTGCTTCCGCAGCTTGTCCTTCTAAAATATCAAATCTCAAACGTTTTACTGCCAGTACATACTTCCCAACTGAACTTACTCAACTGCTGGCTGTCATGTTGCTTCTTGGTTATTTTCCCAAAGTTACATTTCCAGTCATCCCTAACCATGCAAAGCCACAAAGTTCACCTACCCTACAGATTTCTTGCTGTTACTTTTTACGATAAGCGATGTACTTGCTTCATCATTCTGAAAGACAACAATGAAAAAAAAATCCTGAAGTTGCGAGTAGATTAGTGACCTCTGCAGCTACAAGGTTTATACAAGGTAAATATCAGACTTCTGCATCACAAGCTTATGCTACATGTGGGAATCTAATTTAAAAGCTTGGGAACCATGAAATGTGGGCTTAGCTTGGAAATAATCTAACATCAAACTCTGTCCCACAAGAAAAAGGAGAAAACTTAAAAAAAAAAAAAATGCAAATGCTTCATAAGTGAAATTAGTCTACATTTATCTTCCTTCGAGCTGTTAAAGTGAGGGAGGAGTCTATTTTAACTAGGGGCTGAGGAGTGGGCAAGTATTCTCCGCCTAATTTCGTGTCCTGACTTCAACAGAAGACCGCACATAACACTGGAGCCCACCCTTATCTAAGACGCGTTGTTGTTGTTGTTGTTTTTGCGAGGATGGGGTGGGGATATTTTAATGAAACTTCACTTAGTTGAAAGGCTGTGTTCATCCCCGGACTGGCCCCCCCCCCCCGGGGGAGGGGCGGGCACCACACAGGCGATTCGAACTGGTTCTCTTTTCTAAAATCGGCCAGTCGCACACTATCAAAACATAGTAAATCATGGTTGCATTTTCAAGACAGAAGAAACGCAGGGAGGTGGTGGGGACTTAATTTAGCCTGCATGGAGGGGGGTGGGGGTGGGGTGTTGCTGCTGGATAGCGTTAGGCGGGAGTGTGGAAGACGAGCGGAGTGTGCAGCTGATGTTCGACGGCACTGACGCATCTGCGGTTCGAGTGGGCGAGGAGATCAATACATCTAAGAGGGAAATCACTGGTGGTGGGGGGGGGGAGAGAGAGAGAGAGAGACACGTCAGCGGTGGGCGACTAGAAGTGGCGCAAGTGAGAGTTTCGGGGGGGTGGGGGTTGGGGGCAGTGCCACTGAAGGCAGACTAGAGAAGGTGGCATCCGTCGCCATCGCCATCACCTCCAGCGGGACCCGGACTACGGTCGAGTCGTCGTCACCCACATCCCTGGGGCAGACCGCCTGCTTTCTCAGGGGAGCTGTGTCCTTCGTTGACCCATACACCCGGATCTTCTCGTCTTCATCCGATTCAAAAGCGTCGTCAATGGAAAATGATCCGCTAGCCATACCGCCATCACCGACTCCACGCCAAAATACAGAGCTTTAAATACATTCGCCCTCCACTCGCGGCCGGCCTTCACCTTTAACCCTTACGTCAGCTGACCATTCCCCCCCCCCACCACGATTAATACGAAACAACGTACCTCAACCCGGACACGACGATTCTGTGCAATACTCTCTAATTATTCTTATATTTATTTTAAATTACAGGCATAAAAATTTTTATGAAAAAAAATTCTTTTCTTCTTTAAAGAAAATTACTGCCTTTTTTTTTTTTTTTTTAAAAAAATACCCATTCGTCTGGGGAGAATTCATTATTTGGTAATAGATATTATAATTGTACAGTACTTTAACAAATTCTGCCGACTTGACTGAAGCTGCTAATCCTTTGTCACTCACGAAATATGTACTATTTCTGATTTCAAATTAAATGGCATTCCCTTTCAAGCTAGTTAATACCATCCGTATATAACAAAGTGGACACCACCTCTCAGCAACAATACTATATTTTAGGCAGCATTTACAATTTTTGGTCTTATCGTTTTCTAAACCCTTTTTATTAAAAAAACAAACAAACAAACCTACTTTAGATACATTAGACACGAAATGATTTTAATCGAGAAAGTGCAAAAGCTATTTTAATTTTTAAAAACATATTTAAGATACTCAAAATCTCAACTAATTCAGCAGTTGTTTCAGTTCAAGAGCAAGGGATCTTGTGGATGAATGGTGAAATTCCTTTTCCTTTAATTTCTTTTGATAACTGTTATCACAAGTTTTGCATATGAATTCATAACAACTTACAGACATTTTTCTCCAGTTTTAGTCATAGATAAGAATCGAAACTTTTCTTTTGCAATTTTTAAAAAAATGTTTGTAATTGTTCATCTCATCTATTTATTATTAGATAAAAAAATAGCTCTTTAAGCCATATGTACTATAAATATTTTTACAGCAGTAATCAACTTTACCCTTCGTATTCACTGCAAGTATTCTGTCATTTATCCTCCCCCCATCCACCTAATTTATGGTAACTCTTAATGTGATGGGTACCAATAACAATACATTCTCATTTTCCTCACTTTTATTAAACCATACCTTTTGTTGTCCTTTTCACATTTTCCTGCATATTCTTCTATCATCAAAATAAAAGAAATTTTTCAGATTTTTTTTCTACACAACTAAAACATTTTAAAAATTCATTAACAATTTGAAAATTTGTTTCAGCTACTAGGGATGTTCAAATAAAACCAAGCTGAAATAGCATAGACGTAACAGTAAAAGATTGATTTCAAAACACATCACAAACGACTCACAATGTCATGCCAATAAACAAGATTTTAACATTCACACTAATATTCTTTTTTTTCCAATCCCAATTGTTTCCCTCATTCCCATTGAAAAAAATATTTTTTTATAATGCCAGCAGAAATTTGTTTATTTGTGGCAGAATTACTTTATCTACTATGATTTCAGCTGTAAAAAAAAAAAAATTAGTTACTTAAGGTGCTAGTTTAACATACTTACAGATATCATAGCCTCCATTCACTGCTGGTTTTAAATGCTCTACAATTACTGAACTGATGGGGAGAATGGAAGTTGCAAGCTCAAACCTGCTATATAGAGAAATCAGTTTACCGGTTAGTTTTAGCATCCTGGTACACCTATTATTCAAACACTAACAATAAACATTATTTTCTCTCAGACTTTTCCTTTTTATTCTGTAAGCATCTGAACAACATGTAATACGCTCTGGTCGTTAATAACTTCTTTAATAATACTGAAAACTGTAAATGATTTGTTTTTTGTTGATTTTAAAGAAAATACAAATACTACACTATCATTAACTCTGAGAGATTTACAATTATAAACTATCTCAGAAGTATTTCATCAAACCCTGCATACATAGTTTGCCTGTATGATAATGCTAGATGATGTTTTGCCAATATAGTGAGCATGGCAAGGTCGCTCTTCACATCCTTAAAGTATGTGCATAGTTAATAATTGGTCAGCAATAAGAGACTAAGGTGGGATTCTTAACAAGGATAAAACACCAGGAGTTTAATTCCTTTACAACTATCATTATGCAATGCTGATAAAGTATTTATTACTGAAAGATCTACAACAACAAAGCTTCACATCAGATACTTTATTAGTGTGGCCACAATTTATACAGGCTTATAACTGGTACCCCTGTACTCATTTGACAATCATTGTTCACCAAACCATAATGCAATGTTTACTAAAATTCTTAAAAACAAAGCAGCAATAAATAGATGGTGGAGGTAACATATTTAAGTATGCAAACTTATTATCTAACTTCTCAAGAATAAAGGAGACCTGAGCACTTCCATAGTTGTAGATAACTGATTAATAAAAAACACTCCTACAAAATAAGACTGTATTTAGAACTTAAGAAATAAAATTTCTGCCATAAACATGTATTTTCACTGTTTAAATTTAACAGAAACTTAAGGATAATTTCCATTTTTTTTTAATCAGTCAATTATAAAAACAAGATGGTAAAAATGCTTTTGCAGAATTCTGCATATTTAATGGAGATTTTGACTTGTATATTCCACATAAACCATCAATATATTTTTATGTAGTTCTGACTACTCCTATACAACCCAAGTGAAATATTTTATGCAGGATCAAACTAGGCAATCATCATTTTATAAAGCAACTCTTATGCCCAGCCTCTCACATTTGAATTTTTATGTATAAGAATCTTTCAATGACATTTTCTGAATAATAGAAATACATTTTTAAATATAAATTTAAAAGGAGGGGACTTGAATGAGTTGTATTAATGTTTGGTTACACAGGCTCATGAAACAGCCAACCAGATGCACCACAGTAGAAAACAGACATTAGCCAACTATGTACAAATTGTTTCATGCCAGCTCTCACTGCAACACCACCTTATGGTTATGGGGAGACATGCAGGCCCAGCACACCAGAAATACTGAACTAACTTCCATACAGTTGTAACGAAAAATTCTACAGCTTCCATTCCAAGGAGTGCTCTCAACATTAATAGATACAGACCTTATTAAAATTTCGACCCCAATTCCATCCTCTACTTTAATTAATGGTCCAGACTGTTACCATAATAAAAAACAAGTTAATCATGCTCCACAGAGCAAGCTTTTCAAAATCACTTTTGGTAAACAAAATTCAAACATTTTCTATTTTAGCATGATTGTACTTTTTTCTAAATAAGAGAGAGTTTACATTTGACTTCTTCTCCAGAACTTTGAGAACGACACACTTAATACCCAAGTAATATATATCTCTAACCCCAGTAATTTTTCATGATTGTAGGTCATCTCATCCTTTTGCAGCTCAGTAACTTTTTAAAAAAAACCCCATGATTCTTATTTCTAAATTTACACCCAGCTGTCTGAAACACTAGTTCCTGCTCACATGCAATACTGTTGTATTATGAACTCGGGGAGTTAACTGTGTAGACTGAACAGTATACAGATGTATGCATGAATGTATAAACTGAAAGTTAAACTAAGTTAGAAAAGAAAACCTGATCACTAGAATAGACACACAAAGGTGCATAACATTTTTTTTTCAAGTAGGAATTTTACCTACAGTATCTCTAGCATAAGCATCAGTACATTTTAAGTGAACTTGACTTTGGGCCAGAAGTAGGGAAGGTTGGTTTGTTTATTTAAAAAAAGGTTGTGATAATTAATAACTAGAAATCCAACAAAATTGAGAATTTCAGCAGGTCTTAAACAGTACCATGTAAAACATGAGTCTCCCTATATAATTTGGCACCTTTGTACATAGGTATCTGTTGCTGCAATGCCATTTTCATATATATTTTACATTATTTAGTAAAATTATATAAAACCAAATTTTCCCTAACCCCTCTGAGAGCAAAGCACTATGATGGCTATGATGTAACCTGTCCTAGACCTTCCACCATTGTAAGACAGGTGTAACATGTGAAGAATAAAAGCTTGTTTTCTCTTCAAATATGATCTCTCTCATGCATCTTGAAACATAGGTCATTTACAGAATTGACTATTGCATAGCTCTTTCATTAATTCCTGTTGATAGCTAGATGACACAAAGAATCTGAAAGAGAACAATACAAAGATGGTTTTCTTTTTCCTTTGCTAGAGTTAAATACATGACACAGTAATGATTCTGGAAGCCAAGATAAATCAACACTTAACAGAGGAATACCAGTATTATAAAGGTGCAGCTTTGCCAGTAACACTTATCAGTAGCTGTAATTTTATTACTTTTTTTACAAATGCTCGCAGAAGACAGGAAAACCCAGATTAACTACTCAAATCTATCATCTGCGATACTGCCAACATGGCAGTCTAATGGTTTTAAGACCATTATCTACAATCAGTTTTTGAAATTCATCATCATCTATTTTTTGAAAGTCTTCCAGCTGCACTTTAACATCAAATTCCACTGGTTTCCAGTACCTCTTCATGAGTATTTCTTTGTCCTTGATGCTACAGTGGTTAGAAACTTTCAGGGGCTTGCTCGGATGCTCTTTCAAGCTGTGTTTGTGGATGTCCTTACCACAGCGACCTAACTGACCACAGTATACACAGTGGAAAGGACAGTTCACCAGCCGACTAAAAAGAAACTGCTCAGAAGCCTTTAGCGTCTTGCCACTATCCGCGTTCTGATACATGTTGTGCAGACCCAGGTGATAGGCAAATTCACTGAAGTCTGTTGTCTCCAACAAACAAAAACAACAAAGATAGTTTAGGTTATTGAGAGAACAGGCTCCTTTACATTCTACAGGGTCCTCAATACTCTGTGAAATAGGTTCATTGCTAAGTTGTAAAGTGTTCTTGTCCTCCAGCTGAGGCACATCATGCAGAACAATCACCACAGGTGGTTTGGAGTGGTTCTCTCTGATGTGCTTTAACAGACGCTTTCTGAAATAGATAGACAAAGTCAATTGGTTTTTCTTAGAATAACCAGGCAGAGATATATTCAGTGATTAGAGAAAATTATTACTTGATGCTGTAAAACAAAACAAAAAAATAAACCTTATTAAAGAATCAATAGTATGTTGTGTTATACATCACCTAACCAGTTAAAACCAGAATGCCAACTCTGCGTGGTGAAAAAAAACCAGATTTTCTTTCACCTAATAGGCAATGTAGCATATACGTTACATATGCTACTACAAAATCATACATTTTTCATATGGAAGTTGCGCCACCTAATTTGCACTTTAAAAAAAATTGTCATTGGTGTGGGACTGTGTACTAGGCACCTATTTGACATATTTGATAAAACGTAGTAAAAACTTGTTTAACTATATGGCACTAAGTAGAAGCAATTTTTGTAAAAAGTCAAAAATGTGATGTTTAGCTGTCAACTTCTCATGGAACAACCGCTTATTAGAAAAGCATCATCAGCAGCAATCATCTTTCATCAAATTAACTTTCCCAACATCTATCAACTGTTTGCTTTAAATTACATCATTATCACCTCTCATAATCAAAACGATCTGACATTTCAGTCCATAAACTATGTTTCTATAAGTTTTTTTAAAAGCTAGAGTTATCTGTAGGATTTGTTTTTTCTATTATGTAACCCTGCCTTGCTTAAAATCCTATATTAGCATCTGCAGCCATTAGATGTGTGTGAACGATCACCTGAATAAATTATTATTCCTTTCATAGTCTTTGCTCGATCAGAATAACAAATACCAGTAGTTACAGTTTTATTTTGACATTATCAGCACCTGCATAAAGTGTATAAATCACGCTTTTAAAAAAATGTCCTTGAAACAAAAGCCCAGCTTTGTTTGCTTAATAACAATATCACATCATAATTTTGGACTGTAAAATTTAATTTCTCAGCCAAGATTACTTAAATGTGTTCTGAAGGTGGATTCATACTGCAAAAAAAAAATTAAAAAAATGTAAGTCCTTTTGTTACCCCCAGAACAGAAGTTTTAATTTTTTAAAATTTTGATTTAGTATTTTAGAATTCTGATTTATCAATTTAGATTTCTTTTTAAAAGCACACTAGCGACAGTTGTTTCACAAATACTTCAGTGCTTTGATTTCTGATATAATTGCAAGTCCAGCTCGGTTCCCAAAA
The DNA here is from genome assembly GCA_018389105.1 of Nautilus pompilius. NCBI lineage: Eukaryota > Metazoa > Mollusca > Cephalopoda > Nautilida > Nautilidae > Nautilus > Nautilus pompilius. The sequence continues at coordinate 946,956 of JACATO010000598.1, read as the reverse complement.
CCCATATCTTTACTAACTTACAGATCCTTCTTAGATGATGGAAAGAGGATAATAAAGTTTGAATTATTTCTGATGCTTTATCTGGGAAGTGTGCAATAGTTCTGTAAAATATCAAAAGTATCAATGTTATAATATATTAAATAATTCAGAGTTTGCCTTAATTTTTGTCACATGCAATATCACCAAAAAAAAGTACATTTTCAAAATTTGAATCTACATCTTTTGGGTCTTAAATAAAAGGTGGGGATTCTGCACCTATTTCTAATTTTTAATCTGCAAACATTTTGTCTAATTTTCATTCTTTAATGCATTTTCACTTTCAAAAATATCTATTTAGTTTATTCAGTTTTTAAAAAAACCCACATTTTATTATTTGATGTTCAGGATGATGCAAAGGTTTTCCAAAAACACACAGAATAGCCTAAAACTCTGGTGCTAACAACACATGTAGAATAGTTTTACAACATCCAGTCTCTCCTATAATCAATCCACATATACCTCTTGGTCAAGGTGTCCAAAGTTTACGAATAAAGGGCCACATTGCCAACTCAGAAAATTTTCAGACCACAAAGCTCAAATCTGATAAAATTAAATAAATAAATAAGATGTTTAATACTTCATAAATTATGCTATAACTTATAGTGTATGAATGTACAGAATCTGTTTTAACATAATAAATTATTTCAAAATTAAAAATGTTTACACACAATTACTTATTCTTAATTACTTTAAACTTCAGTTGTACAAAATCATTTTTGCAATATTTCAATTAAAAAGTTTTACACTGATCACAGATAAAATATCAATCTTCAAATTTGATCTACTAAAAATATTTTTAAATGATTTTTCATTCACAAAGAGAAATTTTGCACATTAATTAATTTTGTTTACTTTGAGTTGAGATGTGCAATTGCTTTCCTATAATTTGATCATGTCTAAGTTGGAATTGAGACAGAAATTTGCTGCAAATGGTCATCAGTTGGCTGATCTTCAGAGCAGTCCATAGGCCCAAATTCTTTAAATATTCTTTTAGGCCAGTCCTCTTGTAGCTCAATCATTTCAAACTAAGCATTATTGGGATGTTGTCCACAATTTTGGCGAATGGGTTTAAAAACATTTCAATTTCTACTTCATTTGAACAAAAATGTAGAAAGCATTTCCTGAACTCTATTTTTTGCAAGTTTTCAATCCTCATATTTTCTTTCTAAAAAGATGGACCTCGCTGCCATGGCCAACAATCTTCAACTAGTGTCTGACAGTAAAATGTGAGAGGTTACATTCTTATGCTTTGCTAGTAGCAACAATTTCCTCTCAAATGCCTTCTTGACACTGTCATAAATTTTAAATGTTTAGCATTAAGCTCATACAACCAAGATAAATTTAATAGCTCAGAAACTTGGCAACCTTTGGTTATCATGAAGAGGTTATTCCCTGCCACTCAGCTACCTTACCTCTGTAAAACAAATCAAATCTGAGTAACATGCATCTAGCAAAGATTTGAACTTCCTGCAGTTTGATCTTATTGACTTAATAAAATTCACTTTTAATAACTACACTCCACACATTCTCAGTACAGATAATCCAGAGACCTCTTGATGTATAATAAAGTAGTAATGAATTAGTTGTTGACTGCAATTTTCTTTTACAAGCTTTCTCATATGCCTCCTGATGCACTATCAGTAGTTACTCTAACAAGCTTCCTCAATGGTAGACCATTTCTATTCAATATTTTAAGTGTTGTAAATAAAGAGTGGCCTTGAGCACAATCTTTCAATGAAGGAATAGCTGCTCTTCTCTTATAGAAAAATTAGCATCCACCCCACAAATAAAAACCAAAAACTATACAGTATCACCAATGTCAGTTCTTTTTCAAAGCAGAAAGTATATTTCTCAAACTTTCCTATTTTTGAAAGCAACTGTGCTTGTAAATCAGATACTATGTTGTTTGCCTGGCAACAGTTTCATGGGTTAAACTTGTTTCTTCTTCTCTGGACATAAAATGCTCACAGGTCCAAACAATGTTTAACTAAATCACTATACAGAAAAGATTTAGCATGCTTTGCAATTAAATATATCATAAAACTTATGCATTGCTGCTCAGATTAATTGTCGGATTTCACAAAACATCATCTGCTGAACAGTTAGCCTTTTCATTTTCTAATTTTACCTTTTCTTTCTTTCTGATGTTATAGTCTTTAAGCACAACTATATCTTTGCAGATTAGACACAGAGATTTATCATTACTAGATACTGTGTTCATGTGTTCATGATAACAGCTCCTGTTCTCCAAATCTAAAAACTCTAAATACCTTGACCAACTCATTAAATTCCAAAGCAACATTTGAGCTAAGCAAAATGTTGTGTGACAGGTAGACCCATCTGCTTTGAAACAATAATGAAACAAACTACTCGGCACTCAAGCAACACTTTCAAGGGGGAAAAAAGCCATCAGCACATGGAAATCACAATAATGCTGAGCGAGAGAAAAACAACATTGCCAAGTCTGGTACAATTCCATCTTCATTCTAAGCTGAAAAACACTCACTTTATCTTACAATGTGCTCAGAATTTTTATAGGAGAGTTACCTCAAATATTTTTTTTAATGAGCTGGTCTCAAAGTCAACTGGAAAAAAATGTCCAAGTGGGCTGCAGTTTGGACTCCTAGTCTAAATAATAAAAAAGTATGAATTTTACTATTTTCATTTTCCCAACAAGTTTTAAATTCATTTATTTATGAAAAATTTTTAAATGATTAAGTTTCAGATTTATCTTTACTTTCAGTCACTTGAGCAGAGAGATGAATCTAAAGATGGATATACACTCTTGTGATTCAAAACAGAGGCATATTTAAATTTTTTTAAAAGGACCAAAATTTAATGTTTAAAATGTAAAAAACAAAACAAAAATGAAAAACAATTTATCATGAAGACTACAACAGGGTGGACAAGCAGCAAGGAAACACGTATAAATTGAAATATAAAAATTATTGAAAAATATTTTAATAGATACATATCATTAGACATATTTATCTATCGTTTATTGATTGTAAAGGTTTTACAGTAAATGCTTTATATATACAGTCGACCCCCGCATAATCACGGTTCGGCATTCGCAGCCCCGGTTATTTGCGGAATTTTCCTTAGAACCAAACTAATAATTGTTCGTGGAAACCCCCACATATTCGCGGAATCACAAATATCTTCCTCAATTTTTTATGGCTTTTTTCGTGGCAATATATATTTTTTCACGCTTTTTAACGCTAAATTGTTAATAACAATATAATTTACTAATTTTGTAATATAAATACTAACGTAAATTCAGCAAAATATCAATATAAAATAAATGCTATTGGCTGGAGGTTTGAAAGTAGCCAATCAGAGAGCGTTATTCATTTCTCCTTGCTGCTGATTGGCTGCTGCCCACGAGGCACTGTCTCAGGCAGATGCAGCCCAGCATCATCCCAGTTTACCATGTGCAGCTATCTCTCAAGTGTTTCGCTGAGTGTTGTATTTTTTATTAAATTATTATTATTATATATTTACTTATATTTTTTTTATTATATTTTACGTTATATTTTGACGTTTATAGGCATTTATAGGCATTTTTATGAACCACGTCCAATATTCGCGGTTTTTTTTTCACTCTTCGTGGGTGCTCTAGGAACGTAACCCCCGTGAATACTGGGGGACAACTGTATATATATATCCACTCTTTTTTGGTCTTTAAATAACTGCAGCCTTTCAAGTACAGATCAGTGAAATATCTGACATACATTCACTTAAGACCTTGAAAATGAGCAGTGATAGCATCTCAAGTTCCATAATGGTCTTAGATTAATGTGTGTAGACTTTATCTTTAATTTCTCCATATAAGGATGTCATACAATGGTAAATCTGAGAAGCAAACTGACCATCACTGAGAGAAATTTTGTGCACAATTTTTTGAACTTGACAAAATTAGGTTGGAGCCCCATCCTGCATAAAAATCGTCTTTTCTAAATTCATTTTAGATGTCAAGGTGAAAATAATTTCTGCTTTCAGCATCTCAATAAATAAATTCCTTCATATGATGCCTCCAGACCAAACAAATTCTAGCCCACTCAGTAATGCCAGGTGCACTGAATTCATATGTAATTGTTGCATGGAGATTCTCCGAGACATAATAAACAGGTCAATTTATTTGCCCATTTAACTTAAATGTGGCTTCATTGCTCCAAACAACTTTGTGAACCAAAGAAAGATTTTGACTAAGTTCAGTAAATTTTCTAAAAACTCACAATATTGATCAAGAACATCCTTCTTGGTAACAAACTTTCATCTTTTTTCCATTCACTGCAGAACAGATCTGGATAAAGTTAAATCACAAGCTCTTCTGCGATTAGGTAGGGTTTTGCTGAAGAGCCATATTAATGTATTTCCTATTAGCATAATTTCGAACAGATGTAGGTCTTCCAGCTCATGAAAAATCCGAAACACTTCTGCTATACAAGCTTCACAATGTTCTTCCTTGTGGTTGAATAGTACCCATAACAACTCTTCAATGTATTATCTACCCCAGCAGCACTTTCATATTTGCCATGCCATTTCACAATTTGAATTTTTTCTTCTAAAGACAAATGGGTATTTGTAGTCATAGTAAGGGATTGTCTAAAACAAATCAAACAAAATAGTAAAGTTTTTTTTAAAAAATCTTTAACAACTTTAACATTGTGATTAATCGAACATGTTTCCTTACTTCTAGGTCACCCTGTATATTAATAGTAGAAGGTTGTGAACTTTGCAATACAAGTGATTTTGTTTTCATAATCATCTTAGGTTGAATACTTGGATGAAAAACATTCACCAGGATATTACTGTAGTCCACAAACATGATTAGTAAAAACCATATAATTCATCAAGACCATAAACAGTTTATTGAATAAGCTAAAACATGATTTAAGATACAAAGATGATATGAGACCTAAACAAAAAGCCGATATAGATTTAATTCACGATCATAATAATATTCAAAATCCTAGTTTAAGAAAAAAAAATTATAGAGATATAGTTAAAACTGCTATGAAATAAAAAAAAAATAGCTATTAGGGGTTCCACCAAAAGTGTTACTTTTTAAAACAAAATGGTAAATTTAAAAGAAAAGTAAAATTGTTTACATCCACCTTCAAGCTAAAGAGTTACATAAACCTGATAGAAAAAATGTCTTAGAAGTGGGTGCAATGATGGATGTAGTGAGAACATCAGGGGGCCCTGATGAAAATTGTGGGGAGAACCATATTTTTTTTGATTTGCCATATTTTTACATTCTCCCAAAGAAAATGGCATTTCAGTTTCTCTAGTGATTAGATTTTAATATTCCACATTTGCACACTGTAGTTGCTTAATGAATTGAGTTGTAAATTATTTCCTATTGGTAAATTTCTATTACTTTTCATCCCCATCTTAAATCATTCCACAAAAGCAAACTTTACAGATGCACGCTATATAATCAATTTTAGAATGCTCACTGCTTCAGTATCCCATTGCAGCCTAACTTGCTCATACCACATACTTGTCAAGTTCAATGAAACAGACGTGAAGTTCTGGGTAGCAGAAGCATTGTAAAGAAGCAGAATATGAATAATGCAGTTTCCATCAGCCAGAAAACCATCCACTTCAGATCACAAGGTCTCAGCCATCCAGTGATTTTCCACTGTAACCAGAGTTCTCAATAGTCTTCCCATAGCTCCTTCAACTAATGCAATCTTTCAAACTTCTAATCCTGTAGATTCTACAGTGGTTGATTTAGCTTTTCTCCTACTGCTGCTCCCTCAAAATCTCTACTGTCCATTTGCTGTTCTCTCTCCTCCAATTCAAAAGTGGAAGCTACCTGCACCACTCCAGCAGTGTCATCTACAAATCTCAGTCCATTTGTAATGTTTGATCCTAACTTGGATTTACCCATCTGATCATGTTCACTTCCTGTCAACACTTGAAGATGTAGATCTGTAGTAGTGCATCATTAAACATGGCTCACACAAACCCATGAATCCCTACACTGCTATGGAAGACAACTGATCAATTTTTTCAGAAGTACTACCAGTTCCACTCTAAATCCAACATCTCATGAGAGCACACCTGACCTTCTAATTGTTTGTCAATCAATTGAACCCAAAAATGTAGTGTAACTGGATCAGTGGCATCTGCAGGCATGCCAAGCACCACCTCCTACAAATCCAAGTACATAAGAAAACAAGTGTCCACACAACAGCCACTCATGTGTAATGAAAGCAGGTAAACAGCTTGATGGAAATAAGTTACTAAAAAACTGACTTCTGGAGGCAGATCCTAGCATCTCGCATCAACATCATTTTCACACTTGTAGTAGTCTGTCAGAGAGCATCAAGAGTTTATTGGCAATGAGAGTTGTAAGGGTGATAATTTCCTCAATCTAATGGTGAGGCAAGTACAGTTCAATCTAACACAAGAAATCCTATCACTGCCATCCAGATTCATCAAGTATCTATATCCCCAAATCCAGAATGAACTAATCCAGCCATCCACAATACCTTTCTAATAATATAAAAAAAACAAGCCTTTTTTTTTCCCCATTATCAATACTATCAGCAATATTATCCATACTGATCAGGTTTCCATCATTCTGAGGTGGGTTTCCATAAAGGAAAATACTCTAAAAATCTACAAATCTGTTGTAGGCTTCATCTCTGAAACAAGTGCCATTGCCACTGATCTCACTAAAACCTTAGCTGCACATCATGCAACCTCATGGTTAACAATGCATTAGAAGCAATTCCTGGTTCTGTTACATCCTTCAACAATCTGTAGGACATAATTAGTTTCTTTGGTTCTGGCATGGAAAGATGGGAAAAACTTGCTTTCACTGATGAATGTGTCAAAGAAATGAAACTGAAGTGACTCTGCACCATGCAATTCAAATAGTGAACCATCAGTTATTGGAATTTCAAGCAGAACTATAGGAATGATTGCTCTTTTAACTCACTCAGTCTTAAGTAGTATGTCATAATCTGTTAATAATTCTAAATTAATTTTAGCAATTTTAAACAACAATTCCATGTAGATAAGATGCCACAAAAAAATTGAGAGATCTTTGTAACAAACCATTCTAAAATTTTCAAATACATCTGCCAAGAGTAACACGAGATTTTAAATGTGTGATTATAATCTTCCAAATTTTCCTAAATTTTCTTATATATATATTAGGTTGTTACAAAAGTTTTGTCAGTTTTTTTACCACAACAATGAGACTCCATATCGTCGCTGAACATGATGTTTATTAATCAAAGTGAGTTCCATTACAATCAATACACTTCTGCCAATGAGTTACAAGTGTGTTTATACCATTTTGAAAAAAAAAATCTGGATTTCTGGAGTTGATAAACTGTTGGAAGGCAGTTTCAGTTGCTGCTTGTTTGGAGAAGGATTTCATGTGAAGAAAGCTGTTGAGGTGCTTGAAAAGGTGGTGGTCTGTGGGAGAAAAGTCTGGTGAATAGGCTGGATGAGGGAGGGCTTCATACCCCAACGTGTTCAGTTTCCAAAGAGTCACTTTTGCAACATGAGGATGAGCATCGTTGTGGCGCAGGATTGGACCTCTTCAATTCACCAATGTTGGCCGGCTGTTGTTGGGAGAGTTTCTGATGAACAACGTTTAATTCACGACAGTACCTTTCAGCTGTGATGGTTTTTCCAGGTTGCCAGAAGTTATAGTGAATGACACCAGTTGTGCAGTCCACCAGACAGTGACCATGACATGCTTTGAGTGGAGGCTGGGTTTTGGAATGTTTAGGCACCTTGTCTCTGTCGAGGCACTGTGCTGATTGTTTGCGATTGGCGTAAAGGTAGCCATTTTTAACACAAGTAATGATTCAGTCAAGAAATGGGTCATTTTTGTTTCTGATGACAAACAAAGAGCAGATCTCCAATTGACGATTTTGTTGCTGTCCATTCAACTTGTGAGAGGCACTGGTCAAGCCTTTTCACCTTGCCGATTACATCAAGATGCCAGGAAACAGTTGCAGCGTCAAGCTCTCCAACAAATTCTCGCACTGTTTTTCTTGGATTGGCTACAACTGAGGCTTTCAGATGGTTGTCATCACAGTTGGAAGGACGTCAGCCACGTTATATTCAAGGCTCACATCTGATTGAACTTTGCAAACCATCATGTACTATGCACTCATTTGCTGTGTTCCTGCCCCATGTTTGCTTAATGTTACGAATTGTCTCACTCACTTTGCGGCCTAGTTTGAACTCGTGAAGCAAAATGGCATGAAAATCTTTTCTATCCACGCTTCACACAGAACCCTGAAACAAATATCCATTTTATGATTTTTAAAATGGTAGGCTTTGCATAATGTATGCCAAAGCACATGCTACAAAGCGATATATAACTTATCTACATACATCTTCACAAGCATGCAAAAAATGAACCCAAAATTAACATAATATAAAAACCAACAAAACTTTTGTAACAACCTAAAATATATATACTTTGTTCAAGTAATTAAAATCTTTATTTGTTAAATTTTTTCTATCTCGCTCATTATAAAAATCTTAATTTACTGATTAGGATTAACATTGTATTTATTAAAGTTATCAATATATGGATAAGAAAAGACATCTATCCTAAATATTAAATCTGTTGCATGTATAAATTGTTCTAATTTATCTTGACTAGTACCCATAAATCTGAAAAACTAAATATCTAATTTCTAAATATCAGTAGTTGGAATTACACCAACTTTCTCTTTAAATGAAAGATGTTTTTCAGTTGTCTGTGGTATAATAGAGATTAATTATTCTTAATTATTAATTCAAAGTACATACATTATGGCTGTTCTTTTAAATAAAGTGACAATGATCTCTATTTTACCTTCTATTTTGAAAAGATTCTTCACAAATATGATAATAAGTAAAGTTTTACAATGCATGTTTATATTGTGGAATAAAAATCATCGCTTTAGGAAATTTAGTCTCATCAACATCTGACTTGTATCCTTGAAAACCAAAAGTCTAGAGTCTAAGAAATAATCTCCAATAATAGCTGTAATTATGCCTGACAAACTAAGCAAGATATTCAGGAATATGATAAGAAATGTGCCAATGTAAACAGATGTCACCTCCAACATCTATTAAGAGGTCATTATACAGGGTGTAACAAAAGTCCAACCCAATATAATTTTTATCATAAATATTCAAAATTTCTTCCATCTACTTCTTCTATTAATTTGTTAATTCTATTTTTTAAGGATGTGGTGACACCTTGTGATTGTTCTTGAGTGATTCTATTGCACCCCTGTTGGACAATTGGCTTTTAGCTCATCAAGTGTCCATGACCTATTTTTGTAGACAACACTATTCAGATGACCCCCCCTCTCCCCCAAAAGGAAAAGAATCTAATGGAGTCAAGTCTGGGCTTCTGGGAGGGCCATTCAATTGGTCCACTTTTGTCCTATTCACTTTCTGGAAAATGTTGTGTCGAGTCAGTTATCCAGGCATTAGTAAATATATATGGAGCTAGATTTTTGTTATACCCTGTGTATTTTAATATTGTCATACTTGCAGGACTACTTCCAATCAGTACTTCCTGATCTGAAGACTGGTGGATAGTTAACACTCTTTTCTTGATATACCTGTTGATGCTACTTATGTAAATTCCTGATATGCTTATATGTTAATATTGTTTATAATATAAAATTATATGATAAAAATTAAATAATGTAGTGGTATTTTTATACACATTTTAATATACAAATTAGGTGGCATAAAAATGTAAAATTCTGTAAATATAGTAAATTGTAGTAGTATATGTTCTACATTTCAGGGGTATGCATCAGAATCCAAAATAGAACATATTACTCAAATTTTATTCATAACATTATACTTGTTTTAAAAGAACATAGCTGATTCATACGCCAATTTATTTAGCCTCTATCAAATTGCCCTTGCATAGAAAATTTGTTTATTTTTTATGCATTTAAGCATCTACTTTACAGATGAATTGCTGAAAGTATAATTTTTATTTTGTCTAATTTTATGTAAATGTAATCATTTACCAGGAAAAAAAATTTTTTTCCAATAAATTGTTAAAATATTTTAAAATATACCTTAGAACCATACTGAAATATTCCAGAGAAAACTACAAATTTTAAATGAAGTTCTGTCCACACGCATGTGTACATGCATATGTTACACAGCAACCTTACGGTATTTAAAAAAAAACCAAGACCAACCAAAATAAGTTAGAAATGCAGCATCTACTTAATTCAGGCACAAAGTATATTAGTTATGGAGAATGGTCTGATATCCCTGTGTAAAGGACTTAGTACTACTCATCAACAGGGACTTCACGTAGTCTACTGCACAGACACCATCCATTCACGCTTTGGCACTTCATGATTATGAAATAAGAATTTTTTCATTCAGAACATTAGCTGGTGATGACAAAAAAAATAAATGGGAGAATTATAAAATTCCATTAAACTGGATTAACTGCAAACATTTAACTCGCTAACCCTAAATGATCTATTACAAGCTAAAGTTTGAAAGCCATTATTGTAAAGATCACAGGTGAAAATATACATATATATAAACACAGGCACTCGAAGTGACTTCTAATTTAGCAAAATTCAGCACTAATTTGCTTTCATTAATCAGCAAAGTTAATTCTCAATAACAAATACTTAAGCCTAAATAGATTCAACTTTAAAATAAGTTGGTTTAATAAGTCTGTTAATGTAATTCCCAATAAGTATAATTAAATACAATTAAAATCTTGGACTCACCAATGAAAGTATTTCTATGTTGATTAGAGAGAAACTTTCCATATCAAACCCACTTACCTGTGGCAAGCTTTGTACTGGCAATACAAACATTCGAATACAATTGGTGCATGCTGAGAACTGTGGAGTACTATTTTAGATTTGCTCATTGTCTTGAAGTAGCAAACAGCACAATTAAACTGTTCTTTGTAACCTGCAATTTTCAAGCACTTAATGTGAATCTTCTCATAAAATTCCATAAAGTCTGCAAACACTTCAATTACCTTCAATGAAGATAGATCAGCATCACAGTTAGCCAAACTAGAATCAATGCAGTCTCCTTGTGTACAATCCTGGTTTTCATCACTAACTTTACTCGTTTCTTCCGAAATTTCTGATAGCTCAGAATCAACACAATCTGATGGTTTATCTGCATTGTCAACCATCCTTGAACTCTTTTCACCAAATCCTGTTGTTAAACCATCCAAAAGTAATTTTTTACAGTCTTCATCACGTGTTTCTAAGACAAGCTTATTCTCAGCATAGTCGTTGGGATGCTTACATATTTCATGCCTCCAGACCAAGCTAGAAAACCATGCTTTGAATGTACAAAACCGACAGCAATGTGGCACCAGCTTCATGTGAAATGTCCAGATATGTATCCGGACAACATCCTCAAGTAGGTGTGTCAGCTGACAAAAGGGGCACTGGTATTCTCCTAAAGGGTGTTTCCTCACTTTGTTCCCAATTAGTTGCATTTTCTCATCAGTTTCTGAAAAACCAAGCATACTCTGAATGCCTACTAATCCAAGTTTGTTTCTAGACAGACCTGACTCATTCTCCAAAATACCAGCCATGCGTCCAACCTCACTATACTCCAAATCCATCCTCTTTAATTCTTCTTCCTGTTTATCAAATTCTGATAACATGTCCTGTTTACTTTCAAGTTCTGGTGATTGACATTTCTCTTCAATCAATAATTTATCTGCCTCCAGTTCACCACTGATATTTTTTGTATTTTCACTGGATATTTCTTTTACAGTATCATCATCAACACTTCTTACACATTTCATCACGAGTTCATCTTCATTTTCTGCATGCTTGCGTTTTTTAACTCTAGTACAGTCTGCATTTAAAACAAGCAAATCTGCTTTTTTATTAGAGCAGTTTCTAAGATCCAACACTTCGGGGGCTGGTTTAATATTAACTTCAGGATGCTTCATACTGATGTGAATTTTCAAGCTGAAGGATGTTTTGCAACGATAAAGGCAGTGTTCACAGCAAAAGTATATTACTTTGGACGTGTCTGAATTGGCACTGTTTTTCAAAGACTGCAGTTCTTCTGACAGAGAGCAAATGGCAGGAGCATCTTGTTTTTTTGTATTGTTTACAGTAGGCAAATTTGGTTTCTTGGCTTCAACCACAATGTCCTCTTTCTTTTCCATCATATCTTCAACATTGGTAGATGTCTCAAAAGAACCAACAACATTACAATGCAATGGTCAGAACTATTAAACTTCTTGTCTTGTCGTTGTGATGTATTATCACCAGTGCTCACAGTACAAGATACACAAGCCTCTGAAGTCTTTCGTTCATCATGGCATGCATTCTTACTTAACACCCTTTTCCTTTTCTCTGGATGAAGTTTGTGTGCATGCCTGCTCTCTAAGTGAGACACCATACTGCCATGCAACCAAGTTCGATACTGACAATGCTCGCACTTCTGCATAGTTTTCTTCATATGCTCTGACCAGATGTGAGCAGAAATCTTTGTGTGAAGAACACATTCATAATTACATTGAAAACATTTATACAAGCAATTTGATTTTATTTTGTACATGTCTCCTACTAACTTCATACGTTTATCAGTTTCTAAGTCACGTGATATATCTTTATCATTATCTTCATTTGATTTCAGCAGACTTGCTAATTTCTGTGAAAATTTTTGTTTACCAACCTGCACACTTATGCATTTTTTCAGTTTCAAAGTGTTTTTCTCCTTAGTATGAGAAGATTCAACAACAAAGTAATGGTCAGTCTGGGTTTTTTTACTTGGGGTATTTAATATGCTATTTCTACTTTTCATTTTCACCAAAATCTTCCTTTCATCAGCAGGTTTACCTTGCATCTGTGCAATCTTGTCAACAGCACCTTTTAAGCAAGTGTCCCAGTCTGGTTCATCTAGCAGAAATGCTGAAGGTTTTTCAGTCTTATGGACGGCTGAACAGTGCTTGAGAACCTGGTTTCTAAACAGCTTCTGAAACATGCAATACTTGCACTGCCAGAAACGAACCAGTACGTGGTACTCTAAAATATGACGATGAATGTACCACTCTTGCTTGCAGGTGTACTTGCAAACCTTACAGTTCTGACTGCCTCCATGAGAACTGTAAAGACAACCCAACTTGGAACTAAGAATGGGACTGCCAAATGTATAATAGTTTCCACAATCTGGTGAGTTGTTTTTACTAACTTTCTCTTCTCTTGACACTCTGCTACTTTTTTTCTTCTCTGCTGATCTGATTGTTCCCTCCTGTACTACATTAACCTGGGTTCTCCAGCCAGCATTCTGCACTTTCTGGGTATTCCTTTTATTCACATGCAATCTCTCATGCAAGCTAAGCATGCCATGAATATCAGTGCTGAAGCTGCAGTGATTACACTGGTATGACTTCACTTCTGTTGAGGAGCCACACACGGACCTCAGCTCTTTCTTATTGTCCATCACAAAGTCATTGATGTCTCTGTCATCTGACAGTTCCTCTACTGTCTCTAGAACCATGGCTTTCTCATCCAGATGCCTTATCCTGCAGTGGCAAGCCATGTACGTTTTGGATAGTGATTCCTCATGGCAGGAGGAGCACACAAACCTCCTTAGGCAAATGTTCATAGTGTGTTTTAACTTCACATGTTGTTTGAATTCTTTCAAGCTATACAGTTCTAGATCACAGAATGGACAGCATATTTTTGGCTTTATATCATCACTTTCATCATCAGCTAGCTTAAACACACTGCTTTTTTTCTGTTCTTCTGAACAGATTTCCTTACTACCTTTACAATCAATTTTTAAATGCTCCTGGAAAATTTCTTTATCCACAGTGACAAAGTCACAACAGTCACAAGAAAATGTTGACGTTTCCAGATCTTTTAAACATATTCCTTTACAATCATCATCTGCAACCCAAATTGGTTCTTGTTTAATCTGAGAGAGAATAATATCTGATGCATGTTCTGTCTCCTCTTGCAATTTAGGACATGTCATGTCATCACTCAAATCCACTTCTTTCTTTATGTTTTTAACATGCTTATCAAAGCAGATGTTTACATGCTTTTTCAAATCAATCAGATCTTCACACAGAAAATCACAATAAAGACAGCAGTATGTTTTTTTGCGTACTGGGATTTCATTAAACCAGTGATTGTTACTTTCATCATTTTCATGTTCAACACTGCCTTCCTTTTCCAAAAACAGTTCTGCATGTTCCTCATCAAATGTGGCATTTGCTTCTTCACTTGTATTTGAAGATGACGCAAAACTGTTCTCCTGCTCTTTGTGATGATCAACAACATGAATTTCTAAATCTTGTAACACACAAGTACTAAACATACACATTGGAAATGTACAATTAAACTGACTAGTTTCCACATCATTCATTACTGATGTTAATGAACTTTCAGAGAAATTTTGTTTAAAGCTACCAGACTGATGAATAGTACTGGCATGTTCATATAACTGTTTCATAGATGTACTCGAAAATCCACAGTCAAATTCACACACATATAATGTCTGCATCCCATCTGCAGGTTCTTGTTTGATATTTTCAAGTTTGCACACAGTTACACCAGACTCTGAACCGCTAAGAAATTCCTGCTCATTTCCATACAATCCAATCTCTAGATTTGAAGACTGGCTAGAAATCTGGCAGTTGCTGTCACTATCATCTGCACAACAAGAGTTCAGAAACTCTGCATCCTCAGACCAATCTGATGCTGAAGCTAAAGTAAAAGCTGAACTTATTTTTAACTCAACATCTGAGAGATTTGTTTTGGACTCTCCAACAGCTTTGATTTCTTCTAGAAAATTTTCATGATTCTTAAATTCTTCACAGTGACTAGTCTTCAATGCTACCGGTTTACTTTCTTCAAAATCAGATTCCTCCTCCTCCTTGAATTCTTCATTCTGAATCCACTCCAAATCTTGACTGCAATTATCTCGGAACTTATTCATATTTATCAGTCAAACAGCTGAGTTAATAACACTGCTTCCATATAAATAATTTTCAAAACATTTTTACTTTATTTTTAAACTAGGAAAATTCTGTATACTCAGTTTTTATGGCAATAGCGTGGTCTGGAGAACACGGATGAAGCAGGACATCTAATTAAACCTCTCTCTCCCTTAATATCCAACAAAAGTTTGACTATATGTTCTTCCATTGATTACATATTTGAGCTATCACATTATCAGAGTTTTCTCTCCTCAGAACTTCTGAAAAAAAAAAAAAGACAAAAAAAACTACTTAACACAAAGCTGTAGCTATAGAATTTTTCTTAAAAAGTAATCTGTCCACTAGTTACACCAAAAAGCCATACTCCGAGAGTTTTAAATGCTAAGAAAATTATGCTAATTTATGCCTGATTTCACAAACTTGTGGACTAGCAAAACTAGAAAAATATTTTAAAGTAAAAAATTTGTATAAATAAAGAAAATATTTTAGCAAAAAGTAAAATCCCATTGTTAGATGCAGTGGTTACATCTGGATTTTATTAGAGAGATTATAAAATAAAAGATTTTGAAATGTTAATTTTTGTTTGTAATTTAAACACTTTGCCAAAACAGGTAATTAAACTATAAAAATTAATGAGCCAGTAAATCAAATGGTGAATGTTTGACAAAAAATTAATATACACTGATTTTCAGTGGAAATCAGTCTGATTTAAGTGATGGGGATGCTTTGAAAATGAGAGAATAACAAAAATCACTTTAATAACAGTATGTGAATTAGTAATAATGATATCAGAAAAAAAAAACTGTGAAAAAAGAAAAACAACGTATATTCTTATTCCATTTTGTGAAATTTCACTATAAATAAAATGGAATATTCATATTTTTATTATACATAATGGTTGCATGTGATGTAAATACATTTGACTTTTCCACAAAATTTAAACCCTTCAAATTTTTCACTTGTACACAATACCAATATTAACATTGGAAATGCCTACGATTTTTAAACATCAAAATTAATTGTTATATAGTGTACAAGTTGTCATAAAAACAATTTTTAATATATGAATACACATTTCAACTTATCTTGCACAAATAAAACATTTTATCTTCCTTCAATAGTTATTATATTTAAAAATTCCAATCTTTTTAGATGAAATGTATGTGTACTGAAATTAAAAAAGATTATAACTTTTTCACACTTGAAATTTCTCTTTACAGAATTCCCCTAATTAAAGTCTACATTTTTTTTTTTTAAATAGACTTTTCTTACATGAACTATTCTCAAATTTCCATATTTGATTTGGTTCTTCTTTCTGGGTCAGAAAATTTAAAATATGCAGCAAGTCATTCTCTGATGGGTTATTATCCCTACAATGTGTAATATATATATCTGGATCTAAACAACAAAAAAGGTGAAACCAATCAGAATTTTACAGCTACCTAAAAAAGGACCAAAACACCACTCTTGGACATTACAAAACAGGTATAACATGAAAACCAGCCTAAGAATACACACAATATATATTTATGCTTAATTTTTCATAAGGAAAAATAAACAAACTTTGTGAGTCAAAATCAAACTGATTTTACATATTACTACACAATTACTTTTCTGTTCATAATATTCCTTCAAGATAAAGCAAATAATCAAACATGCTTTCAGCAGGATCTAGTTTAGAAAAATCAGATGAAGATACCTGATGAAAAACATTTTCTTAATAAATTATACATATATATAGAAGCCAAAAAAAATAATTAAAACAGTTTTTTTTTATATAAAAAAAAAATTGCACTCTATGACTAATTGATATCCACGAGAATATGGTTAACAACTTCCTGATTAATGTTCTTTGGCACGTCACAGTTTCCAGTAAAGACGTGTAAAAACACAGCCATTAGAAGACACAAGCAGCATGTATTTTCTATGTAGCTAGCTGAGATATCTACCTACCACGATCAAGTAAACAAAAGACACAGTTGTGCTTTTCCTTACAATTTAACATAAGCTTGTGAACCAGATTTATTTCCTTAAATGGCATGGTTGGTTGGTTGACTTAATTCAATTATTCAAAAATATTTAGCCTTGGATTTCAAAGTTACGGAAATGTTAGACCAGCATTATAACAAAAAATAGTTTTTATTCTATTTCTTAAAAAATAATTAAAAGTCAATTCAGCTTTTCAAATCTAAGGCACAATAAATTATAACTTATCAAAATGCATGTTTAATTTTTGTAATAGTATCCATGTTTTAGCCATCTCAGTTCCAAGTACTGTACCTGATGGCGGCAATAGACAGCTTAAGTATCTCGTCAATAAATCAATAGCCATTAGGTTAATAATTTCTAAATATATTATTTTTACAAACAAAATAATCCTTCTGACCAACCACTCAGTATAAACATCTTAAGAGTGGTATGTTTAATTACATGCTAATCCATCCATAGTTACAGAATTACTTATGCCAATCTACAAAGAAAAAAAATTCCTATCTGCTTAACTGCCTAATAAACTGCAAGGGGGAGATAACCAACAATCATACTGTGCACAAAAAAAAATGAAAACAAATTATATTAACTGAATAAAATAATAAAACCTTTACATTTTCAGTAGGTAGGTATTTCTGCTTTAAAAAAAACTGAAGCAGCCTCTTTTCAATTTACTTTAAAACTTTAGAAATTATATTGAAACTACACTTAATAACATATTAATTTCATGAAATTAGTAAATAGTAGATATTTTCTGAATACTTTTTATAGAAAAGTAGAATTTTAAAATTCCTTGTTCTTAAAAAAAAATTAATTTCCTCATCAATGAATAATTTCTTATCCTACTATTTATGATTAGTTAGCATAGTAGACAATCTTTCACAGCTTATTTGAACAAACATTTTTTTTAATACTTAAGATTATTAGATATAAATAAGTTGTACACACTTAACCTGCGAAAGTTGTCATTATGAAACTTATTTACAGATTGGTCTGCCAGAGTAAAACGTCAACACTTTTCAGTCATTTAATAGTCCAAGGCAGATAACTGTTACTTGCATTGATCACAAGTAATCTCCTTTCTAGATTCCAATAATCTTACTAAAAAGAACCCACTCACACCTAGCTTGTTTTTAAAAGGGAACTAGTTAATAATTTAACTGCATACTTTATTCATACATAACAAAATCATTAGTAATCTCTAACAAGATTATAAATTTCAAGTTAAAAAGGCTATTATCTTCAGTGTCCTTTTTCAAGCCAACTAGGTCTTAAGGTCACCCGAGAAATAACTGGTTTAACTTTCCTTGATGAAAATGTTACTTAATTTAGCTTGGTTTATTCATAATCTGAAACCCCGTACATCAATATTGCTTCGTGTACTGAGAGATTCGTGCTTGCTGATGCCTGTACCAACTACACTAGTAAATGGGTCAGTCTGGATTTGACCCCATACAATACTCAAAATTTGAGATGTTACTGCTCTGAAAATACAAATAATTTTTTTTTATGTTTAACCCACTACAGACAGTAGGCACCTAGACATATTTATAAAGGTTTTGAATGTGTTATATATGGTAAACTAAACCTAGATCTTTTAACATTTACACTGAAAATTTTTTTTTTTAACACAATTTTTTGTAGAACTAACAAACAAGAAATAAGAAAAAATTTTAATGAAGTTGTATACTAAAATAATAATTAACATAAAATCAGAATTTCATGGCCGGCAGGTCTGAAGAAATAATGGCACTAATATTCTGATTACCTACCTACACACAGTACAATTTACAAAATTAGACAATGCATGGAAGGAATTGACATTTTTAAGCACCCATGCCAATGATGTTTTTTTTTTTTTTCTTTTTTCTGGTGGGTTAATATTCTAATGATAGAAGGGGGAAAAAATATTAACTCTGATTGTAGAACTGCAGTTAACTGAAAATAACCAGGGTGTATCAGGCAGCACCTGAACAAAATCAGCACAACAGGGTTGTTCAATCGTTTGTCTCCTAACCTTTTGTTGTTGGTTCTTTATTTTGCTAGTACTTGTTAAAAAAAAATTATAATGCAGCCAGCTACAATATTTATCATTTATATAGGCACAGGACCAGCTATCCGACATTACCAACTTCATCCCTGTTGAACAGCTGCCACTAATTCCCCTTTTTTTTTCCCTCCCAGATTACATTTGTACATTCATAGAGAAAAAAAAAATTTCTTTTTTAAAGTTAAGGTGACTCCAAATTAATACCACACTTGTAATAATAATAATAATAATAATAATAATAGATCTTTTATAACTTTTTGGGACCACACAGACTTTGAATATCCATTTACCGAATTCGACTGACGCACCTAGCTAGTCGACGCTGTCCTCCACAGGTGGGAGACAGGTAACCTAACGTTCCATTCACATAGTCAATAAATAGGTTGCACTTTTAACAACAAGGCGATTTTAAATTTGTTCCCCGTCCCACCACCACCACTAGTAGAGCATGGCTCACCGATCGGCGGTTCCACGACGAGATTCACCCCCAACCCAACTTCATATCATCGGATTCTTGCGGTTTTCTTCGTTTATTTCAATTATTTATTTACGGATTGATTTTTTTTTTTTTTTTCCTTCAACAAACAAAAAAAAAAAGAGAAAGTTTTGCGTTTCTTCCTCCGGCCGGAAAACGTTGACATCTTAGCCTCGCCGAGTCATGGTCGCTGTCCCCGGGTGTCGGCGGTCAGTGGACAGCACCTCACCCACAGGAGAGTCCCGACTTCCTCGTCCGCCGATCGGGAAAGTAGGATAATAAAATGAACTGATGAAGCCCAGGTGAGGAACTCGAGGGTGCGACAGACTGACAACGGAGCCCTAAGAGTTAACGGGCGCGGAGCGGCCACTATTACTATTATTATACTAATAGTGTTTATCCACTCTCGACTCGAAATTCGGTGTAAATCTCTTCTTTCCCACGGTAAACGAAGTATACACGATGCCAGTGACAAATCGAAATACGCTACACTATCGCTGCGCGCACAAGTCGATACAGATTCCCGGACGAAACTTTAATGTTGTCGTAGCCATCTTGAATGCCACAATTGGGCAGCCATATTGAAAAAGGAATACAAAAAGCGGCGTCTTATTAGTGTTCGATTAAATAAACTCAGTTAATTTGGAACTCCGTAATGAAAAGTAAATACCAGCCGGCTCGATCCACAACAGGTCACTGAACGATGTACTTACTACGGACGTCTAACAGAATCGCCGACGAATTCGGTTAATGTGTACACGCCACAGATTTCGACGGCAGCCATATTAATTATGCTTCAGCTCAAAAGAATGGCGATGTCTGAATAACTCCGGCGTCGTATGTAAATAATTCCCAAGTAGTAAATTTATAAAACTTTCCCCACTCACCTTTCTTTCACTCAGTTTTTTTTTTTTTTTTTTGAAAGCACATTTTGCACTGTTTCCTTACAATCAAACTTCTTTTAATGTACAGATAAAAATGGCGGTGCATGACCCACGTGACAGGAAGCGAAGACAATAAAGGAGCACGTTTTACACGGTGGTTCTCCAAACAACAAGTAGGGAAAAAAGAATTTCACCTTAAATTGATGTAAACAAAAGATTAAGTAACTAATAATATTATTATTTTAAAATTTAAAAATAAGCAATATTATTGAAAGCTAATCTCCACATGCATTCATTACCTCAAGGATTCATTAATAAAAGCCTAAAGGTCCAGCTATTTTGTGTGGCTTGAGAAAGGTTGTCTGTCTGGGTGTAGGTCTCCCCCCCCCTTTTCACATACCAAGGGTTACCCTTGTATACTATATGTATAATTTATCGATGTAGTATTTGTGTTTATCATTTTAAATCAACTTTTTTGTGCGTAACAAATTTATTTAGCTGTTATGTAATAATTAATCATTCTATTTATTAATGGAAATTATTTTCAAAACAACCGTACGGGTGGTCGTGAACTCTGCCTCGATGCTTACTTATGGGAATTATTACGTAAAGTTTATTGTTTGAACTGATAAAGCTACTTGGGTGTATGTGGATGGGTACTTGGGCTGCTCTGCCTACTAGAGCTACACGTTAAGGTGTGTGTGTGTGGGGGGGGGGTTCGAGCACATGTAACAACAACAACTCCTGGGGCTCAAAGTTGACCGTATCTCTCCTTCCTTCTTCTCGCGGAGGCTTTCAGCAAACGAAAAACCAATGCGACCTAAAACAAAGCCGGCGTCTAGACAACTACCTAATTAGTTGCCAAGCAACGCCAACACGTGTAAAATTTGAGACTCTCGTTTGGCTGCTGGAACCACGAATATTTCTTGGGAATACTTCGCCGGAAGATCACAGGGATGAATATGTAGGTACTTAGACTTTTAAAATTATTACTGTTAACAATAATAAAAGAACTAGTTCGACAAATGATGTTAATAACGTTATAACTATCATTATCGGGATTTAAAAAAAAAAAACAAACATATTTTGTTAAGAATTTCCTAAGCTTTATTTTTCAATATTTTTGATAATTCGTGTATTATGAAATTCAACTGCTTATATTATCCGTATATTATTACTGATAATAAACATTAAAAGACTCGTAACTTAGATACCATTCTAAAATTTACTCAATGAAAAAATTTGTTTTCCACCCAACACAAACAATAGTGGTCATTCATTTCTAATTCTATTGTTGTTTTAAACAACCAGCAGTCTGCGCTCTACATTTACCTGTGACGACACAAATAGTTCTATTAGTGATCCTAGTTATTATTTATTGTCACAGATCCGCTTTGATATTTATTTACTAAACCTAGCAAGGGGAAATAACTTGGCCAGTGTACTTATCGACAAACTGTTGAATAATTTGTACAGTTATCAATCCCATGTACCTTTCCCCTTTGTTATTAGAGAGTTTTAAGTCTTCTTTTTATTTAAGGAAGGAAAGACTGTATTCGAACATAAAACTGTATGATTTTACTTGTCAGCCTCACCGATGTTTACTTATACTCCACACTAAAGAAATTTACGGTAAAATTCCAGCAACAATCGCAGAACTCGGGTGAGAATTTGGTTGTTGTTGTTGTTGTTTTATCAGCTGACCTGTCTTCGGTTATCTGCCCTTATTTAGCAAAGAATAATTGCGTTGGCATTCTTAAATCCTCTATTCTTCCGGATATTAGCCTTTCAAGACTTTTTTTTTTCCCCCCATCCCAGTATAAACGAAGAAAAGGTATTCCGGTATAGTATATTTTTCGTGTAACATGACATAATTAGATCTGTGCAGCCATAGTCTGAGGTTTGAAGATGCTACCGACCACCTGCTTGCGTCTCTTTAAATGTGTTAACTGTACGGGTACCGTACTATAAGACTTGTACGCTTTTACTTTAAATCTCTTACAGCAGATACTCGTAATTTCTAACCCTGTAATATCAAAATAACCTGAAGGGAACGTTTAATGACATTTAAATCCGCATGTAGGAAAAATACCCACGACTGTTAATAGTATACATTGAATATAATAAATTGGAAATATCAGAGGCGGTCGGATATGATCACAGCGATACTGTTTTCCGCCCGGACTCGTATAGTCAGGTGTTTATTACATTTTTCTAAGTAACTCTTGAAGCACTCTACTTATTTATAAATATACATCCACTGGATTTAGAAACACCGCCATTAGTACTACTGATCAGAGGAATTTTATTAAAATTAAGTTAGGCAATATTTGCATCTAAAAATAATACTTTTGGGGTTCTTCAGTTCGTTCTTTTTAACTGAAATCGTGAGGAGACTTTATCGGAAATTTACTGTAGAATCGTACAGTAAGTAGTCTCTGCATCCCAAACTAAAGTTTCGGGATGCTGATGGAGAAACTATTTGTACTAAAAGGCTAATTTATTCCATCCCATAAATACTCTACACGATATCGTTAGCTATTATTTCGTTCTTGTTCCTTTATTTACTGGATGACAGCTGAACTATTTCTCTGCTCCATCTTAGGTTTCTATATTTCTAATCGTGTATGAATTCGAATTATCTCCCATTATCTATATAGGCTCAAAGATTAACGGAATTTTTTCTAGCCAGTCGTCAAATTTTAAGTCTTTATAAATCATTAAAATGTATTTTCAATTTATTACCAGCGAAATATCACATGATCGTTTGATTTACAGTTCGTTTTTATTCAAAACAAATGGGACCAACACTTTTCTCTTTTGAAACAAACAGCATTTACTCTTATCTTCATAGCAAGCCTACCTCCGATTTGGCTGCAACTATTACAGAATTAGAATACAAATGAAAAAAAAAAGAAAAAAATCGACTTTAAAGTTGTAGATGCCAACTGTCAAAGTTTCTCCCAAATAATTTAATCAGTTATGATTTGAATTTACTTACTTCAAAGACACTAAAAAAGTGATTTGTTTTTAACAGGTAGCTAATAGACAAGTGTTGTCTCTTCATCTATAGTTTCATACCTGCAGAGAGATTAAGCACTAGGACAAATGCAAACTAATAAACAAAAAAGGAATTTTAATATTTATTAAGTTAGAGACACCAAAAGCTGCATTTTTATCAATCACTAAATTCCTATAATTGAACAATTAACTTACCAGAAAATATCCAATAAGACTGAGAATGTTTAATTTATTCATATTTAGATGACTATCCTTTTCCTTTAGATTCCTCTCTAAAGGAGAATGTGTTGCTTTAGCTGTGCAGATGTTGACAAAAATGTGGATCTGCTGCAAACTAAATCTCATGTTTGAGCCTTCAGTACTTGTGAAAAAAAGTAGCTTCTTGTTTATTATCTCTGAGCCATGACATCACCTTCGTATATTTGAAGTGTCGAATGTTCATATTTATTGAAATTTTTACGGACGACAAGTTTTTTTTAAATAAATTACCTTTTATAGAGTAAATTGAGTAGGTCTATAAGTAAACAGAATTATTTTATCTAAGCTAAACAGGTTAGCCAATACCATATACTTTCTGAATAATTCCAGACTTTCCTACCCACCCTTAGCATTTCAAACTATTTACTATCTGGAGGAGAGAATTTTAAGATTTTTTAAAAATCAATTTCTGTTAGAAAAACTAACAACTTGTCTAAGTGGCATTTATACAGGAGCTGGTAGCTCAGTGAACTGTGATTTTATTACTTCTACAAAAGGCTTTTATTCAGGTGCAACTACTATGAATATGGTGATGAGTCAGCTCCAAGAATATCCATCGATCCATCAGCTAACCTGCTGTTGCTAGTTAATCATGTCAGTGCAAGCAAGCTAAAGGGCACAGTACAACATTTAAGCTTTCCTCTACTCTTACCAGCTTCAACAAAATATAATACAAAAATCACAAAAAAACATGCACCATGCATTGTTATTTAATGGGAATAGAGCCAACATAAATTCTTCTAAACCATAGTAATTGATATAAAGATACAGGCTGCTACCCTCGAGGAAATTTCTTTATCCATATACTACTGAAATTTTCCTTTGTTACGTAATAATTGAAAAACAGCAACAGAAATTATAATTACTTTTTCAAAGACCATTTATCTGGATTCTTAGAAAAATAATAAACTAAAGACAAATTATTACTTTGTTTAGAATTATTCCTACCACTTAATACGAGTCTACAGCCATCATGTTATTTCATTGTTCTGCCAGGCAGGTTCAACAGTTGAATAATGAGCAGTCTTAAAAATAGAAAAAAATTCTTTTTTAATTAAGATTATTTCAGAACATAAGGATTTCCTTGAAACTCATTCTAGTTACTTTATTCTGACTGATATGGAATATCATGCACTAACTACCATGTTCACTGGTTTGTCTTACTATAAGTATTTCATGATTGTTCTCATATTTTAATCTGGAATTCAGACTTTATGAAGCCACCACACAAGAGAAAATTTGGTCTAGAAAATAATATACCAAAAGTTCTAATGGTAATGTTGCTAATATTCACCTAACAGATTACACTGGTCAACAAATTTTTATTTTTTTTCTTTGGCAGACCATCTAGGAGTGTTTTCTGGGGTTTTGAAGGTCGCTGATTACGAATATAACATTGGTTTTGTCTGATTGGCTCTAGTTTAGAAGATATTGATAGCCTCAAATAAGCCTAAACTGCTAAAATTCTCCCTGAAATACTTCAATATAGAAGCAGTAAATAATAATTTTCTGATATTATTGAATCATTATAACATACTATAGGACAAGGGAAGGCAGCTTGCTTCGTTTCTTTTCTAAAGAAGATGACCTGATCTTTTGTAATGACGTTTCTGCACTTCTTAACTGCATGGGGATCTCGTCATATGACCCAGCAGATTGGCGTCTCTTTATAGATAGCTCGAAAGCAAGTCTAAAAGTTGTACTTTTGCATAATGGCAATAAGTTTGCTCCTGTACCACTTGGCCATTCTACCAAGATGAAAGAAGAGTATGATGGTATCCAATTTGTTCTTGAAAAGCTAAATTACAACACTCATAAATGGCTGATTTGTGTGGACTTGAAAATGGTGAATTTTCTGCTTGGTCAGCAAAGTGGGTACACAAAGTATCCCTGCTTTCTTTGTTTGTGGGATAGCAGAGCAAGAATCCAGCACTGGAGAAGGGAGAACTGGCCAGAACGAGAAAGTCTCGAAGTCGGCACAGCCAACGTCATCAATGAGCCTTTGGTACCCAGGGATAGAATCATCTTCCCTCCATTGCACATAAAACTAGGGCTCATGAAGCAGTTTGTTAAGGCGTTGAACAAAGATGGGGATTGCTTCAAGTACATATGCAGGCAATTTCCAGGTCTTTCCATCGAAAAAGCTAAAGGTGGCATCTTCGATGGACCTCAGATTCGAACGCTCATGAGGGATTCTGACTTCACTAATCATATGAACATGGTTGAGTTAAATGCTTGGGTGTCCTTCACAGATGTAGTGACAAACTTTTTGGGAAATCACAAAGCTGACAATTACAAGCAATTGGTCCGTAAGATGCTTACTGCATACGAAAAACTAGGGGCAAATGTGAGCATCAAAGTTCATTTCTTGTTTAGCCACCTCGACAGATTTCCTGGTAATCTTGGTGATTACAGTGAGGAGCAAGGAGAGAGATTCCATCAAGACATCAAAACAATGGAAGAGAGGTATCAAGGCAAATGGGATGAGCACATGATGGCAGACTACTGCTGGAACCTTTTGAGAGACTGCCCGAAAGTTGCTCACAAGCGAAAATCGTATAAACGTCAATTTCACTTTTGTGAATAAAATATTGTTTTGTGTGTTCATTGTAACTAAGAATCTAGTGTATAATAATGCTTTGCATTAATTTATGATATATAACTGATTATGTAAATGTTTTTTTCCCTTGGAGAATTAAAATTCAGCAAATTTTTAGCAAATTTTTTGTATATTCTCGAAATATATGAAAAGTGTTCATTTATTAATAAATGAAATGATGTTATATCTAACTTAACTTGTTAGATTGAGATTTTACACTGTCTTTGTGGTTTTGGATTATCATAAAAATCAATATCTGACATTTTTGCACTATTTAGCCGTTTTTTGTACGTTTAGTTATGGTCGCGAATGGGTGATTTCAGACGAACGACCCCCCTGTGATATCTCCAAAACTAGAGCCAACTTGAAAAAACAAATGTCAGATTCGGATTCAGCGCCCTTGAAAACCCCAGAAACCAGTCTCACTTTTCCTGCCAAAAATATTGTGTTGACCAGTGTTATTTAGGTGATACTGTTGACACTGATGTATCTCTTATTCCCATAACACCAAAGGATTTTGTTTAGAATGAAAGTAAAACCACATCGTGTTGACATAGTCTGATATGCCAGTAAAGAACATTTTATATGAAAAAAACAAGTTCTCAACTTTCCAGATGAGGGTTATGTTCTGCCAGTTACTTGAGGGCCAGCCAGATAACATTTCTCAACATAATGCCTATAAATCTTGACTTGTATCAGTTTCACATTTCTTGTTAATCAGCATTAAAATAGTGCAGTCAAGGCATGCTGTCTTATATATCTAATAAAAAGGACACTCATTGTTCACAGTTTTAGCTTTGAGTTGATGGTATTTCTCTCATTCAAATCTAAAAGGTACCTTAACATAGGGGATGGTTTAGACAGTGATCACTGAAGCCATTCTTTAAGCTGACTTTGTAGTGAAAACATTTGTCAGCCATCTGGATTGTTTAATTCAGAACTCAGGTAATCAGGTAAGCAAACCCATACTATCCAGAAACATTCTTTAATAATTACAAAATCTACACCTGCTTTACCCTACTTATATGTATAGCATAAAGTAAAAATTGCAGACATCTGGTGTCAAGTATCAGCTTACAAAAGCTCGATATTTTAAGGTTTACCTAATTGTCTTGGCTACAAATGTCTGGAAGCTTTTAAAGGTTATTTTAAGCAAACAGAATTGTCAGACTGATTTATAACAAAATAAATTTAAACAATTTTAATTATTAAGAATAAAATTAAAGAAAATATAACTTTAGTATTTACTTAAAACCCTGTAAACTTATTACTACATGAAAATACTAGAAATAGTGGAAACACAAGCCATGAAATTCCTGAAAAATTGGGTCCTAAAATTATATTTGGACTGATAATAGTAAGAAACTCAGCCTTCTTTTATTTCATTTTATTTAAAAAAATCAAAAGAGAATCAGGATTTTTAAAACCAAAATATAATTAAATTGTCATACTTATTAAGTAGGTTAATATTTTGCTGATAAACCTTCACATACTTAAAAAAATATCTGGTTAAGATAGTGGCTGCTTAGAGATAAACTAGCTTGTTTTCCCTTTTATTTCCAGCATTTTTTTTGTATAATAATTTCTGTTTTTGTATCACTTGTACCGCCATCAAACTGGAGCAAAAAACAAATTGAAACTATTTGCCCTAACTTGGGCCTTCAGAAGTAGAATAAGTTATTTAATAACAAAAAGACTTAAAAATACTCTATAAAGATTTATATATATAAATATATTTATCTATCATTGCGCATGTTATCTAAGAGAACATTACTAGTTTGTATACATAACACTGGTCAACACAATATTTTTGGCAGGAAAAGTGAGACTGGTTTCTGGGGTTTTCAAGGGCGCTGAATCCGAATCTGACATTTGTTTTTTCAAGTTGGCTCTAGTTTTGGAGATATCACAGGGGGGTCGTTCGTCTGAAATCACCCATTCGCGACCATAACTAAACGTACAAAAAACGGCTAAATAGTGCAAAAATGTCAGATATTGATTTTTATGATAATCCAAAACCACAAAGACAGTGTAAAATCTCAATCTAACAAGTTAAGTTAGATATAACATCATTTCATTTATTAATAAATGAACACTTTTCATATATTTCGAGAATATACAAAAAATTGCTAAAAATTTGCTGAATTTTAATTCTCCAAGGGAAAAAAACATTTACATAATCAGTTATATATCATAAATTAATGCAAAGCATTATTATACACTAGATTCTTAGTTACAATGAACACACAAAACAATATTTTATTCACAAAAGTGAAATTGACGTTTATACGATTTTCGCTTGTGAGCAACTTTCGGGCAGTCTCTCAAAAGGTTCCAGCAGTAGTCTGCCATCATGTGCTCATCCCATTTGCCTTGATACCTCTCTTCCATTGTTTTGATGTCTTGATGGAATCTCTCTCCTTGCTCCTCACTGTAATCACCAAGATTACCAGGAAATCTGTCGAGGTGGCTAAACAAGAAATGAACTTTGATGCTCACATTTGCCCCTAGTTTTTCGTATGCAGTAAGCATCTTACGGACCAATTGCTTGTAATTGTCAGCTTTGTGATTTCCCAAAAAGTTTGTCACTACATCTGTGAAGGACACCCAAGCATTTAACTCAACCATGTTCATATGATTAGTGAAGTCAGAATCCCTCATGAGCGTTCGAATCTGAGGTCCATCGAAGATGCCACCTTTAGCTTTTTCGATGGAAAGACCTGGAAATTGCCTGCATATGTACTTGAAGCAATCCCCATCTTTGTTCAACGCCTTAACAAACTGCTTCATGAGCCCTAGTTTTATGTGCAATGGAGGGAAGATGATTCTATCCCTGGGTACCAAAGGCTCATTGATGACGTTGGCTGTGCCGACTTCGAGACTTTCTCGTTCTGGCCAGTTCTCCCTTCTCCAGTGCTGGATTCTTGCTCTGCTATCCCACAAACAAAGAAAGCAGGGATACTTTGTGTACCCACTTTGCTGACCAAGCAGAAAATTCACCATTTTCAAGTCCACACAAATCAGCCATTTATGAGTGTTGTAATTTAGCTTTTCAAGAACAAATTGGATACCATCATACTCTTCTTTCATCTTGGTAGAATGGCCAAGTGGTACAGGAGCAAACTTATTGCCATTATGCAAAAGTACAACTTTTAGACTTGCTTTCGAGCTATCTATAAAGAGACGCCAATCTGCTGGGTCATATGACGAGATCCCCATGCAGTTAAGAAGTGCAGAAACGTCATTACAAAAGATCAGGTCATCTTCTTTAGAAAAGAAACGAAGCAAGCTGCCTTCCCTTGTCCTATAGTATGTTATAATGATTCAATAATATCAGAAAATTATTATTTACTGCTTCTATATTGAAGTATTTCAGGGAGAATTTTAGCAGTTTAGGCTTATTTGAGGCTATCAATATCTTCTAAACTAGAGCCAATCAGACAAAACCAATGTTATATTCGTAATCAGCGACCTTCAAAACCCCAGAAAACACTCCTAGATGGTCTGCCAAAGAAAAAAAATAAAAATTTGTTGACCAGTGTAATTGATCATTAATCTTTTAAAAACTAGAATACACAACTAGCCTTTTTAGAAACATTTTTCATGTTGTACCCATACAGGAGTAGATATATACTGAGTTAACAAACTCAAGGCATCAGGAAACCCACCAGATTAAATTATAAATTTATGAATGTACTCAAATGACAGGATTTCAGTGGAAATGACAAATCATCATTGTGATGTGGTCAGCTATTATTACCATTAGTATATACATTTTCTAACTTTATCATTTAACCCAAATATATTTCTACATTACTGTTGCACAATATAAAATACTCTTGCCATACAGATGCTAAAAAAATTTATATACAGTAATTCTTTAAAAAACCTAATTATTTCAATTTTTATAATTATCTGGATAAAGAAAGAAAACAATGGGATTTTACTTGAACAAACTTTTAAAACAAAAAAAAAAAAAAAAACTTAACATTTGAGATCTATGCCACTTGGCACTAAAGGTCACAAAACGACAGTTATTCATTACTTAACAAATACTGGAAAACTTTCTGAACCTACTTTTTTTTTTTGCATGTCAGCTCGCACCCTGGAGCTAGTTATAGTGACTCTACTGCTGCTGTCCACGAGGTTCCTTGTCTGTTATATTGTACTTAATAGTTGTAAAGTAAACGCTAAAATAATGCTGCCAAAATATTTACATTTTGTAGTAATAATTGTACAAACTCTTTTTCAGTACTGACAAAATGTTAATAAATACTGACCAAAAACTTTGTATTTACAAGCCAGCCATATAATACAGGACATTAGCAATTGTTACTCTTTACCTCATTCAGAATCTACTACCCAAACCACAATGACTACATTATGCTGTTTTGAGCAAATGATTACCTTTTCTATATAAAATAAATTGTAGTTTTAATAGATTTTGCTATTTTTCTGGCTACAAAATAGCACCAGGGATATGAACAAAGATTTTTGTTTTAAAAATGGCTTCAACTAATCTTGTGTATTTCCTACATTAAATCCAATCAAAGAAAAAAGATTTTCTAGATGTCTTAGTAAATTTTTTAATGTTCATAAATTATGTAAAACAAATATTCATCTGCATCCAGCCACACCATATTAAAATCATTAGCTAAATCATAATCCATAATGTGATGAGATGTCATAATCAAGTTCATGTTAGCATCAGGTCACTTTAGATCAATATTAGAAAAAATGTCCAAATTCCAGTCATGGATTTTCCTAACCCACCACTGATAAATAATCCAAAATGTTTATGCAGAGAAAAAGCATGTTGCCATAATACTAAATGATTTCTACAGCATAAGGCAAAATGTCAGAAATAAGAGCCGATCACCAATTTTACCAAGATCAAGAAAACAGTAAACAAAAGTTTACAGATTAATAAGTCTTGCATCAACTCCGGCAAATACCCTGCTAATATCAGTGTTTTTGTTTTATAGATAAGACCATCCAAAGTAA
Organism: Nautilus pompilius; assembly: GCA_018389105.1. Taxonomy (NCBI): domain Eukaryota; kingdom Metazoa; phylum Mollusca; class Cephalopoda; order Nautilida; family Nautilidae; genus Nautilus; species Nautilus pompilius. Next base: position 915,675 of record JACATO010000598.1, on the reverse strand, counting down.
CCAAATACAAAATATAAATGATGCTACAACCTCAAACAGATACTTAAAAAGAATCTTTTATTTTTAATAGGTGACATCAAAAGGCCACCCCCAAAAAGTGATATTTTATGAAACGTATACCATCACAATACAGTTAAAAACAACACAAATATGTTAGAACATTGAGTATGGCTCATTACAAAAATGTAAAATCATTCATTTTTATAATTTTCTCTCTTTTTTTTTGTCGTTGTTGTTGTTGACGGTTGCAAATTTGTGCCATTATTTATAGTACATAAGCAAGTGAGCACCTGGTCATAATGTTTAAGGTTCTTAGAGCAAGGAACATAAAAAGTAATTACAGACTTTCCTGATTAATTATTACTACAGATATTCTGGAGCATGGAGTCTACCACAGCATAGTGTTTACTATAGTGGCAGAGTGTTCTTTCTCTATGTGGGAAACAGACAAAACTTTATCTTTTACAGCATGTGACTTATGAATCTGCATTATAATACCTCCCATTTTAAGTTAGTACATCTAAAGTGCATAAAAACAAAGACAGTAAAGCAGTTTTACTTTAAAACTGCAAGACCTAAACTATCAGTTATATTATTTGAGACATTTCCAATTAAAAAAAAATACAAAACAAAATGAACACAATTGGTAAATTCTTTGATACTCTTCCAACATTTCTTTTTTATTCAGTGAAGCACACTACTTAATCAGGCCTACAGTAAGTACATAATTGCTGGATACTATTACTGGTTCTCTTATATACAAACTGTGTCAGGCATGTCAAAAAAAAAAAAAAAACAGCCAACCAATTAAATAATCCATGGATCCCATTTCTCACTGAGGCCATCTAGAATAACCTTAAAATTCTGTATTTGCTGTATCAGCATCATCAAGAAATCCTATACAATAAAGATGTCTTAATTTCCTTTATCAATTTCAGTATATGGCTAGCTTTTAGCTTGGTTCATTGACAAATAAATTGGTAATTTTCTCAGACATCATATTCAATATAAATCCAGAATATTTTCAGTATGCCCCATTTACAGCAGCAAACTTAATCAATGATGCCTATTTAATAACAATAAGAGAGTCAAAGATTAGTTCAATAATAATTCCCTTCACTCCAATAATGACGATGTAATTCCAGCCACATTTTAAATTTAGATCAAAATTTTAATTCTCATTTTGCAAATTCTAAATTCTGGCACAAGCAAAATCTCAACTTAAGAAAGAAGTTGATACTATATGGTAATAGCAGGCTAGAGTACTTGATCGGGCAACTATACTCTACAGAATTTCTGATCTCTCTCCTACAACGGTGCTAAACAAAAAAAAAAAAAAAAAAAAGGTAACAGCAAACAAAAAAAATGCTGATTAGACTTACCACGATGTACATCCAATACCAGCAAGCACAAAAATTATCGGAGTTACTGATGATCCATACTTTTCAGACAGGTTATTTGAATTTAAATTTCTGGGAGGAAAAACAAGCAGTTGCTAGTTTTTAATTTCAAATATATTACTAAAATGACTAATAAAAACAACAGAACAATGTATTTGCAGTTTCATTCACCATTTCTAAATTTTAGGCTATAAGTTTATAATTTCAGTCAAGTCAAAAAATTATGGACATAAAACTGAAAGTTTTTTTTTTTTTTCTGAAGAAAATGATGAACCTGACTTTAGGCTTTGATAATGCAATAAAGGGTAGGGTAGCACAGTCAGTCATTGGTTAGGACTGCTGTGGGCCCAAGTTCAAGTTCCACAGAGAACTAACTCTTCCCTACTTCCCTAGCATAGTTTCTTCTCACTCTTCTTCACCTGCTGGCCACATGGGTTTCCACAGGGTACTCCAGTTTCCTTTCACATCTAAAAATAAGGGGCTCTAGGGGGGACTTTCAGGTAACACTTCAACTGTTACCTCTTCTTGGAAAGTCTGGGCCTCCAACCAAAAACACAATGCTAAGACAATCTGTCTTTCATTAATACCAAGGCAGCTTGTAACAGGCCATTTAACTTGTCAATTAAAGCAGAAAAACATATCAAGTACATTAAAATAAATATATGAATAAATAATAATTTAAAGGTTTCAAAAGGTGCTCAAAGTTAAACTCTGGCATCTATTTGAGTCTGTAGCCTGACCTTTGCAGACCAGCTACAAGACAATTTCTTATTAACCCTCTGTATACAACCTGCACTCCACTACTCTTCAAATCTATATTACTCAGCATAGGCTGAGTGACAGTGCTTTCCTCATTAATATAAATCTTTCTAAAAACAAATCCATACATCACATCAACCCCACATAGTACACAGAGAGTTAAACAATAACAAAAGTTTGGAGAAAAAAACAGCAATTTCAGTGAAATGCATAATTCAGATGTCAAATTTCTAAGACTTAGGAAGGGAAATGAAAATTTATTGGGACATCAACTTGGTGAGAAATTTCTTAGCATCATCAATGGGTTATTTTACCTATTCAGTAAAGAGAATGAGCCAGCCACTCTGCAATCATATTTAAGAATTTCATAGCACTTTAAAAAAAAAAAATTAAATAGTTCATAATTAACACATAACAGGAAGATAATTTCTATTTATTAGAGCCTTAAGTTGAATTAATTTTATTAAAAATTTAATTTTAAAAAAAATGCAAAGAATGAGCATCAACTAAAAAAAAAATCAGTCCTTTATTCTACTAGTTTATTAAATCATTTAGCACAAAATAGTATATTTTCTTTGTGTTTCTTTAAATCCTGATTCAGCTAATAATTATACTTAATTTTGGCATTTTTTTAAATTTAAATTTTCAATGAAGCATTTTTCTTTAATCCATGGTTTAAAAAAAAAAAATTCAAATCAGAATTTTCAAAGATTTTTCTTTTTGTTTTTCAATTCAAAATATTAATTACTTTGGTTTGTGATGATGATTATTATGATTATGATGAAATAAAAGTGTGAAACTCTTTACAATCCAAAGAGAGAAAATCCTTCACTTTGACTACCACATCAAAATTCACTGCTGGCCAGATCGGTGTGATTATCATTTCGCCATCAATGTTTGTGCAGTGCTCCCCAATCAGCAAGGGTTTATCTGAATGGATTCGATGGATGTGCTTGTGGATGTCACGTGACTCAAGCCCCAAAAAACCACAGTATTTACAGTGGAAAGGCCGGGCCATGAGATGATTGGTGATATGAGTCTCCAGTTCTGAGACATCTTTGGTTCTGTAGCGACAATAGTTACAGCTGAGCCCATCCTCAGCTAAATGCATGCTATGTAGTCCTAGATGCTTTGTGAACATGCTGAAGTCTTTCGTTTTTAATGAACATGAGGGGCAAAGGTATTTTAGAGTTTCTCTTTGCTTTGAACTCATGCATGAATCAGTTTCTTCATCATACATCCTCATTAATTCCCGAGAGGGGACCTCAGGCTCTTCTTCAGAGGATTCCTGCTCTTCAACTAAATTGTCACTCATCATCACATTATGCAAAACTAGCATATGTGCAGCCTTGTGCTCTGTAACATGTTCTACTAGAGCTGATCTGAAAAATCAATTAAATAATAACCAGTTATTTTAATTCTCTGTGGTTGGAAGGTGGAGACACACATGTTGGTAAAAGTTTTCCAGGTGTCATCAGTCAACAAAAACTGATGTCACTGAAAAAGTTAATTCACATGAGTTTTCCACACCAACTCTGCAATAAAATGATATTATTTAAACAATACAAACTTGCTCCCATTTTATCTCATATCAAAAACAAACACTAGTCCATTGAAATCTTCATGACAGATATATCATTTCATCCTTATGAAAGCAAAAGCAACCTAGTATAATCAGGCTAAGTGACAAATTAACATGATAAAGGCAGATGAAATCTTTAGGAAACTCAAACAGCTTTTGCTAAATATAAGAAGATATTAAAAGTCATTGTTAAAGTGAGTCTGAAAGTAACTGCATTATTTTTAATGACTGTATCACTATATTAACTTTTTACTCCTTTGACATCTGTTTATATCCACAGAAACAACTTTTTACTATTTAGCAAATGCATCCAGCACTGAATGAATGTACTTTTTCATTACTTTTTAGAAATGGCAGAGGGTTTTGTTGTTTTCATGCCTAAGCACTAACGCCCCTCCCCAATGTTAGCACGCTTACCTTGATTGAGATCTGTAAGGACAGGAGCTGCACTCAAAGACATCTCCATGCTGCTGACAGTGATTCCAGAAGTCCATTTCACTTTGTACATCAGATGAACAAAGGGTACACCTGTATGACTTGTACCTGTTTCCACTGAATGTTTTCACGCCCAAAGTTCTAAAATCTGTCACTATCTGTATTTCTGATGAGTCTGTACATTTTTCCTGTGAAAAAGACATATGATTTTTCAAAGATTTTATTCCCAATGAGCAATCCTTCAGCTGCTTTGCCTCAGGCTCTTGAATTCTAGTATCAGACTTTCTTGTCTGAACCGTCTTCCTTCTCTGTGCCAAACAATCATCATCATTGCTGTTGGCTGTGCTTTTTTTACAGCTAGATTTCTGTGGGTCACATAGGTTTTCTGCATGTTCTTTCTGATGGCTGCGCAGAACACAAGCAAACCAACTTTCATAAGTACAAAACAAACAGCTGCCAGGTTCCAAACACATATGCTCTTTCCAGATGTGTCTTCTCACAGCAGCATGTGAAGTATTTTTCAACTGGCAAAAGGGACATCTAAATAACCCTGACTTTGTACATACAATTTTTTTCATTATCAATATCATTTGTTCATCCGTTGCCTGCATATGCTTTCTAAAGGCTGTTGATGATGCAAACTGTTCAACAAATAATTTTCTTTTATCTTCAGAAATAGAGAATTTTTTACAGAAATTCAGTTCTTTTGTTTTCACATTTTCTAGATGTTCCTCTCTGTTAGTTGACCAACAGGTGCGGCTCTCAGATTTTTTCATATCAAATTTCAGCACCTGTGAATCATCAATATATAACACGTCCTTCAGTTTTGTGAAACACGAACTACCACTGTCATTAAAAGAATATAAATATTCAGCAGACTTTGAAGAATTTAAACCTTTTTTGCTCTTTCCTTCTGATAACTTTTTACCATCTATAATTTCATTCTGTACATTTGTCTCCAAATCAGTTGGGCCATTAATCCTGTTCTTTTGTGACTCATTCAACAATCTTTTATGATGTAACAAAGTTCTACCACTTCTTGAACGTTTTTCACCACTGGTAGACAAGTACCAACTTCTTGATGATACTGCCTGTTGAAATGATCTTGAACATTTTCTTGTAAAAAACTTAAAACTACTTACTTCATTTGCATCCTGAAAGCCATGGTAGTCTTTCAAATGATTCCACATGGCACTCTCACTCTCCAGGCTGGCAACACAACGGCAGCACACAGATGTTCCATTGCTTAATTTCAGAATGAGCTTTTCATACACCGAAGACCGACTTAGCTTTGAATGGCGTTTCATTTTACTGCGTGAACTGACTGCATGTACACTCTCAAAATGTTGCTTCAGTATTGCATGGAACCAACTTTTAAACCGACACATTGAACACTTTTTCCGCCTCAAATACATATGCACACTCCAGACATGTTTTTTGATATGGTTATAACTATTATTCACATAATTGCAGATAAGGCATTGAAATCCATCTGCTGTTGTCTGGATGAGTTTTTTGGCCTTTATCATCATTTCTTCATCAGTTAACGTACTATCGTAGACATCTGGATGCATAGTTATGACTGGCCTATACAAACCATCATCTAACCAAGAAGCATCATCATACAGAAAATCCAATTGCCGTGCAGAATCTGAATTAAGATGAACTGTCCACACATGCTTTCTTGCAGCTTTAAGAGAATGGTTTTCACAACTACAAACAGAACACACATATGCTTCTGAATGAACAGAAAATTGTATGTGCTGCTCAATCAATTCTAGCTTCTTTTTTGATTTCTTGAAACTGGAAATCCATTTACTCTTATTCACTTCAGAGACAAATATATCCAGTTCCTGATTTGGATTTCTATCTCCTGTTATGACAGCATTCTGACTTTCATCTTGACATTCCTCTCTAATAATCAAAGTACTTTCTTCAAATGCTTTGTCTTCTGAAAATGAAGTCCATGAGTCAACAACAGCTGTTCTGATATTGTCAATACCTGAACTTATTCCTTCCTTTTCACTTTTTTTAACTAAAGGCTCTTGCTTTGATGTACCTGTTTGTTCTAAATCACTTTCTACCTCATGTATCTCTTTATCAATGGAGAAAAAGTTTCCCGACATTACAGGACCATTTTCAGAAGTACTCAGATTTTGGAAAACAATGTCTCTTGACATCTTTTTACAGCTTTTTTCAAGAGTATTACTGTTTTGTAATTTAGAGCTCAATTCAGAAACACGATAACTCTCCAATCCATAGCTTTGCATGCTTGCTCCAGAAGTATCTTTTAAAACAGTTTCTGCCTGTGATGATTCCCTGACCTCCTTTACAGATACAATATTACAATCACAGCCTGCAGACACATCAAGCAAATGTTCATCCACAAAAGCATCCTTGTTTCCAGTATCATCAAGCAGATTTTCACTAACATTGTTTTCAACAATGGAAAAACTGTCATTCTTAGAAGTGTTCTCAGATATGCATTTATCCATTGATCCTTCTGTACTACTACTACCATTAATGGATTCTTTGGGTATATTATCATTCCTCGATACAATGTTTTTGAAAATATTATCTTTTATAGATTTCTCAGAAATATTATTCCTTGATACGGTGTTCTTGGGAATACTATCAATGATGGATTTCTCAGAAATATTGTCATTAGTGACCTCCTGAATAAAATCATTCACTGCTACAGATTCCTCAGCTTGATAGCTATTGTCCACATATTCAGCATCTGAAGCTTCATTTTCTACACATTTACCATTAGAATTTTTTGAAGTTCCTTTCTCTTGAACTCTTTGTTCATCAGCACCAGATTTCAAATTCTTGGAGGTATCTTTAGGTACTGGTTTCTTAGCTTTTAAATTAACTGCATAAGAATGTTCTTTATTTGTATGATCCGAATCATAATTAGCTGAGAAATCATCTTTGCCAGGGACTCCACCATAGTTTCCATTTTTATTAGCTTCTTTATCCATGCTAGATGCTGTTTTCAAAGCATCAGCACCAACATCCTGAGAATGTAAGATACGCTGGAGATATATTAGAGGAATGTTGTCATCTGGTATGTCATTCAAATTATTTACTCTCTCATCCCCAGTGTTTTCTTTGAAAATAAACTGATCACTCTTGTCTGTAGCTGGTAAGACATATTGCTGAAGTGGCAAATAAGGTTTCTTCTTTCTGTCTATTTCTGGTGATGTGCTCTTGCAACTATGACGCTGAAAATGGAGTCTCATCATAGGCTCATCAGAACAACTAAATTTGCATCTGGAACACTCATACATGCCATTACTTGACATTGAAAACTTGGCATTCTTGTCATTTACTTTTTTTGGAAGGTGTGTGCTTTTCTTGGAAACAGCCTTTTCTTTGCGAGTTTGTGACATTTTCAATGACTCTGGTGGTATTTTGTCAAGCAAAAGCGTGAAATGAGAAGCCCAAATATGATTTTTAACATCAGTCTCTACAATGCTTGAATAAGTACAGAATCCACACTTGAACTCACTGTTGTTGCTGTTTTTTATAACTTCTGCAACTATGCTTAAGTTTTTGTTTTGATTTAGAGTGTATTGGAGGTCAGTATTACTTGGTGGAATTTGCCCAGCAGTGAGGTGGTGCTTAATGATGTGCTGCCGCACTTTATCCTCATCAAAACTTCGAACTATACACCCAGAGCACTTGTATATGTTGTTTGCCAAACGTATAACATGAAAAGGTGGTGTGTCAAAACTAAGCTTCTGCTGCTGCTGTTGCTTGCATTTCATAACCTTACTTATTTTTCTTGCCCGCTTTATCTTCTGTCTATTCAGTTGATTCAACTTTCTTAGATGCATTGGACCTCGTTTGGCTTCAGCAATGATGTGTGCCCAGTCAGGTTCTGAGAGAATATGAGCAGATATTGGTTCGTTCACATGACACAAAAGAGAATGACGAATTACTTCGTATTTATTCAATTTCTCTAAGGAGCAATGCCCACATTTCCAAAAATTAACTTTCAAGTGACGACAAAGTAAATGCCGATGAATGTGATAATATTCTAAAGTAGAATACTTGCAAAATTTGCATGTTTTGTATTTGCCAGACATTGAATAAAAATTAATCAACTTGTCAATAAAATAATATTCTCCTAATCTTGGATAGCCATCGTCAAATGAACGTTGGTTTTCATGTCCTTGGGCTAGTAAACTCTCAGCAGCAGCAGCACTGTGAAAACTGTCACCAGAAAGTATTGGTTCTGCAATACCACTACCTATGCTGACTATCAATCCAGGATGAGTTTTCAAGTGGTTCCAAAATTCCATACTATCAATTGTTGCAAAGATGCACTCAGGACATCGTAAAGATTCTTGGAAATGATCCCCAGGCTTAATTGGAACAATCTCTATAAGACATTTATTTTGTGGATTCTCAATGCTGCTTGAACTGTTATGATTCTTGTTCACATTACTTGCACAACTGCTTTGGTGATGCTTTGCTATGAGTTCAGGTCTGCCCAAGTTATCTGCTGAATTGTTTTTATGCTTGTTTGTAACAGGTGCACTTAAGTTATTCTCTTGTTGCACAGCACATGTTTTTGAGAAAGACAGAGCTGGCATCAACTGACAATCCATGTGAGCTTCTGCAAAATGTTTCTTCAAGTTGGTAATATCACTAGCAGTGAATTCACAAAGTTCACAGTGCAAGTTTACAACTGAAGCAGACTGACTACAGTTGTCCTTATGGTATTGTCTAAGATGTTTTTTCAACATGTCTCTGTCAATGGTGCTAAACTTGCACAACTCACAGTGAAAGTTACCAACTTGAATACCAGAACCTGCAGTAGACTGATTGTTTATTTCCTGTACATGCTTTGACATCAGATGTGTATTCAAGTCACTCTTATCACTAGCACTAAATTCCAAGCAAAAATTGTCAATCTGGTGTGCAGCCAACTGTGTAGAACTAGTGTGTGAAAGTGAGAGGTGTTTCTTCAAGCCAGCCAAGTCACTTGTACTGAATTCACATAACTCACAGTGGAAATTGTTTATCTGCAAAGATGACACTATCTTTGATTTATGACAATTATACATATGCATGGACAAGAAGTGCTTTTTTAACCCAGCTATGTCATGTGTGCTGAATTCACACAATTCACAATGGAAGTTGTTGATCTGAACTTGGTTATTAGATTGGCTATAATTGTGCACCAGCAACATGTGGTGCTTCAGCGTTGTCATGTCATTGGTACTGAACACACATAACTGACATGGAAACTTCTTCAAAAGAACTGAGGACTTTGAAGAATATTTCTGGACTGCATGCATTTTCTTTAGCTCTTTTTTGCCTGAAAAATTCTGTATAGTGGTTGTTGCATATTTTTTTTTCCTTGGATAAACATCCTTTTCTGTAAATGACTCAATGATTGAAATCGCCTTTGAAAATCTGCGTGGGTGCATTTGGCTTACATGTTGCTTCACATACTTTTTTGATGTACTCTTCATGTGACAACATCGACATGCATACATTTTTAAACTATGACAATCCTTGTGCTCAGACAGTATATGGCATCGGAATTTCCGCAACATATCAAAACTAATATCACAAAATGGACACTGCAGTTTCTCCACAAATTCATGCTGCTTCAACAGTAAACTGCTTGCTGTATTTGATTGTGAAGATTCCACCTGAACAACTGGCTTTTTATTTTTGGCTATGTGATCTTTGTGCTCATGCTTTTTGAAAAGCTGGAGATTGTTGGTAGCAAAATCACACCACCTGCAATAGAAACAGAAGTTTGACATTTGCAAAACATCACTTTCATCCGATACTGGTCCACAATTTCCTTTAGCAGTTTCATTTTTTTCAGACTCTACTGACTTGTTTCTTCCACTCTCATGCTTAACAAACACCAACTGCTGCTTATATCCACCTTTAGCTGTACCAGATATACTTTTTTCACCTGGTAATGGCACATCATTTTTGTTGACACCTGAATCTGACTGGCAGTTAGCATTTTGTAATTCACCAGGAAGTAACATGCTGTTGCTGTGTTCTGCTACATCTTGCCTTGGCAGGTATCTCTCACTATCTACCGAGACTGACAAAGGTACATAGCTATTACTTACTGCTACAACTGGTAATTCCCCAGATCCCATAATTTTTGATTTAAAATTTCTGTTTGCTCCAAAAAATTTAGATTTACCCTTTTTAGCATACATTTCATTTAAATTTCCACTATGAGTTTTATCTAACTGTGGCTTACCAATTTCAAGAAATCCACCAATCTGTGATTTAATACTTTCAGTAAACATTCCATCAAAATGCAACTTACACTTTTCCATATTGATTTTACTTGAATCTGGTTTATAGGTTTCAATATTGGTGCTGACTGAACTTGATTCACACGTTTTAAAGTTGGCCTCATCTAAATCTGCCATGCAGTCTTTTCCACATGGTCTGTCTGACTGGGGTACACCAGTGTAGGTTTCTTTTCTTGAAAAACTGCTATTAGAGAATAATGTTTCAATAATCCTGTCTGAAGAATCACACTGCTGACTGTGTAGAGAGTTTCCTTTCTTGGAATTCTGTTTTGGCAACTTACTTTCCTTTTGGATGTGCCTGACTGAATTAGAATAAAAGTGACCAACAATATCAGCCAGTGTTTTAAAATGGTATATAATGCTGTGATTTGTGAATTCCTGAAGAACATTAGACCCAAAAACACACTGGGAAAAGGAACAGTTAAACAGAAGGCAACTTGAATCTTTTAAATGGACGACTAAGTGTTTTTGCAAAAATGTATCATTCGAACTTTGATGACCACACCCATAACAAACATGCATATTTTCCTTTACACAGCAAACATCCAAATGATCTTTTAAAAGGCTTATATCATTGGTAGTAAAGTAGCAACTTTCATTGTGACAATGATAAGATGCAAAAATATCAGCATTTTTACATTTACTCTTCAACATAATGGCTAGTTTAAAATTTAAATTTTCAAAGGGACGACTATCTGAAATGTTCTCCCTATTTAAGTTCAGCATTCTTTCTAGGGCTGTAGCAGCACTTGTAACATTCTTAACAGGTGTTGACACCATCTTTGCACTATCGTCCCAGTTACCATCACTCAGGGAGTAAGCAGATGTTATCTTAAGATCAGAAAATGGACCGACTGTTTGCAAACTTATTCTTGGGTTTACATTTTTGCCATACTCTTCTAGATGATCATTACTGCATTCTGACAGCTGTTTCACTGCCACATTATTTCCAGAAGAATTTTCCTCTTCCAAAGTGTCAGATGCAGTGACATTTTGAATGTCAAATTTCTTCTTTGTTGAAATGTCGGTTTTGGTCTTCTGGTTAACATCAGAACATGCAAAAGCTTTGCAATCTGCTAAGCAACGTTCTCTAGTTTCTTTTACATCCAGATCCATTGCCTGATATTTCTTGAGATTTGAATAAGTTTCTGAAAATTTTCAGTGTTTCTCAGCAATTTCATCACCAGGAATCTTGTCATCAGCACAATTGCTATCTTCATAATTTAGAATTCCATAAAAAATGTGTCAGTAGTGGCCTTGAAGACATTACTTCTTTGTTGTTGCTCAAAAATTTCTGACATTCTAATTTAATTGATGTTCCAAAAGATTTAATTTTATTTCATGAGCCATTAGTTTACCAAGTGACTAAGTTTACGTTCACACAGTGCTGAGTTGAGTAGCCATCCACCACATTATGTTGAGAACCAAATGAAAATACATATCCACCATTTCATTTTTCTGAAAAAAAATTTTAAAAAATTATTGAATTTTACAATTTAGTAGCATATCTGCTGTTTTACTCTATACATAATTTTTTTAAAAAAAAAAAACAACCTTATTTACGAATTTCTTAAAGGCAGTGCAGAAACAACTTACTATAAAAGAACTTTGTCATCGCATTCTTGTAGAACCGTGGTATGTTAGCTACCTTATATCATTTTTGTAGCCATAAAGCAGTAAAATAATGACCTTATATAGGTGGCAAAGAGTAGCAGAAAAAAGGTTATGTATGATTTACTTTTCTTCCACATCTTTTCCAATAATTAATAAACAATGGGTAAGTAAAGGCATTTGTTTCAAATAAAATCTGTTAACTATCAATTAATGAAATGTTATTTTCTAAAGAACCATGATTATTTTTTTTACAAACAATATTTAATACAATTTAATATATACAATATATTGCATTAATTAATTAAACTAACTAACAAGTATCATTTCCTAAATATGCTCAACTAGTAAACCAACTTCTGGTTGAAGATGTCAGACATATTAGCAGTGGGAGAAAAACTTTATTCAGAGGCAAAAATTGCTATTATAATGAGTACTTTGGAAAAATCAAAGTCATTCTATCAAATCCAGTGGTGATGAGATATATTTCAAGTGTAGTATTAGTATTGATGAAAAAAAAATAAATAATAGGAATTCAGGAATCCAACCTTATCAATCTTAGTCATATGAAATGTGTTAACAAATCATAGAAAGTCAAAAATAAGAACTACAGAAGGCATATGGATTCATTTATTGTTGTTTCCATTTAAATTCTATTTTATTAGAAAATGAAAATTTGATCTCTTACAGGATGTCTTCTATTTTTGTTTCACCAGAATGTTGCTAACATATTAAGGCACACATTTCAATATACTTGTCTCCCCCCCTCCCTCCCAACCACAGTTAGAACTATTCATGCAAATGGTGACTCCATCAAGTGCTGCTAGATTAAAGGGAGACACTAGGTCATGGACAATATGGAAAGAATGCTGCACGTGTGGACTGAAGATCAGGCACAACAAAGCATGCCCCCTGAGTTTCTTGTTGATTCAAGAGAAGGCCAAGTCTGTTTCAGAACTTAAAACACAAGAGACATACGTAAGGGAGGGGGGGGCGAGGTCAAGGAGGGAAACATTTTTAGCAAGCATTGGTTAGTTGAATGACTCAAGTAGTGTTATGGAGGTTTGAACACCGAGTGTACAGGCAAGACAGCAAGAGTGGGTCATGTGGCAGCACAGCAGTTTCCCAATCAACTTTAAAAAGTAGACAAAACTAGTTTATACTAAAAATGAATGCTGTCCCAGACCTGCATAAGATGACAGCTTTAGAATTTAAAGTGCAAAGGACTGACTGACTACTGCTTGGAGGCAACATTGCAGGAGCGGTTAAGCCAGAGTTTCTATTAATCTACCACTCATAATATCTTGAGTGCCCCATGATTGTCGGAGAATAAACTCCCAATTATCTGAGGAACAAAAAATAAATCCTGCGCGATGACAACTTTGTTCCAGGATTGGATAATTTTGTATTTCAGCTCGTTTATTAAAGATTACTGTACAAAGAAAAACCTGGACAACAAAGTTTTGCTTATCCTCAACAACTCAACTGGCCATCCAGTTAAGTTGGAAGATCTAGTTGATAACATTCATAGTGTTTTTTGCCGCTATTACAGCCAATAGACCAAGGAGTGATTGCTATGTTTAAGGCTTATTATTTACGTCACACCATGAGCAAGCTATCACTGAAACAAATGGTGAAAATGAACTTACAATAAGGGGTTTCTAGCATTCATACAACATCAAGAAGACCATTGATAACATTGGTGCTTCCTGGGATGAAGTCAAAGCAGCAGCAATGAATGCTGTGCTGAAGAAAATCTGGTGCAAGTGCATGCAGAGTTTCCAATGCTTTGCAACTGTTCCTGAAATTCATTCTGAAATTGTTGGACTGGACAAGCAAGCAGGATTTAATGGATGCTGCTCATGCAGAAGATTTACTAAACTCACAAAGGAAAGACTTAACAAATGAGGACCTGCTTCAGCTGGAGCAAGAGTGAGCAAGGGAAGAAAGAGCAGGATATTCTGGCTGAAACACCACCTCTTAAGCAACTGACTACAAAATAACTGTCAGGGCCATTCAGTCATTTTGATGCAGTGCTAGCAGTTTTGCCTGAGAACATAGCTCTGCATTTACTAAGGGTTTTTTAAAGCCTTACTCATTGCTACAAAGTGCTCTACCAAAAGAGGGGGCTGTCCAAACATCTCTGCATGCCTTCTTTAAATCAAGAGGCCAGGCAACCCTAGTTGTGGGTGTAGTAGTCCCAGAAAAAAGACAAGAGTCCACATTTAAGGAAGTACAATATTTATTAATTAATGCAACAAAATGTTTGGATACTTGTTTAACATTTTTTTCTGTAATTGATGGGTAAATAATATTCCACAAAACCACATTCCCTATCTCTAGCATTATTTCAATAGAAAATACATTTTTATTTATGTTTCGCCAAAGTCACTTTATATAAGAACACATCCATGAAATAAATAAGACTTGCTGTAGTACATTTCAAAATGATAGCAAGCAAAATTGGTCTCATTTTATAATGCCAAGTGACTAATAAAACCAAATGGACACTATACCTATCCATCAGATATTTTTCAGAACCTATGATTTGTGTAAACTGTGAACCAATTTATTATTATTTAGAAAATTTTTAATGTGTGCATGCACACACAGGATAATAAAAATCCACTTTCTTTATATCAACATAATATAGATCAAAATAAGAATTTTTAATTTGATATATATATTTTTTTTACTTTGAATCTTCGAGGGTAATCCTTCCATAGTTATATATTATTATTTTCTTGTGTGTGTGTGTGTGTGCGCGCGCTTGTAATGAATTTTTCAGCTACAATGTATAGTAAACTTAATTTCGATGAATCATGAAAAAGTATCAATTTTTCAATTTGCTTCTGCATCCTGCAATGATACAATAATTCATGGCACCTTCCAATGTAAAGTATGGATGGATATTATAATCTGTTCCCATTAAAACAACTCATCCAGTTTTCTTTCTGAAGAGAAATGTATGTAAGGTTCACCATCACTAAAGCAAAAAAGAGATGCTATTTACCAATGTGTAATTGTCAAATGCCCAAAAATATACTTTATGTTGCTATGCATCTTTAAATTTCGATAACTAATGCTATATTGTAGTGGTCCAGTGGTAAACTATTGGTGAGGGTGAGAGTTTGAATTACAGTCAGGACTAGCTCTTCTTCACCAGCTGACCATGAGTTTCCTCCCATATATTAAAAAATAAAGGTTGGTAAGCATGGCAAATTGACAAAATAACAGCAAGTGCAGAGAATGTGCCTAGCAATGAAAGCATACTAACATAAAAAATAGAGAGATACTAATTTGTTTTTTTTTTTCCCTATCAAAGATATTTGATTTTGATCAGTAATTATTTTTACTAAATTTATTTTTTCAACATTAGCATACTTCCTTCGCAATTGTACTACACCATCAGAGCTCACAATAACAACAAAATTTTTATTCAAATTATTTGTATCACCAGGAGGGTAGTTACCTTTACCCCCCACCACTCCATTATAAAATGCCTATGGTAGTAAGTATGTGGCCTGTTCTCCTCCACTTGGTTTAGGAAACTAAACTATGGGGTTTCCTTTGATGGAACTTGTATGTGATGTCAAGAGTTTCAAAAAAGAATGTTAAATTAGGTGCAAAACTAATTTTTTTTGTCTAAAATATAAATTTTTAGAGCATAAAACACTATAACAAATTTGAAAAAAATATATCCATTATCCTTTTATTTTTTTAATCATCCCATTAAAAAATTTAATGAAAAAGAAAAGAATTTCTCAGCTTTAGCAAATGCTGTCATGTGGGATGAATTTAACAAATTTAAAATTCTATGAACAGTCACATGAAACCCTTTTATACTCACTAATTAAACATCAGGTACTCATCTGTTAAAGTAACAAATTATTCAAACAAAATGAACAAACGTCCACAGATTTATGTAACTAGAACAGCTGATATAGCATACTGTATTTTTCAGCATATAAATCAATACTTTTTTCTACAAGTGCCTGACAATTGCCTTATACTCCATTTTGACTTATATATATGGATGAAATCATGATACCGGGAACATGGGACTGTTAAACTGGAAGGCCCACGTTGTCTTCGGTCTACTCTGAGAATGATTGGTAAACGAAGAGTTTTTGTATCACTACATGAATGCACAAGTAATACAGTCTAAATGGTTATACCGCTATACTCAGTAATTTCTAAGGGCTTATATAATTTGTAACACCATACATGTGATTCAACTTTTTATTTGATTGGCAGATATCATATCCAACTGTGTTCCATACGAATTGAAGCTTCTTTATCTCACCTTCATTCTTTTCTTTTCCCTAAAACTCTTACTTTATCATCATATACCACTGCTGTTTTATAACCCTGACAGAAATTTTATACTGTTATTACTGTACAAAAGTACGATTGTACTATCGACTTATACAACACTGACTTATATGTGAATAAAGGCTTGGAAAACGGGAACGTTGATCTATTCAACGTATACTCCACATTGACTTATAACCTGAAAATACAGTAATTACAAGATGTAAATGACGCAATTTTGCTTCTTTGCCTGGCCTTCACATGGAGACTGTGCAGTCTGAAAATGGAAAGATGATGCAATTTCTAAAAATATTTTAGAACAGAAAACCAGGGGCATGGAGGTTATCAAAATGGTTGATTACTGATTAATCGATTGGTAAAATTCATAACAGAAATTTTGGCCTGCTCTTACTGGGAGACCAGAAATTTATTTCTGTATACAGAGCATCATCACAAGCAGGAAAATAAATAGATCTAAAGAGTTTGCCTTCATATAGACGAAACTTCTTGTGACCAAATTTCATTCAGTTGTCCAAAATCTTTAAAATTTATTTGCTAATGAATATGAGTAAAAACATCCTGAATAATTGCTCAATGACATATTGCAACATTCTGCTGGTATACTGATTTGATGAAAATAATAATAATAAAATTAATTAAATAAATAAAGATATGTACTTTGAAAAATATTCAAAAGATGGTTGAAATAATCAGGTGATCATATTACAAGGCTAGAAAAAAAATTTTTTTTTTAAAAAAATCTGCAAACATGACTTACACATCGTGCTCTGCATATAGTCCACAACACTGTTATTTTGTCCACTGTGCAGCCTCAACCACCAGCATCAGTTTAGAATTTAAACTTCATCTTCTAAAAAGCTAGCAACAGCCTGATCGTCACTGGGCAAATAAGCAAGAATCAGGGATTCTTAAACTTTGCATACAGTTTAAATGGCCTACTTGACAAATTTAACTGCCTGCTAGCCAACCAAGTGACTCACTCGCAAATGTAAACGAATACAGAGTTGACATTTTTGTCACTATCACAGATAATAATTATACAATGATTTATTTACTAATTAAGGTGAATGAAAATGTGAGCCTGACAAGAATAAACACTTTGTTCACACATCTTCCACTGTCATGTTGGTATTGATCTCACACTCATGAATGATCTCAGATAAATACACATGCTCATCTATCCTTAAATGCAAAGTAGACAAAAAAAAAACAAAAAAACTTGCAATTATTTTCAATAAATTATAGCATCTAAAAACCCAACAATGCATGGCTTTTATCTAAATAACAAAGAAATTATCATTTTGATAACTTCTCTTCAATACCGGTATAACGTTGTGGAGATGGTCATGGTACAGTCTTTTAATTCTTTCCGGGAAACAGAAGTTTGGAATATTCATCAATAGTACTGCAAGGGTCAGCACACATTTTAAGAAAGAAATCAAAATCGGAATTAAATATGAAATAAAACTGGCAATTAAAATTAAAATTAAATGGCTTCAAAAAAATTGAGAATTAGTGAGTTCGGCTGGGCTCCCTTTGTCTCATTTGCAATAACCAAAAATGGACAAAATCACCAAGTACACAATTACCACTAGTTTTGGGCAATTCAAGAGAAGTGATAATAACCCTGGTTATACAGATCATCAAAAAATTGGCAAAAGGATCAAACTTCTTGATGAAATCCATGGCCAATATTCAGACCTTCTGCACAACAAGGTACTGTGGTTTTTCAGGTGTGCTTGCATGGTATGCAGCCTATTAGGAAGAAATGAGGGTGTTTATATGAAAAAAGACTGAATATACAGAGCTTCCAGATATTCCACTTTATGGTAAACATCGCCTCACATTTAAACAACCTTAACAATAAGCTGCAAGGAGAAGGAAACACAGCTCACTTGCTTTTAGAAGAGGCACTGTCTTTTGAGTGCATTGTTTCCCAGAGACATGGATACAGGTTCGCTGGCTCACTTCGCATCACTGAAACAACTCAAAGAGGAAGCAAATTATGAGCAGCTTTTGCAGGAATTCAGAAATTAAAAGACAATTTATCATTTCTTTTGAAACCTCTTGAAGCAGAAAGATGTCTGTACTCAACTTTTCAGGTTTTTCAGGAGTGAACCAAGCAGAACTAAAACACTGAATGACAAGAACCCAAGTTCAGAGACTTCGACTGAACGCCAAATCTAGAAAAGCAGAAATTTACCCTGGTCAGTACAGATGGAATGAAATGCATGATCTTAAAAAACAAAAGGAAATTGGGCAAGTGTTTTCAGGTATGAATTTTATAAAAAGCAAACTGAATGATGAAATTTAGTCCTGCTTGAAAATGAAAGCGACAACATACTGTCCAAACATTGAGCAACTCTCAACAGCAGAAACCGCACAAAAATATTGGTAAGCTGACTTAGTATACTTAAGACGTTAAAAATAATCAAATGCCCCATTTCACTGAGATGAACTCACAATAGCAGTGTACTTGTTTGAAGCAACAATTACTGTCTCTCTTTGCTTTATGCATTCATTAGATGTAACTGTACCACCAACCAACACCCACACGGTAATAACACTTGTGTGTTAAATGTGAGAAATTCTATTGTACATTTCATTACACAGATAATAATTTTGTTGTAGAAACCTAAAATATGTCAAAAGACAAAATACATTTGTTGACCAAAGTATAAAAAGGTGCACAGTTGTGAAAGGAAATTAGAATATTATTAAAATATAAGCAATCAACATACCTTGAAAAAAAATTTGCAATCCTTTTCTTTGAATAAATTTTAGGACTTAAAATTTCCATGTTTCTGAATTTCAAAAGTAGCCAAATAAGTTATAGTTTGTCAGCATTTCCATGTTTGTGCTTGACCAAAGTACTACACTTACCATCATTTTGTTTATTTTGTCCATTAATTCTTCAATGACTTTTAACAACTTTTATCATTCTACAGTTTTCTGCTATATTGTTTATCCTCTTTCTGTAATGAAGCTGCCTCAACTTTCAAGACCTTATAAATTGCCTATCAAAATTTCATGACTGATTTTTTTCAGAAATTTTCTTTTACCATTTCCATCCAAGAATTCTCTAAGCAAGACACAGAGATAATTTTCCATTTTAAAAAAGCATACATCACTCTAAATAATACAAGGTTAAACAGGTTGTAAATTCCTCAGCAAATGATGAAAGAAAGCAGTCTTGTTTCAGTCACTGAATTACTACAACCATCATTCAAAGTGTCAAATATTTCAGAAATCTTAGCAGATTTTCTAAATAATTAATTTTTTTTTAAAAATCAATGAAATATTCAATTATGTTTAAAATATAAATTCCAGATATTTAACTGATCTGTATAATTAAATCCTTTCCTAAACTTTACAGATATGAAAACACTGGCTTGCTACTCAGACAATATCTGTTTCTAGAGTTTTTACCAATGTTGTCACCAGTAATCCTTAAATTGTTTAATAAATTTCCATTACATCATCATCAAGCATTTAGCAAAACCTGTAGTCAGTCATTTTCCATTAAATACTGACTGAAACATTCAGAATAACAAAACATTAATACAGCTTCCTGATATCTTGTTTTTTTTTTAAATAATGCAATTTTAAAAAATATTTTTCTAAGTAAACATCATCATGATCATCATTTTGCAATTCACAATTACCTGTCCAACTACCAGATGGCCAGCTGTTGGCCAATCACCTCAGATACTAATTGTCCGGAGAATCGATTATGCCAGGTTCAACGAAGGGATCATAAAAACAAGTTAATTATATTCATGACAGCAGTAGTAGCAAAAATGAACGAAAGAAAAACAAACTCCCATATACAATGCTACAGTAGTTTGTCAAAAAAAGGGCTACTGTTTAAATATGTACTATTTAACTTGCAATAATAATTTTTCCCCAGTACCATTATTTTGGCAATGCAGAGGATATGCAATTGTGACAAATTATTAGTAGGTATTTAGGGAATTGCTAAACAAAACGTTTTCACAAAACAACAGTTCCTGTTTAGAGAGTACGAAAGTACCACACAAAGAAGCAAAAGTGAACAGTCTGTTTTATCATAAAGTTGGAAAAATCAGTACTGATTTTTAACAGAACTGCTGAAGTCAATAAGATCAATCAATTTATGGATATTAAAATTATAAAGAAAAAATTGTCAGGTTGTGGGATATCAGTGCTAGGGTACCCTTTTCTAATAATTAGTAAATCAAAAATAGCCTAGACATTTTGTTTTATTTTGATGTGGAAATAAATGACCACTTAAAATTCTTGACTCAACTTTACTCTTTTCAAATAAACTGCACACATGCTATGATGATGATATTAAGGAAATCATTCACTATGTTGCATAATCCAATGGTTAAACTACAAACAGATTACAATGTTAAAATCTTTAATTATGGAACTTCTTGATGAAAAATTTGTATTGGAGCTCCAAGGCTAATTCCATTTTTTAGTATTATTACTAACACCATTATATGGCTTTTAAAGACTCCTGCAGTAATACAAAGCATAATTATTATATACATAAAGGCAGACATTCTGTTAGAGTTCAGGAAATAAAAATGTACAATACTTATTTAGGAAAGGGATTGTTTCAAAATAGTAGCAACTAGGTTGCCACTTTTCAAGATAGGAAATTCTTCAATCCAACATCACTATTAGCTAATGGAGATGCAGCAGGTGGTGGTGTCCCATGCTGGCCATCACTCTTCTCATGGTCAGTGTCAGTCAAATCACCTCTCATTTGATATTCTTCCTTTTCCTCACCAGTTGATGTGTCTGAAGGTGAGTATTCCTTCTCATCACATATCATCCAACATTCTCAAAATTTTCCACAGGGTCAGTGTACATTTCCACATCATGTGAGGTGTCACCTTGAGAGATCAAGGGATATGCATCATCCATGATGATTAGTGATACTGAGGTGCACCTGGCAGTGATGCTAGTGACCTCGATTGGCTTCTATGGTTACCATAAATTAGTTTAGAATTTAAAGAGAGGCAGGTAAAGTTAAATTATCAGGAAATGATAGCCTCTGTTTAAGGGTTAAATGAAATTCAAATTGAGGCAGCTAGTCAATTCATGAACTAAATGCTATGTTCATTTTAAAAGGCTGTCTCTTTGGCAGCATAAAATCATGTCACCCTAAAAGATCAGCCTTGGTTTCCTTCCCATGATTCAGTATCAAGGGGATCAGTACAGGTTAATAAACAATGTCACTGTAAACTTGAGCACTGATACTACAAATCAACCAGCTAAAATTAATGTAGTTACATCATTACTGTCTGATGGATCTCTCATAAAAACAATTGTTGCCAATAATTTTCTCACTTGCAACACTTACATTCAATCTTGGCTCAACACAAAAGATGGCAACAGGCAAACCTTGATGACCAAAATTTTATTGATTCAAAACCCAAGGTTACCTTGTCAAGTGGTTTTGAAGCAGGGATCTGACAACAATAAGCACACCAGCAATTAATACCTCATTCTGCAAAACATCAATGAAAAATTGTCACTGATTCATTTCTCTCTGTTCCTTGCAATCCAGAATCAGCTGTAAAGATATTGCAGATATATGTTGGAGTCTTGCACTGCAGCAATCATCCATGAACACCTGTGCATGTTCAGTCCACAAGTCTGTTGTTCTTACACAATAGCATTAGATTAATGCTAAATCACGCTTGTGATTCTTTTCAGCTTTAATTATTTGTGGCAATGCTCACAAGAGATAAAACCATCTGTTATTTTTGTCCTTATAGTATCCCAATGTGCACAAAGCACGTGCACCATAAATCTTGCCAGGAACATGGGATAAATGTAAAACCAGAATGAAGCTCTATAAATGCAAGTTGATAGTTTCAAATAAGAAATTGTAATTGTGTCAAATTTATAACAGTTAACAGATTTATCAAAAAATCATTTTAATTACAAAACTGAAAGCACATTTTAATGCCTCTAAAGCATATTTGGGACTGTTATGATAATTATTCAATATACCCAAAAAGACTTGTCAATCGATATTTATGCAACGAGACATCATCGTTATTACAAATTGATGTTGGACTGTTCTCCAATCATCTTCAAGTGTCTTATAGCTGCCCTATCTGGTGCCCTGACTAGGGATTGAACTCTTCTTCAAGGAACACCATAAAGCCAAAAACCAAGGTAGAACGACAATATTGGAATGGCATAATGTGTGTGTGAAGAAAAGGGGGGAACACCAGCCACTATAGATTGAAGTTTCCATTATTGACATGGAACCACATTTGAAAATTCTTCAAATCAAGGAAACTGTGTATATGACTGACTGTAAACCAAATCAGCAAACTGAGTGCAGACCTAAGCCCAGCCTGGTTACCTATAATGAAATACAACAGAAATGCATGACGGATTGTCCCACTGGATAATAGCTCAGTGGATAAGAGCATTGTGTATTGAACAACTGAGTACTAAGTAAAAAACAAAGAGTTCAATCCCTAATCAAGGCACCAGATTTGGCAGACATAACACCTGAAGACAATCGGAGATCATACTGTTCAAAACATCGTGAGAAAAGCAAATAAGATGAAAACAGTCCAACATTGATTTGTAATAACCAAAAATACTACATTTTTGTGAGCCATACAATGCCTCATTTGAATACATTCCACTTAGAGAGTGGGGCTGTAGACAACCAACAAACCAGACCTTTGAATAAAACCCAAAAGTAATCCCCACACCTCTTCTACTACAAACAAATTTATGAAACTTGAAAAATGTCGACAGCACAGATTTAATATTTATGGATTAATAACAGCAGTAACATCATCTCTCATTGTGTGAGCTAACAAAAGAAAAAAGCTGTGCTCCACCAGACATACAATGAATACTGTTTAAATGAGAGACTAGAAGCTATAAGCAGATGTTGGCAGCTGTCAATCAATAAAGCAGACAACAGAATAAAACAAGTTGTGAGCTACTTCCACTGAAATAAAATATTTTTGATATTGCAACCACAATCAAACTTTTAGGGTTTGCACCTAAATTTTAAAGATTTGGCCTGGAAGTTTTAGTGAATACCAGCTCTTAATAGATGCACCACACAATCTGCTATTTAACATTTCTTCCTTTTCATAAAATTAGCACCTTAAAAATAAAGCAAATTGCTACTATATGATCTGAAATTACAGTTTTGCTTAATTTTTTAAACTAAAAATGCAAAAGCATATAATATTGAAATTTAGTAGCTTATTTAGATTTAACACTCAAAAATCCTAAGTAATAAGTATCAGCAAAGGCTGTTAGTTTAATTTTTTTCTGTCAGCACTTCGTGTTAAAGATCTTTAAAGATTTTTATTCTTTTGAAAAGGTTGTCGTCATCGAAGGATTGTCAGCACACTAAATATTGAAACAATTTGGTCTAACAAATCTTAAAAATTCAAATGTGATTTCTTTACTATTTTTCATCTTTGATAATTTCCAAAACCACAAAATTATTCACATTTGTCCATGAATGTTTGATGTATTATTTTAACAAACCAATGCAGAAATTCATCACTTTCAAGATTTTCTAGTAAACCCCCAGGTACTTAATTTTAAAAAATAAAAAGATGTGAAATCATTTTATTACTCATTAATTAGAGGAAAGTACTAAAAAGGTATTGCTTATAGTTTTTTTTTTAAATTTAGTTCAAAATCAAAACATTCACCTAATGATGTTTGATGCAAACTAAAATTCCCAAACAAAATTATTTTTTTAAAAAACATTTTCAGTTTGCTTTTTAAAACGAACTTTTCCTTGAAAATAAAAAGTACAATAGTTTTGACAATTCATGCACACATATTATCTCCCCCCACCCACCAACTAAGAGCACTGATTCCAAGATTCACAACATTCAATCACTTACATTCCTGTAATTTCTCCAGGCCAGTTGACTGCAGCAATAATGATAAAGAGGAAGAGTTTGTTCCCATAAAATTAGTGAATCAGAGTTCAGTGGTTCATTGATAAGCAAATGAAAAACTGCCCTTTTCATCTAAAATGTTTAGTTTGAGAAACATGTTCAATCCTTTCTCATTCAAAATGGCTGCAGCTGAGGCACACTGACTGAAGACATTTGAGTTTTGACTAGTCATTTAATGATTACTTATATTTTTTTTTACTATAAGAGTACATACAAAAGAATGGTGGTCCACATTACTACTCCATCTGGCTATTTATATTGCTCTGTCTTCCTTTTCAAGTAACTTTACTAGTAAAGAAACTGCCTTTTTAACAAACTTGGAGTGCCCTGTACATTATCTACCTGTTTTATTATTTACATGATGAAACCCAACATTCAATCCTTTTCTCCTGGTGATCAGGTCTCAAATACAGTAAAAGAGAGGAACAGAAACGAGAGCAAAGTCCTAGAGTAGAGTTAGTCATCTACAGCTGATCATGTCAGTGTTTTTGCAGTTTGTCAGCCCAAAGACTGATGTCTTACTATAGTGCCAGCCCAGTAAAATTTTTCTGTGAACTGAAGGATTTCTTCCACCAATGCCTGAGGAAACAAACACTATGCAGCAGACCCAGAGAAAGGAAAGCAAAGATGACAATACTTGAATGGACACCAGCACAAGAAAGATGAAAGCATTTTTAGCAGTAACTATAACTATTGGCTTCCATTCTAGGCCACCCATTATACATTTTTCAGGGAGGATGACAAACTTAGTGTTGCAGAGACGTCAAAAATAATAACAGTGAGATGATTCAAGAAAGTAAATCAGTAGTTGCACCTTTGAAACATTAATGCACCTGCCACTGATGAGCCACAGAGGGATCATCTCCTTAAAGTCAGGTCTCTCTTTGATGTAGCCACCAGGAACATTCAGGCAAAGTATCAGACACACAAGATCAACATCAATGAGGTATAATAGCCTTTAAAGGCAAATGCCAAATGAATCAATACTTGCCCATCAAACCAATCAAATGAGGCCTGAAGGTGTGAACAACGCTAATGCCCACAAAGGCTGCATGCTGAACTATAGCATACCTACATGGGAGAGACCCAGCGTCAACTTCAGCAGAGATTAGGTAGATGTGGTAGAAAACCTTTCAGAACACAAGGGAAAAGACCACTACTCTCTACTCTGACAATCATACTTCAGCTCCTTAGAATTGTTAAAGAGTTTCACACCTGTTCTGCTGTTCAAAAGAACAAGGAAGATTTGCCAGCTAA
This sequence comes from Nautilus pompilius, assembly GCA_018389105.1. Lineage (NCBI taxonomy): Eukaryota > Metazoa > Mollusca > Cephalopoda > Nautilida > Nautilidae > Nautilus > Nautilus pompilius. The sequence goes on along the minus strand of JACATO010000598.1, from coordinate 890,030 downwards.
CTTCAACAATAAGTACCAGCTGTGGTAAGATTCAGCAGAAGGGTGATCTCCTTGCCATCAAGTGACACATTAAGTAGGATCTTATGCTGCCCAGTAACAACTGCAGGCCCCAAGGCAGTCACCATTCACTTCAAAGGCAATATAAAAGCACTGCTACACCAACCAAATAACCTTGTCCAAAAAGCTGTACAATCAGTACATGGGCAAGATGGACTATGCAGATTAACACAGATCATTCAATACTTAATATCCTGCTGTAGAGAAGATAATGAAGTACTTGGCATGTGTTCAATATAGCCATTGTCAATGCTTTCATTCTGTACTCTGAATCCCCTCAAGGCCAGCAGCAAATCCAAGCATGAAGCAACATATTCCAAAAGCTTCCTGCTGAACATTAAGGTTGGTTGGTCTGAGAGAATGTGTTACTACTCCAAGAAATGAAAGTTGGCCAAGAGGATAAATGATAGCCAGATGCATCCTGAAAACCAAGACCACCAAATCCTAGCAAAGATAAAGGGATGAAAAAAGTGTCTGTTATGATCTGCAAATAGATGCAAAATCCCTTCAGGTCATGCATGAAGACCAGCATTTGCTAATTCTGCACCATTCCCTCTTGCAGGATGGAATGTTGCACTGAACATGTGAACAGACAGCAATTAAAGCAGTAACTGACCACTTCCTGGAAGTGAGTGATTAATACTCTACATATTTTTTTTTAACTTTCTGCATTATAAATTAAATTTCTCCTTGCACTTTCTGGACACATTCCCTTTTCAACTGAATTACTTAACTATGTATTAAGTCATTTGTAGTATTTGAGCTTAGTTAATGTTCTTTTAATAATTCTAATCAAGCAAGTGCACTTTGAGAAGCCAATTTAGAAATTGTTTAAATTTATGAACATGTAAAATATGCATTTTCTGACTGGGTAAAGAGTTAAATTACAGAAGTCCATTATGTTAGATTGCAAAAAAATTTTACTTCAAAAATGAGTTTACTTCTATTTACAACTGGTGCATTTATTTTCAGTGTAATGTAAGTATTGTTATCTAATCATTGTCGTATGAGGTACAGACTTCTTAGATATTTCAAATAAGAATTTCTGTGGGCAGGTTCAAGTGTTCCCTCATTCCTGGATTTCCAAAGCAGCACCTACACAATATCAACTGATCTGGTCAGCCAGGATAAATTTGGATTCTAACACTCATGGCTATCTGCTGCCATCTTTTATTCAGATAATCATGTTCTAATATTAAATCAATGGTTGAAGAACAGTATAATAAATAATATGGATTTGCTTATTTGATAGCAATCATCAAAAGCACTTCAGTGATGCTATCTTTTGCCACTTTCAAATTCAATTTTACTGTAATTAGAAAAAACTTGAAACTAAAACCTGGCTTTGTTTATTAGTTCCCATTCAAAGACAAATTATTCCATTATATAAGTGATAAAGTACTATTGTAAAATGCTGGCTGACAAGAAATATTTGTTTTACATATTTTGGGATGTTAAAACACAGCTAATACCCCATTTAAGGGTATAGTTTTCTGGATAGTCACTAATGTATGCACATGCATAGTCAGTCACTATTTTTAGATGCTTTTGATAATCTTGACATTTTTTCTATCTCGATACAATAAAATATTAATAAAATCTTCTTTCCAATGCATTGGACAAGTCCTTAGCACAATGCCCTTGTTTCCAGTATCCAATATCAGGAACACACAAGTAAACCTAATGCATACGGAACATACATGAATCCCTCCCTAGAGTTCTTCATTTTTGGATGAGAGAGGAAACCCAAAATCAGCTGGTGAAGAAAAGAAATCATGCCAAACAAGTATGCCCAACCAAGAACTGAACTCAAGCTCTTAAACTCAGCAGTCTTCTATTCATTAGCCAAGACATACCTAGCAATCATGTGTAGTTTCTTTTAAGCAATTTAGCTTTTTTTTCATGCAAACATTCTCATGGACATTTAATTTAAAATTTAAATTTTAGATGCAATGATACTGATACAGTGAACCTTGGATCCCCATTCAATGGACTTCAGAAGCAATCGATGGTCTAGTACACCTGACAAAAGTCCACACTGAACTGTGTGAAAAAATTTTTGCTCAGGTACCTTTTGGCAGCATGTGGGTATCCATCTCCCACTCTGCTGTTGGGTTCGCCTCGTGAGTTTTGCTTTCAATTCAGTATTTGTTTATGCTTTATCATCATCTAATGTGAACAGAAGTTATCAACCATGGCCTCTAAAGATGGTGGTGGTGTGAAAGGAAAGCAAGTGAATTTGAATGTTTTACAAAACTTGAGTTGATAGCGAAGCTAGAGTCTGATGTGTTGGTTGCCCACGTGTGAGGTGTGTGTGGCGTGAAGAAACAACTGGTGTTGGATATTCATAAGAGCAAGGAAAAGCTCAAACAATTTTCGTTAAAGGTTGATGTTGATATTTCAGCCAGTGGTTTGTCAATTGGTGGCAAGAAGCATACGAAAGTGGTGCGGGATAAAAATCTCGAGGAAACTGTATAGAAGTGGTATTCAGGAACATTCTAGTGGCATAAATGTTCATGATGTTGAACTTCACCTCACTGCAAAAACGTTAGCAAAGCGCATGAACAAAGTTTCAGGCTAGTGATGGTTGGCTTTGGTTGTTTCTGTAAATGTCATGGTATAAAGACGACATATACTGACTTAAAGATTCATCAATGTGTTATTATCAGTTATGGTCATTGTAAAAGATTATCTAAACATCCAATGACTCCCAGCTTTAATGGACATCCCTCCCCCTCTATTAGTCTGTTGAATAGAGGTTTTACTGTATTAGATAATTAGAAGAGAAGCCTATCAGAAATACTAAAAAAAGCCTAACACTAGACAGTATACTTACTATTCTGTCAATACCTAAATCCCTCCATCCATCAAAAAAAAAACAAAAAAAACAGGGAGATGCAAGTGAAATTTAATTTCCATGAATTTGCATACATTAAATTTGTCTAAGATTGTTCGGGTAAAATTCAGTAATGTACCTGCATTAGAAAAACCGATGCTGTTAAAAGCATTGTGTTTATGAACTGAAAGTTAAGCTATTAGACTAAATCTAAGATCTTGATCATCTGAAAACTAAGCAGAAACAAAAAAAAAAAAAGAAAAATCTGATCTGATGATGTGTGTCAAACATTAGGATTCAAAACAAAACACTTCTAACAAAAGAGATAGAGGGGCAAGCAGGAATAATCTACTGCCAGATTTAAGCTTTTTTTTATTATTTAGGCAGTTTAACAGAATACCTAAAAAACATAATCCCCGGTTTTGCTCTAAATATTTACAGTGCCAAAACACACATTTATATGTAAGAAACTTGCAAAAATGAACCATATCAACATCTGTAACTGTTTCTATTAGGTCATTACAAAATTTTGACAGTTTTTATTATATTTAATTTGGGGTTTGTTTTTTTGCATGCTTGTGAAGGTGTATGTAGATAAATTATATATTTGTTTTGTAGCATGTGCTTTGGCACTCATTATGCAAAACCTATCTTTTTAAAAATCATAAAATGGATATTTGTTTCAGGATTCTGAGTGAAGCATGGATAGAAACGTTTTTTGTGCCATTTTCCTTCACAAGTTCAAACTAGGCCACAAAGTGAGCAAGGCAACTCATAACATTAAGCAATCATGAGGCAAGGACATAGCAAATGAACACACAGTACAACGATAGTTTGCAAAGTTTCCATCAGATGAGACCCATGAATATAAGGAACACAGCAAAGGTCCTTCTAGCTGTGATGAAAACAGTCTATAGGCTTAGTTGTAGCCAATCCAAGAAAAATAGTACAATAAATTGCTGGAGAGCTTGATGCAAGCACTGCAACTGTTTCCTGGCATCTTGACACAATCAACAAAATGAAAAAGCTTGACAAGTCGGCATGTCATGAGTTGAATGAACAACAATGGATATCTGCTCTTCACTTGTTATAAGAAACAAAAACTGGAAACCATCACAGCTGAAAGGTGCTATCATGAATTAAAAGTTGTTCATTAGAAACTCTCCCAACGATAGCCGATATTGGTGAATCGAAGAGGCCCAATCCTGCTCCACAACAATGCTCATCCTCATGTTGCAAAAGTGACTCTTCGGAAACTGAACACATTGGGGTACGAAATCCTTCCTCACCCAGCCTATTCACCAGACCTTTCTCCCAGACTACCATCTTTTCAAACACCTCAACATCTTCCTCCGTATGAAATCCTTCTCCAACCAAACAGCAACTGAAACTGCCTTCCAACAGTTTATCAACTCCAGAAATCCAGATTTTTTTTCAAAACTGGTATAAATGCACTTGTAACTTGTTGGCAGAAATGCATTGATTGTAATGTTATTGATTAATAAATTTCACGTTCAGCAACGATGTGAAGTCTCATTGTTGCACTAAATAAACTGACAAAACTTTGGTAACAACGTATTATAATCCATTTCCTATGCAATGAGCAAACCAAATTTGAGCATTTTAAGTATGCATGTACAAAATCAGGAATAGAACAAATATGCTCTCCTCTTTGATACAAGATCACTAAATAACAGACATCAAACTGGAGATAATCACATGAAACCTTCGATCTTCTTGGTAAATACAACTATTCACAAAAAAGATTTTTTTTGGTTTTATTTGGAAGTTTTCTCACTAGTGAAAAATGAGAAGTCTCTTTGAAACAACAATAAGAAAAAATATAAATATATTGACTTCATATTAAAGATAAAACAAGATGTTTCCTAAAATTGTTTTAGTATAACCAGACATCTCTGCATAAGTTTGTTTGTTCTTAGAGAAAAATCTGGCAAATATCCCATTTAAAAGCTAAGAAATATTAATTTTAGTCTGAAGATTTTTTCTGATACACAACCTTCATGATGAGAATTAATAGTAAATGATAATCTGTCAGACTGTAGCCAAAAACAGATTTTATTTCTGTACCCCAACAACAACAAAAATAATCTTAGACAGCTATTCTAAGATTTGTAAAACTAACAAGATTTTCAGAAAGTCTCCTTTATTTCAGTCCTCACCTTAACAATGACTCAATCATTATAAGTTATAGCCATCTCAGGCAATTTTTGAAAGACACATACTTAATAATTAAAAATAAATATAATCGTAAACATTGTGGAAATCTAATCTCAAATTTTGATCCTCCTGAAAAGTGATTTAGATTTTCAAACACTAGAATAAGGGCTAATTATGTAACTTCAATGAACTCCAGCAAACAAAAGTGAAACATGGCATTAAGTAAAATATACAGAATGTATGGAGCTGCATCTGCCAAACATTCTAAAAGAAAAGGATTTCTCAAATTTTTTTATTTAAATCAGTTTTATACAATTTAAAAAGTATATTAATAAACTATTCAAGAGTTCCTGCAGCACTCTTTGTGGTAGAAGATAGTGTTAACTGCTTCCATTTGTTTTTTTGAATGGTAGCATGAGTAAAGTTAATGCTATGTATCTCAATTGGTTGAGGGGGGGGAGGTTAAGTACAAAGCAACAGCAAACTACCAACAGCATTTCATGATAAAGATCAAAGCAATAAAAAAAAAAAAAAATTCCAAGTGAATCAGGGAAAAAAAAAGGGGTCTTTGAGCAAGAGTTTGCCAAAAGAACACACTGAAAACCTGACCACCATTCATTATCAGTTTATGCATAAAATGTAATTTCATAAGCACACATTAGAATAAACAAACAAACACATATGAAGCAAGTTGTAAAGTCAACATCCCACCTAACTTCTGAGAATTTGACAAGCAGTTGTTCAGCATCATTCATTTTTTCCAAACAGTAGTTACAATTACAGCAGTTGCCAGATGCTTTTTGTTTTTCTTTTCTAATTATGTGGTTTCAAACGTAATGCAAAAAATGTGGAGTATAGAGGTTTTTCTAACATGATGCCAATATACTATATAAAATGAAAAAAAAAAAAGATGGGTGAAATCATGTTAAGCAGTCTATCCTGCTTCATTGATAATATAAATCTTTGATCTACAATCATGAAATCTTCTAAGAAAAGCATCAAGAATAATGCATAAAATTTTAGAAAAAAGCTGCATTATAAACAATGACAACAATTTATATAAAAGCACAACTAATTTAGAGGTTTTGTTCCTCTTGCTGTTCACAAATTAAAACTTATTAAAATACTTTGTTTCCTTTAATTCCAAAGATTTAGACTTCTATCCTGGAAAATCAGCACTAGATCACAAATTTGTTTTGTATCTGTATCAATTTCTTCCTCATGAAGTTTTCCAAATCATCCTCACAGTAGCCACTGAATACTAATTTAAAAATGTCTTTGCTATAGTCACTATTTGCAGATGAGTCAGGTCTACAAATCAGACAATTTGCTACTCCTTCAGTAGAGTTCAAAAACACAGTGACACTATTCATCTAATTCATCATTTATTATAAATAATTTCAATTTTTAAAATGAAGCATAAAATGAGGGAAGATGGTTATAATATTAAAATAAATCGAACATTGATACTTATTTTTCCACAGTAAACTTCCCTATCAATGCAATTTTGCCAACAAGAAACTAATGCATAAATCCATTTTTCATAGATCTTTAGTTGCTTAGTGAACATCTTTGTACTGCCACTTTGATGTCGTTAGCACTATCAAAAAGTTAACAATGCTTTCTCAAGCAGCCAAAATAAATTAAAGTCCTTTAGTCTGGACTAAAAGTTAGATGCTAAAATACCTCACACTCCACCTTTGTAAGAATTTCCAATATCCTGTTAGCAGTATGGAGATGTTGGAGACAAAGCTTACTCTAGTAACTCAAGCTGCCTAATGAGCAATTGGTTTCAGAAAATAATGCAGCATGTTACAATGTGTTTAGTAACAATATAGCCATTAAGAAAGCAGAAAATAATGCAAAGCATATCACAGAAAGCACGATCTTTCCAGCTGCCATTCCATAGCACGTTTGTTTGCTCTTTGGTTTGAAGTGATGAATCTAACATTTATCACCAATCACATTCACTTCAGGATATTTTCAGTATGCTAGTGGAAATAGCATTGCAACAAAATTTTGTAAGCATGCACACAAATTTCTTTCATTTTTGATGATAACCATCATAGAACAAACCTTGCATACAGTTTACTAAAATTTGTTTCCTTTTTTATGAATAATAGTGTGAACTGAACCACAACTTGACCAGTAATTTTGCACAGTTCATTAATCGTAATTTCCCAGTTTTCTCAATAAATGAATCCCATGCACTCTCATGCAAGAAACATAGTGCTTAACATCCCTTCCCTTGTGCATACCTAAATGGGTATAGCTATTTTGAATGATGTAATTCCTGAATAATCTACAGGCACATCATTTTCAAAAAATTAGTTATTTTTTTTACATATCAATACCATTTTTGTACACTGCTGTTTTTTTTTAAAATTATTTATTATTAAGTACATCATCATAAGTGGAACAAACTCAAAAGAAAATAATCCTCAATAGTGGGTTCAATATTTCATCAGATAACATTTTTCTTGTTATTTAAGCACCACAAAGAATGCACTTACTAAAACAGATAAAAGTGAAATCCCTAGAGTTCACTTTTTCAACAATTTTACAATATGAAAACAAGTTATGTTAAGCAAATTAGACCAACAAGTTTCAAACTAACTGGAGAATAGTGAAATTATTATGCTACGACTAGTTACAAAGATTAAAGGCAATCAGTACATTTGTAGAGTTCAGAGTAGGGGTTACTTTCTATACTGCCATAAGCTCTTTCTTTCAGACCACAAAAGATAACCGGGTCTGCCCATGAAAAAAGACTGCTTAAGCTGATATGCTACAGTAATGCCAACTAGGAGCAAAATGATAAACTTAGAGAACTATACTTTTCATTCAAACAACAGTATAAGTTAAATATAGATTTTAAAAACACTTTCTTCAGTTGTCTTAAAATAATTAAACTTCCAAAATTAACTACAATGCACACCTAAAAACCTCTTTATCTGAAACCTATTCCAAATTTCTTTCAGTTCAATTTATATAATTTTAAATTGTTTTACAAGAGTTTTCATTAAATCTATCTAAAACAACAAACTCAATTATTTATTCTAAAACAGATGGCTTTTAATATTAGCTACCATATTTTTTTGGTTTATAGGCTGATACCTTTCTCCTCAACCTATCAGCCACTTCAACCTAGCTTTTGGCTAAACTAGATTTAAAGCCAATCAATAAAAAACAGCTGTACCAAATTAAAATACATGAAAAAAGCAAAGTATTATCCTTGATAAGAATCTGATGGTTATACAGTACCCAACCATTGTAGTTGTTGTCTTAGACAGGTCAATAATTAATTCTACAAAGCAGCAATGACATTTTGTCACCTCTACTTTAATGGCCATCTCAACACCAAAAAGCAAGCATACCTTTGTTCACACTATTTGGTGATATCATTGCAGATCAGAGAACACCAGTCCATGGTGTGCAGCCTCATGTTGCATTCATTAAAGTCTCACAGTTTATCAAGCTAAGACTGAAGGTTTTGTATAATTAAATTCCCAAATGAAAATCAAAAATGGCAAGTAAAAAAAAAAAAAATTGCTTAAGTTTATAAAGTCAGGAGGGGGGAATAGTTAGTAAAACATCTGCCTTTTAACCAGCATAAGGCAATTTTGCTGCATCAACCAGTATTTCTCTACTATTCTTTATTTCTTTTTAAAACATGCACTCACGTGTGGACTACTTCAGGCATGCAGAAAGAGCTAAAAAGATTAAGTCCAAAGGGTGTCAAGTTTATGATTCACAGAAAGCCATGGTGAGACAAAAGTCAATAACTAAATTTATTTCAAAATTAATTAAAAAAACATTAGTAAATTTTTATTGCTTTATTTTTTTAAACCTCTAACTTCATATTTTTAAAAAATATATTTTATTATTATTGTATCAAAAAGATGCTTTTGATTTCCCAACAAAGCAAATGGAAACATGCTACATTTTTTAAAAAAAGTGTCTCCCCCTGTTTCTGAGTGACTCTAATATACATACTGATTCTAGACTTTGATTCCCTAATGAAAACCCATCACTATCAAGGAAGCCAAGATATCATCATTAAAATCTCACCAAAATAGTTTTACTAGTTGATAGCCACAAGTCCAATTATAAACTAGTATTCTATTTGGGACTCAACTCATTCTACTGAAGCTGCTTAACAACTCTATAGGCATCAGTCCCTTCACCTTTTTAATACAAATTTACTGTTTAGTCATCAAGGAGATTAAAAGCATAAGCCAAAAAAAAAAAAGAAGAGAGACTGATTTAAAAATAATTTTATAATTACAAAAATCTACAAGAGAAAAATTCCTAACAGTGTAGCAAATATTTATGTACAAACTGTGATGTTCAGCCATGATAGTGTTACCAATAGAACTTTAACAAAGAAAAACCTTCAGGATTTCAAATACAGGTCCCGTGTTCTTAAACTTAAATCTGATCATTTTTGCATGACATCTAAAAACAAAATTAAATAAATGATATATCATAAAATTTCTATTTGTTCAAAATGACATGGCTTTGTTATTGCTGAAAACCCCTCATAACTGAAGCAAACACCTCGGGAAACCAACTGTAATGAAATAAAATAAAACTGCTATAAATCGTCACTTGCTATTCATACCACACTAATTTTGCCTTAAATGGAAAAAAAAATTACCTAAAATACCCACTGCTTTTCTTCAACAACTTCTCTCCTCACTTTTCATTAACTAATTGTTTGTCCAACACTAAAAGTACATTTTGTTTATAAGTAATTTACCACTAGCATGTAAAGTTATAAACAAAGTAAATCCCATGTTACATAACCTATTTTTTTTCATCAAATAATGTTTTCTTCTTCGGTTCTTTCCAATTGCAAGTTAATAGATAAAAACATGGTTCAATGGTCTCAAAATAAACAAATACAATGTATCATATATGATCGTAACTTTCCAGCCCTTTATCTTCCAAACTAACATTTTTTTCATAAGGTGTATCTATATCTGTACAAACACAATCACATCACATTTATTCAATTAAATACTTCAAAAATGGTTACAAATAGATGTGATTTTATCAAAAATACTACTTCAGATAATCAGCCAATACTACAAATACCACATAATCATAAGCTAAAATTAGTTAATAAAATTTAATTAGTGTCTAAATTATAAATTTTATTACATTTTCGGTTTAATGGTTTTCATACAGTAACTAATTCAATGTTTGCTGTTCATAGATTTGCCTTTGTGATCGTATGTTATGATTTCAAACCATTGTGAATTAGAGGAAATCAGTATTTGTATCCTCTATGCAAATTATAATATCAATTACTAAAAGAAAATATTATGATCACCATATTGTAAAATATATATTGTCCAAGTAATATAAATGGGTTTTCTTGTATGTCGTGCGTGTGCATGTGCGAGAGAGAGAGAGATATAAGCTTGATTTGTCTGTTATTTTCCGCTAAATCTCATTGTTTATATTTCTGGATATAGTGATTGATCTGATAATAACCATGGTAGCTAAAGAATGAATTACAAGTCTGATCAGCAGTGAATCCAGTCTATTCTTTTAAAATGACTCCCTCATAAATTTTTTTGATCTGGCTGTTTTTAACCACCAACTAGAAGAGTGCTATAATATTCTAGTAGATTCTACCCCAACTAAAATTGGGAAGAACGACTTTCAGCCTGTCTTCCCTGGCTCACAGACAGTGACAATTTCAACATTCTCTGCTCCATTCTGACCTTAGTACACAGCATAGGACAAATCACTATGTAGGGTAGGTAATTACAGCCACTATTTGTAATAATCTTTGACACTTCCGCAGAAGAGATGTATATTAATGATGAGAAATTTCAGAGGATAAAAAACATTTTATTGTTAATTGTCTTCACATTCATTTTCAAATTATATGGTATACTTTTTAAGTTAATTTCATGTCACAGTAATATAGCAAATGTATATGCATTTTAACCATCTCACTAACTTGTTTTCATTAACCGTTTCACTGCTAAATTTTCTCAATGTATAAATAATAGTAGTTTTCTACATATTAAACTGTAAAAATTGTTAGTAATAAACCAAAGTAGCAGTTTTACAAGTTTGGCAGGCCACAATGTTGGGTCTGCAGCAGCAACACAGTTAAAAATATCATTCTCAACAAGTGACTGAAATATAAACTTAAAATAGTGTTCAGCTTGAGCAAATTTTAGTCTGCTTTTTTTTCTTTGACATTACCTCAACCTTACAATAATTTTTCTTTCAAATGAAAATTAGAGAAAAATATATCTAATTTTCTGCAGTTTGTATTAGTTAGAATCATGATGTAACCATATAAAGCAACAATAATAAATCTTTTTTTAAAAAAATATTAGTGGTTGCGTAAAATCAGAAAAAAAATTTAAACAATTAAGAGACACGATAAAAATCTGTGCTTTACTGCAACATTTGATTTCGAAATTAAAAATTTAATAAAACTCTTGAATACATTTTCATCTTTATTTATCTACTATGTTGAACTGAAAACACTCCAACCCAACACAAGATTTAAAAACTTAGCTAAACTTCAATAGCAAGGATTGCTCTCTGCCTTTTACAAGTGAGCCATAATTTCTACTTATGTATGTCATCCTTTGTCAAAATAATTACTACAATTTAAAGTATAAAATGTCACATTCAACTAATGATTGCTGAAGTTAGGTTAGTTAATCCCTTTCCCTATTACCTTATTATAATAATACAGCTAGCTAATGAACCTACATTTATGGTGACAGGAAAAAATAAAGTAGGTAGGTTCATTATTTAGTTTTGTTACTTATGTGATGGAGAAAAATCCTAAGTCAACCCTTACATTTTTTGTAAATAACGCATCAAAAAAGTTTGTTCTTATCATATAGATATTTTAAAATACTGTCAAAACCATGATTAGACACTAATCAATGGAGCAGAAATCACTTAAATCCCCTTATTATCCAATAAATTGACTGAAAATAATTCATTTACTCCTTGCACTGCATCACTAAACTAACATTTTGTCATCGTTTTATTACTCATATAGATACACATATATAAAGAGCAAAAGACTACAGTCATACTTTTAAACAAACTGTCAAACATGTTAATGATTCAAAATCTTAAATATAATCATTTAAAACACTGGTTGCCCCCAGATTGTCTTTCTGCCAATCAATATCATATTTAAGCCACTACTTGCTGTAAATATAGGATAAATGTACCATGACATTGTCTCAATTCAACAAGTTTCAGCACAATGTCTCTCAGTTTTTGTCTACTCTAGAGCAAATACAATCTCAAGACCTTGTAGAGTTGACTAGGGTGAACTGTACCCTAACCACACATTCCCACAGATTCTTAATGGGTCCAGGTCAAAGGATTATGCCAGCCAACCAAGAAGTTAGAGATCCACAGCCATAAAAACTAGTCAAGAATTAAATGGACATTATGGATAAATTAGGAAAACATTTACTCTTAACAATGCATATTAACTCAACTTTTGAGTTTTTCATCAGAATTTGAAGACTTCATTTACTAAAACTGCATTACTTTATCAATGTATGTTTATTACTGATTCTTTAAGTATATAAGAAAAAAAAAATTTTCGAAATGTGCCCAGATCCAAAGCAACACATTTTAGAAATATTACATTATTCAAAATATATTAGATAAATATTTCATAAATTTTATTAAATGTCATTAACATAAATCAATTAAATTAACTCCAGAGTAACTTTTCTGAATAGCCATTTAGAAACCCTTCTGGTTAGAGATGTGCAACACAAGTGGGGACTTTATTCAGAGGCAGCAGGATTGCAGATAGCATAAAGTACTTTGGAAAAATCAAATCATTCCATTGACACCAATAGTAATGACAGTTACTTAAAGTATTAGTGATGATGAAGAATATGATAATTTCTGGGAATAAAGAACCACTAATAACTTCAAGCAGAAAGTCAAGATGACAGCAACCAAATAGGCAGATTTATTTTATTGTTCTTTAATAACAGAAACCAACATTTAAGGTTTTGTAAAATATAAAAATGATTTGATCTTTTTGACTGGTTGAAAATGTACTAGTAGTAGTAGTAGTGCATTTCAGAATAACAGCAAACAAGAAAACATTTAGTTTTGATCTAATTCTATGCCACCTGATTAAAACCAGCCTGATACCACACAGTCTCTCTAAAGAGGCTTGCTTTATCGTATGGCAAACTGTGAAAAACCAATTTAATTTAAAAATAAAATTAAAAAAACATTAACATGAAGATGAGCCTACTTTATCAGCACAATAAGAAAAATATGATGAAAAGATCGATTTTTTTTAAAACCCTGAATCTAAAAGGCAGCCAACTTTTCAACAGCTATGAGATTAGTTGATGTAGTATCTAGTTCTGAACTGATATAATAGTGAATTGTTCATTTTTATCTGCAATAGTTTTTATATATAATACATACAATGAAACAGAGAATAGATGATTATTCACAGGTAACAGTTGTGGAAAAATAGCATATCAAGTTAAATTTCAATGAATCATGAAAAATATAGCCATTATACTGTTTGTTTCTGCATCTTGCAACTATACAATACCCAATCATATCTTACAGTAAATGGTGAGAGTCAATGTAATACAGCAATATCTACAAGGAAGACGATCCTGTTGACGAAGGGTAGTGCTGCAATTGTCAACAAGAAAGCTTTATCAATCCTGCACTATGAGAGTCCCAGCACTTCCAACCTTTGCAGGGAAAAGCCCTACTAGAACTTTTCGTTTTTAGATGTGGAAGGAATTGGAGTGCTTAAAAAACTTATGGGGCCAGTGGGAGAAGAGGAGCAGGAAAAAACCATGCCAGACAGGTATGCCAAACTGAGTCAGTTGCCTGTGAGAACTGAACTCAGACCCTCAAATGTAGCAGTCCAACAGTCTACACTGGACCATCCTGATGGCCTGAGTAAGTGTAGCTTGATTACTGATATGTATCTCCAATAAAATGTCACATTTGGTTTTCTTTCTAAACAAAATGAAACTAAACTCACATCTTCAAAAGAATAGTTTAAAAAATCATATCTATTTTATTAAAAATAAATACTACTAACTTGATAATAGATTTCCTATTACAAATAGACAAGATCAAATAAGAATGACATAAAATAATAATACAGAAGTGACTAGTTTTACGTCTCAAAATTAATATAATAAAAAATGAGATTTTTTGTATTTGTATTAAAAAATTAAGGTCTTAGTTATGATGCATTTTTAAAAAATCAGTGAAACAGGATTTAATACATAAATTGGCAAAGTATAGATCCTTAAGGATGCATTTAAATAAAAATAAAACAAAAACCTAAATGCATAAATTAAAAAATAAAAATTTCAGTGATATTACACAACATGCAAAAATATTCAGTTATTTACTACTCTATTTGATTTGTTGACTCATGAAAACAAGGTAACAGAAAAAAAGAAAGAAACAAAGATGTAATAATTTTATTTTAAGTCTGAAAATAAGAGTGATCAATATTCCAATCCCATTAATAATTTTATAATCCTCTAACTTGCAGGTTAATGTAATTTGGAATTTATCATTAAAATCAAAAATAATAATGCACTTCAAGAGTTAAAACCAAATACTAAAAAAACTTATCATTCTCTAAGAAACATAATTTTTATATTCTTCATATTTAGTAATTATTATTGAAAAATTATGACTATTAATATTTTAATGTTCATAATTTCTTCTATGAATCAATCTGCACAAAGTTCTCCCCTTAAATACTAGTGCAGAATTACTGGTTAACTTCTTTCTGAAATGATTAAAGCTGAATTTTTAATAACCAGTGTCAGCATTTCCACAATAGAAATGCCCATTCAAAAAACAAGATTATCAATTAGCAAGAAGAATTTATAAACAGTCTGATTTTTCAGATTATGATATTTAACTTTACTATTATTGTGTGGACTCTATGCATCTTTTTCTCTTCCAGTAGTAGTCATACATTTAAAAAAGTGTCTTTAATATTAAATTGATGTAAATTAAAGCATAAAAAAATGCTTTTAACATGAAAAGTTTATTTGTTATCTATCTTTAACTGAATTGGGAAAAAAGATGTGCAAATAATGGATTATTAGTGGTAAAATACTCAATACATTATTATTTAGAAACTTCCAAATTACTTATTGTGAATATACAAAAGGAAAGAACTTCTTTATTTGCCCCCGCCCCTCTAACACAACTAATTGTTTTAA
The DNA here is from genome assembly GCA_018389105.1 of Nautilus pompilius. Lineage (NCBI taxonomy): Eukaryota > Metazoa > Mollusca > Cephalopoda > Nautilida > Nautilidae > Nautilus > Nautilus pompilius. The sequence goes on along the minus strand of JACATO010000598.1, from coordinate 874,706 downwards.
AATTCTGCATTCACTTCCTTTTTATGTTTACAAAGTGAGTAAGTAAGAGAGTCGGCAACTTACTTATTATTATTATTTGAAAATGAAAAGCCAATGGTTGAAATCTGTACTCGCAGGGCAAATGCTGGACTTGGTAACAGTGACGTCACTGTCGAACGTTTACGGTATTTAACTTCCGCTTAATCAAGCCGAGAAGTATTTCTACAATACATACATTTTTTTTTTTTTTTTTTACTTCTCCTTCTAAATAAAAATTACGGAAATGTTAATTAGATATATATATGAGGCAAACAAAAACAAAAACAAAAAAAACAACGATTCAGCATAAGACTGTACTTAATGCTAAGTTTTTATAGTTCGCGCGAATAATATTATTAACCCAGCCTGTAAGGGTAAAACTGTCAGGTAAAGCACTTATATTTCATTATCTGCGATCATCAACAGTTAATGCAGGTGTAAGTGGATGGAGCGCATCCGAACAAATGCGATCAAGCAACCCACCCACCCCCCCTTTTTTTTTTTCACTACGTACGGAGGGACGAGCGGGGCTGAGACGGTGATGGAATTCTGCTCACGTCCCACCGAATCTCAGCTTCCCCACCATCGCACACACACACATACGCGCGCGCGCGCGTCAACCGCATACACCGCCGTTCACAGGTAGGCAACCGATCAAACGATGCTGGCAGAACACGGATCTGATGCGGCCCGGCAGCACCACTGCCGGTCGGGGTTCGTGCAAGGCCGGCTGGCACGTCGAGCGTTCGCTGCTCGGCGCGCCAGTCGCCATGTTTGTTGGCCGACCAGCCAGGCAGGCAGCCACCACGAACTCGCCTTCCCAGCGTCTCGCCCAGAGAACCTGTCGAATGTTAAACCGAACAGCTCTAACTCCCGCATGGCTACAGTACTAACCTGCCGTCTCCTTCTTGAAGCTGGACGGTTAAAAAAAAAACGCTTTTAAAAGGCTTCTAATAACCAAATCCTAGCAAACATCTCTTCCCACCATACAAGTCCGGAGCACACTTCCGTGGCACGTGACAAATTTCGTCCAGACGTTATTTTTTTTAATTGTACATATATATATTATATATTTTATATATACATATACACTTTTAAAATTTTATTCTTATTTTTATAAATTTAATTTATTATTTTTCGAATGATGAAATAGAATAATACATACGCCTATTTTTCCTTCAAACGTTTTGTTGAGTCAAAGCCAGTGTTTAGAAAAATGGCTATTTGGCTCGTTATTCCCTCGCTAAATAAAAAAAAAAAAAAAATGTGGAGCTTTTGCTGGCATATAGCGCTGGGTTTATATCCAAGATACATCTGCCTGTGATCTAAATATACAAACATGCCAATCTTTTTGTAAATATATATTCTAAAAGTGTGATATTCAGGTATGCAGAAATCGCCCAAGTGGCATTTATGAAATGTCTGATGTTGGTTGACACGTGTATTGCCATTTGTATTTTGAAGAATTTTCGCTGTAACTACTTTTTAAAGTAGTTATACGATTGCAGTTTTCCACATTATTGTCGATACAGTTAATGAGGACCTGTTCCAATTAAATAAGTTTTCACTTCAATTTTAAAAAGCAGCAGAACATCAATTGCACAAAGTCTACATAGGGGGGATTGTTACAACTGGGTTTTAGCAATTGATAGTCTGACGCTTCCCTGGGACTCTGGAAGGTTTTCCAGAAGAAGAGAATATGCACAACTCATTGCAATACAGAATCTACAGTGATCAATATTGAAATTACCCGGTTCTTAAACTTTGTTACTGTCCAAGTCGATTCTTCAGCTTTGAGAAGACAGGAATCCAATTCTCATCAATTTCAGTAACTGCCATAACAAAAAAAACCAACAAATTTCATCCATTTCTCTGACTAAAATTAATTAAGTTAAGAAAATAGTGAGAACACTTTTTTTCAACTATCAGGAGGTCTTAATGAAAAGCTAAATATCTGAAAACTCCTAACCAACTTGGGAGGTTTAACAGGTACGAAGGTGTTGAGCGAGAGCTAGGTATCCAACTTTGCCTTTTTTTGATTTGGAATTTGGAATGGTTAATACTTGCATGAAAGGAATGCTCAAATTTCTTGGTATGGACAATGGCTGGAGTAAAATAAAAACTGGTTTGTCTGAAATAACTGTAGATTTTAAATTGTAGAACCATTTGTCTCAGTTGTTTTGGACTTTCTAAATTATGGCTACACATTCCAGGTGCTATTATGTAAAAACAATAAAACAAATTTAAAAACCTCGCATAAATGAGGCAAAAGATTATTTTTCATACACTGAATGAATTGCCAATATATATATAATAGATATTTTTGTCTTTAAGTTACTTAGAACCACATTTTCTATTATATATCAATTAAAATCTCATTTAGGTTTCTCGGCAAGTATTTTAGTTGTAAAAATTAAAAAAACATTAACAAAGAATCATATACTTTCCAGATTTTTTCATTGATTTTTTGGTGACAGATTATCAAGATTTGTGATCAGTTTATGAACAGGTTTTTAAAAGTTTCTAACATTTAAAAAATATATTTAACTAAAAAGTAGTACCATGCTGGTTTTTCCACATACTATTATCTTATGTATGTAAGAATTAATAATTACTTTTATTGTTTGATAGTTTCATATTTATTTGCATAATAACATGAAACTAAAATTTTTGCTATAGTTGTATAATACCATTACATTGAATTTTATATGCTAATTTTATGATGATGTTACAGATAATAGGTTATACTAAATTTATGCAGTTATATTAAATGATGAATTTGCATTATCATTACCAGTTTATACTAGATTTTATGATGTAATTAATTTGATTTTTTAAATAAGGTAGTTGTTACATGGTAAGTTGTTACAGCACAGGATCTATAATTGATTATACCTTGCACTGATAGTGATAACAGAGTTCATCTAAAAGTTTAATTAGGAATTACTGGTGCTGTAACAATTTACCTCTAACAATTAGCCTCAGTCTCCCCTACCATTCTGTATGTTAATGTTATACTGAATAGCTCGGTATAATACCAATATACTAATTTGATATTCTACTAATATACCAGATGAATATGATAGCATGTCAACATATTAAATTTATATATTAGCATATTACTAAATAGTTTGTACTGTGGTTGTGTGATTGTAATATATGCAACTGTATGGTATATATTTTTAAAGGTTTGTGTGAATATATAAAAAGATTTATTGGCCAACAGCCTGTATTTTATGACATAAACCAGGTGACATTATCATCATAGCAAGCAGCAGCAAGCTGCTGAGCTACATCGTATCTATCTAATGCTAAGTAGCTATATTACCTGGTATATTTTAACCCTCTCAATCTATAAAATATGTTAGATTAATATTTAGCACATACTGAATTATAAATGTGATAACTACTAGAAATGTTCAAATGAAAGAAAATGGCTAAAAATAGAATTGCCTTAAGTGTATCTAGCTGGGTTTCATTTGAATATCCCTTATGTACAACATTATATTAGACTGATAGGATATCATTATGTAGAATTTCTTAATACTAAATTTGTTAGTTAGCATTTCTTTGTAATATTTATATTATAGTGAAAATATTAAAAAATATAACAATAGTAATGTTTCTGAAAGAGTTTGCATTGTTATACATGATCCCAAGTTTCCAAGGTGTCTCTTTTTTTCTATTAATGGACTATTTTTGTTACTAGAGGTTTGTGCCCAATAAAAAATTTTTGGACAGCAGGTATATTTACTTATCTGTTGACAGCATTTCACTTTTATTACAAACTGTCAACTATCTCAGGTTTAGAAAAGACGGTGATTGTTGGATTCTTCATCAAAGCTCATCTTGGTGTTAAGTGGGTCTGCTCTGTCAGATTTTATTAATCATATTATTAACTGGCCCAAAATCAAATTCAAGCACTCCTTTTACTTTAGACATTGATTTCTTAACCTGATATTTATGTACATGGCAATGAAATCACTTTCTTCTTTTAAAAGGAATTGTTCCCTAAGATTCAAAATCATGGAACCTTGTATAGTATTTTTTTCTCCACATTATTTCATTAAATTTTTTTTTCTTTGCTATCTCATTCCAAACATTAGCAGTTTGGGTCAGCAGATCTTGGTCTGTAGTTCACTGTGAAGCAGAAAGCTTCAGATTGAATAAGCTTCATCCATTTACTTGCTGACACATTTAAAACACCTTTGTCTAATTCTGAGTTGGAATCCCACTGGTTGAGCATTGTCTTGTTTGAAGGGAGGTTCTTTTGTCATACTGTTGTCTTAGCAGGCAAGGTGATACCTGTTGTATTGTTATCCTGTTTTACATTTCCACTGATAGTCAATGGCTTTCATCTAAATTTGATCTCAATCATACTGCTCTAGACAAAATCTTTACTACTTTGTTGTTGAAAAACTCTCAATGAGTTAAAATTCAACTACAGTATGACTCTTTTTTAATGAATATTTCTCCAGGAGGTAAGCCTTTATTCTCTGGAATTAGAAAGGACTATAGGCCAAGTTTTCTTCCATGGTGACTTAATCTGGATTGGAAGAGGTATGTATGTCTGCCTTCAGTAGAAAACCCTAAATGATGTGGAAGAGCAAGAAGAAACTATGCCAAGGAGATATGCCAAATCAAACCTTTTCCCAACCAGGATTTCAACTCTGGTCCATGATCTTGGCAGTCCAGTAGTCTAACCATGGACTACCATGCTACTCCACAATATGATTGCTGGCAAAAATTCTGTATTTCTTCAAGTAAGCCACAAACTGGATGACCGTCAGTAGCAATAGAGAATTTAAATAATTTCTTGTGCTACCTGGATCTGATCATATCAAACATATCTGTGCTTTGATGGGTCAAGAAGGATAAACAAAGTTGTCTCTCACTGGAAAACATTCCAATACATACAATAATATAAGGAAAATAAATAATTGGTTATCTCTACAAGCAACTCACTGATTAAGATAATCTAAAGAATTCTTTAAGATGTGTCATAATTTTTCTAAGATTTGTTTCTGGCAACTAACTTCTAAGCTTTCATTTATTTAATAATGACATACAAAACTTACTGCATGCATTATATCTATATTTTTAAGTTTGCACCAACAAGGTTAAATTTGTCACTAATAAAGCATCTAGAAGTAATTTTCATCAGCATGCTGGTATTTAAGCAAGATTCCTAAAGCACAAGAATAAATAAAGCAAAAGCAAATGGAAAATGATTGTCAAAAGATATATTCATATTCCTATTAAAATAACAAAAATTATAATTAATAACAATAACATTGAACTCCTGTTGAAAATTGTTATAACTACTTTCCGAGCCAGCTGAGTAACACAAGTTCTAAGTTGATTGAATATATTGTCAAATCCCATTAAGCAGATTTACAAAGCATTGACCTTAATAAGTAACGACACAGTCTAAAACAAAAAAAAACAAACTGATTTTATAGTGCAAACTGGAAACATAAGGCTTACAGTATCATTTCATGTTCCTATTTATAATGGTTTGATAAACTTCATAAAGACATCAGTTTCAATATCATAAAAGTAATCAAATTTCTTAAGCAAATTTTTGCTGTTATATGGCTCTTCACACATTTACAAACTACTAGTTTATAATTTAACTATATGCCAGGAACATTCAATGAAATCTGGCTGGAAACCATTGCAGTGATGCTGATTAAGCTGTATTTCATTTAAATGTCCTTAGTACAATATGCATAATTTCTTATTAAATCTAAAGCAATTCACTGTGGTAAATACAGGATATATTTTTAAAAAGAAAGTTACTGAATTAAATATACAAACTTGACATAGGTAAATAGACACCAAAAACTGAAAAGGCAACTGCATTCAGGAACCACACAGCAATGGCAAAGCAAGAGTAGAGTTGATATATTGTAGTGCAGTCTTTTGCCTTATGCAAAGCAGCACTGCTCTGACAATGTATAGGGAAAACCATCGATCTTGGATTGTAAGTCATTCCTAGCACAGAATCTGGGTTATGGAGTCCCAAGATGTAAGCTTATGGGACATTTGTGCAGGGATCAGTCGATGACAGGCTATACATTCAATGTAATCTAAGTCTGCTGATTGACCAAGCTGTGGAAAAGTTGTATACTTTCACTCTCACCTTTGTGTTGTATAGGCAATGAGTTGAAGCACCATCTTTCTTAAAATACTGCCCTCTTTGGACAGATGGCATTTGGGATAAACAGGCAAATCTAACTTTGACAATGAAGTCTCTTTCCCAACTACTGTATTAGAAGTGTCAGAGTTCTAAAAGGCGAATGGTTGCAGTAGCATTTGTATTACCCATTGCGGTCAACACTGATATTATGTTGGGTAAGGAGTAGGTGCATCTTGCCACTTTTCCATTATACCCAACGTTACTGAGAGAACATCTAATGACTCTTGAGGACATACATGTGTTCCGGTTGTCATGATATAATTTCCATGCTCCTTTTCATTGCAAAATGTTTTTGTTCTGTTGGCTTTGGGTATCCAGGATGGACATAAACAAATGTCTTATAGTTTTTCTTGAACTGGACAAACACCTGTTAATAGTTGACAGTGGAACATTCAATATCTTGGAGATTTCTTGCAGGCTTCTACCAATATCCCAATGTCCAACTGTGTACCCTCTTTCAGAATCCAGCAGTTCTCATGAACCTCCTATTCATAAAAGAGCTGTCTGCATTCTGAGGTTTTAGTTATTTACTCATATGTGAGTGGAACAGCTTTTTAGTACCATAGACAGTTACCTATTGGAAAAAATGAAACAATTTACTTGGTGCAATTAAACTTTTATGACTTTAGCAAAATTACTGAAACTAAATATTTTTCCAACAACTCTTAATAACAAATGTATCTTCAGTAGTAACAGATTTGTACATTATATTTCACAAATGAAAAAAATGACATCATTAATATTTTAAATAAATTTCAAATTGGTCTGTATTTTGCTTCATAGTAAAATTATCTCAGATCAAGATTTGTCTCTGCATACTACCAATTAGATGTGTGCACAATATTTTGATAGAAATACATGAGACAAACTACAAAGGCATTGGATGATTGGTCTATTAAGGTGACACCAGTCTTGCTGTCCTCCATAACCATACTGATAACATAATCATCTTCCCCTAAAACTGCAGTCAAAGAAGAAAATCTAAATGCTGGGAGATTAAACAAAAAATTTGTTGTTGTTCTTATTTACTAGTCTTTACAATAAGATTATGAACAAGAGCAATTGTCTGAAAATTAATGGTATGTCAATTCCCTTTGTTGAGTAAATTGCAGAAGAATTCAGAAAATGTAAAACTGGCAGAAATGCATATGTACACACCTGGAAAAAATTGAAAGATGCATTTTTTGCAAAAGGCTATATATAAACAGTCCATTTAGATATGCTTTTAATTAGAAGGGGAGGAAAACAAAGTATCTAGAAAGATTTCACCCATATATGGAACAATGAGAAAAAATATACTTCTATACTTTCTGATCGCCACCTCCATTAAACATTTTTTTAAAAATTAATATATTTGTGCAGTCTTTAAATTTTGTTTCACACCATTTCTGCCAACTTCAAAGTACTTGAAATTCACCATTAGATTATTTCTTGAGCATTTCAAGTGTAGAGATCAATTTGTATAGCATTAGTTTTCTAGACAACATTTTTTAAATATCCTTTTTTATAAGACAGACAAAAGATAATGATGAAGAAAGGCATATCTAGTGTGTTTGTTTGTGTGTTAGGATAGATGTTTGAAAAGGTCATATCCAGTATACATGTGTGCGTGAATGCATGATAGTATAGGAATTTAAAGTGAAAGAAAGTAGAAATGTCTATAAAGGAAGTGTTTCTCATGTATAGTGCTATAGGACAAAAGTCTGTTTTTGATGGATACAGTTTACACAAATTTGTGTCTTGCACAATTTTTACATTAAAAGAAGGTTCAAAAGTTAATGGTTTATTATCTAAAAGGTAAATGCCAAACCTTTTTCTTTAATGCACAGAAGCAGCCAAAGTTTACATTTTCCTCAAGAGCGGCTCAGTTTGATGTAGCTCTCTGGTGTGGCTTCTTTCCACTTTTCTTTACTAGTCAATCACGAGGGCGGGTTTCCCCAAGTACTCTGGTCTTTCTTCCTACATTTAAAATAAAAGGTTCTAGTAGGGGATTTTGATAGGTTCGTTCACCCAGCACTTAAACTAATTCACCATCCTGGACTCTCATTGACCACTATTTCAGCCAAGAATAATGGCAGGACATTTTGTTGGTACCAGTGCACAGTGTTCAAGAAGACTGCTGTTTAGAGGGGAGGGAAAGATTCTGTAGAAGAACTTGCTACATGAGAGGAAAAGCTGAGACGTTGGTAAATAGTTGGGCTCTCCGCCATCAGTGGCGTTTTAACACAATTACAGGTAATATGTAAACGTGTATTTTGTCAAAAAAATAAGTTCTTTCTGGGATTTAAATGTACAGGTAATCAAAGCAGTAAAAAGAGTCTGGACTATGGAAATCTAGCAGAGCCTTTCTAGAATGTATGTTTTCAGCTAGCTACAATCGAATAATTACTAAGTGGCTAACTCTCTACAAGGCTTGATAAAATGTTTCCTTAAACAAAAGAATAATAAACAAACTGAATAAATGGCCAGCAGTAACTGTCAAAGTAATTATTATTGTTGGTCGTTTGGAACCAGTTTTAAAATTACAATAATAAATACATTTTTTGCTTTGTGAAGAGCCTTTTATAAACTTTCTCTCCCCCGCCAATAGCTAAACTAATGGTTGAGCACCTGTTGAAATCTTACTTAGTTATTTAGTTTTTGCTTGTTTTGCCATCAGAAATAACTACCTAGAGATAACTAATTTTTAAAATTTTTATTTTATTTTATTTTATTTATGATGAAACAAACAACAGATTTATTTATCAACCTATTTTCAACGTAGTCCTGTGATAGGTCACAGACTAAATCTAGTTAATATTTGTTAAAAAGTTCAATGACTAGAAATTTTGATCCATGAAAACCAATGAGATCATTTAATACAATGATAAGTTGGAATTATTTCAGTTGTTGAAGAGTTAAAATGTCATCTGAGATGAAGAACACAGGTAAATTTTAAATACATAAAAAGACCTCTTTCACTGTTTACCAGACTGCTGGCAGAACTGCTACCTTTTCACAATGCTAGACACTAGAATGATACAACCAGGTCATCACCCAGCATCTGAATCTTACTGATAGCATTGTTATTTTAAATGGAGAAGGAAACAGCCCATTCTTGTGATAAACTTTAAAAATCACATTTTCCTTCAAGATCAGTGGGAAAATGGTAAAAGAAAACTTTGTGGAATCTGATGAAGTGATCTAAATAGGCATTTTTCATCTTTATAAACTAATTTACCTGTTTGTTTGTTTGTTTTTAAGAGATACTTTGGTTTTCTTTATCAAAATGGACAAATATGAAACTTACATATGTTAACTTAACTACATCACAAATGAAGAAATTATTTAGCCAGTACATGTGACATCTTTGATATTAGCAACAACAGTTAGATGCTAGGCGAAGGTATTGGTCACCACCAAGGACTGTAACTGCCAAATAAGGATATTAAGCCAAGCAGCACTGTATGGAAGAGAGGAGCTAGTTTTTACAGGGTAAATTGTTACAAAACCAGTAATTCCTCATCAAACATATAGATGAGCTATAATCAGCACCAAATGCTTTTACCTAAATGACATTGATCATAGCTTATCAGTATGCTTAATTAAGAATTACTCGTACTGTAACAACTATCTCTAGTCTTTCATACTATAAAAACCTTGGAATTAACAAAAAAATTTAGCAATGAGGATGAGAACATCAAGATGGCAGTGGTGAATGAGAAAGTGAAACGATGTAGGGTATTAGTCTTCATGACCCAGCAAGTTACCAAGGTACAGTTGGAGGCTCCTGATCGATGATTTAAGTACAAGTCAATCGAGAGTTACCCATGGAACCTTCGGTAGACAACCCTACTGGAACTTTAGAGCATGCCAGAAAGGTACACCAAGTGAAGTCAGTCCTGATCAGGATTTGAGCCTGGGGCTTTTAACCCTGGCAGTCCAGTAGGCTGCTACTGAACCACTCCAAAGGTAGATAAGAGAGAACTGAAAAAAGAAAAGGGGGCCAGAAATACAGAAATATACATATCTATAAACAAACGAGAGATAGAACACTAAAATCAGAGTAAAATAACTATTTTAAAAAATATATTGGATTCATAAAATTAAATAAATATTCTTATTTTCTTTCTGCTACAACCCCATTACACTGCTTTATTCAGCTTTAATCTCTCAGAAGAAAGAAAGTAAACCATTTATTATTGTTTTTATTCAGCATCTACAAATAATATATCTCTATGGATAATCATGGTCATTCTTTTTCAATTATCAAAAACTAATTTTACTTTATATAAAGATTCACATGTATTTGGTGTTTGATAACTAGGAATATCATTATAGAGCCATTCCTGTGACACTAAAAAATCAATAACTAATCTCAATTGACAGCATTGTTCTTTATTACTTTTGTAGCCAAAAGATGACAGTAACTCAACTTAAAAATGGCTCTCTTTCTTTTCAAGTATATAGTTTACAGAAATTTAAAAATCTTTTTCTTGATAAATTAATTGATATATCCATATTCTGAGCTTATTACAAGATTTAATTACACTTCAGAAGCAACAAAAGGCTGTACATGTTATGAGAAAAACATTGCTGTATTTGTCAGTTTTAGTAAAATTATTAATAAATCTGAAAAATATAAACAGTTATGCATGTTGACACTGTTTTAATGTAAATGGGCTTGTTGTATGAAGGTAGGCCAATGGTTGTAGAAGAGGAAGAACCAGACACAGAATATTGTTCACATACCGCAGAGCTGTCAAATTCTGGTTCAAAAGTGATCGGCAGACTACAAAAATTAGTCTTCATAGCTGCTCATACCATGATGCTGCCAGTGCCAAATCAGCCATGCTGTCAGACACTAAAGCTTGAAAACTGTTTGTGTGGATGAAGATAAACTCTAGCCTTATCACCAGCAGGTAGAAAATTAAATTGAGATTTCCAAAGCCTGCAATATCAGGCATACACTGAGCAAATTGCAGAAATCACAGACCATTTAGTCAGAATGTTTTATTGTATGTTGCTCTACTTTCTGTTGTCTAACATTAGCCGCCTGAACAATAACAATTGGCTGCTCTGGTATGCACATGCTGCTACAGTCATTGACTATGTCATTGTTAAGTAACAATTGATGATGTAACTTCCACGTGTTGCAACATAGAACAAATCAGACATAGGTCTGTATTTTTGGTGCTGCCAGTAGCTTTGCGACAGGATGAAAAATCATTTCGTAGAAACAAACATGCTGCTCAGCTCTCTGGGACTTGACTAAAAGTTGACTGTCAAAAAAAAGTTAATTTAAAAAAAAACAAAATCACAATAGTTTGTCTCAGAGCCTTAGCATTACAGCTCTAATATCTAACAACAGGATAACTGCCATGCTGGAGTCACTTCACCTGATTAAGCATCGTAACAAATTTGTAGACATAGTCCTTTTGGAATATCTCCACAAATCCACAATGTTCTCTTGTTGCTGTTTTTGGTGGTCAGCCTTCTTAAATATAAAAAAATGACCTTAATAGCAGTAATAAAATCATTATGTCATATAAGCTAAACAAATAAAAGAATTAATGTAATCTATCATTAACCTTTTAACAAATAATTGGGGGTACTTTTATGGTTAAAATATATTAAACAGAAAGAAACTATTCATATTTATGTTTATTTCATTAGAGTAAAATATATAATGTTTAATGAGTGATAAGATAACACCTCAGTTTATAATAGTTGCAAGTAGGCAGGAATCTTTCAGGACTTATACAAGGGTCCCACAATTGGCCATTAATATGTCACCATTAAATGCACTTGTTAGTAATTTATTTCCTGGCACATGAAAGAGTTGTGATGGCATCACCAGAAATTACAACATTTACACAAAATTCAATTCCAAAAGTAGTGAACATCAAGTACACTAACATTGAACAGTTTGAAATCAAAGGCATAGTTGCAGGAAAAGCAAAAGTTTATAGACTTCTATCCATTTTCAGTAATTATAACATGAATGGGTGACTTGGTGGTTAGTCTACTAAACTGCCAAGGTCAAGGACTTGAGTTTGGTTCCCAGTCTGAGTCGACTTGGTTTGACAAACTTCCATGGCATCGTTTCTTCTTCTTCTTCTTCACCAACCAGTCATGTGAGCTTTCTTTCACATCTGAAAGTGAAAAGTTCTAGAAGGGATTCCCCTGCCAAGGTTAGAAATGTTGAGTCCTTCATAGTGCAAAATAGACAGTGATCTATAGTGGATAACCGTGGCACTACATTCCATCACCAGAGTTATCTCCACCGTGGTGTATGACCTGAGGATAACATAAATTAAATCTGTGAATAATTAAAAACTAACAGAATGCTTGCCATCCTTGGCTTTTCAGCTCTTGTACCTTTGATAAATGAAACAATACCTTAAAAAAAAAAACAATCAAATTATGCAGTCTTGGCAGCATCTGAGATCTGAATAAACAGACCAGTCGGGTAACTCTAAGAAGTTGGTTCACAGTAAAAAAAAAGTGACTATAACCTAGAAACTAATCATTAGCTTCAAGGCCTGTGTTGAATACGGCTAAAACAAAAAATTAGTTCCACAACATGAATTGCTGCATGCACTCAGTTTAACAAAGAACTTTGAATATCCAATAAGGTTGTTGATAAATCTGTTAAGTTTTTAAAATTTAAATCAGCGATAATTAAAAACTTCTACTAGTGTAGAGCACCATAAGAAAGGTTTTACAGAAAATGTTACCAAAGCATTCTCAGTATTTAAATATTGGATGGTTTTTAAAAGTTTTAATTATTTTCATTAAAACTAAAATCCATTAGCTTACTGCTATGGGCTTTTACCACCATAGCAGTACAAAATAAGAGTTCTAAAGAAAGTAAAATACAAATTTCTCTCTTCTCAGTAAATCTTTTCTAAATTTTATTGACCTCATAAATATGGCATTCCTCCAAACTTTTGAATGCTGATTAAATATATGGTACAGATGGTCATTTGATTATCTAAGGAATCACTAAAGACAAGTTTATATCAAGTACTTGACAGATTATCATGTACGGAGTTCTTTGTAAAGAACTTGAATTTTTTTTTTCTTAATTGCTTATCATCAAGAGATAACTTTACATTAATTCTAAAAAAAAAGTTGAGATTATTTATTTATGAGACTTTATGAAAACAAATTTATTCTTCTCAACCTTGATAGAATCTGATACAGCTTTTCAGGCATTTTTTTTGCTACACAAAGTAATAATGTCCAGGATAGACTTGTCATTGTTTTTACCCATGAGGAGGTTGTAGGAGGGCTAGTCAAATTGTTACGACACCAAAATTACTGGTGTTATAAATATTTACCACTGTAACAACTAATCCTGGTCTCCCCAATGTTTTTTTTTACTATTGGTTAGTTTTTCAGCTGATGTTGGCACTGGAAAAAATAACCTTTTTACATTTTTTTACCAAACATGAAATGTAAAATGGGCACTCAACCAGATGGTAATAGTGTAGATATTTTTTTCATGTCATGATTAACCTAAAACCTTGAGATGTTCCCTTGTTGCTGTTAAATTTGATGATTAAAGTGACAAAAAATAAAATAAAATGTTAGATATAAAATTATATATTTTTACAAAAACCATTTATTTGTCTACTATTCTGCATTTTTTAAAATAAAAAATTCACAGTATATTTATGTCTTTAATTTAATTTAGGTTATTGGTTGCTTCAGGGAGGTTAGAAGCCATCATGGCTTATTCAAGATCACTAAAGAAGAGAAATATCTAACACAACTTTTAGATTGCTACTACATTATTAACAATATTTCTTAGCAATTTATTCATTAACAATTTTAGTACCAAAATCTTAACCAACTTGTAATTATGTTCTCTAATAACAGTAACCATGCCATGGATAAGCAAATTTGTTACTACTACATTGTCAAAACACTTAAATATTTTCAAAACTACTTTGAAATATCCTCTTAATTGTTTGTAGTCCAAACTAGGTAACTTTAATATCTTTTAGTTTTTCAGCATGTTCCATATACCTGGAAATGTCCTAATAAATATTCACTGAACATCTTACTAATAATTCACCTTCATTTCTTAAATTTGGTCTCAGGATTCATCTAATAAATCTAGTAATTCTTTCTTACAGCTAAAATATATTGTTGTCCTTTACATTTCCATTTTTTATTAATAAAATTCCCAGATTCTTTTCAGAAATTGTGGCATCTTTTGCCAAAGATGACATGTTAGGGCAGCAGGCTAAGGTTTTATGTTAATAATTCATATGAATATTTTTATATCAATGAAATCATCATCAGCTATAGACTATATTGGGAAAACCTACCTTGACCCTTAAAACTCTCTAGACTTTGATCCTTATTGTATCCTTCAGAGATACCATAATCTTTGCATCTCACTGGACTTTGAACCTTTTTTTGTATATACAAACCCAAGTTTTTCTGTAATGGTCTATGCCTGATTCAAAAATGTTTGTAAGAACTGCTAACAGAAGCCTGAACTTATTGTCTTAACCTTTTCTAAAATTATCTTTTTCCAATTTATTATCTCTCCATATAATAATTTTTATAATTGTCCCTATTAATTGTTTGAATAATCTTACATTTTTAGTAGAGTTTAGTGTCAGCAAAGATTCTTAAAAAAGTATTCTATTAATGTTATTTATTTTGTGATGGCCACAAAACAAAACAAAATCTATTTAGAAAAAAAATAAGAGTAAAAGATTAAAACTTCTGAATCTTCTTTCCTGTCGTCTGGTTATCAGCATTTTTCAGAAAAAGAAAACCATTTTGGAAAAAATGAGTGTGCATAGAGTCATCACTGTAAGGTCAGTCCATTGTCTTATAATTGTTTTCCTACTTCAAATCTGAGAATTTCATCAGTTAACTCTTAACCAAGAAAAAGTTGGTTAAAATTACTAAGTGGTTATTTATTTTTTTATAAAACTCATTTTTGCTAATCTTCGTAAATGTTCATTCTTCTGAAGTCTTTCCACTAAACTTCTGTGGGCTGTCATCATTTCAACAACATCATAGAGATTCAATCTCTTTGCTTGTTTATTGAAAAATTTTCATGAAGGAAATAATTATAATAACGGTTAAAGCAAATGTAAATATTAAAAACTTTGCAGAAAATACTACAGATTACATACACTAGGATTATGATAGCAAGGATAGAGATAATTTTCAGAATAACCTAAGTAACATATTGCATCAGCCAGTCAAGTTGAAAATTGAGTTTAATAATAAAGTTATTCAAAGATAAATAGGAAAAATTATAATCGTTATTATGCAAAAAACAAAATATTTCTGAAAAAAAGATTCAGGGATAATTAGAAAAAGTTTTAAAAAGTGAGAAAAAATGCATTACAGCTGCTAATAAGACTAGTGGACTGCTAGAAATATATAAATCTTCCAGAATTTTAGTTCTATTATATAAAGTTGCTGATTTGAACACATTTCAAATATGCTGCAGGTGTGGAGGTTATATTAAAAAAAGATATGTTAATTGGAAAAGTTCAGTATAAATTTTCTAGAATGTTTGACATTTGAGTTGGGATCTGATGGAGGTTTTAAAAATACTTAAGGGCTTCAAGCAAGAAGACAATAAGCTGATACCATCTTAGTGTTGTATGTAAAGGTTCTATTAAAGTTAAAAGTGAGGACCGTGGCTGAAATTTGTCTTTGAAGCTTTGCCTTTTAACTGCAACAGGAGCTGCTGATGTTGTATTTGTGTCAGATAACCTGGGAAAATGTTCTAGACCACCCTTCATCTTCTTGGAGTACTTCCAGGTAGGTGTTTGTTGGTCCCATGGAAATTTTGCTATGTACTAAACATGACAAACTAATTAAACTTAGGGAGTACTTCCAGGTAGGTGTTTGTTGGTCCCATGGAAATTTTGCTATGTACTAAACATGACAAACTAATTAAACTTAGGGAGTACTTCCAGGTAGGTGTTTGTTGGTCCCATGGACATTTTGCTATGTACTAAACATGACAAACTAATTAAACTTAGGGAGTACTTCCAGGTAGGTGTTTGTTGGTCCCATGGACATTTTGCTATGTACTAAACATGACAAACTAATTAAACTTAGGGGGTACTTCCAGGTAGGTGTTTGTTGGTCCCATGGACATTTTGCTATGTACTAAACATGACAAACTAATTAAACTTAAAAATAAGTAGTTTTCACTAAAGATTTATTTAAGGATTAATCTATGTAAAAGATCATAGAAAGGTTCTTGTGAAACTCCCACAAAGAGAGAGAGAGAGAGAGAGAGAGATGAGTATGTTAAACCAAAAAACTACACCTCAGGAAAGTCCTTCATATTTTTTTTTTGTGTGAGAAAAGTAGCTAATTACCTAACATGATATGAAGAACTAAATGCAAGAGTAATATACACAAGAAAAAACAACAAACAGAGATGTCACATTTTAATGGCAGGGAAAATAGAAAAAAACATCACGCAAAATTTAGTTCTGCTGTAATCTCTACCCTATGTGACATCATTGCAATATTCAGAACACTCATTCTGTCTATGTGTATATACATAAAGTAACTTTTTTTCTGTTAAAATAAAATGCAAATTCATTTGATGCACTTGTTCAAATATCATTTTAGCTGAAGGATCATTTAAAATTCTCTTTACAAAACCTTATATTATATGCTGACTTTGCTCTAACAGAAAAACCAAGCCAGATAAATCGTTTAGTCTTTTCCAAACTTTATTGTGAAAATGCCTTATTTTACTAGAGTTTGTTTCGGGTGTAATAATTTTCCCTAAAAGGAACTCTGCTGTATTTGGAATTTCCAGTGCAGCCCAGCTAAAAAAATAAAAAGGGGGACGGGGGGGGGGAGGGGTTTACATCAGCCCCAGGGCTGGTGGGGCTTAACCATCCGGGTTGTGCTGGCTGTTGGGCAGAAAGACATTGTTGAGGAGGTGGGAGCTGACAGAAAGCAAAGAGAAAACACAGTTATGCAAACAAGTCAAATTTCAATGCTATCTATTTAATTTACTAGTAAAATTAACTAAATATATCATTATTTTTTCCGTTATATTTATTATTATTATTATTATTATTATTATTATTATTATTATTAGTGACGTCACGTTCTTGCTCGGTAGGGTTAAACTCGAGAATGTTGTGCCGTTTGCTAGAGTAATTAGCTGTCACAGGTTTGCCTTTTGCCGATGTCGATTACGAGGAACGAATTACTGTTCTGTTTATCGTTCCGAGGGATTATCAGAAATTGCCCGGGCGTTTTTGCGACTCGCCTTCTGAAAGCAGGTGAGTTATGGCTTGTAGTCTGGCAGCTGCCGCGTGCGGGGAGCCCGCTGCCCCGCTATTCTCCCAGACCTCCTCCATGGTGGCTGATTCGCGAGGTGTCGGCGGTTAGACTCGTCGTCAGTTGTTCTCCTGCCTCGCAGAAACATCCGCCGCCACTGGGTTTTCTGTCGTCGTATTAGGTGTTGTTTCGTATGGTGGGTGGTGGTGGTGGTGGCGGTTAGCCAGGTGTTAAGCGGAACTCGCTTGAGGTAGCCGAAAGACCGCGGAGGTAGGTAGGTAGGTGAGGTGGGTGGGTGTTTGTAGGCCATGTCTGCCTGCCTGGGTGGGTGGACGTAGCTTCTACCTCCATAGACCAGTAAAACCCGTCCATCCTCTCTCTCTCTATATATATTACCTCTCCCTCACCCCGCCTCTCGTTCTTAACCCACTGCGGAATATTTGGATCGGCTTCTCTGTCTTAACTGGATGGCTTTGAAGGAGAGACGATTAGCTACCTACCTACCTCACCGAAAAGTATCTGCTAAAAACGTTATTTTATTAATCTTTTCTTCTTCCCCGCAGTCATTGATTGATTGTCTCTCTCTCTCTCTCTCTCCCACCTTTGTAACCCCCCGGGACTTCTGTTTTTGTTAATCACCTGAACTGCGACGATCATAATATATGAAATCCTTATAGATGACTTCTATTATTCATAGGTGACTGAATTCACGGACATTGATAGATATTCCAATTCAGTTTGATAAAATTGAATAATGTTTTGTTGTTGTTGTTTGTTTTCAAAATAATAAAAAAAAATAATGAAAACTTAACTTCTTTTTTTTTTTTTTTAAAATTTAAAACAAACCAAATATTAAATTCTGTGCTTAATTAGGTGACACGACGTAGGGAGTTGTCTCCCCATTAATATTGCTATCAAGGAAACCACGACGCGTAAGGGGGGGGGAGAGAGAGAGAGGAAACTTTTGGAAAATTAACGCGAATTAATTAAATCACGGATTATCTCTGTCGTCTTGTTGCTTCGGTGGATTAAATAATACGGATAGAATGGGGGGTGGGTGGTTTCTATAACCGTTTCTCAGTAGCCGATAAATGTGACGACGTCTCACTGCTGTTCCCTGTGTGTGTGTGTGTGTGACATCACCATTGAAATCTCCTGACGTTGCCTTATGTTTTAGGGAACTCGTAGCCCTTTAAAAAAACAGAAATGAGTTTGTTTTTCAATGAAATTCAAATTTACAGATTTACCACCTTTCTGATTTAATGCCTTAACAGATTTTAAGTTCATTAAAGCCTTTTGCTTGGATTTTTGCTGACTGAAACTTCCAGAATAAAGATGTAATCAACTGTTCTGATAAGATTAACCCTTGGTTTTCTAAAGTTATATAATTACCTCAAATATGTGCGCGCGTGTACGTACACAAAACACACACACACACACACACACACAGAGGTGAGACAAAAATTCTGCTCCTTAGGTTATAGACTTTAAAAAAGAAAAAGAAGTACTAATCTTCTAGTATTTGATAACTCAAGAGTTGAAAGCTTTAACATGAAGTCACTTCCTCAATTTTTTCTTGGTTTTCTGTTCTACATGGATACTGCAGAATTATGACTGAGTCACCCCACATGACCTTATAGCCTGCAAAATTGGGTCAGATAAGTTGGTTCAATGTTTTTCTACCTGTAGGTTTCTTCCACCTGGTGATGGGGACAGACAAAGCATCTTCATTAGAAAACACTTTGATAGTAAGATTGTCTTTGACGGAAAGATAAATTCCAGTTCATTGCTCCAAACTTTCTAATTGGGCAGAACTTTTGCCTCACCCTGTATATAAGTGAAAAGTAATGTCAAACAATTCAGCACGATATATTTTAAAAACCTGTCTTTGTGATCATTTGTTTAAGAAAGATTGCGGTATTTGCATAGATTGGTTTTGCTTTAAAACACATGTTTAGCTTTCAGAGGATAAAGTAACTGCAGACTGTTTTGTTTATTTTCTAAAATGTTTGCTCTGATACACTCTTCTAAAAATAAAATCAGTTTTTATTCCAGCCACTATATAAATGGAAGCTGATAAGTAGTATAATGTTTGGGAATTTAGATGATTGCTTCATTTCACCAGAGCTAGTTCATGTTATTACTGTTTTAAGGATAATATTTACTGCAGGCAACTAATTTCTTCTATGTTCTGGTCATTAGTTCGTACTTGGTTATTTTCTCCTTTATGCATTCTACTAGGCATCTAACGTAGCCTCTGGATATTTTAATTTTTATCCGCCTTGATTTTGATCTAAAATCTATCATAAAGTTTATGCTTTGAGCGGTGTATAAACGTCTCATACATTTTTAAAAAAAAGATATTCAGGCTAGTAACTAAAGTAGTGTAGCTCAGTCAGGGAAACATTGCTGAGATTAAGGGCTGTAACTTGTTTTGAGGCACTTGATGCCAGTATAATCAAAGCATTTCTGTTTTTTTCTCCTAACTGCCTAACAACTAATGTTGTGTGCTAGTGGAAATAAATGTTTGTTAAAGACTCTAGTGTCAAGATTATAGATAGTGTTATAGCTGGGCAATGGTTAGCCAATATTTTCATAAGTCATTCAGTCTGTGCAAGCACTTTGCGCCTACTTAAAATTCATAATTTATATTTGATTATTTTTATGGCATGGTTAGCTTCTTTGGGTTGTGTCCCTCTGCAGAAATGTCTGATAAACATTTACTATCTTTGGTGGATATAGATTCATAGCCTTTAATCTTTTATAGTAGCGAATGTGGCTCAGCCCATATAAGTTGTTGTGTCATGTCATTGCATGAGTCTCAGCAACGAAGTTAACCACTCTACATCAGAGACAACCTTGGTGAGGGAGGCTTTACCACTTCTGACTTTGGCAGGGAAATCCTTACTTGAAATCTTCATTTTTAGATATAGGAGGAAGCGCACTGAATTGGCTGGTAAAGAAGAGTGAAAAGAAACTATGACAAGAAGGCATGTCAAATCGAACCAACCCTGACTGAGATCTGTGGACCACCAGTCACTGAAGCCCCGTATGATAATTAACATTAAATAAGAGCAACCTCTACTAAGTTTTATTTACCCAGTTTTTCTGTATTATTATTTGTTTATACTTTCCTATTTATTGCCATTTTATCAATAGTAATCAAATGCAGTAAGTGCTAAATTTTTAACCAGATGCATGCTCTGTTAATACTTATGTTATTTACATAGCATGATTATGTGTATTCCTTAAAACCTAAAAGGCGCTTATTTTAAATAAACAAGTTAGAGCATAAGTTGATGATAAAGATGTTCAATCTTTGGACTAACCAAAACTTGGATTAGATCTGGCATCCTTGATAGTGGACTTTCTATAGATCAATTAATTCCTAAAAGACAGGTAAGTTGTTCAGACCTGGGATTATTACCTTATATGCCTTTACTTCGTTCAACCTTAAAGAGTTCAGATAAGGATAAGATCTTTACATTGAATTTCTTTTTTTGTTAGAGTAAATTGTGCCCAATACTGATAAATTTAGTGTTATGGAAACTTGAATTAATGGAATATCTTGAGGTGATTTTTGAAACTGGATATTGAATTGTCAGTTTGTTTATGCTGTTCACAAGTTCTTTCATCAAATGTATTTTTTTTTTTTTTTAGATCTATCTATATTTTTTTCTTTACTCTGGTAACTAAATGAATTTTCCCTCAACATCTGATTAGTAATTTGTTCTAAGAATTAATAAGCATAAATTGTGTGTGCTCATGCACACTCAACCCAACCCCAAAATGGGATTTTTAAAAGTTGGTATCACACCTGCATAAATGGATCCAGTAAATATGATCTCACCTAGTGACTGATTTCAATGTAAGCTGGAATACTTTTCAAGTTCTTATAAGATTCTTGTGCAAAATCTATTCCTGAAAGGTGTATTGAGCAAAGTAAAAAGAAACACTCCAATGGATAAATAGCACAATTATGTGCAGTATTCATAAAAAGGGAGAAACTTTTGTTAAAAAGGATAAGCCTTCTGGTCAAGTCTGTAAATGAGAGATATTTAAGTCCACTCAGATGTACTGTATTAATAATAAATTATGGCAACATGCACTTGGCAGACAATATTATTAAAAGTAAACCCAAAGAATTTTATGCTAATGTAAAAAAAAAAAAAAGCATTGCACTAATGTAAGGAAGAATAAGTAGGGTCATGTAGATAATATTTAAAGCAGCAGCTTATATTTTCTCAATATTTTTTTTCAAAGGAAAGTCTTAGGGCCAGTTCCAAAATCCTAAATTCTTAAATATAAATATAGAAGATAAAATAAACTTTTACAGTTATCCAATAAAATATATATTAGTGGATTTAGATAAAATTTATCCTAAATTTTTAAAATTAACTTCTCAACAGATTGTTTACATTTAAGTAGGATTTTAAGAATAGTGGATGGGTAAATGTATTTTTACTCTAATATTTAAAAATGTTTTCAAGTGTAATTCCTAATAATTATTTAGTAGCTAGTGTAACAATGATTGTAGGTAAGATGCTTGAAAGTACTATGGCTGTTCAAGTGAAACCCAGATGAAATAGCATTGCTGTAATGATATCTGATTAGGTCTCCTTTGAATGTGTGTGTGTGTGTGTGTGTGTGAGATATATATATTGTTACACTAATTAAAGAATTATTTTATTATAATGAAGGAACTTGTTAATTTAGAAGAAAATAGTGTTTATTAATAGCATGGCTTCTAATTGCCTAACAAATTTGTTTAAACTTTCTTGAACGTTTTACCAACAACTTGGAATAAAAGTAATAGTTTAGATTTTAAAATCTTTCTGTAAAATCTGAAATGGTTCTGCATAGACATTTGGTAGATAAATGTAAAAGTTTAGGTATAGATGGTAATTTTTTACACACTTCATGCCAAATTAACCACTGTTTGGAGACTACCATCTCATATCGGGGATCCTTTTTTAATTATGTAGTTGGTATATATGTCTTAGAATATTTTAAAATATTTTGCATTAACTTTCATTAATGAGAGAGAGCTATAGCCACTTTTGTGCAAGTGCTTTTGGACCTGAAAAATTTTTTCCACATTCAATTTTAATATATTTTTTAAATTTGTGACTCTTAAGATATTTGCTTTAAATTTGGTTTGTATGGAACTGTTCCTGTGGAAACTAAAAACATTACATGTTACTTTAGGTAAAAGGAAAGAATTGAGTAGAATCCCATTGATATAGGTACTGCAGAACCCAAACTTTAGTAATATGTTCAATGATAACACATGTAACTGATGATCAGTAGCATGAATCAAGCATGTACATAATGTGCATACATTTTGATATATTCATATAATCTCTTATGTTCATCACCTAACTTTAAATTGAATACAATGTGTGCGTATAGCACAACAATAATTTGATATTTGACTGTGCTATTTCATTCCAACTAATTCCGAAAGATTAAAAATTTTTCAAAGCTAGCTTTCATTTTGCTAATGAACTCTCTCTCAGTTTATATTCACAAGCACTGCTAATACGATTTGTGGAAATTTGGCGGTGACAAGATGTATCTGATGGAACCCAAATGTCTTGTGTTGCTGGACAAATGGAATTAGTGGATCCCTTACAATCATGCATTAAACTGACAAAAACACCACCATGTTTGTCTAAGCATTCAACTATGCCTCTTCACTGGTTGTCATACATTACAATCACATGTTGACCTGGGTTGAGGGATCTAGAACAAGCAGTATATAGTATCTAAAGGGCATGCTCTAGTGTCACACTAATTTCACTGAATGTAATGCCTGCAGAAAATCTGTACACACTCAGCTCACTTTTTACTAGTTTGCATAAATGATGATTGTTTTTTGGAATCTTGAAAAATTCTTGTTGTAGGCATTTTGGGGGTTCCAGTAGTAGTCTATGTGCCTCTATTATCTTCTGAGAGAAGAAAACAACAACGGATATGCATAATATTTGTGTTTGTCCACTTAAACAAGTTGAAAAGGTGTTTAGAATTTGTCAAATGAAAGATACTTGAAGACTATACATGCTGAAAGAATTTTGACACTGCTGTCAATCTCATCACATGGTTTTTTCCCAATGGTTCATAGCAAAGATAATTCCATCTAGTAGGCCTTTATAGCAAAATTTATTTTATGAAAACAAATTATGCAAATTTGTGCAATATTTTGACTGGCTAACAGCACCACTACTGCAAATACTTATTTCCTTTTTGAGATATTCTAGCATGGCTGTCCTACATAATTTCTATATAGTACTCCACATATGAATGTAATTTTGCTTGTGTGATCAACCAATGAATTTTCAGCAAAATCTAATAATATTATTGTGGGTTCAACTTTAATATTGTTTTTAGGCCTTTAAATATTGAGCTTGTGCTTTAGAAATAAAATGATAAAGTAACCTGCCTGCAAGACCCCTGTTTATATTTCATGTTGTTGGAGTCCAGTCTACATTTTTCAGTATCCTACCCGGATATTCTGCTAGTCCATCTTTCCTTGGACATTTTCCATACCTGTGCAACATATAGTCTCAAGAATTAAGATCGCAAACCAACTTAGGTAATATATCCTTATAATCCATATACTCTAAAAGAACATACGCAGTGCATGCACGCACCATTTCAGACATAAAGAACAAAACGCTAAATCCAACTTTTATTTTTACTATTTTTAAAAAAAATTTCAGGTACAACTCTTTCAAATTAAAAATAAGCAATCATTTTTTTGTTTCTAAACTTTCTGTCTATTTCTGTCAGGAACATGATTTTTTATCTCTAACATGCACATAAGAACTTGCCACCCTGATAGAAATTAAAAATTTTCTCAACAATCCATGTTGGAAGCTTTCTTTCTCTCCATTTCTTAGTTGGATCAGATTTATATAAGAAATTTTTTTTCTCTGCTTTTTCATCATGCATCTAATTATTCCAAATTCTTTGGCAACCCTTTCAACCATCCATCTTGTAGTTGATGGTATCACTGTAAAAGGTAAGAAATATATAGATGATTTTTTTTTCTTTTTACACTATTCTTGTGAATTTTAAATAGATTACAGCATGCGTATCATTTAAATTTAGCAATTCCTTTCTACTGTGTGTGTGTATAAGACTGAAAATAAAGTTCAGTTAAGGTATCTATGGTATGTTTGGGGTAGTAGATTCAGTGCTATTACCACTAAGATAGTATGTGATGACTTGCATTTGATTTGATATTAGTTACTAAGGTGGCTTAATCATTTCTCATGATGTAATATGCTATGTGGAGAGGAAACTGATGTATACAGACAAGTACGTGTAATGTACACAAGTGGTTGCAGCACTAACTTCCATTTAAAAAGCTATTTTTCTCTTTTTGGCTGAATACTTTCACTTTTTTTTGACCCAGAGTTATCTGTGGTTTTTGTTGAAAATAATACTAGAGTTTTGTTTTTTTTTTATTACCTGTGCCAATGGAATTCCAAGGGATCATACTCTGATTCTCAATTTGTTTTCTCAACCAATGATAAAGGGATAGTTTAGTGGCTAGAAAATTGGACTGCTAAGGTTGAGGGCCAAAATTCTAATCCTAGTCAAAACTGGCTTGGTTTGGCATGGTTTCTCCTCCAGCTAGCTATGTGAGGTTTCTTCTGACATTTGCAAAAGAAAAGTTCTAATAGGGAATTTTGCTTGCTTCCTACATTGAGAAATGGTCAAACAGCTAATGCAGTAAGTAAGTACATGATCTTGCATCTTTCGTGTATGATCTTAATGTTTTTTTTTTTTTAGCTTCAGAGGAATTTCCATATTTCCATACACAGATTTGGTCTCTGATGGGGGTTGGTGCACCAGGTTGGGTTAATCTTGTAGATCCATTTGGTCATCTCAATAAGCTGAACAAAGAAATATAAGGATCAACTTAGGACAACCACAGACAAACTGGAAAGATTCAGATGAAAATTAGTCAAGCAGAAACAAGTAGCAGAAGATGGCTCATTTGGAATGTTTGTTTTGGCATCTGCAAACACTGAAGGCACAATAATTCATAGCTTACAATGGACCACACATTAAAAAATTTAATTTAGAGATGCCTTTTGGACACATTTTGATTACTTGTTGCAAAAGAATTTCTAGCTATTGAGGATAATTATGTTGCTTTATTTCACAACCTACTTGTGCAAGTTGGGCTTTTCCATGGTAATCAATATAGAGCAGGGGTGCCCAAACTTTTTTGGCCGCGGGCCGCATGCACAAAATTTGACAGGTCGGCGGCCGCACTAAAGTACACATCACTGAGACCCTCTGTCCTATAAATAGGACACATCCAAAAAAACAGTTAAATGGCTAAATATGGTGGCATTGTTCTAACATTGCATAAGATTTACGTATTGGATGGTGTGTATGTACTATAATAGCATGGTGATTGCTCTCCCACCATGCTGGAGCTCCGTCTGTTGTGACCCCGCACAGCTATGCCCAATCGAGGCCCATACTGTCGATTGCAGCTGCCACAGCATCGAATATATCTTTGCCTGTAGTTGTAGATTTAAGGCTGGTAAGAATGAGCAGCTCTGTAATGGAAAAATTTTTATCAACGCCTCGCAAAAATATGAGCAGTTGAGCGGTATCAGTAGCGTCATTACTTTCGTCACAGGTGATTGAAAAAATTTCAAATTCTGCAGCCTTCTCTGAGAGTTGATTAGCAATATTGGCAGACAGGTTGTCATTCCTGCGCGTTATTGTGTTTCTGGATAGGCTAACGTTCTCAAAATCGAGATGCTTTTCGGGGCAGAGTATATCAACAACCTTGGTCATGCACTCCTTAACGAAGTCACCTT
Organism: Nautilus pompilius; assembly: GCA_018389105.1. NCBI lineage: Eukaryota > Metazoa > Mollusca > Cephalopoda > Nautilida > Nautilidae > Nautilus > Nautilus pompilius. The sequence continues at coordinate 848,357 of JACATO010000598.1, read as the reverse complement.
CAGCAAACGGTCGACCATGCTGTGCTATGAGTTGAGCGACTACGTAACTGGCGGTGGTGGTGTTTTGCTGTTTTTTGTCGACACTATAAAAGAGCTGTTGTTGAGAGCTTAGGCAAGCCTTCAATTGCTGAATCTGTTTGGAACGTTTGGAACCTTCGAGAAGAAAATACTCCTTGTGGTTGGACTCGTAATGGCGTTTCAAATTGTAATCCTTCATGGCGATAGGATCCCGGCAGATTAAACAAACACACTTGCCATTGATGAGATCAAAAAAATATTTTTCCGTCCATCGAGTTTGAAATCGTCGACACTCCTCTTCATGTCGTCACTTTTTTGGTTCCGTCATGATAAGAAAGGCAGACTGAGCAATTTGGTGGCTCTCTTGATAGGTTTAGTTTAAATAGCTCCAGATTCGTCCAATGATTTGCATGTTCTTTCATGTCTCATGGGGCCACGGCACTGATCACAACATGCAGGCGCGCACAGACAGTAGACACAGATACCTGCGCAAATGAACTCAATAATGGCTGCTCCTGCTGTACACATACGAGACATGAGGATCAGACATGCTTAAACCCGCATTAGTTTTCTGAGTGCATGCATGCATATCTTAAATCTGATAAGATTAAATTCATGTACATCATGAAGAGACTTGATTCAAGACAAGTCCTATTCATTACACCTGATTTAAATAAAAACCAAATCGCAAAATAGACCGCGGGCCGCACGCCATTCATTTTTGCAGGCCACACTTTGGGCACCCCTGACATAGAGCAACAGAAGAGATCATTTACAGTCAGTGGCACAGGACTTAATTGTTGCTTTATCAGCAGTTCCACCCCAGATCAAGTGACTGTGCTTATTAAGGGAAGCCCAGGTTTCATATGGTTCTAAAATGTGTTTAAAAAAAGTTACTTGTATTAAGTACCAAGGTATGCCTCTACTGATTAAAGGTTAGGAAACACTGACCTGACTGAATACACATTATATTATTACTGCATTAAAAGAAATGGAAAAGAAAAACAATGTACCATGGACAACATTTATTGTCACAAGGAAAATTGTTATTTTTAGAAAACCATTGGCCTTCCTGGTTCAAACAGCCTGCATAACTGCTTCACTAGTAGTTAGATTGTTGGCTGCAGAGCTGTGTGATTTAATCTTTATTTACTTTCTCCAGGAAGGGTATTCAACCCTTACAGCATGAATTTCTCAGGTGTGTGTTTTCATATTCTGAATTATGCCTTAAGATCAAATTGCGTGTGTAATTTGGTAGGACTTTTATCAGAGCTGTTACCCATTAATCAAGTTAACACGAATATATCATAATTATAAAAAAAAAAACTAAAAATTTATTAACTTGTATTTAACCCCCTGTATACCACCATATCAGTTTTTACCTTACTCCCTAGCCTAGAACTTTCTGTACAATTAGTTAACACACTTGTAAAGAAAAACACACGAGATTAGAGCCACAAGGATTTGGCATTACAATGGGTTATATCAATGAGGAAGGCAGGCACTGTTCTTCAGTGCTGAGTAATACTAATTTGAAGAGTAGTGTGGTGCAAAAGTGTTTTAGGGCTAAATAATAGCTAACAAAATTATATATATATTTATAGAAATTTGCTGTATAAATTGCACTATTTATTATTGGAACTTAGCATTTGAATATATTTAATTTTTTTATTATATATTAGTTTTATCATGGGTTTATTTAATGTTTACCTTATACACAATTTGAAAACAAAAAATAGCAAACTATTTTAGTTGATGTTCTATATACATATCATGCAACCTTTGTTAATCATGATTGCGGATAGAATTGATTTGTGTGCATGTGTAAGTTGTATTGATTGTAGATGGTTGGTTCACTATGACCAAGGATGGAAATAGGTCAAAGTTATTGGTTAACCTAAAGGTAAAATTTAGATGTTGCTGTTGTATGTGTCTATTATTTAATCACATTTTTTAAAAGTGTTTGAATTCTCTGCCGGTGGGACTGCACTTTTCAGACCCTTAACCTTGGCAGTCCAGTAGTCTATCTAACCCAGGGCTGGGTCAACTTTTATACTCAGGGGCCAGTGACAGCACAACATTTATCAGCAGGCTGCATAAGGATAATATTGTTATATAGGTTATTATAAATATTAATCGGGTTAGTAAAAATGCTAGATAAATTACTTTGAAATGGAAAGGAAATTTAATGAAAATTTCATTATGCTTAATGTCAATTATTAATAATAAAAGCAGCTGATGAACATTCTTACATAACCTGTTGAATTAATGAGAAACATCTTTTAATAGAAAATCAGGTCTACATTTGGTAACTGTTAAAGTAGCAGGTAAAACAGACATTTCTCGCATGGCTTGATTTTGATGATTCTATGTCTATTACGCCCTGACTGACTCTCTTCTTTTTCTGAACAGGATCTCATTTACCTGTCAAGTGTGTGTGTGTGTGTCTAAATTGAGTTGGTAAAACGTTTTACATCTCTTATCATTAGGCCCATAGTAATAATATTGTTGCAAGGAGTGATTTGCCTTTTACATGTTTTTTTTGTTGTTGTTAAATTAGTTATGCATCCGAATAAGTTTATATTTTTATAGAACAAAAAGGTTTGGTATCTGAGTGGGACAAAAAATGTTTTGCAGGCCAAATAGCCTAAAATGGGTAAAAAGCGTTGATTTGCTGTTACGATTTGCACTAATTCATGAAAGAGGACTGGTCTTTGAGCAATTTAATGTGCTTAAATATGGATAGCTTTTGACAATTTACTAAGCTTTTACCTTTCAAAATAAATCAGAATGTCAATATTTAACATGCACTGATTTGTTTCTGGGTCGTATTAAGTTAGACATCAGTGGAACAATTAAACAGCTTATTTTCTACAATTTTTAAATGTTTATGGAAACAACGCATTAAAGAAGAAAAGAGACCTGAATGGTATGACAACATTTTAATATGACAATGTAAAATGTCCTCATCTATATTTTTGAGTGACTGAGTATCATTTGGCATTAAAAATATGAAAAAAGACACACTTTTTTAAAAAAAAAAACTTACACATCAAAGATCCTTGAAAGTATAACTCGATGTATCTAACATGTTTGGGAAAAGCAAGTTAAAAATATCAGCTCTAGCATAATGAGAAGAAAAAAATTTTTTTTTTACCATTAAATTTTGGAATTCAAAATTATCAAACATCTGTCAATTCTGTCCAATTTTAATGTTACTATTTTAAACTTAGCATTACAATCGAATTAAAAGATGTGAATGCTTATATATATAAGAACTCCTTTTATTTTAAGACTCCTGATGAAATATCCTGAGATCCTGCGCAAAATGACGCAGAGCGTGGTAAATGCTATTTCAAGTATTAAATCCACTGGATTAACATTTAGGTCAGTATTGTTTTCAGTGCTCAATATGACTGATATGGAAAGTTTAGCAGTATTCAATACAGTTAAACATGAAGGCTCTCTTTTCAGTTCAATTTATAACTTTCCAAAATTAGCAAGTAAAAGTCCTTAAAATTGATACATTTTAAAATCTAGCAGAAAAAGTAGTAAAATACAATCATCAAACAAGAAAGAAGAAAATTATCTAAAATATATTGGGGAACTATAAAATAATAATTTTATGCCTAAAACTTTTAGAAATATTATCTGTAAGTTATCATTCATGGTAATACATATCCTTATTAAAAAAAATTAACATTTACTGCACAGAAGCTACAAAGGTTCTTTTATTCCTTGATAGGTTATTTGAAAGTCAACTTGGAAAGTGGAAAGAAAGAAATTTTTAGTATACCCTTAAGTGTGAACCATGTGCACAACAAAGATAGTATCTCTCTCTCTCTCCCGATTCCCTCCACCTTCTCTCTGTTTGTAGTGACATCATCTCTCTCTCTCAAATCTGGATGTCTGCAACTTTTACAGAATGTGAGGTAAAAAGAAAAAAAGATCTACATGCATCAAAGATCAGTTTTAGAAGATTAAAAAAAAATTAGGGAACCAAAGAATGAAATTAAAATATTTATATGTATAAAAAAGAATGAATACAAGAAACGTTCTTGTGCATTATAATTTCAAATGTTGACCAATTAGCAGAAAACAAAGTTGATGCTGCATGGGTTTTAAAAAACTTAGATATAAATCATCAATACCAACTGGAAGTATCAGACCGAAGAGAAGACTAATAATATCTCATGATATTTTGTAAAATTTTAAACTTTGTTCTTTTATTTACCGTAAGGTGCCATGTATTATACACTACCATTTATAATACGTACCTCAATTTTGATCTGCAACCCCCCAAAAAACGTATAATTCCCATCATAATACGCAGGCATATTTAGCTCATATTTCAGGTGCCATCAGATTGGGCCAACCTGAAGGAGAATGGGTATCATACAACAGACAAATGGCCATCTTCAACTAAAATCAACTGAGAAATTACGACATCTTTCCTTTAGTGGGGGGCCATCCAGAATAAATTAAACATGGAGATATTTTATGGGACATACGTAATAATTTCACAAAAATCTGAAAAGTTCACTCAGTCAGCTGCAGTAGTGAGATGGTAAACTGAGTCATTGGAATGCACAACTCTGGTTTTCATGAATGCCTTGCATACTACACTATGGTAACCAAAGGTCTTCGTGAAAAAATTCCATTTCAATTATTATGCCACCCTCCTTTATTACGTCACCTTGCCTACTGCACCATGGCGTAGTGACCAAGGTATTATGGTAACATGTATATATACTCTGCAGGGGGATAATCTTCATTTAGTCTCTGTTTTCTATGTACGGTTACACACAACCATGCTGCCAGCACGACGTATGAGCTACATTGCCACAGAGCTGCGGCCTAAAGTTTCAGAGTGAATGAGGCCAACATCAGGTCTTGGTGACATTCTCAGGAGAAGATTGAAGCCATGCTGTGTTCAAAACATGCTGGTCGGGGCAAGGGTACAGCCTATCCAAAGCTTGAGGAGGAAGTACTTTCCTTCGTGGCTGAAAGGTGCATGCAGGGTGTGGGGATTTCCACCACAGAGATATGCATGCACACACTTTGTCTACAAAACTCAAGATATGCCTGACTATAAGACATCTCGGAAATGGTGCACACACTTCATTACCCACAACTGAGCATACACTGGCAAACCACCATTGCCCAGAAGCTAGCTGATGATTATGAAGATTGTCTGTTGAGTACCAGCAGTTCATCATCAAACTGAGAATACAACATGACTACCACCTGAGTCATAAAGGGAATGCCGACCAGACACCCATGATGTTCGACCATCTCTACAGCAGCACAATGGCCCCAATCGGGTCGAAGACCATCACCATGAAGATGACTGACTATGACAAGACCCACATCACAGTCATGCTGGGATGTATGGCAGACCGATGTAAACTCCCGCCATAGATCATCTTCAAGAGTAAGATCATGCCAATGGACCAGTTCCCCAGTGATATCCATATCCGAGCCCATGCCAAGGGGTGGATGGATGAAGCCCTCATGTTATACTGGGTGAACACTGTGTAGGAGCAGATATGATATGCTATGCCGCAAACTCCTATCGCTGTACACCTTCAGATGCCACTGCATGGAGTTCATGAAGACAGCCTTGAAGAAGACTCGCACAGACGTCGCCGCCATCCCCAGCATATGACATCCATGCTGCAGGTCATGGATGTAGCTTGAACCACCCAGTCCAAGTGTGGGGTCCAGCAGAGGTGGAATGCATGGATGATGGAGGGCGAACACACACTTCACCCCCGTTGGTTGCATGCGCAAACCTGACATGCCCAAGGAAGAAGTTGATCCCCAAGACTATCAAGAAGGGCTTCCTCGTGCTGCCTGTCCAATGCCATGGATGGAACCGAAGATGACATCCTATGTCTGAGCTGAAAGATGACTAGATAGGAGAAACATCAAAGGTGTCGACAAGGATATCTACTACGACATAACTGCTACCGTGACTAATGAACAGTTTTTGCAGTGGAGGGAAGAAGACAGTGGGGATGAGCCTAATGGATTTTAATCTAGATGTACATCATATCAATGTATGTCACTTATCTTGTAATATATTTATCAATTTCATCAAATTTTAATAAAATTGTGAAAAAATATTACTTGCATTTTTGCTTTTGTGGTTAAATTTTACACAGAATTTTAGTATGAACTCCTTGTTCTGTTTCTTCCTATTTTATTGCCCATATCAGTGATACTGAAACCAGTGACATTCAATACTCATATCCCTCCAAAACACACAACTAGACACGAACAACTATCTTTTATTGATATTCAGTCAAACTGACACGTGAGATTTTCTAATGTATACGAATATATTATTGCTCACTCATGTGTCACTGGTGATAGCCCTAGCAGTCTGGTGGGGAAAAAGTCTGTGATGTCTGATATCTTGTATAATATGCACCCAATTTTTAAAGGCTAGATTTTCTTTTAAAAAGCACATATAATATACGATACTTTGATCAATTCTCTATTTTAAAAATACCATTTTTAATGATTTCTTCAAAGTCTTTTCTTGATGCTTTGATTCCATTTATTTTGGCTATCTAACTAATTGATTAGCTAGCTAATACCAATATATATTCAAACTCATAGGATATAAATTTGCATATATTTTAGTCCATGTAAAATTTCTTTAATTTAAGCTATTTATGTTAAAAATTTTACTTGTTCCACTCGAGACTCTGATTCCTGGTTAAAATTTACATAACATTGCATATAATCTGACTTAAAATTTTTCACATTTTAGCCACAAAACCTGACCAATAGTTCAAAATGCTGTCTTTGGAACGAGTAAACTAAACTTAACTTGTGGGTTACATTGTGTAAACATCTGGATAATGGCGAGGACTACATTAAAAAGAGTTACAAACCAGAGGTTCCCCACTTCTGTCCTAACTGCTAGGCCACCACTAGCTGCCTACTGATTTGCCATGAAAATTATAGGAAATAAAAATGTGAGTAGATAGAAAGGTGGTGAATGTTTCAGAACCTCTGTACAATCCTCATTACCAAGATTTGAGATTTAGGCCTATTAACTCTCATCTTGGCTACCTGTTTTGTCAGAGCAAATATAACATGATTATCAAAAATTTTTCTGAAATATCTGATATAATAAGGCTGATAGCTATAAATTGTTCAAAGTATCAGCTTGACTTGATATTAAAGTGTTTGTATTAAGAAAATTGTTATAGAATAGACTAGATTACCAGCAATAGTGATTGGTGACCAATGGCAAGCCACTGGTGTAAAATATTTATATTGAGGTGAGTAAAACCTGTAAAGAACAGAAATTGATAAAATCACTTTGTTAACCTTATTCAGGTTACTCTTGCTTTTATGAGACTTCAAGATTTCCTTAATTCAATTTCGACAATTCATACAAATCAGTATTGGCTAAATGACATGTACAGTCATTTTTAATGATACTTCCAAGATGTATTTGACTGACAGTTGGTATTGAGCTAACCAACCCTTTAATTACTTGACTGCTTTTAGCTTTTTAAAAATACTGTAACAATTTTTTATTGGTTCCATGTTGGCAAATACTTTCCCAGTGAACCTGTTACGGTAAAAAAATAATGAAAAACTTCATTATTAGGACTCAGAGCTTCATACGCTTTGAAATAGTTAAAGATGCTAGTTGATTTTTGGAGTAATGCTGAAATTTCTCAGTAGAAGTATTTACCATTTCCACAGTAATTTTACCAGCACACAGCTGAATTAATTAGAATATATTGAAACCATTCACTCAATCTACAATTTTATCATTTTAAAAACATTTTATTTATCTATTTAAATATTTTACAAATTTCTCTGGTGATCTGTTATGTTGTTTCCAGATGCCTTGAGACTATGCTTTATATATATATATATATTTTTTTTTTCTACTAGCCCAAACCATTAGGCGCTCTTGTTTCTCCTGCCATTAATCAGTAAGGTTCCAGTAGGTACTTTCTCTACCAAAGTTAGCACTAAGATACTTTGACCGTGACAGCATGTGGTGATCTCACATTTCAGAATCTTTCCCTTACCTTCGGTTGCTTCTCTGCTTATAAAAAATGCTCACAGAGAGAAGTTTGCAGTGTAATTAGGCTTCTATTGAGTAAAAGTAAGACACATTGGCAATTAAGTGATAAGGTTGGTAAGGATTTCTGTTTTTGTCCAAGGTGTGCTGGTTCTCAGTGAAGAGATCTTAATCATTTCAGTAGCCCTCCATAACACTTGCCTATTGTTGATAACTGCAATTAGCTCATCATAGCAGCACCATAAACTTTTGTCCAGCTTTTAAAACTCATCTGACATTGCTGTCAACTCTTCAAAATTTCATCAGGTCTACCTTGAAAATTGCATGCATAGTCATTTTAACTTCCTGTTTTTGCAAACAAATATATCATTTATTCATTTGCCATGCTGTTGAACTTCCTCATTGACCACTTTGTCCTGGTCATAAAGATATTCTTGAAAGCAGATAACTTAAATGTTTCATCCTGTGAAGATATCTTTGTTTCCTACTAATCTTTTCTACGAGCAACTTCTCACCTACTGAAACCGTTCACTATATACACCTTGTATCTGCCTTCTAACAAATAAACAGAAAAAAGACATATTTATTAGTAAACATAGTCAGCAGACTAGGCAGCTGAACTGGACTGATACTTTGGCCAACTTGGGTACTCTGTAGATAAGAAAAACAAAAATGTGTCTAGGAACTGGTTTTCTTATTATTTTAGTCTCACTTGTTTTTAGTTAGAGTTGCCTAAAAGCAATGAAGATGGGAGAAGAGGTTTTTGTTTTGACTACAATATGGAGATGTTGGCCTTAGGGACCTTATATAATAATGTCTTGACTCATAGGTCAGCTATCTCACATCAAGTATCTCTCTTAATCAAGAAAAGAAAAGAAAACACAGGAGGTAATCATGGGTTTAGTTAAAGAATTTATTATACAAGTTTAATGATTGGTTTCATGATACTCAATGTATATCCAAGAGGTTGCTTGATGGGGATGGACCACAGTGCTTTGGCCAGTGAGTTTGTTGAATAGGCAAAACATTTGTTGCTTATGTTTTCATATAAATATACATTTTTAAATATTTCCAGTCAAAATGTTAGTTTTCAGACTTCACTGACAATTAACCAAAGAATATGTGGATAATTTTCTGGAAATGATTAAATTTAAAAAAATGAATGCAAACACAGATAGGGGAGAGACAGACATGCATGCACGTGTACGCACTCTTCTTTACCAATTCTCTCGCTCTCTCTCCATCTCTCTCTCTCTCTCCATCGCGCTCTCTCTCTCCATCTCTCTCTCTCTCTCCATCTCTCTCCAGCGGCGCTCTGCGCTTCGCCAGCTCTCCATCGCTCTCGCTCTCGCTCTCTCCATCTCGCTCTTTCTCGCCAGCGAGCTCTCTCTCGCTCTCCATCTCTCTCCAGCTCTCTCTCTCTCTCTCCATCTCTCTCCAGCGGGGCTCTCGCTCTCTCCATCTCGCCAGCTCGCTCTCCATCTCTCGGGCGCTCCAGCTCTCGGGCTCGCAGCTCGCGCCCTCCATCTCGCTCGCTCTCGCCAGGCGCTTTCTCTCCATCTCTCGGGCGCGCCAGTCGGGCTCGCCATCTCTCTTTCTCTCCATCGCTCGCGTCCAGCGGGCTCTCCAGCTCGCGGGCGCGCCAGCTCTCTTTCTCTCCATCTCTCTCATCGCTCGCGCTCTCTCTCCAGCTCTCGCCAGCTGCTCTCGCTCGTCATCTCTCTCCATCTCTCGCTCTCTCCATCTCGCCAGCGGGCTCGCTCTCTCCATCGCGCTCCATCTTCGCTCTCTCTCCATCTCTCTCCATCTTTCTCTCGGCTCCAGCTCTCTCCCGCTTCTCTCTCTCCATCTCTGCCAGCGGTCTCTCGCCATCTCTCTCTCTCGAGCTCTCCATCTCTCTCCATTCTCTCTCTCCATCTCTCTCCATCTTTTCTCTTCCCTCTCTCTCCATCCTTTCTCTCTCTCATCTCTCTCCAGCTTCTCTCTCTCTCTCCATCTCTCCATCTCTCTCCATCTCTCTCTCTCTCCATCTCTCTCCCATCTCTCTCTCTCTCTCTCTCTCTCTCTCTCTCTCCATCTCTCTCTCTTCTCTCTCCATCTCTCTCTCTTCTCCATCTCTCTCTCTCTCTCTCTCTCTCTCTCCATCTCTCTCTCTCTCTCCATTCTCTCTCTCTCTCTCCATCTTCTCTCTCTCTCTCTCTCTCCATCTCTCTCTCTCTCCATCTTCTCATCTCTCCTCTCTCTCCATCTCTTCTCCATCTTTCTCTCTCTCTCTCTCCATCTCTCTCCATCTCTCTCTCTCTCTCTTCTCTCCCAGCTTTCTCTCTCCATCTCTCTCATCTCTCTCCATCTCTCCTCTCATCTCTCCTCTCTCTCTCTCCAGCTTTCTCTCTCCATCTCTCCCTCTCTCTCTCCTCCGCTTTCTCTCTCCATCTCTCCCTCTCTCTCTCTCCTCTCTTTCTCTCTCCATCTCTCTCTCTCTTCTTCTCCCTCCCTCCATCTTTCTCTCTCCATCTTCCTCCCTCTCTCTCCCATCTCTCTCTCTGTTCTCCATCTTCATCTCCTCTCTCTCTCTCTCTCACATCGAGAGAGATTAGAACTAAAAATAGGATTGATTGGATTTCTAAAAACCTGAATTTTTATTCTGAAGTGTGTGAAAAAAAAAATATATAATTTTTAAAACTAACTTTTCTGCTATATTTAAATGATATTAAAGGCAAGATTTATCAGGCTGGAACATCCACCTAAGATAGACACAATTGGGAATCGTGCAGCCCCTTAGCGCTATTTATCAAATCTTCCTGGATAGAAAATAGTTGTAGAAAAGCAACAAGGGAAAGCTTTTCCACACTAATGTGATATATTTTGACAGACACTATAGCTGATTTACTATAAATGTTTCACTAGACATGGCTTATCTACTTTTATTGTAGACATAGCTCTACGTAGGTCTTTATTTGTATATGGAATCTTTATCAATAAAAAGGGGAAAAGCCTACCTATACTATTGCTTCTCTTGTATAGAGAATCATCACTCAGCATGGAATAGATTTTTTTATATTGCAATAAATCATATTTTCTGTGAGAGATAGATTGAATTTCTCCTGAGCCAGAAACATTAAATTTAAACACTTTTTTTTTGTTTTATGCGGATGAAATCATCTATTAATTTATCCCACTGCCTGGGCCGTTTCTCCTGGTTGGGAGGAGGTATTTCAGGATGACAGGGACAGATCTCATTAAATCCTTAAATGAAAGATGAGCAATGACCAACTATTCAGTGTTTATAACATAACATAAACTAGATCCATTGTCAACAGGATATCCATTTGAATCCATAATAGGATGAGTTGAAGCCACTGTTCAGGCATATAAACAAATTTATAATGAAAATAAACAGGAAAAGGGAATAAAAAATGACACTCAGCTGTTGAGAATGACCTTGTAATCTTGATAATGGGTTTTACATTAGAAATAGAAAAACACATTTAAAAAATTTGTTTAAGTAGAATTAACTTACACTGGTAAATTTATGAGAAGATTATTTAGCATGAATTAAAGGGACAAATTTATGAGTTAAGGTAAAAGCTAACATCTATCATAAACACATTTTATTAAAAATTAAACATTCCTACATTCAAAAATAATCTGCTTGTTTTGCAGCACCGTAAATTTTCTGCTTGTTTAAGTAATAGTAATAAAAATCTGAACAAAAGAAAAATGTACTGGTTAATTTCCTAATATATAAAATGCTTTGGCAGAATAAAGTGAAAGTGTTTTCTGGAGTTAATTCAGTGCTTTGAGAATGACTATGTATTGAGTGAGAGGAGGTGGAAGAACCAATATAGCTGGTCATTGATGGATGGACGTTAGCAAAGAATTTCACAACAATTTTTTTTAGGAAAGATCTGAATTATTATAAATAAATGTTTTTTAATTACCTGAGTCTGTATATTTTCAATTTATTTAATTACATACATTAGTAAAATAAGCATGATTTGAGTTAAATTGAAAAAGACGAAAAAATGCAAATATTCTGCATAGTGTAAACTGAACATTTATTTAAGTCCCAGATTTGGAGGGTTAAAGAAAGGGCAGGTGGATTAATCAGTTGAAGCATCTTCACTTTTACTTAATTTCTTGGAATTACCTTTCCAGCAGAATTTGTCAACTCTTAATGAGAATTTGCTCATTTGTCATAGCACTACCTGCTCAGGATTATTCTCACAAACACCCTACTTTTCGGCCGAATTGCTATCTAAAATGCGGCCATGGGAACTGAACTTGTCCATCTTGTGTTGCTTGTATTGGCAACTTATAAAGATATTTTAGGTTTAGACTAGACAGTTGTTATTTATTTTAATTATAAGGGTAACAGTTATTTTCAGAACAGGATGTGTTTTTTTATATTAAGAATATTTTAATAAATTAATTTTGTTAAATATTGTTTTATCAGTGGTCCTGGACAGTGCCAATGTAGATATTATGAAACAGATGCTGGCTGAATCATGGATGATCAGTATATCATATTGTGAGCACCCGCACTTATTCAGAGATGGTACCATCTTAAAACGAGAATACATGTAATTCATAAATACCTTTTGTGCATAGTTGTTTAGAAAGTTTACAACTTTTCTCATAAGATTCTGATCTTATATTCTTTTTCTCTCCTTTGTACAAGTGTGCTGACATTGGCACAAGACATCCATGCTTCAGGTTTCTAAACCAAACAGAAGGGAAGCTTTAGTTTGTCACTTTTCTTATTTAGTGCACAATGAAGCCTTATATTTATCAATTATAATTTCAAAATAAATTTTTACTTTTTTTAATGCTCTACTCTTATTACTTGTCTTTATAGATTTTTGTCTTATGTAATGTGCTATAAGAACGTATACTTTACTGCCTCCTTTTAACACCATGGCTCTGAACCCCTCAAAAAACTATTCACTGGTTTAAAATGACATTTCTATTAAATATAAACTGTTTTGTTAACTCCTTGATCATAGTAGATTAACTGATGTAGAAATAACAGTAAAGTGATACATTTTAGCTTTGTGAACATGCAAAACAATAGAACTAGAATGTTGTAATTAAACTGAAAAATAATTCCAACACAAATATATCAAGTGATAGTATGTGTTATTTAGTCAGCCATCTTGAGAATGCTCTTGCATGATAACAGTTCAGCTGATGTAGAGAAGTGCCACAAGAATACCTTTTTCTTATTGAATGCTGTCTTGGTTCCCTTGTTTGGTGGGAGTAGTTAAGCTTGACCTTGGTGTAATGTTGCTGTTTTAATAAAAATTGGAATTTAGTTAACTGCAATGAAAAGTTCTCTGTGTTTGTGATGTAGCTAGATCAATTCCATGTTTGGCCATGATTAAGAGTTATCCTTCAGGGCCACCCAACTCCTTTCTATGGGCTAAAGATGTGATTTGCCTGAATTCTTGCTTTAGGGAGTTTTCTGGCTGCTTTTTTTTTTTTTTTTGCTAAAAGAATAAATATATATCTCAAAAAGCCCTTTTGATGCTTGGTGTTCATGGAGTGGTGGTTCCTGGTTTTCCCATTAGTGAGTTATCCTTCTCTTTGGTGCCAGGTTTTCTGCAAATAAGAGGGGTTAGCATGTTTTGATATTGCCCGCCTGTCTATCTTTGCACCAGCTGGAATTGGCTGCTGTGTTTATACAAGTATGACCAGCTCTCTCTCTCTCTCTCTCTTTTTTAAAGTCTATCCAGTCTAGGATGGCATTTATCAGCCATAGGTTTTAAAAGATTCTTTTGTGCTGCTTGAGGACACTAATGGAGAAGCTTTGTTTATGTGTGGTGTGTAATGTTGGAAGACAAGTTCTGCTGGGGTCGATTTCTGCCCTCTATAGTCTGTGACTACTACAGGGTTATTTGTTAAACAGAAAATATTTTTAAAAATCGATGATCAGGTGGTCTCTGTTGTGGTGAAGCCAAAGATGCACTGGTACAGATGTCTGTAAGAGCATCCTTTAATGTATTCCATTCAAATTTTGGATTAGATTCTGTTGTTTTTCTTTTTCTTTTTGTCTGGAGGACATAAGATGATATCGCGTTGGGGGGGACTGTCAACCCTGTAATTGCAGTGTAAACGGTTTGGTGAGTCAATTTCCAGTTGTGCTTGTTTGCACATGTAGGAGGGACCTCACTTGCTATCTTCTGGTGAATGTTGCAGGTATGATAGTCCATTAGACTGTTTACCAAACTTTTTGCCACAATATGTTATCTATCTTTAGGTATCCTTATCAAGCTCTTTCAAATTTATGATTTTTTTGTTAATTATGTGATGGTATAAATCAGGGTATAAAATGAGAAAAATTGATCCCTGCACAATTTTCACGTCCTATGTTCTGGCCGTGTCTGGCTCCAACAATTATTCTAACCAACCATTCATGCTACCATGTGTCTATTACTGATCGAAAGGGTATTGTGATTACCACAGAAAACCATGATTATGATGAATGATTACTTTTATCACCTAAGTCTTAGATGTATACATCTTCCAATTGTACAAGACAGAGGGATTACACTTGATTATCATTTGAAAGAATATTAAAAAACAAGCAAATATTTCAGTAAAAAGGTATACACTTTAACAAATAGATTACACATAGATTACAAGCATTTTAGCTCTGAATAGTAAAAAATTTGTACACATTTCGAAATATTAATTAGAAGTGCCATCCAATGGCATCCATAGAAGAATTATTTGGTTTTTCTTACAATACAATGGCTGGTCCAAGTTTAACCATAAACAGCAACTTTCTAACACAAATAGAACACCTGTGTATAGTTAATCATTAGTGTCAAATGTCATAATTCTTAGAAGGAAAAGTGCAAAAATCTTAGTTCAGAAAGTTTTCTTGTACCTCTTCTCAGATTTTACTGTCAGGTCATTTTGGTCTAATCCAAATGTGTTTGAAAACCATTTTTGTTTGTAACCCTTTTGTGGGTTGCTAAGTCTGCATTGTTTTTTATTTAGCCAATATAAGGTGGCAGGCCTTGGGTCAAAGCTGGCTAACACTGGTGTATTTGTTTTTATGTACACACAATTTTCGATTGTAGAATTTTGTAGAAGAGATCTGCCAGGTGATTTTAACAAATTGTATGAGGATATCAGATGTTCACAGTCAGCAGACTGTGGTTTGCATACAAGAATTCTGCTCAAGATATTTGATAAAGTGGAAAATTCATCCCCTCCACATATAATTTGTAGAACTTGTTTGCGTGACTTTTCAGTACCCTGATATTTTTGTCTTAATGTTTCATACTGATCTGCAAGTTCTGACAAATCTGTGTCAGGACAGACACCTTCATACATTACGAATGTCCTCATCAGTTGCCATCAGCTTGCAGAAGACAGCCATGCTATCTGTGAGCTGGTCAGATATAGCAAGTTCAAACCAGTTGGATGTGAAGTTTTCAAGGACATTACTTCATTATGAATGGCACTAAAACTTCTGCGATCTGTGACAAATTGATTTCTTTTAGCAGTCCTCCTTCCTTTCATCCACAGGGATACATTTTTCAGTGTTAGCTCTGTTTCATCGAGTTTAGAGAACAGTGCTTCCTCCCAACCTCCCAGTAGTGGTTTCTCCACAAGGCGCTTGAATTTTTTGATAAAGACCTGAATTTCTGGTGCAAGGTCCACAAATGTAATACTGTCAAACTGAAGCTTGTGCTGAAAATTCTTCAACAAAAACAGAACATTTGTTGTGATGCACATCAGTTGCAAATTGTCTACATCAGTAAGAAATTTCCCGAAGCCTTTAGTTTGGTTTACATCACTCTGTTGTGAATATGTAACTAATGCTTTCCATGAAACCAGAACAGCATCCACGAGATTCAAAGCAAATTCTGCCCATCTCACTTCAAACCATTTTGAAAATTGCTTTAGAGGGAATGAAACCGTTTGCTGCGATTTTCTCCAGCTCTGAAGTTTGTTGTGGTGACGAGTGAAAAAAAACTGGCAATTCCACCAGCCTTTTCAAACATATGCTAAATTTCTGTGATTGACTTGCTGACGTCCTTGAATGCAAGAGCTGAGGTATGTACTGCACATACTGATTTCAACATAGGATACTCCACACCGAGCTCCTCTCTCATAGAATCCAGCTGTGTCCATAAGCCTTTGTGTCTCCCTGTGTTCTTGTTCTCTCCATCGGTTGTTTTTGAGAACATCATTGAAAGGTGGCAATTTGAATTCTTCCAATTCAAAGGAGCATAAAATTATAAAATTTGCTTCTAATTCTTTACAAAAGGGTTCCCCGTTTGCCTCTAATGAGGGGAATGGTACCTTCAAAATCATAGGCCCATGCCAACTGGTCCACCTCCCTCTGTTCAGCCCTATTGCCACGTAGTGTGTTAAAATTTATCGTGACCCACCAAAAATCGGTTCACGACCCACACTTTGGAACCAATGAACTAAACTAAACTTTTACTCTAATTCTTCGGACGAAATTAATGGTTCACTTATTGGTACTGACGATTTTGCTTAAATGCCATTTAAAGAGACGTGAAGTACCCATCATATGCGTTATGTGATTTCCCTGCTTCAATGATTTAGTGAAATCATGAAACTTCGGGCCAGATATTTCAGTAATTTCATGAAATCCCTGGTTTTACGTTCTCACTGTAACATATATACTGGTTGTAAGTAAAATACTCATGTATAGTGTTTAAGTGATTGACAACAAGTTGATGTTATCTAAGGCACAAAACTATTGTTGAAAGTTAAGGGAAAATTTCACTATGGGCGCAGATAATTTGGACATGTAAAAAGCACTAATGTCAGAGACGTCATTACAATTTACAGACATTTGGCTGAAACATTAATAAGTTAACTTGCACCTTACATCAAGTAATTATTATTGTGAAGATTTTTTGCAGATAATAGGTGTAAAAGCTCAAATACTTTCGCTGGTATTATTCTATACTATTTAATTATATCTGTTAACAAAGTTAATATATATTCCATGTCCAGAATATTAGGGTTAGTTACTCAAGTGACAGCGACTGACTGACAAGCCACACAAAATAGTTGTATCTAAATTCCTGATTTAGGTTGCCTAGTTAAGAAGTAAATTTTTAAGGAAATATTACCGCTAAATTCTCCGATTTTCCTACTTTTGAGCACAGCGTCTCCTTACTCCACGGTTGTAGATGGTATTATTTCATTACTGCACAAAATGAGGATGATCACTGCACATTTTGGGAATACTGCATGCTTATTTTATACACTGGTATAAGTCCTGTGGTATTTCTCATTTTCATTTTATCTAATTTCATATTCCTTTTCAGGGTTTTTTTTTTTTTTTTGCTTTTCTTCCAAGATATTATACTATTCTTGTGACATTGTTGAAGTTCTTATTTATCATTTGGTGGGCATCTGCTTTATCTAAATGCTATTATTTAGTTATTCATAGACCAGTGCTATCTTTATCTGGTCTAAGTACTGCATTTGCCTCTTTTTGGGATTACTACTGGCATTCATCACCTACTTTCTGTATCTACAGGGGAGGGGGTGGACCAGTTATGTCAACCAAGTGCCTTTTGTCTTGCCATTGAAGTCAGTCAGATTAGCTTCTATGGTTTGATGAGCTCACTTTGGCATTCCTATTATCAAGCTCCTATATCATAAGGTTGGGCTGATTAAGTTGTTTATAAGTTTCTTTACCTTTATAGCTTAGGTTGTGGACTTCCTTGCCCTTATTTTATTTTTAATCTGGTCTCTTAGCTGTTGCCAGTTTATCCTTGTTTGTGCATATAATTCTATGAAGCAGGGAAGTTATGCCCCAAATTTTTATTCCATCTTTATTTCAATTGATCACTTGGTTGGTTGGTTGGTTGATGATGAGAGAGTCAAGCAGGCACTAGATGCAGTCTCATGGAATCGGAGCAAGGAAGAAACATTGTGGTGTAGTCTGCATGCTGCACTGCTACTATGGCATATGGAACAGTACTTAGAAAGCATCTGTCATATTCACGAGAGCATTTAAAGTATGCTGACCCAACCAGTCTGACTAAAGTTTTTCTGGGGAGATCTGTGTAACGTTCTCCCCAAGATTAGTCAGGTAGCTTCCTTCTATTCTATTGGAAGCTTTTGTTTTGGTTTAGCACTAGCATGATAACTTGTGAGGTTTCTGTGTCTATTTCGTGTATGATTGCTTTGATCATCTGGAGAGATTCCTGAATGGATTATCCTCTAACTGAACAGGTTTGGTCTTTGTTTATTTTGTGATGTTATTGATTACTGATGCTAACATGTTGTTATTATCTTCATAATTTAGTTTGAAATATTGGTCTCCCATTATCCAGACATTTCTTTTTAAATGTATGATGATGGCAGCACTGCATTGGTAAGAGATAGGGCTTCTGTTTTGAACACTTAGTTTGCTATCTTTGTCAGATCACTAGCTAGCAGGTACTAAAACCTTTTATAGAATTCTTGTGTAAGACTGTCATTTCTGGGTGATTTGATCTTAGGTGATTCTATTGTGTTAATGGTTTCTAAAGCATCTCCATTAGTATGAATTTTCATTTGAAGATTAATTTCTGATTGCACTTTCTAACCTTTATTATCTCTGTACAAGGGGAAATGTTGCAATTTCAGTTATGAACCAAAATGTAATGAATGTTAATGGATAAGAGGTGGCCTAGCATTGGCAAGTTCTGCCAAGATATAGGTCGCTAGTGCAAGTACTGTCTTGCTTCCCCCTTTTAGGTATAAAATATCAGGTGAAAGCAAGTTACCAAATGAAGCATGAGTATTAAGCTTTATGCTAACTGTAGCATAAATGAACTCGTTAGTTTAGTAATTGTTTTTCATTCATGATACAAAATTGTTGAAACTAGGCCAGGGTTTCTGTGAAGCCGCTTTAGAGTTATTACGCTGTTGTGCCGGTCAGATTAAGCTATTGTTAAAAGATTAACCACCGAAGGGACATTTCCTGCAATTATGAAACCCATGTAAATGTGTTGTTTGTTTTTTTTTTTTCAAAAACTAAAATTAGAAGAGAAAAAATCCCTTCTTTATCCAACAGTAGTCCCCTTAGGCAAAGAAACCGAAAGTTTAAGCTAAAGCAATGCCTTTTAAAAATTTTATCCTGTAGGACCACTCTGGGATGCTAGCTGTAGAATGGCTTTCCAATTACAAACAAATTCCATGAGAAAAATCTGTATTATAATGGCAAAAAAAAAAAAAAAATGTGTATTAGTTTTATTAGTTAAAAGAAAACAACAAATTTTCTTTAGTGTTTTGTATGAAAAAAAAATGGCTTGGCTCGGGTTGAATACAAATTATCGAACCAATTTTTTTGTAAACCCGCTTTCAGTTAGAACACCTGTATTCTCTGTGTCATTTTAATATCATATAACACACACAACTTGTGGATTACTGGATTTCAATTCATGTTGTGCTGGTTTTTGGAGTGCCACATAATTTACCAGATATTATCTGGTTATTGATTACCTTAAACTACTGCCGGCCTATGAGATCTTGATGCTGTTTATGGGATTTAGGGGCCAAGCTTAGTTTAAATAGTAAATGCTGTGTAAAATGAGGCTCTTCATTTTTTTTTTTCCTTACTATTCAAGACAAACACATTTCATTCTGTCGTACACAAGTCTCCCTTCAGTCACATTCGACAAACATTCCTGAATTCTAACATCACTCAGCTTTGATCATTGTTATCATAAGCACATGATTTTATTTTTACAAATTCAACTTATTGACTACCATCATTACTGAAATTCTTCAAAAGCTTGTGGAGAATCCATTTAGAAGCTTATCTAATAATTAGCATCACCTTAAGCATGAACCTCATCTGTACAGCATCTTTACAATGTGGGTAAGTAAGGACCTATATGATGGAACATGTCTTTGATTTCACATTTGATAATTGAGTTAATTTTAAGTTAATGTAATTTAATGTTAATAAAGATAATTATGATTAATTTAATTTCCTTTAAAAGCAGCCATTTTGAAACTTCAATGATAAAGATTATGGTTGGTGAAATAATTAGATGCTATAAAACAACTTTCAGTTTGTAGCATTTATTTCTTCACATTCCTATGAACTGTTTGCCATAAAGGTTTTTTGCTCATTTTTGGTTTGGTGGAGGTAGAGTGGCTGTGATAACTTCTCTTTAATATTTGATTTGCAGAATTAAATATTTTGTTTTTTTTCTTCATAGCATTTAAAGTTAATTTCATTATCAATTAAAGGAGTTTTAGAAACCTTACCTGTATAACAGTCTGTCGTTTTTGACAATGAATATGATGTAAGTAGCAGTGAATAGTGTCTTTGTGTTAGGGGTGATTGGTACAGCACTCACTCATCTGTATTGATCATGGATGTGGTTTCTGTTACTTGTTGTTGTTATCTTAGTTATGTCACATTCAACTTTAAGCCATTTACTCCTGAAACAGAGTATGGGAATTTCTACTGTACTCTGGCAAGTGTCACCTGACATTGGTGTAGATTTTTCTTCCAAGTTTTTTATGTTGCAGGTGGTTGACCACCCATGGCTACTTTTGGTACCCTTGAGTTATCTGTATGGGTCGTGTGCTCCATTTAATGGAGTTTTGTTGCAATTAGCATTGACCAAGATCTAGAATATTCATCAGATTTGAATAACTCCTTGTTCATAATTCTGTGGTGTCCCCATATCTATCTTCATGACTAACTACCTCATCTATGTCTTCACAAGCTAGCATGTGTGCTGGTAATATAGTGTTTCAGTGCTGTAAAGAAGTGGTCAGATCACTGGCACAGTTATCTATGCCTTCCAAAAGGCATCTACAGTGTCTTCCATAAGGGAATCTGGCTTCGCTAATATGGGGTTTTGTTTCAGTGTTCAGATTGGTAGTTTTTGTGACCATTCTCTCAAGATGTGTACACCTTTTATTACATTTGGTGAATATATGGTTTAGTGTAGCAGTCATCTGGAGCCAGCTGAAACATGATCTCAGTTTTAATCAGGTAACTACTAAGTAGTTACCGTAAACTTAGCAATCACTGGTTTCAAAACCAAACAGCTTGGAAAACCTTGAAAATACTTTAAAACTAATTTGATTCTTGCAAGTAAATGGCACCAGTATTTAATGCATGAAATTAGTCATTTGAATGAGGAAAAAAAACACATTAAATAGCAGGTGTAAAAATTAACTAAGGTGTCCAGAAAAGCCAAAGTAACTACTATATTCTTACTGATCAAAATTACTGCATAATTCTTCAATAAAAAAAAAAACTGATTAATGAATGGCCAAAGTCCTTGATCTAATAATAATTATTAGAAGTGGGCATTAAAGACTTCTGCCAGAATAACACCAGAGGCATTCAAATGAAACTTTGCCAGTTACAGTTATGGTGATTCTATTTAAGCTTGGTTTCCTTTAAATGTTAGTCACTTATGTGATCACTGAAGTAGTAGTAGGTGCTCGAAATACCCATCAGGCATTGCAGTAATAGTGGCTTTTGGTTCATATGATAAAAATGCTAGTATTTTCCTTTAATATCATAGATGACATGACATGACTGACTGTGCAGATTAAAAATCTTAAATTCTACACATTATTGTACAGTCTTGTGAGATTTACGTGATTGTTGCACATCACTAACTTATAAGTCCATTCTGACTACTATGCAATTGTTTATCACCTATTTTGGAAAATATAAAAATGACTAATATTGTAAAGATGAGGCAACAAACTTCATAGATTCAGCTAGTGGCTGAAAAAAAAAATAACCTTTATCATATATTTTTGTCAGTGCTAAGAATTGTGTAGTTACAGGGTACTTAGAAAGCCTTTATAATATTTGTTTTCAACAGTTCACGTCAAATGGCTGAAAATGTGGTAAAATCCTGGCATAGTCATCCTCCATGTCTACAATCAACTGTTAAACATGGTATTTGTGATGTAATGGTATGAGCCATAGTTTAGTATAGTAGCAACATGTTGGTATTGAAAAAATGTGAATTTGAAATACATTTTTCCCATTGGTTTGTTTATTTTACTCTGTTGATTAAAACATAGCAAAGAAAATACATTCCTTTTGATTGTTTTTAAGCCTTTAATTTAGTAAAACTGTATCCATCAGTTGATGTGAAAACTGACTCATTTATAGTGTTAAAATGTGCTAACTTTTATTTGTTGTTTTTCTCTGGGTTTTTTTTTTCTTTTTGCAATATGTTATATTTTCTTTTTAGGATTGGTAATTTCAATTTGAAATAGCCTCAGAAAGGACAGAGAATATGCTGCTTATAACAGATTTGTTGGTAACATGACTAAAGATTTTGACAATGGAGTTTTGAAGGCTAGTGAAACAAAAAGACTTCCTGAGCAAAGTGATCCACAGCAAAATTATTTCAAAGATTCCCTTACCTATTTTGTAGAGTCTAAAGGAACTCAAACCTTCTGGGCTTCAGATAACGATGAAGTAAAGGCTCTGCTGCAGAAGCAACATAGAGTTAAAGAAGCTGAATGGGACAGTGATAGATGTGACGCAAAGGACCGTACATTAAATGAAATAAACTTTGTGACTTGTCCTCCAGATCATGACTACATCAAGTCCAATATCAAACTTGAAGGCGTAGCTGACAGAAAACCAACCTTCAGCACAAATCTGTTAAATGATGAATCAACAAACAACAAATTGAAAATGTGTGAAAGTAATTTTCATCCAAACACCGATTTAAAAGATGAAGAAATGTTGTCAGATAAGGGAAATTGCAGCGCACCACTACATAAATTGTTTGATCTGTCTGGAAAATTTAGTGAAGATATAAAATATAAACAGGCAAGTAAGATTAAACTTGAAGATTCTTTGATTAAGAAAATGTCCGATAAGGAAAAATATCCCGATGTTGATCTTGACTCTCTTGATGTTATTCATCATGTGAATGAACAAAGTGATCAAAGGAGTCGTGAGCTGGTAAATCAGAGCATCCATATTAGTATGAAAAAAGATCCAGACTTTGATGGCTTAGAAATTTTACCTTGCTCCAAAGAAGATGTGACTAAATCCAACAGTAAAACAAAATTGCAGGATAGCAATTCAGAGTGGGGTAGAACAACTACAACTGGGTGTAGAAGTTTTGAGAGCATTGAAGAGAATGCTGAGGAGAATAATCATTTTGTCAAGACAAGGGATGAAGAAAAGAGAGTAAATGATCAGCTAAACATTGTTTTCACTTGTGAACAAAGAACAGATACTGCTGAGAATAATAAGATGACAAATAATAAAATATTGAAAAATAAGGAATTAGAAGAAAATACTGAGACATTTCTGGTTAAGGAAAATCTTGAAAAGTTTGGTTCAGAATCAACTGACATGGATGTAGATATAGATGAAGAAGAATTAACTATTGATAAAAATTATAAGATAGATCTAGAAAGTGATTTAGAACCAGGTAAAAGCTCTGTTAAGAATACTGAAATGTTAGCTTTGGTAGATGTAAAAACTAATGAAGACTGTTGGAAGGAAAAGAATATTGAAAGTAGAGGTGGAAATGCGAATTCTCTGCTTTGTAAAAATATTAATAATGGTAGTGATGAGTTAAAAAGCACAAAAAAAGCAGAAAGTGTTTTACTAGAAAAGTATAAAACAGATGTGTTAAACAAACAGAGTTTTCAACATTTTGAATTAGGAAAATCAAAACCAGGCAAGTTGGTAAAGAAGTTTAAGGAGAAAAAGAATTTAAAGGAATTACCTAAGTTAAAAAGAAAAATCATCGGAAAGAGAAGGCACCTGTCATCTCTAAAAGGAAAACTTTGTAAGTTATCACCACTGAAAATGCATAAGCTTGCTTTCAAGGTAACTCCTGCACCAAGAAGAAACCACTGGCAGAGGACGTTGGAAAAACATGGCATGAACAGAAGGAAAATCAAGAAAAAGTTGTGCATAAAAAAGCTAGAAGAAACAAGTGTACATCCTGTGAACTGGGTTGGCGCTGATGGTGAACAATGTAAGGGCTGTGGTTTTACAACAACAGACAACAGCTTCTTTGCTATCCACATTTCAGTGTGCAAGAAATTTAATGAAGAAGGAACTAAAGACAACCAGGTGAGTAAATTAAGTGGCTCATTATCTACTGTCCACAGAGTTCAAGAAAGACAGAATTCTTTCTCTGAGTTATCAGGGCAACATTTACATGATTCCCGCTTAGCAGCTACTTCCACACTGCTTGCAGCAGAATCTGAAACACCTGAAGGTAACGAACTGGTGCCAGTCATAGAGACTGTGACATCAGACACAGGGTCGTCGGGGGCTACAGGTGTCTTGTTGCAGGTTCAGACTGGGGCCAATACAGTACCTGCTTCATCAGCAGAAGTGTTGTCGGTAATCAGTCCTTCAGAATTGGTAACAATTAACTCTAATCCATTAGAGAAAAATCCACCACCATTACAGTTGAAGCCAATTTTCCCCAAGTTAACTGGATATCCTGACAATGATGACAGCGTAACAACCACTTCAGTCCTGGCTACTCCAATAATGTCAGTGCCATTACTAAATATAAGTTGTCAGAATGAAGCTGCTGTTAATGATGAACCATTCTCGTTGACCAGTCAGAGTAAAACGAACTTTCAACAACCCCAACAGTCTATATCTATTAGTGCAAAGAGTGATGTAGTGGATTCTGAAACAGGAAAGGTGGTCAGTAATGCTTCTGGGCTGGAAAACCTAAATGAAGAATTAATAGATAACCATTCCAAGGATAGTGCAAATGCCAAAGATGCATTTACTGTTATTAATGATAAGTTTGTGTGTGTTGGTTGCAAGAAGATGTGTAAAAACAAACAATATTTTCAGGCTCATATCTGGTGGCATTTTCATACTCAGAAGAAAATTTGCCCAAACTGTAAGGAAGGGGAGATCACCCTGCAGACATGTCCATGTGTTTCAGATGTGATGTCGAGGATCATTTCTGTCTATGAGAATTCAACTGGTGAAAAAATGTTGATCGAAACATCTGACTTAGAAAAGACTGCAACAATCATTTCTAAAATAAAAGTAGAGAAGAATGCTAGTGAAACTAAGGCGCCAACTGAAAGCTCCTTAATAAGCAGAGATGAAAACCATTTTAGTTTGACAAAAACTGAGGATTGCTTGTATGCTACATCTGTAAGAAAGAATAACAACAACAGAGGATACAACCAAGAAAACCCTAATCAGGCATCAAGGCGACACTCGACAGATTCTGGCTATGCAAATATATCCACTTATTCATGGAAATCAACAGACATGCAAAGCAGCAGTTCATTAATAAATCTTAAAACAGGTGCATTCTATGTTTGTGGGGTTGTTAGTTGTACATTTTCTTGCATGAATTTGTATCAATTTCGACAACACTTGGATCAGCTTCACATGTTTGATTGTAACTATCCTTGCTTTCATTGTGGGAATCTGAATCATAGCAAGGAGGATTTGTTAAGGCACATGCATAACCATACCAATGCCAGAGACTTTCTGCTTTTTAGGTGTTCTTTTCCTTGCTGCCAATTTGGCACAAACCTGCTACAGGAATTCAGGGACCATAATGTAATATTGCATACAGGTGAGAAATGGTTCATGTGTTTCTACTGCCATGAAATGTTTTCAGCCCTGACTGAGTTGCTTGCTCATCTGCAGGTCAGTTTGCTCAAGTTCATTCAGTGTCCACATTGCTCGGTGAAGGATAGAAACCGTAGAGCTGTGTTGAACCATATCTTGGAAGCGCATCCAGGAAAACCAAAGCAAATTGTGGTCACAAGTCAGGTTGTTTGTAAACAAAAGCACCACATTCAGAGCCTTAATGCTTTAAGACTTGAACTAAATCAAAATATGTCAGCACCCAAAGATGGGTGTGAGAATCAAACAGATACTGGACCTCATACAGTACTCCCTGAGTTAAAGTGCAGTAAGTCAAGTTGTAGTGATGCAATTCTCTTCAAGCAACATTCCACAACCTGCATCATTAAAGAAGATGAACCAGTAGCAAGGGTTACAGACTTTGGTTGCAAATCTGAAAAGGTTTCACCTTTTTATTTGTGCAAATGGTGTTCTTTCACTGCAGAGTTCAAAGATGGCATTCAAAAACATGTGAGTGAACAGCATCCAGCTAAGCCTGAGTTAAGTGAAACAACACAACAGGGTTCAGATGTCCAGAAAGAGGCAGCTGCGCTCTATGATGATTTTGTTTGTGATCTTTGTAAATTTAGAACAACAAACAGATTGATTTTCATCAAACACCACAAGGAACATTGGGGTGTAGATCTTTCTATGGCTTCACAAGTTGGCTGTTTTGAAGCAAAGAAAGTGACTGTGAGCACTGAATCCAAGGCAGGTCACAGGAAAACCAAAGAGCAGATGAAATCTACAAGTAAAAAGCTAAATAATGGTATGTATAAATGTTCTGGCTGTCATTTTCGAAGTATGAGCAAATGGAAGTCGATAAGACATGTGAAAATATGCCCTCATGCCAAGAAGAGAATCTTGGAACAAAATGTGATTGGAGAGAGTGATGTAAAAAGGAATTTAGTCAAAGATAGTTTTTCAAAACAAAACGTGGACATGTCTGATGATTACATGATTTTCATGATAAAAAATATTATATGGCAACCTGTAACTGGTGTTTATGAGTGTATGATTTGCAAATATCGAGTATTGGGGAGAGTCACGATGAAGGAACATATCTGGAAAGTCCACCTGCATCTGAAACGTAAACAATGTCATTATTGCCCCTATACATCATGGATGAATCATGCAATTCAGCAACATGAGAATTTTAAGCACAAGATGACTGTAAGAGATGAGGAGATGCAAGCAATGTCAATAAAGCACATGAGGGTGGAGGGAGGTGTAAGTAAGTGCTTGCTGTGTGGTTACACCAACCATGTGGCTTATAAAGTCAAGGTTCATGTTTGGACAAAGCACATGTACTTGCGAGCTAAGAATTGTCCTTTTTGTTCTTACAAAACATGGCTAAGCTATGCAATGGAAATTCATCGTATCTCTCAGCATGTGAACAGTATCACTGAAACTGAACCAAGAAATGAATTGTCTTCAAACGCTGCTGAGAATTTTCTGAGAGATAGCACCAGTACAAATTCACCCAGTGATGAAGAAATGATCTTAAAAGCAGACAGAATCACAACAAAGACAATTTCAGGGTATGAGTGTAGTTACTGCCATTACAAATGCTCCAGAGTCATGGCCATAAGAATTCATATCTGGAAAATCCACCTGAATCTTCAGCTCAAGAAATGCTCTTATTGCTCCCAGAAGTTCTGGCTAACATTGAAGCTACAAGGACATGTGGCTACCATGCATGTTGATGATAGCTTAATATCCAAAACCACAGACAACCAAACTTGGGTTGCCAAAAGGGGTGAAGAAGATTGCAAAATGATAATTAGTAAATGTAACAGTGTGAGAAAGAGATCTTTTTCTCAGAGCAGTTTGGAACCACTGTTCAAATTTGCCAAGTCTGATTCAGCAGAGATTGCAAAAGTTCTGGATTTTGAGCAGAATCAAGAACCACCCTTGTCATCTGGCATCTGCAAACAACCTTCTGAGAATCCAGTGAAGATGCAACAGAAAAACAAAACACTCAACGTTCCTAGGACTACAATGGAAGAAGAATTGAAGTTGTCAGAACGGTTGGAAGGTGAGGCTGCTGAGTCAAGTGAAACAAAAAAAAGGGAAAGATCTGCAGTGCATGTTTTTTTTAGTGAAGATAACCGGAAACTGTTTACTAGAAATTATAATGGCCAAACACAAACTGATTTCTACCAGTGCAATCGATGCAGCCTCAGCACTGAGGAGCTGCAGACTATATGTGAGCACAGCCAGTCTCATCGACCACAATGCGGCTATTGTTTGTTCCAGTCCCATGTCAGGTAGGATGGATTATTCTTTCTTCTTCAATGTTCCTTTTCACAAATTTACTTAAGCAAAATAACTTTTGCAACTATAAAAAATAATGACAACTGAGCTGTTTCAGTTGAAATATCTTAATGTTTAGTTTACTCAGCAAATTGTTTTCTTTGAAGCTTCCTAATTTTCAAAATTAACTGTAGTTAAATATTTGGCTGTTTGTTTTTTTTTTTTATTTTTATATATATGCAGTATTAACTTTTACTGAAGTTTATTTCTTATATTCATTAAGTTTCTTTTTAAAACATTTTTTTGCCAAAGATTAAAAATAATTCAAGCAACAAAGAAATGAAATGCTTCTCATTAATATACAAAATTTAAAAACCTAATTATTGTTAATAATAAACAAATATTCATCATCAGCTCAACTATTACAGAATATATCTTTTATAACTACATTTCGTGTTTCATACACATTGAGTTGCTGCATATTGTTTTGCTTTATCTTTGAACCCATGGCATACGAGTATCTTCCTCCAGAAAAAACTGCCTGGTTTCAGTTTCCTAAACCAAGCAGAGGAAAACAGGGTGTAGAGGTTAGCAGCACATATAGCGGAGAATGTCTCTAAGAGAGCTAATTTTTTTAAGATGTAAGAGGAAACCTAGATAACCAGCTGGTAAAGAAGAGTGAGAGGAAACCATGCCAGTGAGTTTGGCCAAACTAAGCCACTCCCCCAACCATTATTTGAACTTGAGCCATCAACCATGGAACATACTACAATTATTAGCCTAAGTGAGATAAAAGAGGCCTTTAATCAGTAAAAAAAAAAAAGTTATGTACCTAGATGTGGTTTTGTCTTTGAACTTTTGTGTCGTTGGCATGTAAGGCATCTATCAGAAGAAATGCCCTGGTTTTAGTTTCCTAAACCATGCAGACACTAATCACACATTTTGAGTATTGTTTAGGTGTTTTGAAGTATACAGTATTGAAAATGAATATAGAAACATTCACTGGATATGCATAAAATAATGAATAATTGCAACTGAGATGTACATGTAATACATACACAATGCATAATTACAGAAAATATACAAAAACAAATGAATACGTTCTTTGTGCAGTGCATTAGTATTTGGTATGTGAGCTGTTTGCTCTATATAGAGCATGACTTCTTGTTTTCATGCTCCCATACAGGTTGTCAATGTATGACTATGGAGTGTTGTTCCAAATATCCTACAGCACTTTCCACAATTCATCCAAAGAGATTGGTTGTCACTTGACTGACTCTCTGTGGCTTCAATGATGTTAATGTCAGGACTTAAACATATAGCCATTGTGGTGAAAACCTGTCTGGAACACTCTCAAAGATGCCTTGGCCGAAGAGGTAATTGTCATGTTGGAAGATGAATCTTGCCCAATGAGATGTTTTCCTGAGGAAATAGCATAAATGACAACCTGGCTGTACCCTGACAGCAGTCACTATACCTTGAATTTATGCAAATCTTCAATTCTTGGCTGATTTTCAGTTTCACTCTTGTATTTATCTACCCCATATCTTACTAGCTGTTGTACAATGACTGTTATACTGCTTCCTAGTCTGCCTTAAAAAAAAAAAAAAACTGCTACTGACTGATTATTGCTAAACTGTTCAAACTCTGTATTCATCTGTTAAGAGTACCTTCTATCAGGTTTGGTCATCATCCCACTGAGACCACTTTGTGCTAAGTGTATCTTGCTGTTCTCAAAAGAAACATTAACAGCCGTACTTGGAGTTATGTCATTTGCAAGATCTTTACTGGCTCGTCGTCTATCACGTAGAGAACATACCTTGAGATACTTAGCATCACTTTTGGAGAGTTTGGGCTTCCTTCCTTTCTTAACTGTGTCTATTGTCAACAGCACCAGTTTCATGTATTCTCATCAGTCTTGATTACAGATTGTTCTGAAACACAAAGTCAGGCTGCAATCTGCTACATGGAGTAGCCTTCACTTGCTAAGACTGATATCTTACAACTTGATCATATATTATTTGCGTTTTATTCCCAGTTGTTCCTGTGTTTCCATAATTCCAATATTGTATATTTGATTTTTTATGCACTTAAAAAAAAGACTACAGCATTTGTATAATGGAAAATTTGCTTTTCTGAATAAGAGTCAAGAGCAAATTAATTGTACTAAAACTGGTTTCCTAGTTTAAACAAATGGCTATTTACCTGTGGCTTTCTTAGTTGGTAAGGTTTTGTTGTGTTATGGTATAGAGAAATGTTTTGGAAATTTTTTTCAGTTTTATGTACAATCATCAATGATTAAGTGTGACTTACCTTTTATTGAATACTTTGGTACCTCCATAGTGAAAAGGAGATAATTAAAAGAAGAATATTCTGTTTAAAAAGGTCAGAACAGTAAAATACTGTTTTGTCACGATTGACCAGATTGGTGCCTGCACTGACTACTTGGCCTGGACTCTAGATTGTGATCTGGAGATCGTCTAGATTAGTGGTCCCCAAAAGCTTTTGCATGGAGGCCCACTTCTCTATGTCCAGGAAGGCTCCTGCGGGCTGGATAAAAGTGACAGATAAATTTGGTGCTAAAAATGAACTTCAAAAAAGAAAATTATTTCTTTTAAAAAGAAAAGGTCTAATGAGGATGGGACCTACAGTTTTTCATGGATTCTGAGCCAAAATTAGTTCAAAATGATCTAATTCACAAATGAAAGAAGAAAAACCCTAACTTCTAATTTAATTAATAATTTATTTAAAATTCAAATTTACTAACATGAAAAAAGTGACATGAAAATTACATATAAAATATTTTAAAATTAACTTTTGTGTGAAACAAATAAATAAATAAATAAATTTAAAAAAAAACTAGTGAGGGAAAATAGACCAATTTTTCACTTGATAGCTTTTTGTTACGTTAGTTACTGTAATCCTCAATGTGTTATGCAAACGCTGATTAATCCTGCAAGAATAATTTAGATTTGGCAGATTTAATTTTTTGGAAAGTTTTGGTGCTGGGGTAACTACTTTCTGGCAAACAAGAATAAAAATTGAACAAGTTCCCCCCTTTTTAAAATTTCTTCAAATAAGTCATGGATGGGCCTGTAAACCAGTCAGCTCTAATTGTAGGTCTTCAGGTGCGTGCATCATCCACTCTGCTTCAAAATAGTTCTGAAAGATCTGTGCTTACAGAAGTCTGGAATCTCTCATAGTTATTTTCCAACAAGCTTTGTGTTTACTGGCTTGCACAGCGATGGTGTTTCTTGACATAAAACCTTCACAGCTCTTAAAGTGAACGAGATTACCAGCTTTTAGCTGTTTGTGGAAGAGTTTTAGTTAAGCATTAAAAGGTTTCATCACTGAACATGTCACAAATGAGTTTGCTTTTTTGTTATGTCTATCAAGAAATTGAGATTCCATACCCAAAGAAAATCAGGTGCAGGTTTTGATTTTTCTGCCATAAACATTTCTGTTTCTTCCACAACTGAGCCAAAGCGTTTGAGAATGGTACAGAGCATCATAATCTGCTTATGTCTTAAATCAAATTGGTGATGGTTGAGTCTCTCTCTGTGGGGGAAAGAACTTGAAACAGGATACTACAACTTTTATGGCTTCTGGTAAATTCAATGATTTTCTACACAACTGTTGGTGAGTAATACAATGAAACTCCAATGGAATTTCAAAATCAATTTCTTTCATGTGGCTGTTGATATGCCCAATAAGTTCTGCGTTTCCACCATCCATATTTTAAGCACCATTAGCAGTGATACTTTTCAACTGGATCTAGTTTAGGTTGAGATCTTTTATTGTAATGCACACTTTTAAATATCTTCACCAGTTGTTTTAATCCGTGATATTTTGCAATCTTGCCAACTTCTCTGTCAATTCCTCTAATGAAGATAAGAAATTGAGTGGTGTCTGAAATGTTATTACTTTCATCCAGTGCTAAAGGAAATTTTTCAAATGTCTTTGTCTTTTCCTTAAATTGAGAGCAAGGGTCATCTCCAACGCCTTCAATTCTTTGTTCATGTACTTGCAGACAGGCTTGCATTCTCAGATACACTCTGTGTCAGGGCACATCTTACATTAGGTTTTCAATAAACACTTACCAAACACACTCTGTAAATGCCTAACATGTACAGAGACCAGTCTAGCTACCTTGTAGCTATGCTTAGTTAGTGATGCCCGACATGGTGCTCTTTAAGAAGACCTGTAGTCTCTTAAGCACACAAGTAATCTATTTTCCACTGTTCACAGAACACCCTGCCCTCAAACTCTACTTTCCTTTTTTAACAAAAACATCTTATTACTTGGCAAGATACTCCTTAAAAATAACAATGGTCACTAAGGAAAACAGGTGTTCTTACCAAAATAAATAGCAGCCTATAACTTCAAAGTGAAAGTTGTGGGTTCAGCACTGAAGAAATGACCAAGAAGGTAAATGGAGTACAAAGTGTACAGTCCATCCTCAATAAAGGTGATTTACTCAACCATTTTGTTTTATATTTACATGAAAAAAAAAAACACAACTGATATCATTGGGCTATATACTGTGGGGACTTCTGGTCTGGATGATTCATCATATTGTATATTTTACTCATGTATTGATAAACAAGTTTAGATATTGTAAAATGTGTAGCAGTTTTTATCAGAAAGGATGAAAGTTTTTAGATTATTTGAACACCACCCTTTAGTGACTGTAGCTTCTTGCCACCACTGCACTGTACATGGATCTTGTTTTTTCAGGAGTCAGATTGTGAAGCACATCCGAGAAACACATGGTGGTCCTATCAAGATCTACACTGAGGCACAGCTGCATCAGAACCCACCCAGGTTTGTCATCCCTGTGGAACGACAGCAGCCAGAGGCTGATAAGCCGTACAAGAAGGTTTCACAAAAAAAAAATATTTTTGCTAAAGACTCTGACTCAGATTGGGTGCTTTCAGATGATGAAGAAAGTAGCTCATCATGGTGCTCAGTAAGTTCTGGCAAGGGTGAAATGGAGAAAGTTAAAAAGATCAAATATTGCTGTTTCCTGTGTCCATTTAAGACCGACAATTTGGAACGATATTCCAAGCACCTGGCTGTGCACAGCGCATTTCCTAGTGGAAAGTGGTTTAACTGTAAATATTGTACATACAACACCATGAACCTGTACAAATATGAGAAACACACTGACATTCACTCAGATGATGTTCCACAGCAGTTTTACTGTGGCCATTGCAACTATTCCTCATACAACGAATGTTTTATACAGATCCATTGCCGTCGAGTTCATCCAAAACAGTCTGTGTTGGTAAGCAGGGGTGTTCTAGACCAGGGAGATGCACAGATCAACTGCCAGCCAGTGAAGTTCGGTGTCAAAGTGCACATCAAAGATTTTCTAGCAATGGATTGTCATGAATTTGACTGCCTCATATCATCAAACGGCGTGACAGTCATTGATCTAGAAAACATTGTTCTCCCAGAGGAGAGATACAGCAGTCATCACTCTATTTTCTAGTGGTCTTCATTCTGTCAAAGTTCATATATTTTATGTACTGAATTAAAACTTGATGTTAAAATGCATATATCAAAATTTATAGCCTCTGACCCTTTTTTTTTGTGGTGGTTTATTTTTAATCATCTTCATCCACTGTTTGTATATACTTTGATAAATGGAATGACTCACCACTATGAAAAGTTTATAAAGTTTGCTAACAGGAATGAAACAACACATCATTCATGTTCTCTGTGACCTTGGGAGCACACAGGCTGTCAGCTTTAGAAGGGAATAAAAATGGTGCATGTGATGGGCCCTCTAACAGAACTACTGCTGAAAAGACCTTTAACAGTTTGTAAGTTTGATTATTTTCTTTGGAAACCATGGGACTTCTGAAGCATAGTAAATTAAAGGTAACCCATGGCAAACTCCCTTTTCTGTACGTACCATCTCTTTTTTCTTTACTGCATTCATGCTTAATTACATGGAAGTTTGACTGCTCGTCGTTCACCGTGGTAAGAAGAGGATTTTTTCAAATGGCAACACACAAGTAAATACTGATTCTCTTTGATTTATCAGGTACATTAAAGCAGCCAGCGCTGCTCTCTAGTCACTGACAAGGTTCTAGATTTGGCAGTTTTCACAGTTGTAAGAGAGCTCCATGCTATGGATAAGTGGACAGTCAAGTCTAAAAACAGATAAACATGTTGGTAGGAATTTTGGCAGCACTTGGGGCTGATGTAAGCCATAATGGTTTTTCCTGTAGATTAAGAATTTTTTTGAAGAAAAATTAATTATGCCAAAAATTATATATATACTCAAACACTTAAAACAACAACAACCCTACTTATGTTGGTTATGATATAGTAAGTATTAATACTGCTAAAATTGGCAAAACTTTGAGTTAAAACATTGAATATCCACGACTGCAGTTTATTGGCTTGTGATGTACACCCAATCTCAACAAGGGAGATAACTTCTATGTTGGAGATGATAATGCCATGGCTTTCCACTAGGGAGTTCTGGCACCAGCAAGGAAAACCTACAGCTGGCTGCTGAAGAATGAGAAGAAACCATGTCAGTTGACACCATGCCCCACATAACACCAAAATGTCAGAACTTGGTATGGTTGTGTCTTACTACACATGCAGCTCATGGAAACAGTTCCACTGCTAGCTGTAGACTAGTCTGTAGTAGACACTTAAGTATTGGCATGGACGGCAGTGAGCCCAGTACTTAGTTTTGAAGGTGTGATCATGAAACAAGGAAATATTTGTACTTAGAAATTGTTTATATTTACTGAACCTGTGTAGAACTGTTGTTTTTTTTTTTTTTTTAAATGTAAAAAATTTTACACTACAGTAAGACACTCGTCCATTTTGTATCAATGTGTTTGTCTTTAGTTATCATCACGGTAGAATCTGAATGAAGAGGGGGAAGATACAGACTTGGGTTTTTGAAATGATAGAAAATGACCGGCTGGAGCTCTGCTAAGGGGCTTTGTTAAATGAAATAGGACACATTGGTTGGAAGAGTTAGATTCATATTTCACACTTAGTTCTACTGACAGCCAGCTATTAATTAAAAAAGCTATTTTAGAAACAAATATAAAGGCATTCAACAATATTTTCTAGTAACAAAATCCAGAATTAGAAGATAATTTATACAGTTTTTATATAAAATGGTCTAAGAAATCTAAAACTGAGGTGAGAAGAAAAAGGTAAAAATAATGTTAACTTTATTTTTAAAGTAATACAAAATTTATAAATATAAACTGTCTTAATAAAAATTAGTATTTAATAAGCTGTTCGTTTTGCATGCAGATAAATATTTTATCATTAGTTTGTAAATTTGATCAGGAATTAAAATTATATTTTAAAGATTTTCTTAATGAAAAATATAATAGATTGCATTTTTAAATAATATTACTAATAATAAGCAAGAACTTGTTTTGAAATATTGTTTAATGACTTTTTACTGAATAATGATGATGCTGTCGTTGCAGATTTTTAACACATTTGGATGAAAAGAAAAAATACAAGCTGAAGATTTTGGTAGCTTCAGTTCAGGCTCTGCAATGATGGCCATGCATCTGCTCCCTAGGTAATATCGAAATAAAACTGTTTGAACAGAAGAGATATTTCTGGAAAAGGTCAGAGAGAAAAATCTTCCCTATTCTTTAGTGATCCTTAAATTCTCTCCAGTCTACATGGAGGTGAGTTGGACTCAAATGGAGCGAAGTGAAAATTGTTCTCCATGACAAGAGGCTAAACACTTTTTCATATGAACTTAGATCTTGCCAATGAGAGTCCAAGAATCTGTAACATTGAGCCTGTGCATTCTTTTGACTTTTCAGGATTATTATATTGCAGCCTCCTGCCCGTTATGTTGTCTAATCTCAGCATTCAGATGAACTGGTGATTGGATTGTGCTGTTCCTGCATTCATAGATACCATGATGATTCCACAGAATCGTTGTAGTTGTATTTGTTGGTCCCAAAGCTGTATTTGAACATGGACAGTCTGACCCGTTTCTGGAAAAGGCTTCCATCCAACATGGTTGATCTCTGTTCTAGTATTGTGATAGGCATCTTATAGGCAATCAATTCACATTTTTCAGGTGTATGCAAAGAACTGTTCTCAGCAACATGGTCATGTTGCACAGAATATGAAAATTTGCATATGATTCTGGATATCTAATGACAAGATATTCTTGTTTTTAAAGTGTTGTGTGTGTACATTTATACAAACCAATTCTTTTTAAAGATAAGGACTGTTTACCTTGTTTTTCATTTAACTTCTTTTTTTTTTTTTCAGTTGGATTACCTAGTCTGGTACTTTTTTTTAAAAAGAACTTTAATCAGTTTACCCAGTAAACCCCCACTAAGACATTGTGGTATTAAAATGTTAAATTGGGCATGTATAGTCAGTCAGACTGCAGATGTTTTAATTCTTGCTCTTGGAGAGCAATCACTCACTTGACCTACCATTCTGCGGTGAAGTACATTGCTGTGGCCTTGAATGCTGGAAACACAGTCATTCTCTTAACTAGACTTTGTTCGTTGACACCAGATGTATTTTCAGCTTTATCCACAAACTGATAGAAATAGTATTCATCTAGAGATCAGCTTTTATTGTCTGATGTTATTGATAGTAATCTCTATTTCTCTGTAAAATGTTTTAATATATTTCTTTCTGCAGATTTCCTTATTTTTACATTTCCAAGTGTACCACATCAGAGTTGGAATTATTTTTTTCTGGGGAACAAACCAAAACCAGTAAAAACACTAACTTAGACAATTTAAAGCAAAAAATAATAATAATAATTTTTAAAAAAATTAATGAAATAAAGATTTTTTCTAAAGTGAGGGAGAATACTTTATTTTATTGGTTGTTTCATTTCAGATATTGGAATAGTTTTCACCAGGTAAGTTGTTAAACGTTAGTTTTAGCGACTGTAAATAACTAGTTTTTAATTTAGTTTGTGTAATTAATGCTAGTAAAAGATAATTAACCCTGTAAAACTCCTATGGAGATTTGCATTGTTGGGAAATGATGTTTCTTTGAATTTTAGGCAGATTTAAGTTAAAGATGCATGTAATTTTTGAGGGATAGACTGACAACTTCAAATTGCTAGCATTAAATTGAAGGTACACTGAGACAGTAAACAGTGGCAAGCATAATGGTCCAGATTTTGATTCCCTTGGGGATGTGCCTTTTGGTGCAACTCCATAGCATGGTTTCTTCCCATTTCTAACTAGTTAGTTTCATTGGATTTCTCTACCATTCAGGTCACACTCCATACTCAAGGTTAGTCTCCCTTGTAAGCATTGGCATGTGAAAAGAAATAGCACCTGATTAAACTGTTCACATTATATCATAAATTTTTTACATTTTAAGAAAGTGCAAAAAATGTGATTTATTGTTATTCAAAATAGAGGTTTCCAGTTTTGTACCTGTACATTTAGTTATATAACTGATTAGTAATTACATCACCTAGGCTACAAGTTTTAAAGGTCATGCCTTTACCAAATTTACAAAATGTTTAACGTAGAAATAATAAAGAAAATAGTGGTTTTATTTACACTAACAGATGCTAATCTCCTCTACAACTAAAAAATTTGGTTTGCAAAATTCCAGAAGAATTACTTTTATTTCTGTATGCTACATAGGAATTCTAAGTTTAAATTATGTAAGTCATTTCAATTTAGATAGCATCATTAAGAAAAAAAATTAAGTATAGAATATTCCAGTATGCTGTTGATTTGACTTGACAATGCAAAGGGTAGGGTCAGCTATTGTCTATTTTTTTCTTTACCTATGGATTTGACAGTAATTAAAATAATTAGGTCTATCAATCAGTTAAAATGTCCCTAAATCTTCTGTACACTGTATCAAAAATATGAGTGACCAAGATGTGGCCAAACATCAGGTGCTATTGACTTGACATAAAATGAATTTCAGATTGCATGTTCATTTATGGTTATCAAAATATGGATACAGCTTAGCTGATGACTTATGCAATAAAACCGTAATGGTAGACCACAGACATT
This sequence comes from Nautilus pompilius, assembly GCA_018389105.1. Classification (NCBI taxonomy): domain Eukaryota; kingdom Metazoa; phylum Mollusca; class Cephalopoda; order Nautilida; family Nautilidae; genus Nautilus; species Nautilus pompilius. The sequence continues at coordinate 810,364 of JACATO010000598.1, read as the reverse complement.
GCATAATCAGAAACTCCTTGCAAATTATGGCATTGTCATCAACCTGCCATAAAAGAATGCAAGTGTTCAGACCAATCAACATTACAGGGTTCCAGTAGCAGCAAGTGATATTTTATGATGACAGTTTAATTTGGATTTCTGACAGCGGGTTAGTTCTCCTTGACAACGATGATGGGAGGTGGTATCATGGCTGGCAGGACTTATCTGGTCATTGTTCAAAGTTACCCAGATGACAATGGTTGGCATCAAGATTCAGGCCAACTCTACAAAAGATTGTTTAGAAATACTTAGCCTTGTCCCCAATCTGGGTTTTGTTACTTTGAACCAGAATGGGCAAACATGTTGTAATTCAATTCATGGGCTAAGGACTAGTTTTCTATAACTTGTTAAGTAACACAATATCAAATTTTGGTGCCACTAAGATCTGCATCCATGGTAGTTAGTAGCTCCATGAATCTTAGAAGAAGAAAATGTTTTAATGGTATTTAAAGGTCAGTAGTGCGTGCATGTGCACGCACGCACACACCCACACACACACACGAATTATACAAAATTTATTCAAAACATGTTCTGAAGAGAATAATCTGAATGTGTAGGAACTATGCTTGTGTATGTACAATATTTACAAATGATATATATATATACAAGCCATAAATTGTTAGAAAGAAAAAGCATTCTGCTGACAAAGCTTCAAAATTTTTTTTTTTTTTAAATATATGTGTGTATCATCACAAAACCATTCATATTTTTAACACAATCTAAGAGGCTCAAATGCTGGATTCTTCCACATTTTTAACCAACCACAGAAAATGATGATATTGGTACAAGTAATTCATATCATTCCACAACTGACATTTTCTGATTGTTTTACAATAAACAAAAACAAGAAATGATGGGAAAAGCTATTGCATTACAGTAATTAATATGGAAGAAACTACACGCAACAACAATTCCTATTTATGTAAAGAATATGAAGATATTTACATAAATCTGAAAAGCATGATAATGCCAAAAGTGTTTTGTTCATACATTAGTGCACAAACTAATTTCCAGAATACTTGGCATATACATAATACTTCATATGTAAAGCATTAGTCATTCTGTGGCAAATCTTGGAAACCAAGATAGTTATGTTTCACTTAATTTCTTGTGAATTTATTTCGAAAGTTACATTCTAAATAAACAGAAAACTTTAAATAGGTAGCAAATGCCCTGTAATTTCTGGGATTTTTCCCAAAATAAATACAGGTTATTAAAGCTACATACTTCAGGTGCATTATATTTGTAACAATACACAAAAAAAAAATTTGCAAAGTTTTGAAATGACTAAAGCAAATATATTTTTTAAAATTAAATTACCCTTCCACCAGAATAATCAAAAGCAGAGTGAGCAGCAGCACAGGGAAGTTGGAAGTTGCACACAAACAGGGATTTCAACAAAAGGGCCATCCAAAATCTTTCAGTAAAATAAGGTCAGATATAAGCACCATAAATTTGCAATCAACGAATTATTATTGCAATACAAATAGAAGACAAAACTTTAGAAAATGGAAGGTTGTTTTAAAACAGTCACCTGCTAATACCTAATAAACTGATTTGCAATTAACAGTGGTAAACAAAAAGTTAATTTGTTTAATTGCAACATCAAGGTTTCTGTTTAAGTGGAACCATTTAATAATTTCTAGTTAATGCCACCTTTTATTAAGCCTGCACAAGTACAGCTTATCTGTGTAATCATGAAGGAAGAGATTAGGCCATTTATCCACAATAAAACCTGGTTGACTTGTATATGTAGCACATTAAGAAATAATGTGATTATAAGTCAAAAGAAAAAAACAATTTGAATGTTAAGCTAAGATATCTGTAATAGCAAAAAAGTCACTAATAAATTATCAGAATACAGGACATTCAATTTTTAAACTAAATGCTATCTGTGCCAATTAACCCTCAAGACAATGAAGGCAAAAAAATCATCTTCTTGTTGCTCAAATCAGCAGTATTTGCTCTCAACCAGGATGCCCATTCTCTTAATACATTTACATAAAAACTCCAACAAAAATGGATATAAAAGTTGCATGTTTCCAGTAATAGAACAATTTCAAATTAAAATATTCCTCAAAATTAAAGCAAACTCAAAACAAAGTTGTATTGAAAGCAAATTTAATAATGCTTTTAGAATGTATGGGTGTCAAAATACCCAACTAAATGAACATTAATGTTTATCAAGTTAAATTAATTTAAGAAAAAAGCGCACAAAGTTTAAAAATTGCAACTAGGGCATGGTTATGATTAATCATTGTTTTGAATTGAATCATTAATCGAAAAAAACAAAAGTTTTTCCCATAAGTTCATCCTAAAACCTGCCAAACTCAAATAGTCCTCTAAGATTGAGGCCACAAAGATTCAGATAGCAAAACTGGTCAATAAACATCATATTTAAAAGCAAAATTTTTAAAGGTTTTGTCAGACTTGTATAGTCAGTTCTTCTGACTACAGCAATGCTTGCTTAAAAGTTGATGAAAGGTTAGAGAAGTACCACTTGTTAATAGGTTTGCTGCCAAAAATTGTATCACATCCGTTATACTTTGCTGGCACCATATTTGTTACATGATGCATCTCACTACAAGTGTTGCAATCTTTTACCAAAGTTTTGCGATGACATCAATGGAATTTGTGATTGATTGTCACACATCTACCTGAGAGATAAATGGAGTATACAGTTATATACATAAGCTTCATGTATGGCTGTATGCTGAAATCCACATTCAAATTTTGGAAACTGAGTAAAATTTGTATTGCATAATTTTTTTTTTAGATTTTAAGAAAAACAATGTAAAAGATGAATTAAGAATGGATTACATCCCAAAGAAAAATACTCAGAAATTTGGAAGGATTCCCCTACCAATCAAAGAAGTTTAACTATGGTGAAATGCACATTAAGAAACAACCTTCAAATTCAAAGCCCATCTATCAGTGTCAACATTTTAAAATAATCTCGAGTGCAAGCTCAGTTTGAAGATTGGTCTCACCACCACTCCAAATCTGGTGACACCTAGCCTTCCTCAGAATTAGTCCGTGTCAATTTGACTACAAAATCAAGAATGGGCAAGAGGTCCATGGATTGAAGATGACTTAAAAAGAAAGACATCTGGATTAAAAAAACCATATTTTTTGGATAACAGCTTAAAGAAATGAAGGTTAAACTCAAGCAAGAGAAGAAAGCTGGTGAGAGATTCTCTTCGTCAATGGATGAATGGGCCTCAAAATGAAATAAGGTACATGCTTTAGCATGGTCAGAGTTAATGGCACTATGGCAGCTACCAAGCCATTTGGACTTGAAAGAGGACTTTGTTGTTGTCACTGATGGTGGTTCTGTGATGAAGTCGGTTGACAGTATGAGCCAACAGATTCACCAAGGTAATAGGATTCATCTGACTGTTATTGTCCTTCAAAAAAAAAACACGATAAAGTTGATGAGGAAAAAGAAATTGAGAAAGCTACAAATGAATCAAGAGTCAGATGCTGCTGAAGAGAAGATGGAATGAAGACTGAAATTAAAATGTCCCAGATGAGAACATTTAATTTGTAGATGATATGAGTTGTGATTGAAAAACTTAGATGCATTTTTTCACAAATCTCCAGAAACTATGCTCATAATGCTTAAGAGGATCTTGGAATTGAAAAGTTGTTACAGCTGCCATTGACCCTTTTCCCTCTGAATAAGAGAAAGCTCATTTCAGAAATTGTCAAAATCTTAGAAGTTGAGAGACTAACTTGATCAAGGCTGAAAAAAAAAAACTGAGTTTTGCTGAGTAAAGTCAAATAAACAGAAAAGCATGACAGCATCCAAGAAATGCAAATCTTCCTGGCTTCTTATACTATTTGAAGGACTCAACCTTTTCATCCCCCATCCATCTAGGAATAAAAGTGCCAAGACAGCCAAAGCAATTCATATTCACCTATTCCAAAACCATAACAAGAATGAGGTTGACAAAAATAGAGAATCAAAATGTTGATGAAACAAAAACACCGGAGTAACTGAGCAAGATAAAAGAACAAAAACAAGAGTACTAGGTCTCGATTCTTCACCCCAAGAAATCTGTGTGTTTAAAAGAGAAACAAACAGCTGTTCTGGAAAGCTACAAGAAATACCCAAATTCATTGGAGAAGGTATTCAATGCCATAATGATAATACCTCCAATTTCTGCAGAAGCAAAAATAGGTTTTGGTGAAATTGGCCCTTTTGTTCTCTCTTTGGTCTTATCTCACAACAGAAATAATAAAGCTATTCACCTACCCTTTTCAGAAATATTTAATTTTTAATTAGAAAATTTAATCATTCATCAGTTCCCTCCCAAAATGATTAAGTAACCACGCTCTAGTTGTAACCACAAACTTCGTTACAAGAAAATCAAAAGCAAAACAGATAAAAAAATAAAAGTGCTCATGGTTTTTCTCACCTGACACGCAAGGAAGTCAATGTAAAACAGCATATTTTAAACTGCTCTTTTAAATAGGTTAACATATAAAAAAATCTGTTATATCAACCTGGAAGCTTAGTTACATTCTTTTTCACAACAACAAATTGCTCAGGAAGAAATAGACAAAGACTTCAGCAATAAATGTCTCAATACCATAAAAGGCACCAAGAATGCGGACTTGTCTGAAAAACGTGGAATATCAGTAGAGATAAAAAAGGAAGATATATTTTGATTGAGAGCACATTCAATCTAATTTTGTAATTTTCTTGACTGTTTCACTAGCACACTGTTAGTGATGAAAAAGGTTTGTGTTAGTACTAAAATCTTTAATAACATGGTATCTGAAAATGTTGCCATAAAACCTTATATTTATATATTTATTTTCCATTTTGATTAAGATCTGCACATTATATGCAGCTTGTATTACATATGGTCAGACTGACTAAAAATATATATGCCCAAACAAAAATATACTGGAAACTCACATCTACTAAGCCCAAGAGTATTTTCCTACTATTTAGGTAAAACTAAACCAAAAGCCACCATAATTAAAGATTTCTTCACCTAAATAAGTTTCCAATTTCAAATTTCAATAATAAAAACAATTTGAGGAAAAGGGAGTTTACTAAGTAACAATAATAATAAAAGTACTTACATTTCTTTTAGGAGATTAGAAATAAATTCCAAAAGTATTTTGGGAAATAAGCTGAAAGTGAAAATGCTGTTGCTTTGCCAACACACAAATTAGCAATTTTAGCCTTTAAAGCAAGATTGGCATTAAAATACTGTAATCTCCAGACTTTTACACCAATATTTACTGCTGAGCAATACGCAGGCAGGCATCATTATACATATGCAGTATTATACAGTTGATTTAATGAATCAATTTTGTAATTTTTTCTCTGTTTTGCTAGTTTTAATAAAAACAGAAATTGATTTTTTTCCTAAAAAGTGGTCCTTTTGAGACTGTTTTAAATGTTTCTAGTTATGGTGGATAAAGTTTTATATACAGAACTAAAAAAGTTTTTCTTTTAAGCACGTAAGAAACACAAACAAGCAGGCTGAACACTACAGACAACAGGGAAAGAACCTACTACAACTTTCTGATTATAACAACAGAGAAAAGACCCATCAAGAATGAAATTGTTGAGCAAAAGAAACTGCCATGGCTATATTTAAAATAGCCTGAACCCATCAGGATTTAGTAGCAAGAATGTGCACTATATTAATCCTCGACTGTTTAGAACAGCTAAATCCAGCTTTTTAAACAGCCATTCAAATAATGACAAATCATTTAATGATCCCTTCCATTCATACAATGGATACATAAGCAAGTGAATGATGGTCCACATTATCCCTTTATCTGGCTACTTATAGTTTCTTTTTCCTGCAAAAGTGAATTTACTAGTCAAGCTACTTGTGACCAACTTCAATTACATTGTGTTATAAATCTACGTTATCATTTTCATGATGGAATCCAACACTGAAACCTTTCCTTGTGGCAATGTAGAAACCTAAAGTGTGCACACCTCAGATATCTCATTCGGCATTTAGATGGTCGGATGCAGTGTTTGAGTGAATTAGTCAAGTGGAGTGACAGCCAATCAACATGCAGGCATTTCTGCAGTTTGTCAACCGAAAATAATGTCAGTGATACCGCCAACCAAGTGAATTTCTTCCATATAGCAACCACTGCTCCAAGAGATGCCAACACCTGGTATCACATTGGTATCCAGTCTGTACCATCCATTAAAAATTTGGTTGTTTTATTCGACATTTGACTTTCTGCATTATAAATTGAATTTTTCCTTTCATTTTCTGGACATATTTCCTTTTAAAATTGGATTCCTGTGTCCTAAGCTCTCTGTGATATTTAAAACATTAAGATGATTTCTTAATGTTAGTGCATATAAATATTGCATTTCCTGAATGGGAGAAGGCTAAGCTAATGTCTCAAAATGAATATTCTGAAAAAATTGAAAATATTTTGCAACAAAATAAAAGTTCATTTAGGGTACTTATTTTTAAATTGGTTATTTTAAAATTTTAATGAGGGTGCAATTCCATTTCAATAAGTAAAACAAATAGTTATGACATTTATTTTTTAATTGCTGAGGTAATTTTAGTGGACATCTAGAAATTTCTGTACATATCAGCTGCTTATCATTTTTTAAAACTTTAATATTTTTAAGTTAAACTTTACCCAGATGATATAACAGTAATAGAAACCTACATCTCAGTAACAGTAAATATACCAGACAACTGGTCACATTTTAAAATTGCAATGCAGTAATTTCATTTTGAAAAATAACCTTGATATAAGTAATGAAGGTATTAGTAGCACCAGTCATTGGATATTCAAATAGCTTAATATTTACAGTTTGAAATCAAAAAGCTAACCATTATCAAAGTTCCAAGTGTAATTTATAACAGTTGTCATTAAAATAAGCAAATATCATAATATAGATTGGCGGTTAAATTATAATGTAGAATTTGTCACAACTTACAATAAGTTGCATGTAAAATAAGCAGAATATATAGTTATTGCAAAAAGTACTGACTAAAAGCAATTTCTTTTAAATATTTTCAATCATACAAGCACTAATCACTTACCCCAAAGCTACTCACAATTCATAATAAACTCTACTGGTTAACTGAATGTCATATCAGAATTATTGCATCAGAAGTGTTATACAGTAATATGGCAACATGTTGTTGTTGTTGTTGTGTGTAAAAAAATAAGTTAGAGTTTGTTATAAATCCTCAATATCATTAACTTTAATTCTTTCCTCACAACAGAAAATTCAGTGCCACTTTTTTAATGCATTCATGAACACAAACTCAAAACTTCACAATTATTTAAAATAGGCTACAAAATTCAAAACAGAAGTTACATATTTGTATCTCTTTTTATAAACATTATGCACAGACATCCAGAAATTCAATAGCAGACATTAAAATCATTGTTAATACAAGTATAATTATTATTTTGGTTTTATCCTGTTAAAATCTTTAAGTTTAAAAAAATCAGTCAGTTTTGTCAGTCATCTTAAAAAAAAAAAAAACAAACTAAATAAAACACATGAACATGATTGGTTTCCCTCTATTACATGAAATTTCCTTTTAATTTAAAATTATACAGAAAAGGCACAAATCTCCCAAAATAAATAGTTAATTTCAGCAGAAAGAGTGAATATTTTCAATAAGGATTACCAATTTCCTCTCTGTCCAGAAATATCAGTCAGCAGCTATGTATGGATTTTCCTCAATTCTACTAGTTTTTCAGCAGGGGCTTCACGCCATAACTGAACAGAGCTCGAGGATGGACTTGCTAGTTAAAACAGTGAATAACATCAAAGTACTGGCTACCATTCTGGTTCTTGACCCACACAGGTGAATTAGGTGATGTTTGACATACGAATAAATAGTCATATATCACAAAATAGCAAATATTATTATTTACTCTGTTGGGTAGAACCCTATCAAAAAATTGTAAAATGCAGCTGCTAGTTTGTGCTTTGAATCAAACTGTAAAATAAGGTGTCAAGCACCTTTCAATACATATTTAAAACATAAGCTTTCATATACTGTAATATGACAGGTGCATATGATGCTGAAATTCCCTTAAAGAAACATTCTAAAATCTCACTTGCCACTTTAATATATTTCCAATACTTCTGAGTGATATACTCACCTTTTTTAATGGAGGCTTTACAGCAGCATTTTTTTTAATTAACAAAAAAGCACACTAACAAAACGTGGAATTTTCAAATGGCAATGCATTTAATCAACCTACAAAGAAAACAATGAAACCAAGAGAAATCGTCAAGATTATGCAACGTGCGTGTAACTTAAGACGAGAATGAAAACTATGCACATACTGTGGTAAATAATTAACTAGATATCAGCTTAGAGAGCATATCAGGGATAGAAAATCAAACCTCTTAAAATTTTTTTATAACTGAAAACCAGTATTTACTGATCATACTTTAAATGCACGTCAGAAATCTAATGAAAGATCCACAGAATCAACTTTGCAATAGAATTAAATAATTACAATAGCAATCTAAGCGAATGTGATTATGAACAGTAAATATCATGTGTTTTTGCTGTGTCTTTCCATTAGCAAAACCATGAACAGTGCTGAAGCAAAAGGGAGATTTATATTACGCCAGCGATAGTAAAGTAAAAAATTTGTTTTTTTTAAAAAAAATAATCAGTTTTTAAAGTAAAAGGAAATGGAAAAATGGTTATCTCTAAAACACTACCAAAAAAAACAAAACAAAACAAAAACTGATGAAAAACCATTATAAATGGGTCACTGTGAAAACGAGTGGAATCAGCTGCTTGTTTTGGCACTTAAAAATTGTCAATGTCAAAAGCACCTAGAGGCTGAAGGAAAGACAACAACTTTGGAATATGTAGGTGGTAACTGATCTGGTGCACACTGGCATTTATAGAGTACATCAGACCAACTTAATTTTTTTTAAAACAGAGAAAATTTAGCAAGTTTTGCAGTTTGGTAGAATGATAAAAAAAGAAAAGAAAAGTCATTCAATTAGTACAAGGCAGAACTATGGAGATGTGCACTTCCATAGAAAAATCTGTAATGGCCACAGATAACACACAACCTTGATAGACTTTTACCTGTCAAATACAATGGAATGGACTTAAAATTCAAAATATAATTTAAACAAAGAGATTTTTATAAATACAAATCAAGAATATATTCGTAAGCAAACAACAGCTTTAATAATCTATGTAAATGAATGTAGTTTTTTTTGTTTTAATTAAAAGTTTACACAGAAATACTTAGAAAACCTTCAAATCACCTGTGAAATATAGATTCTTAATTATGACTAGATTCAATGGCATGAGTTTTGTAATGATTTCAAGTTGTTCATTTTGGATTGTATCAGAAGAGCAAACACAAACTTACTGCCAGCCTCAGGCAGATTTTAGCTTTCATTCTGACTTTCTGACAATGTTTCAGAGATTAAACTGGTGTATGTTCATCTGGATTTGTTGAGGTCTTGAACAACAAATCAATCTCCTCATTCTCATCATACTGTTTACAAGTATTTAGGTTTTCAAAAGACGGTTGATTTCTATCATCAATATTTGGCACCAGACTCTTCATTAAAGTACTGTGTCGTGAAGACAAAGAATCGTTCTGTACAAACTCACTGCCATTTTCCGAATGATTTTGAGCAATGTGTTTTTGTAGACCTGTAAAAAACCACGAAACAAATGGACAATAAGGACATTTTTTATATTTTAGGAACAAATGCTCTCGCCAAATGTGTATCTTTGAATTTACAAAACAAGAGTCAGATCTGTTGCAAAAGGGACACACAAAAAAGTCAGACTTATTTTTAGTAATTAACTCTTCAATGACAGAGATTTGTTCATCTGTTATATTGTTTCGGTGCTGTTCAGCATGTTCTGACACTACATGACGCAACATGCTGTGTTGGAACCAAGCCATAAAATCACAATACTGACATTTTTGTGGCTCTACATGCATGTGGTCACGCCATATATGACAAGCAATGTCTATGCTAGATTGTGTTGAATGGGAGCAGGACACACAATAAAAAGTGCCAGATTTGGTTGAAAACGAGTTCTTAAGCATATTTTTCATTTGCATATCAAAAATGGAAACTGTAGGAACATCTAAAGACTTCATTTCCTTTTCAGATTCTTTCTGAAGCTGGTTAGTATCTTTGAAGTGTTTTGTTTCGATAAAGTCATCCACTTTATTACTACAATGTGAAGAATTATACTTGGATTCTGACTTCCCATTGTGAAAAGTATCAACGTGCAATGATATTACTGACTTGTAATGACTGCTGATCGAACACGCTGAACACTTAAAAAGACCACTTTTCAATTTTACAGATTTCTGAAGCTTTCTCTTCTTTTTAAAGCCAACAGCAGGAGTGTTGTCAACACGCTTTTTCCTGATAAGTTTTCTATTGCTTATTTTCTTTCCAAGCCTGACCGAGAAAGGCAGATTTTTAAATCTTTTTGCTGTACTTTTTTTTGTGTTATCTATACTATCATCCATACTTTCAGAATGCAAAACTACTTTATCTAATACAGCTAACCTTCTTTTTGAATAGCAATTTGTTTCATTTAATGTTTCTTCTTTTAATTTTTTTCTTTTCTTTGTAATTTTTGAACAAATGTTTCTTTTATCTTTGCTTCCACCAGGTGTTTCTGCTTTATTGTCAGACTGTTCAAAGTCTGACAGTTTAGAAATAAACTCAGATTCTTTTTCACTGGCAGAATCATTATTCTGTGCTAGACTTTTAACGCCACCACTTTCCAATTTACTGCTATTTGTCCTTGCTGTTTCGCATCTTTTGAGACTTCTGCTCTTTTCAGGTATTCCAAGACATTCACGATTATTAAGTTTTTCAACAGATTCAGCCAAATCTGACAATGGCAATGTATCAGAAATCAGTGGCAAGTCCCTGTGATGTTTCCAGCAATGCTTCTTGATATCAAGTTCAGAATATGTGTGTGTCGTGCAATAACAACATTTCCAGAGTGGTGTTTTTAAGTGGTTTTTCAATATGTGAAAATGTATGGAATATAGAGCTTTTGTAAAGTGCGAGCAATACATACACTTTTTCTTTTTTCCTCCCAAATACAATTTATGCAAAACAGAATCTAGTAAAGATCCTCCAAGTTTTATTCTCTCCTTTTTTTTCTGATCATTGATACAGTGTTCTTTATCTGTAGTTGTATTGTAACCTTGATATTTATTTTGGCACTCAGATACAATCTGACATTTATTTGCATCACTGAAAAGGGTTTCAGCAAGAACAGAATTTGTAGCGTCTTTGGAGCAATCATCTTCGCTTGAAGCAAGCATTTTTATTTTATCACCTGCAACAAGTGTTTCTTGAATATTGAAAAATATTGGAATATCAGAACCCAATAGGTAAAGTCTACTGGCACTTTTTAAGCCAGATTCAGCTTCTTCAAAATTGAGAGGTGCAAATTTCTTTTCAGAGCCTTGAATACAAGTTTCTTTATTCTGATGAACTATCTTGTAATGTTCATTTACAAGTGATTCTGAAGTACATATCAGGTTGCAATGTGCACATGAATAAACTTGCAAGCACTGACAGATTTCGTTTTCTGTTTCTTTTTTATCCATCTTATTACACCTTTTGCAAGAATACACAGTTTGCTTAATGCCTCTACAACCATTAGTCTTGTTTGATTCAAGTTTATCAGATGTCTTCACTGCATTATCTGCAATAGAAGTTTTGGTGTTATCCTTTTGTTCACTTTCTGAATTCAACTGCACAACTTCACATGCTGCTATTTTTTCAACTGACACACTGTCACTTTCTTCTGTAGTTTTCAATATTTCAAAATCCATACATTCAGCACTGGTCATATTAGTTTGATGGCAATTCCCAGAAGTGCTATCTATCACTATTTCTTTTTTCTGATTTACAACTTTCATAGCAGGATCAGTTGTATTTGCTTTCTTTTCTAAAGCACTTTCATCTTCAGTTTGAGAGTTCTCTTCACATTTTTTAAATGAAATGTTTCTGTTAATTGCTAATCTCAATAAAGGAAAATTTGAACCTGTTGATTCTTGTTTATTTCTAGCTTTCAGTTCTTTTATTGGTCTTTCAGAATTAACAGAACATGAGACCAAAACAGAATTTTTAGTTGCATCATCATCATCTTTTTGTTCTTCATTGTTTTTACTGTTTTCAGTGTGAGGTAAAACTTTAGGGCTGAAGAGATCTTTTGTTTTTTGTTTGCAAATAATTTGACTTGAGACTATGATCCGTTTTGCTCTTCCATGATGCAAGTCTATAATATGACAAAGCACTTTCTTTCTGTTTCTGTCTTTTACTGAACAATAGGGGCACTGAACAATTTTTAATAAATTTGAATGCAAATGATGCAACAGTGTCCTTGGTTCCAAAAATATCATGTGGCAATATGCACAACAGTATGAAGACTCATCTTTATGAAGACTAAGTATGTGATTTTTAAATTCATGTATTAAGTTTGTTCCAAACTGACAGCCTGCAAAAGTGCATTTAAATAGCAGAAATAGTTTTTTATTTATATGAATATTCATATGCTCCAAAAGATTTTTTTTGCTAAAACTTTTCAGATGACAATGGGCACATGGATAAAGAGTAGCTGCAGTGTGCAAGTTTTCTAGATGTGACCTAAAATTAGACAAATCCATACTTGAAAAGCTGCATTCAGTAAATCCACAAACATAAAATGTTCCTTCCTGATGTACTATGCTTTCTTCTGAATAAGAATTCTGAGCTATGTCAATGTTTATGTCATCTACTATTGACTTGTCATGCTCTGTCAATTCTGTATTTCTTATTTTTTGTAATCTATTTTGATCATACTGCCTAACTGAAAGTTTCATGCTCTCTTCCTTTCTGCATTGTGGCTGTGATTTACTATCATCATTTGTAGCTTGTTTAATTAAATAATCACTCTGAGATCTTTGTTTTAATGCATTCTGATTTCCACTAATTAGCTGAGACATAACACGAGCAACCACAGGACAATACCTTTTTTTGTCACTACAATCCAACCGTATGCATTCTTTTGTCAGAGAATGAAAATGCCACCAAATGTGAAATTGAAATGTATTTTTTTCATTACATATCTTTTTACAATAAAGGCAAACATACCTCTCATCTATTAAAGCAAAATGTAGTTTCTTTTCATTGCAACAGTGTGTTTTCTGGCTATTATTTGATGAGTGAGAGTTGGTTTCCATATTTCTTTCATTTACATGCAAAGGCAAAACCATATCAGCATCTCTTTCATTTGCTTCTACAGTTACTTTCTCTGTTAAAGTATTTCCTGTTAATTGACTAACAACAGTATTACACTTGTTTTCTGCCCCAATATGTTTAAGTTCATCAGCCGTAACATTTTTATTTTGATTCAGCACCACGTTTTGAAAGATTGATTTTTCTTTTTTTCTATCAATTTTCTCTACCCTTTTATTGATTTGTATTTCATTTGAATCAGCTGGAATCTGCTTAGAACAAGTCATTACTAATGAACTACTAGGAACCTCTCTTTCAGAATCTGAACTGTCACTTGATAAATCAATAACTGTATCATTCTCACTCAAACCCTTTTCTTTTCTATATTCACAATAAGCTTTTGAATTTCTTTTAGGTAGAATTTTTGAACTTTCTATTAAATTACTTTCATTCAAGTTTGAAACTGCTTTGTGTGAGATATTTATATCACTGTTTTTTTTTTGTACAATCGTTGTGTCACTTTCTGGATAATTTTCTCCATGAATGGCCTCTCTATTTTTACCAAAAACAGCTTCCAATAAATTTGTATTAGACTGAACTTGATTCGTTCGAAAGGATCTTCTTTTAGTAAAAGAAAACATTTCAGCATTTGTAGAAACTAAGTTCTCCAAATTATTCAACTGCTGAATATTTGTCACTGAAGATTCTTTGTTTGGCATTCCAGTTTTGCTAAGCACCATGTTCATTATGGTAGTCACAGTTGGACAAATATCTATGTCATCCTGCTTACCACTGCAACCATGACATGAGTTCATAGAAGAATGAAAATGCAACCATACATGCTGTTGAAAATTTTTTTTGTTTTTGAAATTTTGCAAACAGCGTAAACAAAAGAATTCATCATTTACATATATAAATGCTGTTTTGGGGTTTGTAAAATCTTTGTCATTTACAGGCTGAGAAAGAGGCAAAGGAACTTTTGAGGAGACATTATTTACAGGTAATGTTAAATATGGAATGATACCAGGAACAGAAACAAGAGAATTAGGTGCAACAGCATTTTGGGATCCATTCAATGGACTTGTTAAAGATGGCACAGTTGATGTGCCATTTCCAGTCTGAGTAGAATTGTTCAAGTTGAGTATAAGAGGGACTGTAATTAATGTTTGCTGATTCTGATTTGTTAAAAATGACTGAGCACCAGGATATGAAACGTTGTTTTGCAAAGCAGCAACAGAAGTCTGTTGGGTCTGATTGATCAGCAAAGTAGGTGTCTGATTTTGTAAGTCCATGTTAGAACAAACAGCAATACCAGTCTGATTGTTCTGAGTCAACAGTAAATCAGTTATGTTACCAATATTCATAATCTTTTAGTATTTTTAAAGAAAAAATTAGATATCTGCTCATGGCCTCAAAAATGTGACAAAAATTTAAGCAGATGATCTTTTTCTATGATGTAACAGCAGTTTTCTCCTTTAAAAAACCTGAAAGAAAAAAATGGAGAATTTAGTTTACAAATTTAATGCTTATATTTTGTAATTGCATAAATGCTTTTTTGTGCACACGACTATACAATTTAACCCCCCCAAAAAAACTAATCATATATACAGCAATACCCCATTTAGCACTCAGGTTGCATACCTGAAAAAGCTCTATAAGGGGTCATTATACCATTGTATGTGAGGAGATGCATTGTTATTTTTTTTTTACCTATGAGCAACACATGAGGGCTTCTTTAGAAAATTGGTTAACAGAGTACTACAGTATTATTTATTAAATAATAAATCAGCATACCAATACAATACAATAAGACTTTGCAAAAAGTAAAATGATAAAACAAACTACTACTGGAAAGATGAGCCAGCTTCCATTTGTAGAGCATTTCTCTGTAGTAGAAGATGCCATTCATCACAATTCTATTCACTGTGCAGCTGAGCTTCCAATCTGGCTCATTCTCAGTATAAATTTCCAGTGCTTCCGTAATATTATTGATCCCTCATCAATGCTGCAGTGTTGGCATCCTCATTGGTCAGGTTGTTCCTGTTAAACTGCAGTAATTCCTCCACATTATCAACATCAATGTCATCCATTCCTGTTTGGTTGGCAAGCTGAATAATGTCATTGATGACTAGGCTGGAGCCCCACGAAATCAATGCATATTTTAGGTCATAACTTTTGCCATGCACTGTTCATACTAGTAGTTAGTGGTGATGACTTCCTCCCAGGCTGCTCTGATATTATCGATGGCTTTCTTGATGTTATACATCTTTCAGAATTCCCTAACTGACTGCTTACCTTGACCACTAGTTGCCTCAACTAGCTGTTTGATGCTGTATTGAAGGTAGTATCGCTTATGGACCAAGGACATTGTGTTCAGCAGAAAGTACACCACTTCCACAGGTGTGCAAGTCCAGAGGTCATCAGGACTCTGTGAGTGGCTTGGGGCATTGTCAAGTACCAACAATGCTCTGGGCTCAAGGTTATGCCCTCACAGTAACACTTCACTGCTGAAAAATGTTGACTGTCACCCAGGCCTTTGTATTTGACTTCCAGATTACAGATAGATGCTCTTTATAATCCCCCTAATCATTTATGATGCTTCTGAATGGTATACAAGCATGGGTGGGTTTCAGTTTGGAATCTCCTGAAGCATTACATTCCAGTAGGAGTGAGAGGCAATCTCTGGCAGCCTTGAAACCTGATGCATGCTTTTCTTCTCAGGAGATAAAAGTGTGGGAAGACGTGTTCCCAAAAAAGGCCTATTTCAACTGCACTGTAGACATGCTGGGGAGGGTATTTTCCCTGCTCATTGATTGCCTTGTGTGTTAGAAAATTCGCTACCTGTAAACATCTCCATTAATGATCCCTCGCCTTCTAGCTCAGCTTAAAGACATATGGCACTGCATCTGATTTTCCACCCACATGCTTAGCCTGATCTCTATCTTCAACAAGCATAATTTTGTAGCAGTTAACTAAGTTGTGGTCTTGGCAGAAGCTTTAATTTTGTTTGAATTCTTCAAAATCATTCTAATGGTCAATGTAGTTAAGTTTAAAGTATGATCCACATCTGCCTGGTGCCAACCTGCTTCCATCCACTTCAGGCCATTCATGGATCTCTTTTCAGATATTATGGAGCTAAAACATGTTACACAATAACATAAAAACAAGGGAGGAATAGGAATAAGCATGACTGTATGCAAGCAGGCAAAATCTGTCAATGAAGGTAGCAAGCTCCGATTGACATATATATTGTTCCCATTGGCTATGCAAGTGTAAACAAAGACAACACGAGTCAGCAAGCTGTGAATATTCTGACTCATAACAGTTTACTTGCATTTTGAAAATTTTTTTTTTTGTTTTGGTAAAAAATTCTCAGGATCACAAGCACCATAATGAAATGGTACTATATGGAGTAGCACTAAGCATATCATTGCTGTAAAAACACAGACAGACAGAGTGAGTGTGAGTGTACTAGTGTTGAAATACCAACCACAAATTAATTTTTTTTTTCAAGTAATAATCAAATTTTCATCAACATTTCCATTTTCTTTTAACTTACCTCAAAATAGCTTTTCTTAAAAAAGAATTCTACAGAGAATACATCAATCAGAAAAAATAATTTTTTTTACTAAATTTTCAAAAAATAATAAGCAACTTTGCCATTGTAAACAAATATTTACATGCTAGAGTACTCTAAATTCAGTTGGCTGTGTATTAGCATATTTTCTTAGTGTTTAAAAGAAACTCTTGAAAATGGAAGTTTTTTTTATTAGAGGTCTTAAAAAGAATGCAATGAAATAATATGTATTACAGCACTGCTTGAGAAATAATTAGCTAAATAAGTTCTGTCTTTAGCTAAAATAAAGTAACCTAAAATTGATATAAATTGCAATGTAGTTCTTTTTTATTTACAAAGTTAAAAATGTAATATGGTCTGCATATATGTTATAATCAATCTCTGAAATTTCCCTTTTCATGAAATAGGCAAGTGCTATACTAGATTTACTAATATTTATTTCATTAGTCGGACAACCCATTTTCACATTTCATGGAGGATAGAACTTATAAATATTTTAAGTAAAAAAAAAAGAAAAAAGATACTATCTTAAACTTAAAATCAAATGGAATAGATAAAGCTAGTATTAGGCAATGATTTAACATATTAAAAGAGAAGAGAAATAAACCATAAATAGAGAGCTTTTCTTCAAAATTGTATACAATACCATTATTACCTCCATTCATTACACACTACATGTACTTTGTCAATTAATTGTTCTCTACATTTATACCTTTTTTGAATATGACATGCACTGAGGCATTTTAAACCAGCCTTCAGACAGGAGCACCATTTAGTAAGACAGAGACATTCCTACAAGAATACCTTAAGTAAAAATTTGTCCACCACAAAATCTAAGCACATGTTATCTCCTAGATGGTAAGCTGCTCTGGTGGAAACCTTCAGCTTGCAGACCATTAAACTAAATGAATTTCAACTGATTTTAAGCCACTTTTCCTTCAATGATTCCACTCTTGCATAACCAGACAGTTCAATTCTTAGTATAACTTGAACAATATTTGGTGAATTGCCTCTGTTATGAGCTATCATTCTGCTGGGCTGGTTTCTTCTTTGCCCACTTTGCAGGGTGTTCTGGATATGAGATTTACATGTTTGTTGATAGAAGATCCAAAGTGAGAATTATGCCCTTAGTGGCTCTACCACACAAATCCACTAAGTGGGGTAGGAGAACCTCCTCCAGCATGTTCTCTAACTTCACCATAACAGCTATCCATACCAAGATGGTTGAGATTCTGAATCTTCTTGTGGGTCATCGTCTTTCTATCATGACCATTTTCCACATGCAACATCAACATGATATTCAGAACTCCCTCTGTAGTTATCATATACTTGTCATGGTTCTTGGCTACTTAACACCACCTACCAGAAGACTACAATGGAGAAGTTTCCAGAATGTGGTAATCTTTTTTTTGAAAGATTTTTGCCAGTTTTTTTACAGCCTGAAGACATCGATAACATGCTGTTCATAATTAAAACTCCAAATGAACTGACAGGGAGGATATAATGCTTTTCATACTGCTAATGATACAGTAACTGAATCAGACAGTAAATGTCTTTATTTATTTACCTCAGTGTAGATCACATGAAATGTTTGCATGAACAAAATTTCACAGATAGTTGTGTGTTACATCCAGTTTATACTTTAAAACATTTTTTTTTAGATCTACCAATTTGACATCAAAAAAGCGAAAGCAACTTTCTTTTCTTTTACCTGAGGCACACTGCCTGTCTGTAAGCTAAAGTAATGAAATCAACTGATATAAATCTGAGCAACACTGGTAACCCCAGTAAACAGAAGATGACTGCTAGCAGTCTACTGTAGGTCATATATTAGTATGTGATTCTTTCATAACTTTAGTCAGTATGTTCATCAAACAAGTAAAATCCTAAGACACTTTCTAAATACAGTGGACCCTCCATTTAATGGACTAGGTGGTCTGTTAGATTGAGGACAAAAATCACATGGTACATGCAGTAATTAAAATTTTAAAAATATAGTCAAACTTTTAAACATTACATTTCAGTACTTACAAGTCATTCTGAATCACTATTGTGAACACCAACACCACTTGAATGCTGTTGAATGTACCATTTGTAAATAGCCTTTTATAATTTTGCAAATTAGGTTGCTTTATGTTTTTTTCTAAATGACACTACTTTCTGAGTTCACACCAAACTAAAGATTAAATTTTTTAAGCTTGTCTTTGCTTCGTTTTATGTCAGCTACTGTTTTACTATGCTGAACTCCTCTCATGAGCATAGCAATTGATATACCAGCCTCTATTTTCTTAATAACCTTTGATTTTTTCACAATAGTTAAGATTTTGCATTTCCTTTTCACCGATTTGTCTTAGAGACCACAAAAATTAATCATTTTGAGGAAGAATTCACAGCAGCTCTTGATTGTTTAGCTGCCAATATGGACAGAAAAAACATGGTGGCACCGGTATACTTTTCTACATATTAACGAATGAAATATTTAATCAAATTCTATATTCCTTCACATTTAGTAATTTGACTAGCACCAGTTTTAACCTTATAACAGTAAATCATAAATAATGATGATAAAAGAAATAAAAATTTAGTTAAAAGATCCAAACAGTCTTAATTGTTTAAATACATATGACAATTACACTACAAATCAATCTTCTATTTAATTTGTAAAAAGTCTGCATCTCAT
The DNA here is from genome assembly GCA_018389105.1 of Nautilus pompilius. Classification (NCBI taxonomy): domain Eukaryota; kingdom Metazoa; phylum Mollusca; class Cephalopoda; order Nautilida; family Nautilidae; genus Nautilus; species Nautilus pompilius. The sequence continues at coordinate 790,843 of JACATO010000598.1, read as the reverse complement.
AAACCAAACACTTTATGAAAAACATCAACTAAAGAAAAATATTAGCCAAAAATAGTTAGGAGTTTAATCCTTATAAAAAATCAAGTTCAAATTATGCATTTTTCTATTAATTTTGTTTTCATATTATACTAAAATTACAGATATGTTGTTTGTCCAATTATTATACTGATGCTATATGAAAGAGAGCAATTATCTTTCTTTTTTACAGTCAGACTTTATTTTAATTTATTAAAACTAGCCAGGTGTAGTTAACTTATTATATAGTGGTTACGAAGATTAAAGGATGCTGTAATTTGACACATTTAATTTCACCCAAAGAAACAAAATAACCAGAAATGATAGAAAACAATGCATTCCTTAGCTACATTAGCTCATGGATTTCATTACATATTAATGGAGAAATGATATCAAGTTTTTACCAGCACTCAATAAAGGAGGCTGGACTTTTTTTGGAAGAGGATACCTTTACAGACATATCTAAAAGGAAAAGGTCGCTTCAGGCTTCAAAGCAGCAAAGGATCACTTAACCTTTCTCCTTGGTATATCACTCAGAAAATCCAAGAACACTGAAAGGTTTCTTCCAAGGCTAATTTCCCTGTGGTATGGCAATCTAACCCTAAAGCCTGGATGACTAGGCCGTTATTCCAGGATTGGATCACCTTAAACTCCATAAAACAGTACTGTAGCAACAACCACCTTGATAACAGAGCCTTGCTCCCCCTCGATAACACCTCGCTCATCCTTTGAACATCAGGGACACGGTTGACAATGTTCGTGTCATGTGTTTTTGTCACCAAACACCACATTGTTGTTGCAGCTCATGGATCAGGGCATTATTGGCGCATTAAAGGTTTACTCCCTGCAGCATACCAAGAGCCAGCTCATCTCAGAGATGGACAGTGAGAACAACCCCACAATTCAGGAGTTTTAAGAGCTTATAACAAAGCGTATAGAGAACATTTGTGCCTTGTGGGATGAAATAACCCCCGCAACAATGAATTGAGTTTGGAAGATCTGGCGTGATATCCAGGTGCAGATTTTGAGGCTGGCAAACAGGAAGCTAGAATGGATGAAGTGGACCATGATCAAGTGGTTTAACTGCTGAAGTCTCATGGGGAAGATTTTACTAATGAAGACTTAATGCAGCCAGAATAACAAAGGGAAAGAGAGCAGCAAAAAGATGAGAACCCAATGTCTCCTCCAAAAGAGCTTACAACGAAACTATTCCCTGAGGCTTTCAACCACATCAAGGAAGGGCTCAATGTATCTTGGGACAACAACCCTAGTATGGAGCACAGCATCAATTGTAGCCACATAATTGAGGATGCTCTGCATTGCTATAAGGAGCTGTACCAGAAGAAAAAACAAGCTGCACAGACCACTCTTCTCAACAAGCAAAGAAATCTTGCCCGCCAAGCATCACCGTCTCAGTGACTTCTCTAATCAACACCCTGCACTTCTCAGGCCTCAACATGCACTACACTGATATTTTTGGAGAGTACAGTTTAGATAGTGAATGTTTTTCATTTATTTATTCATTCATACATACATTTATCTCTGTTCTGTATCATTTTATTTTGCTGTCTTTAGTATTTACTTTAGTTAGCTTAGGATGACTGAAAATTATCACCCAGGAATGCATCCTCAGTTTTTAACATTATGCCTATGGAAAAAACATTTTCGATTTACAATCAGGTTTTCAGGAACACATCTCAAATGTAAATCAAAGACTACTGGAATTCTGAACAATCAGGAAACTTTGAACAATGGCCAAAGGAATTATGCCAATCATACTTCCTACTTACCTCATTATATTACAACCACTATAGCATTTGGGTTGCACAGCACTGGCAGCAAAATAGGGTTCTCCTTGATGATCTCATACAGGTAACCTACAATCAGAGAAATCTAAACTAAGCAGACTATCATCAGAGAATACAATTAGCTAACACCAAACTCTTGTGCCAGCAATTTTTTGAAACTAAGCTCAAACATCCCTAGAATTTATTGCTTTGTATATTTGAATTTTGATAAGTTTAAAATAAATGCTAATAATTCATAAAAATCATTTCTATAAATATTTTATATACTAAAGCCAACAGATATAAAAATATATACAGAAATTGTTGAATGAAATGCCAGGAAACTAGTAACTTGTTAATTAAATGAATGTAATATTTAGCTAAAATGGTTTCAGATTGTTTTTGTTACTTAGTTCTTGTTGGGATATATCTTTCAATATCAGTGCTTTCTCATTAGTTTGGACATTCCATTAGCTTTTCAAAATATCTTTTTCTTCATTCTTAAGTAACTACCAAATTTATATTTTCTGTTTTTTGTAGAATGCTAGGATAAGCATATGCGCAAAAATTAAGAGATTCTACACTTCATTAATGCAGCAGCCATTACCTAAAAATAGAAGTATAACAGATATCACCATTGAAAATTGTATATCACATTCTCCGTTGTCGGCTTATCACATACCGAACTTACAACAAAATGGTAAATACAGGAAATGATTTTTTCTTCCCACTCAATCACTTAACCTTCCAATAATTTGACAAAAGTGTGTGATAAGCATTTTATGTCATTCTATGTTATGAGTTGATTTCTAATCTGATCTTTTATCTCTAATCTACCCCAGAAAAGTTGCAGCAATATATTGAGTTCAATCTTCAATATGGCACTATTGCTATTGCTTGATTTTACAAGATCTAATCCCAATCAAGAAAAAGCATAAGATACAGTACAGTTAGTTAAAAAAAATTTATTTATTTAGAGTTCAAGCTCAATAGTCATAATATGGCATTCTTGTCTGAAATTTTGAGAAAATAAATTTTCAATTTATATTACATTTTCTAATGCTTGATATAAATCATGCCTAAAATGCATTGCCACCAACTTTTACCTTTTGTTCCAATTTGGAAAAGTTATGAAAACCCTTGAATATCAGAATGTGCAAAAATTAAAAATTAAAAAAAGAAATTACAGCCATGCAAAGGTTTTCTCGCATGAATATTTTACAGACTAAGTCATAGTCATGTCATGTGTATTGGCTGATTCTCACATGTAACTCATAATACTATTGTTAAAATTTGTCTCTGATGTTTCCTGCATAAGGGTGGTGGTTTTGATGCATGTATACAGGTATAAGAAGCAGGCAAACTTTATTAACCACTCAGAAAAACAAAAACTGAATGCAAAGTCAACAACATTTGACAAGTGATTTTCATAGCGCAATTGGCATGCCTGAGATAAAAGCTAAACATGCAAACAATCAGTAAGGCAACTATACAAGGCAACCAGCAGAGTATAAGACAGGCTCCCTAGTGATTACCAAGGGCAACAGATTGTTACTACAACAGGTTCATTTTGAACAGAAGCAAAGGAAGAGAAAGACACCAATTATGTAGTATTTAGCTCATAGGTGATAGGCTTGATCTGATAAACCAATGTGATGTTCCCTAATGAATCAAAGTTTATCATGTCATACACCATTTTCAACAACAGATATAACCTTTATACACCATAGACAACCTTGGTAAAGAGTGCATAGTTCTGTAGTCAGTCATCCATTATAGAGTATTCCCTAACCTGCACCAGGAGGGACTTGTCACTTCAACTTTAGACTGAAGAATACCATGCCAGGAAGGTATACCAAATTCAGCCAACCTTAGCTGAGAATTAAACTTATGCCTTCCTGCAGTCTAGAGCTGGCCCACTAACTGCCAGAGTCAAGATTTAATTTTAAAAGAATAGTAGTATATTCCTGCAATGAAAGTTTCTCATGATCAGCATGGAAGATCAATGATGGTATGGGCAGACATTATGGAATGAGACAGAACTGAGCTACTCATCATTAGGGAACACATAGTAGGTATGTTCCACAGAGTCATATTCAATATATTGCCAATTGATCATTGTGCCATTTTTACAACGTTATGAGGAATTTTATCCAAGTTAAAAAATTGGAAATGCGTGCTGCTGAACATCTGAAACAAACACCCATGGAACTTGGGAACTATAATTATAATTGTCGAAATGTACAAGAATGCTAGATGGTCTACAGGTTATACTAGTGGTGGAATAAATATGCTTCAGTGGGACATAGTACATCATAAGAAGTGATTACTTTGGGTGCTTTATCGTTACGAGTTTGGAGTACAATAATATGACCAAACAATATATCTTAGATGGCTACCAATTCTTCACTAATAATCTCACCAAATATACATAATGAAATAAAAATGAATTTTCAAAGAAACTGTTTGACATTTTTTAAAATAGATTTTAAAGTCTTTGTAAACAATATATATATATTTCTTAGAAATTTTGACTAAATAAGTCAATGTTGAATAGTAAGATTTCTTTTTCTACATTACAAATAGCATTTAATTTACTTTTTGATTACCAGTTTCTTTTTTGGGAGAAACGAATTTTGACATCATTTGACTTTTTAACAGCTCTCGGCTCATAAGGCATAACGTGTCTGTGTGTCTGGAAATTTTTGCACATGGTTGAAAATTGATTTTTTATATATTTTGTCCTTTGAAGCTATTGCACATTAAATGACTAAGAGTTCCTTCTGCCAATTTGCTTTCCAATCAGTTGTAATTTTTTGCATATTAGAAAAGCTTTCCAGAAATATCTGCTAGCAATCAGGTTACTAAGGTGTATAATATTTTCAAACCAGTAGTTTTCTTTTAAAACCAGCACAGTCATTTGGCAAAACCGAATAATTCATTGTAACCAAACTCATTCAAACTCTAGTTTCTGACTATAATCTTACATCACAATTTTATTGTCTTAAAAACAAGTAGTGTCTGCATCTCCTCAAATCTTTGAATTGCAGAACTTCCAATTTTGTCCAAATATAACTGGTCTGATTTCAAATGGATCTTTAGTAGCATTAGTATGTGTCAGTTTTATATCCTTGTATATCAGCTCACTATCTGTATTCAGTACTTCAAGCAGGTCCACTAGTCCTGCTGTACAACCAGTGTGTTTATAGCTGAAAAAATAGGTTACCCCTTTAACTACAATGACATCTCAGTTGGAGATTATAATACTTCATGAAAAGACATGGATAACAAAATTGATATGAGATACTCTTTTATCTTAGCTTATGTAGTGGTTTCTTTGGTGGTTGCCAAAGATTCAAAATTATGTACAGTTACAGAACATAATTTAATACCTGGCATGCATTATTTTTGAAGAAAAAATAGTGAGTACCATGCAGCTTTTCTGACTTAGTAACGTGTTTCTAGAGTGTCTGCAAGTTCTTTCAAACATCTCAAAAGTTATGGAATATTGCTATACAAGTATACAAACACATTAGCATAGTAACTATTTCTTCTACATTAGTATCATGGAAAGCTTTTGCTGCCAGCTCAAGATGATTTAGAATTAAGTATATTATCATTCTTTAATAATGCTCACTCCTAGTCCATTCAGTTTTTTTTTTTTTTATTCGTGTGTGATACCTATTTCTCCGAATGCCTGGTATAGCACTTTCAACCTACTGACAGTGCCATTAGCTACATTCTTAATCCTAAAGAATCTGCATTTTTTAAACCCCAAATCATTAATAAAATATACACACATTAGATCCTTTTGTCACATTGCTATTTATTTCCTATTAATTTTGATTAAAATGTAAGAATATAAATGCAGACCCAAAAGTGACCATATCATTTGTACTATTCTATCTTTGCATACAGCAAATGTTTGAAAAGTGATTTCAATATGGGGTTGCAACAAAAATGCTGAATCTTCTTCAGAGAAGACAAATATGAGCATGCTATAAATATGCAATAATGTGGTAAAAATAATAAAGCTCTCCCAAGAGAGGTGTATCACATACTGAAGACATTTTGTAAAATCATTGGGAGAAATACAGGAGGTAGATACAGCTAATTGGAAGTACAGTCAACCCCCACGTAATCGCGGTTTGGCATTCGCGGAATTTTCCTTAGAACCTAACTAATAATTGTTCTTGGAAACCCCTGCATATTCGCGGAATTGCAAATATCTTCCGCGAATTTTTATGGCTTTTTTCGTGGCAATATATATTTTTTCACGCTTTTTAACACTAAATTATTAATAACAATATAAATTACTAATTTTGTAATATAAATACTAAAGTAAATTCGGCAAAATATCAATATAAAATAAACGCTATTGGCTGGAGGTTTGAAAGTAGCCAATCCGAGAGCGTTATTCATTTCTCCTTACTGCTGATTGGCTGCTGTCCATGAGGCGCTGTCTCAGGCAGATGCAGCCCAGCATCATCCCAGTTTACCGCATGTAGCTATCTCGAGTGTTTCGCTGAGTGTTGTATTTTTTATTAAATTATTATTATATATTTAATTATATATTTTTTATTATATTTTACATTATATTTTGACGTTTATAGGCATTTTTATGGACCACGTCCAATATTCTCGGTTTTTCACTCTTCGTGGGTGCTCTAGGAACGTAACCCCCCGCAAATACCAGGGGACAACTGTACATAGCAACAGAAGACAAAATACATAAAACAGTGAAAAGTGCACAGAAAAATGGCACAGGCAAAGGACCCTAACAAATATCAGGTTGGCATCATTAATAAAGTACCATACAAAATCCACCATGGCATTTGCTCCATTATTTCTTAGTTACAATCTTTATGCACTGCCCTTTAAATTTGGTTAAAAAATAATTTATAAAATACATCACAGAAAGAAACATGATGTTTTGAATTAAGAAGTACAAAGATGTTACTGTTTTTGGAGGGGAAAGTTCTTTTTTAATTCTCTGATGTTAAAAGAACAAAAGTTTTTAATGCTTGTGATACAGACTTTTAAAAAAAAAGACATTATATTAACAGTGCCAATATCTAGAATATAAAGCTGCCAATATTTGTCTTTTATCATGAGAGAAAGAAAAAATGGCAACAGCAGTTTCTGACAGGTTGTCTGACAACAAACATTAAATTACATGGTTACTAACTGATGTGGTTTATAGAACTCAAGTCTACTGCAAAAATTAAATACTGATACCAAAGAAACCTTAAATCACAAACAATGCATGTATAAAAAGTTGGCTTTAAATGTATTTAAGAAGTAGCCCTGTCCTAAATGAGTACAAGTTAACTAAACTTTTAAGATAATAATTTGAGTAAACAGACCTTAAGAATACACTGACTCATATAGTTTTAGCCAAAGAAACTGTAACAAGATTTCTATTGTATGCATGTTTAACAGTTATGCACAATTACTTTCATTGTTTAAGAGTGCATACAAAAATGTACCATAAAATCATTATCTCTAATGTTTTTGCAAAGAGCATATCCAGAAATGCACAATTTCCTTATGCTTTAAAAATTTACAGGAACTGTATATAAAACTACTACCACCACTAAACAATAATTGGTTTAAGCTGAAGCTACTAACAGAATTCAACCAACAATATACCAAATTCTAATGGCATATGAGAGCACAAAAAAGAGAGGCAAATCAATAACCTGTTTGCATTGCCACATGGTAGCAGCTGCAAACAGTCAAAGCAATGATCCATAAAAATTCCACAATGAAATATATAAACATCTGATGCACCAATCCAAAAAAACTTTAGTTCATTCAGATGTTTGGTGTCAGAACCAATAAGGAGTATATGAGCAAATTTGGATAAATGGACTTTTTACTGTACATTCTTTTTCTCAATGGCAGCAAAATACAACTTATTGCTAGTTACATGATAAAAGAGAAAATTACCAGTTAAAATATTGAGATGTCCCATTCTAAAACCAAAGATTGTATCATCATTAACTTAAATAATGTTACATGGCATGGCTATTTTACTTACTGAAACTTTAACTAATTATTGATTAAGAAAAGCTTTGCAGAGAATATGACTTCCATTTCTTAATAATTTTATAAGCTTGCCAAAGCGAAACTAAGTTAAATTTATGGGATTACAAAAGAAAACTGTTTCCACAGTTCCTGCTATATTAATTTGGTAAATCAATACATGAATATATGAGAGAAATTTATATAATTCAAACATGATTACGTATATACAGTCGACCCCCACGTAATCGCGGTTTGGCATTTGTGGCCCTGGTTATTCGTGGATTTTTCCTTAGAACCTAGGCAAATGCCTCAATACTTATCCTTCTACCACTGGGCCACGCTATAGGATGTTCAATGTATTACTAGAATTATTGACAGATTGGCAAAGATTCTGACATTTTTTTGTAAATTTGTAACCAATATTGTCACAACTGTGACAAAGTGGCCTAGAAGGCTCTCAACAGTAACACCAAGAAAAGAACATGCCATTTCTCACCGCATTTGCACTTACCATCAAGATTCTCAAGTTGGCATCATTCATCTAACAAAAATAAAAATTCAATATCATCTCTACCATCTTAAAGATTAGATTAGATTAGATAGACAGACAGATGGAGTTTTTGATGTCTATGTATCCAACAGGAATAAAATATCAAAAGACCTAGCCATAGAACTATCTGGAAAAACCCTCAAGTATTGACACCAAACTTTTCTCAAATGAGTCAAGGTTTCAGCAATGCACACCTGGAGATTGTGCCTGGACTTGGAGTAAAGCTAAAGAACAGTTTGCAGTCAAGTTTGAGAAAGGAATATCATGGCATTCGCTGCAATCTGACATGATGGAAAGAGAAAACTGGTTTGTTGAAGAATACTGTACCAAGCAGAATTGAGACAGTCTTTGTTATTCAGCAACCATGAGACTGGGCAGGAGCCAGTTACTCAAGACACTTCGATATTACACTCTTAAAAGATTTAAATTGCTGAAAAATTGATGAAGAACATTTCCTACTTATAATTATAGATAAAAACAATATTATGTTTAATGTTAACATCCAGGATACCAAGTGACACCTCCTGTATATGCTGGATGCAAGCGTTTTGGATGCCAGTTTCTAAAATATAGAATTGTATTGAGATATTTCACAGATTCCAACACTGATGTTCTGGATAACAAAGACTTTACTGTACACTGCGACTTTAACATCATCTTTCATTGTATTAACAAGACATACTGAAATTTTGGATGCCCATATTCTTCACAAGAAAGGCATTAACATTTCTTGAAAGGAAGACCACAGTCTTAAAAAAAAATAATCAAAGCACTCAACTTCTTCCTTGGGTCCCCAAGGCAATAACCTGATTGAGTACATGCAGAGGAATCTAGACCATTAGCTAAAAACAATTTGTCCATATCTCCCCAAAATGATAAAATGAACAGCAGGCTGTTAGACAATTCCATTAATTCAATGGAAAACAGGGTAGAGGCTCTGTACTGTAAAAAGTAGTGACATGCTTGTTTTAATTTCTTAGTTTCCACAAGTTAATAAACTGTAATAAAACAAATAATATTCCTTATGATTAATTCACCTAACCAGCAATACTAGTTTGGATCAAGACAAATTTTGATTTCTAGCCTAGAGATAACTATAGCCAACACCAAGAATTTAAAAAAAAAAAAAAAATTATTATAGTTCTAAAATTAGGCATAGAATACTAAACTAAACTGTATAATAGACATGCACGCAAGGTGAATATAAAGTTACTTCCAGTAGTCAGTTGCTAATAACTCCCAACCTATAACACATTAGCAAAATTAAGTGCACATACACAGGAGGTTATAAAAAATACACTTCCAGAGTTTGCAGATTTTGTCACTTGTAGGCACCACTTGTATATTTTTTAAACATATTAATGGGTTACATTTATTTTTTTTCTTTAAAAATTTGTTCCCAGCTAGCTTGCACAAACACACAAACATTATTTAATACTTCTAGTAGTAATTTAGTTTTAGTTGTACACAGTAATCATAGCTCATTATAAGTAACACTCCAGAAATTTAAGAAAAAAAATAAAAGAAAGGTAGTTGAAGTATTATAAAAATCAGAAAAACATGTTGTTTTATTAAAATTTAAGAAAAAAAATTCTGGATGATACACTATAATTTCAAACTAAAGGAAAAAAATATCATAATTAGTATTTTGGTAACTGGTAGCAATTTAATACAACTGGCCAATAACCAAATGACTATACTGAAAGTCAAATATATCAAAATTAACTTAGTCCAAAACAAAGTTTGTATTTTCCTTTGCTACAGTAAGCATTAAATATTTTTTAAAAATCTTCAGAACAACAAACATTCAACTCCAATAAACAAAAATATGTACATTTTATATTATATGCTGTTCACAGGTACTAAAGTAGAAGTGCTAGTAACTTGTTTCATGCATTAAAATGTTGATTTTTACTACTAGATTGAAGCTATCAAAATACTTACACCTAAATGCCCTCACAATGTAAGTAAAATGTGTTAGTCAATAACTTACAGCGGTGCGCAAAAGTCTTGCATAAAAATGACTAGACTAAGAAAATGGGTTCTTATTTTGTAGAAATTAGTAGTGTTTTCTGTTTTAATTGAAAGGTATCGGTGTCTTTAAACAATTTATAACACTAAGATCCATTTTGTAATTGCACAGTCAAAATTTAAATATTAATAAAATAATTTGCATGAAATCGGCATGTGCAAAAGTGTTGCATAAGCTACAAAAAATTGGAATATATATTTTGTGCTATAATAGTTTGGGATAGTAGAATATAAATATGAAAAACTGTCATTTTCCACTATTCTGATTCATTTTTGTTCAACATAGTGATGCCGAGAGCCCAATATTTGACCCCCAAATAGTGGGCCACAATCATTCGCACGAAAGATGGTGAAGCCGAGTGGGTCATTGCGAATCGTATCGGTTGCAATCAGTCGACGATATCTCGCACCCTGAAACGTTGGAAAGATGATGGGAGCCTAATTTTGAAACATAGAGCTGGCAGACCACGAAAAACAACGGCTCGACAGGATTGTCTGATTGCCCGCATGTTGATTCCGTACTTCCACTGACATCCAGACTGCCTTATCAAGGTGCCATGGGATCCAGTTGGCCTTTTGCACCATCAGACGGCGTTTGATCCACATGGGACTGTTCGGGCAATCAGCATAGAAGCCATTCATTAGTCTGGACAACCATCGAAAGCGACTGCAGTGGGCTCGCGACCATCTCCACTGGACCTTGGCCCAGGTGTATGTTCAGCAATCGGTGTCCGAGAAATACCATCCTAGTGCACTCGACCGACTCTGCAGGCAGGGAGAAATTCGGCCATGGTTTGGGGCTGTTTTCAATCATCCGGTGTCAGTCTGTTGCATCACATGGAGGGTTGAATGAATGCTCATGACTATGCTAAGATCATCTTGGACATTGTCGAACCATGTGTGTGTGACCACATGCCCCTGATGGCCATCTATCAGCAGGACAATGCCCCCATCCACACAGGTAGGAGTGTCAAGGCCTTGATGGCAGAGTTGCGAATCCCCCTCCTCAACTGGCCGGCTCAAAGCCCAGATCTCAATCCCATCGAAAACATTTGGCACTTGATTAAACTCAGCGTTAGTGCCAAAAAACCGAAAAATAAAACAGATTTGAAACGGAAAATCAAGGAAGCCTGGTTGGAGTTCAGTAGTGACAATTGTCAGTGTTTGGTAGCCAGCATACCTCGTCATTGTGAACAAGTTATCAAGAATTTCGGATATTCTACTCATTACTGATAGATCTGATCACTTTCTGCATAACTGGAATTGAATCTGAATTGATTAGATAGCTGTCTAGATTTTATGCAACACTTTTGCACACATTGATTTGATGCAAATGATTTTCTAAAAATTATAACTTTTCTCGCAATGAAACAATATGCTTGATATTGGAATAGATGCACAACAGTAATATAGAAATACTTTAATGAACAAGATTTGATAACTGCTTTTGACAAAATGCGAGCTAATTTACAGGAAAAATTATTTTTATGCAAGACTTTTGCACACCACTGTATTTTCAAAATATAAAATTTAATGATTTTATGAATTAGAAATTGACTAAAACTCTGAGATCTCATCTATACTGATACTAAGAGAATCAAAAAGTCAAAGTTGTGTACTAGAGATAGTCAGAAATTATTTCTAAAATATGAACTTGATTGAATGAATTAGAATTTAAACATTAAGATACTGATAAATTCACTGAATGCATCATTTACATCTGGAATGTTAATCACTTTCAATGATAATAATCATACAAGTGATCACGGAAATTTTTAAACAATATCTATTTTTAAAAAATGTATGCCGGTGCATTGCAATGAAACCAAAAACTTCTATATGCCAGTAACAAAAATTAAAATGTGCTAAAAATAAAAAGCAAATAAACAAATAGAATACTTAGATTTTTAAGTTTTCATTCAACTGGTAACAAAAATGTGTTCTTTCTATAACATGGCAAAGAGTGCTTATTACAAGTTTATTTAGTCTTTCTATCAATAAAAACACTAATATAATTATATATAAAATCAAAATTACCTTACTACCAATCTGCAAAAATTCTCCTTAACAGCCAATACATTTTTGAAGACTAGAATGCAGTCCAGAGATCTGTATTTACAGAAGCACAGATAAATTGTAAGTATTATAAAGAATATATTAATAAACTTATTTTCTCTTTACCACACAATAGTGGCGAGAATACTTTACAAATATGAAAGATTAGATAAATTAATTTTTTTGTACATATATAGAACACAAACACACATACAATGACCACCAAAAATGTTTGAAATGAGTTAGGAGATGGTTTTTACAAGTTTAATATTGTGCAATAGTGTCTGTCAGTAGCTTGTTGCAGCAATATAACGTGTGTCAATATACTGGTTTATCTCTTTTTTTTTTCTCTGTATTACAAATTTTTCTGTTTAAAAAGATGGGTGGTGATTGAAACAACACGCACAACCAATTTATAATCAAAGCTACAAAAGAGTTGCTGGTTTTTTTTTGGTATTTGTTATTTTTCCAAGTTGTATCAATTTGAAGACCAAAAATATAAAAGGCAGCTTCAGACTTTCTGAATGATATAAATTTTTTTTTAAAAAGTCCCATATTGCATTTCTAAACAATTTAAACTTAATAGATTCATGGTATGAAATTCTTTGACAAATTTACAGTACTGGTAGTAATTTTGGAAAGTGGAAAACTTAGTATAAAATGCAAATAATGTGATAGAATCACATCTCATGTGTAAAAATGAAATGTGCCACACCTGCAAAAGGATTGTAAAAGTATATATAGGTAGTGGTTTGGTGAATACTATGGCTCCTACAAAAGAAACATCTCATTTATAACAAATTTATAGAAATCAGTCTTTAATGGTGAAGGCTAATTCATGTAGCAGATTGCAACAGGATTTCATATTTCAGAAGCTATATGCAAGACCCTGAGAAGGATACATGAAACTTAATGATGACAATAGATATGGTCAAGAAATAAAGCCCAACTCTCCAAAAGTGATGTTAAGTACATCAGGGTTATGTCTTCTACACGACAGTTGATGAGTTAGTAGAGATCTCACAAATGACCCAGCTACAAGTATGGATGTTGATGTTTCTTTAAGACCAGAAAGAGACATATTAGCACAAAGTGGTTTCAATGGATGTGTAGCTGGTTGAAAACCTTTCCTGAGGAGACAACCAAACAACAAGACTGAAATTGGCAGCAGAAATAAAACAGTGGAATCAGCAAAATACATAAGATGGTGCACTTTATAGGTAAGTCCAAGTTTGGACTGTTTGGTAATAATCAGTGACAGCTTTTTTTGTTTTTTTTTTTTTAAAGCTAAGAGTTGGAAGCAGTATAATAGTCAGCATACAATAGCTACAGTGAAGTGTGGAAATAGATCAATACAAGTGTAGGGCTGCATATCAGCCAAGGGATACCAACTGCTGACAGATACAGGCAGGTTGTCATTTATCATGCCATTCCCTCAGGAATACATCTCATTAGACGAGGATTCATCTTCCAATATGGCAAGGATCCCAAACATAGCAAAGGTAATGAAAAGCTATCTGGAACACTTACAAAGATGCTCTGGCCTGCATAAAGTCCTGATATGATCATCATTAAAGCTATATGGGGCTTATATAGCTACTGAGAAAGTCAGTCAACCAAACAAAGAGTGGAAAGTGCTACAAGATTTTTGGAACAACATTCCAGTCATACATTGACATTCTGTATGTAAACATGAACAAAAGGCTTATATATCAAATACTAATTAACAAGTGTACAATGTATTGTGTATGTATGTATTATATGTTTCTCAGTTGCAATTATTTATTATTAGTGCATATCCTGCATGGGTCCATAATTATTTTCAATACTGTAAATCAGTCACCCAAGCCATAATTTAACACTTTTTTAAAAACTAAAAATGTATTTTCTTATTCATTTAGTTGAAATTTAATTAATGAAATACACTATTTTATTCTATATTATCAATGAGGCAAGCATAAGAATTAACATGTATTATTATTAAAGTCATTTTTTATTTGCTATTTTCACCAGGATTATTTAATAAAGTAGAAAAATAAATGGTTTTGTTTATCTGATAAAAACTATTACATGTTAAATTTAAAGATGATTCATTAAATGGAAAAGAAAATTCTGCTTTCATTTCACATAATTTATAAGTAACTTTACAATGTATATATTTGTTTTTTTTTCTTTTTTATTTATTTGAGTTCGAGCTAGATATCTTTGTTGCTGTTATGATTTGTTAATATATTTAGGAAGAGATTTTTGTTGTGTATTTTAGGATCACTTTGCTTGGTAATGGGTTAGGGTTAGAGGTTGAAGGTACAGGAGGTAGTTTAGTTTTTATTTGAATAGATATAATTAGTTTTCTACCCCCTCCAGTCGATTAGATTTTTTTTTTTGGCAATACCAAAAGCAAAAACTTAACTTACGTGCAGAAGTTCTACATAATTACTTAATGCTTCAGAAGATCAAGATAAAACTATTACTTTTCAAAATTAAACAAGGAATAGGTAATGAATAGTGACATAATAAAATCACCTCAAATGAGGTCATGCTAAACACAGCAAGTATTGAAATGTGTATCACCATGCCAATATTTAAATATTCTGAAAAAAAAAAACAAACAAGAAACTTTTCATGCTATACTACAAGACATTTAAAAGTTAAGAATCTATTTAACAACTTCTCAGATTGATAAGTTCAGTTCAAATTAAATGGAAAATTCTAAGTAACTCTGTTAATACAATAGAACTGTTGCATCTGTTGAAAAATTAATGTGGTTAACTGAATATTCAAAACTCCTGGAATTTGAGAGACCTATAAAGGTAAAACTTTAAAACATAATAATAATAATAAACTAAAATTGTACTATTAATGATGAGACAATGTGACTATTTTCTGTTCTATTTCAATCAACATGCTGTTAAAAGTTTTATTTGCATAACTAGACTGACCCAGCATGTTATCTAGGGTTCTATCTGCAGATATTTAATTTTTAAAAAAATTTTAACTGATTAATAATATATTTTAAAAATTGACAGTGACAGAAATAACCAAAACAAACACATTTCAAAAGTTCTTAAAGAATCAAGCATGTTTGGGAGAAAAGCCCATTACCTATATTAAAAATGTTTATACTACTACTATATATAAGCAGACTCCAAATATAAGACAAACCCCTTTTTGAAGACAGAAATAGTTAATTTAATATACACTACATTTAAAAGTTGAGATAAATAATTTCACCTAACAGCAACCATTATAGAACATCTAATTGTAAAATCTCTCTCCCCCTCCCTCCCTCATTTTATTAACCAGAAAGCTCTATTAACCAACACTTCAAAAATTATCACAATACAGATCACTATTTTGATAACCATCATCCAGATCAATTCTATTTGCAGAAGCCAAAAGTTCTGTGGGGGGGGGCCAAATGTTTACTGGGTGTAATTGATAAAGCCTCTGGTTGTCATCAGAGTGGCACTACCAGGTTGTCCTCCGTCTGCCACTGTGTCTGTTTGTAGTAAGAGTTGTTCCATATTTATTGAATTATTAGCACACCCATTCAACATGACATCAACAGGTAAAAGGTGAAAAATGGAATGATTTAATGAGAATTCAGCATTGGCTCCTCTACCATATACAACATTAAGGAGTAAAAAGTTAAGTTAATGGAGTTTTATGCAAGTTCAGAAACTGAGAAGTCCATGGAATTGTGCTGTACTCTTCGTAAACATAAGCTTAAACAGCTCAATAGTGTTCTATATGAATGATTTACACTGAAATGTTCTGATGGTGCCTCAATCTCCAAGGCTCTCCTGTTGAAGCTGCATCATGGAATAAGACACCTTGATCTATTAGGTGAACAGAAGTCTGTCAATCATGACTGATCAACAAATCAAATATGCAATGCTGATGAAACTGGCCTACTCTGATGCTGTTTGCCTACTTCAATCTTAGGAAGTGCTGATAAAGCAAGTGCTTCCAGATGTAAGCAAAAAAAATATATAAAAAGACTGATTGACCTGGGTAAGTATAACTCTTGAATAACCGGAATATAAGCACCTCTTAGGCCACATGGATGCCAGATAAAGCTTTTAATGCATTTCTCTCATATACTGTATTTTTCAGTGTGTAAGTCGATACTTTTTTCTGCAAGGGCCCGACCATCGACTTATAATCCATTCCAACTTATATATAGATGAAATCATGATGCCGGGAACACAAGACCCTTAAGTACTATAGGGAAATTTATGTATGATTGTACGTGTGGAGGTGCATGCTGACTCGGATTCAGTTACCTCCCTTTTATTTAATGCTTAGGGGACAGATATTGTGTTAGGGGAGCTTCAATTCGCTAAAGTTGAAAAAATATCAACCCTTACTTGAAAATGCCTGCTATAAAGAAAAGGAAAGAATATACTACAGGTTTTAAACTGGAAGTGGCGAATGTTGCCGAAAACAATAGTGTAAATATGGCAGCAGTATGGCGTTAGTGAGAAATGTGTTCACAATTGGCAAAAAGCAAAAAAAGCAAACTGTGGTTACAAAGCTACATGGACCAATGTCAAAGATTGGCTTGAAGACTTTGTTTTGACACAACATGTTGCATGCTATGGACTAAATGCAGAACAATTGTACTATCAACTTATACACCACTTCAACTATGTGAATGAAGCACTTGGAAATCAGAAAAATTGACCTATTCAACTTATACTCTACATAGACTTATAACTCGAAAAATATGTTAAATCTTCATGACTTGCAATGCAAAATATGCCTAACTACCATTATGATTTTCTAAGATACATTCATTTATGTACAAAATGGACACTCTACCACATAATTGCAGAAAAAATAGCTTACTCACAAAATGCATTTACAGTGATTCACATAAGAAAATACAAGAACTATTATTCAAAGCCACAGAAATCTTTTTACTATTATCAGCAAACAATTCTTCCATTCTCCCTGGGTTAACTGATCATTATAAATACCATCTTTGTCTACTTCAAGTAAATGATCGTCCTTTATAATATTAATAGGCTAAGTGAAGTTCCACTGTAAACCAATTTATCTTATGGAAAATATTTAACCAGGTACCATGTGCAGTAATGGAATGATCATGGAGAATGTACTGTGATAAAAACTGCATGACTTCTACCTATGATACGTAAGCACTTTTGCTTTCACTGTAGTGGAGTTGATAATCACTTGGTCATTGTTTAAAAAAATTGATTTTTAGGGCTGGTCAGTTTTTTCATATGCTCTTTAGATGAAAAATTGGGAGTTAGAACTGTCTGTAGCAGTCTGACCATTAACAATGTCCATTTTCAGATGTGGAATACTTGTACTTTTGGAATTTTCTTATGCCAATCAAATGAAAGTTTACATTTTCTTAGTGGCTTTCTTCATCTACTCATGGACGAAATGCTGAATTTGTTAAAGTTTCATCATCAGCTGATTGCTTATGTCCTCCAGAAAAATATCAAGTTTACACTGAGACATCAATGTATATTAATGCAGGGTTAGGGAAAGATCGTACATCTTTATACAGTAAAACGTCCATTTTACGAACGTCAATTTTGCGAATCGTCAATTTTATGTAATGACTTACGAAATCGATGACATCATCAACGAATGAATTAAAGGTCAATAAATCAGATTTACATACCCATTCACTCACTCGATTGTTTACTGCTAGCCCCTAGCTGCTTGCGCGCGCGCGCTTCGACGATTTGAAACATGACGCTTGTCACGCATCGGTAAACATCATTTGCATACTCCGAGTTTTTATGTGAACGGTTTTGCAATTAACGTGCATAGCGAACTCACGATGTTTTGTTCGTAAAATCTTATATGAACCCGCCTATTCATTCACTTATTCAGCAAAATAATTTCACTGTCCGTGTCACGATGCCGAAAACTCCTAGAAAGCGAACTGGTATCGGTATAGACCTAAAACTTAAAGTGATTGAGGCAAGGAAAACGAAATCTCTCGCAGCAGTAGCCCTTCAGTTTGGCCTGCCAAAATCAACGGTTTCTACAATCTGGAATAAGCGGGATGTAATACAAAAAAAACTTGAAACGTCAGATGCTCCAGGAAATTATGTAAAAAAGTCTTACATATCAACGCCAAAATATGAAAAGGTAGATATAGCATGCTATAAATGGATGGTTCAACAACGATCAAAGGGAGCTTCAATAAGTGGACCGATTCTGATGGAAAAGGCAAAATTATACGCAAAAGAATTGTATCCTGAGACCCATGAGAAATTTCAAGCAAGTACGGGATGGCTGAAGTGTTTCAAAACACGACATGGTATAAAAGCTATGAACTTACAAGGTGAATCCCTTTCAGCTGATTTAACAGCAGTTTTGCCATTTCAAGAAAAGCTGAGGAAACCAATCACAGATGAAGGGCTTACCTGTGACCAACTTTCCAATGCTGACGAGACCGGTTTATGGTGGAAACTAATGCCATCCAGAACACTTGTCCTGCATGGGGAAAACTCCGCCAAGAACTTTAAAACATCTAAGGATCGCGTTACGTTGATGGGCTGTGCTAACGCCAGTGGCAAATGCAAGATCCCATTGACTTTCGTACATAAGCCAAAGAGATCTCGTTGCTTTAAAAATGACAACCTCAATGACCTACCAATGCACTATTTTTCGCAGGTGAATGCATGGATGGATGCCTATATTTTCAAGAAATGTTTTTTGATTATTTTGTCCCCATTGTAAGAAAGTATTGTCGTGAAAACAATGTGCCATGTAAGATCATCTTACTGTTAGACAATGCCCCTGCTCATCCATCTGAAGATGAATTGATAACGGAGGACGGAGCCATACGTGTTGTTTTTTTGCCTGCCAATACTACTTCTGTAATCCAGCCGATGGATCAAGGTGTGTTGGAACCTCTCAAGAGGCGGTACAAGAAGCATCTTTTGAGACATATCTTGGGCGCCCCAGACGATACTCCGATCCCAGACAGAGTGAAGTCCGTGACCATAAAAGACTGTGTGTATTGGATCGCCGATGCATGGGCAAATGCGACCGAAGAAAATTTGTCAAGATCTTGGAGGAAAGTGTTGGGCAACATATTTGACGACGAAGAACAAGCCATGCATGAGCAAGAACAGGTTGATACTGAAGAGGTGGAAGACAGGAACATTTTTAATATAATGTTCAGAGAGCTGGGGTACGAACCTGAGGAGGAGGAATGGGCAGACCCTGATACTTGGATTAACGAGGATGCTGGCAACCCTGGCCACCAGTGGCTGACAGATGAGGAGATTGTAACAGAGGCAAACAAAGTTGACCAGGTGAGTTTATTTAATATCATTCAATCATGTACGTACAATATTTACATATTTGAAACAGAATTAGTAAAATAATTGTGATAAAATCAGTTAATTACACACTCTTATCTTTCAGGTGAGCGAAGATGACGACGACGACGACGATGATGATAACGATGATGTGAAACCACAAGAGGCATTCCTTGCAGCAGAAGTTATGATGAAATGGATGACGCAGAGAGGTATGGACCCCCATTATATCAACTTACAACGGCAATGGAGGGATGAAGCTGCACGCATGCGAATATCTCAACTTAAACAGGGGAAAATTACATCATTTTTTCATAACCCAGAACCAGAAACCATGGAAATCGATGTCGATATTTGATTATTTAGATTTCTTCTTTTTTCATTCAGCAATTCTGTTTTTACAAACTAAACTAGTGTATGTATATTAACATTGAATGTTTACTTTACTGAACAAATAAAAAATATTTCATTTACTGTATTGAGTTTTTTATTGTTACGATACATATCAGCAGTCTACGACTCAACCGTCTGCTTCAAACAAGATACTTAAACACTAACAACATAAAAAGTACACGAAATATATGCATGATCTAGTTTACGAAATTTTCAATTTGCGAACACCCCTTGGTACCAAGGGGTACGTAAAATGGACGTTTTACTGTACCAATATTCATTTACGAGCTTTAATGAAAGAAACAATATATGTCATGTTTTCCAATCTAACTTGCATTTTCATAGGTAGCGGCCAACATATATAAATATACAAGGTCTGTCGAAAAAGTATATGACCTTAGGCTGGGAAAAAAAATTACGTGCTTGGTGGGGCTCAATTGCTAATCCCCTTCGAAGTAGGTCCCTTGTGCCTCCACACACTTAGCCCAGCAATCCTTCCACTGTTCGAAGCACGTCTGGAATGCTTCTTCCGAAATGGCTCTCAGCTCCACTGTTGCATTCTGCATGATGTCCCTTCGACTCTCAAAGCAGGAGCCTTTCAGTGGCATCTTCATTTTTGGGAAGAAACAGAAGTCAGTAGAAGCCATTTCTGGAGAGTAGGGAGCCTGGCGAATGAGTGAAATGCCTTTCTTTGCCAAGAAACCTTGGATCAGCTGCGACGAATGAGCCAGGGTGTTGTCATGATGCAGCTGCCAGTTTTGCGAGGCCCACACATCCGGTCTCTTGCATCGAACTGCATCATGAAGATGTCGGAGGACTTCCTGATAGTACTCCTTTGTAACTGTTTGTCCTTCTGGTGCATATTCGTGATGCACAACGCCTCCATAGTCGAAAACAGTCAGCATCACCTTCATTTTGCTCTGGACCTGACATGCTTTTTTGGGCCTTGGCGACCGACGTTGGGTGCTACCACTGACGACTGAGCATTGGGTTCCAGGTCGTACGCGTACACCCACGTCTCATCTCCAGTTATCACAGTATTCTGGAACTCAGGATCCCTGATGGCAGTATCCAGCAGGTCTTGCGCAACCTCAAGACGAAGTTGTTGTTGTTCCTGATAAAGCAGCTTGGGCATAAATTTTGCTGCCACTCTGCGCAGGCCCAAATCCCCCTTTAAAATTGCATGTGCAGAAGCTTTACTGATCCCAACCTTGTCACCAATTTCCCACACCGTCAAACGACGATCCTCCATTATCAAGGTCAACACTTTTTCGATAACAACTGCATTACGGCTTGTTGACGGCCTCCCAGAACACTGGTCACTCTCCATTGATGTGCGGCCATCTTTGAACCTGTTGTACGATTCTTTTATTCGGGTAACACCCATGGCATTGTCACCAAAAGCCTGTTGAATTTTGCGAATTGTTTCTGCTTGGATATCTCCAAGCTTTTGTCAAAACTTGATGTAAGATCATTGCTCCACACATTCCATCTTCATGGGCGAAATGAAAATGCGATGAGTAAGTAGTATAGCACCTCACATGCTGGCTGCCTGACAGCGACTGACGCATCCAGCAAGCCCACCAAAAACCACATGTGCATGAAGGCATGCGGCTCCACTATGCACACTTTTGCCTCCCTAGCGTCATTACTTCCTACAGGAAAAAATAAAGTTGGATACTTTTTCGACAGACCTCTACATCAACCAGATATAATATTTAAACAAAAGGAAATCTTACTTGAATACAATTAAATGCATTTCTAAAATTGTTTTTACAGTTAATCTAACTGTTAAGAATTACTTCTTGATGCTCAAAGGATAAACAAACAAATCATGTTATCAGTGACTGGATTTATTTACATCTGGTATTATTACAGTTAATATTTACTTGGGGCTTGGTAGTTTTCAAACAAGCTTAGCTGTTATAAAGAAATAGCAACAGAAAGCATGCCAGCTTTCTATAAGAAAACAGAAGTATTAAAACAAAAAACACACTCAGCAAATTAAAGAATATCTTAACTCGCTCCTACTAACCAAGCATGAAGATCCTTTGTTATGGTGGAAAACAAATAATACTAAGTTCAAAGGCTGAAAAGGCTGACAGAGATACATTTATGTGCACTCCCAAACCTCTATAGTGATTCACCTTTTAGTACTGGTGAACATTAATGCCTCAATCCAGAAAATGGTAAAAAGTTTATGTTCTTGCATTATAATTTACCAGCATTTGACTGACCAGTAATACTTTGGGGTCATTCCACATAAAACCACCCCCCCCCAAATATTTTGTAACCTGACCATCTTCGATTTTCAAGAAACTTGGCATAGTTAATACGCATGACCAGTAATCATTGCATGCAAATTTTTAGGCAAATCAGTTCAGTAGTCTAGGACAGTGTTTCCCAACCTGTGGTCTGTGAAGTCAAACAGATCTGCAGTGGGTCCATGGGGGTCCGTGAAAAAAAAGATAGCCAAGTAAAATTCAGTATGAAATTGTTGGCATTCAGACAATGAATTTCAGTAGCTGATATCAGAGTCACAATAATAGGAATGGCAATCATCTTGCTATGGGTTGATGTACCACGTTTTTGATCATAATGGCTATAACTCACTGCTTGCCATGTAGTTTCAAGTGCCTTCTAACCCTGGCTGTCAAGTGGTTGATGGAATACTAAGCTTCTGCTCATCAATGAAGTGCAGAGGCGGTAACCTGCGGCCCATGAGCAGCTTTTTACTGGCTCCCAGACATTCTGGAATTTTGTGTTGGTACATTGGAAAAACCTGCTTTGATGTTAGTCCGGTCTGCCAGGATACCAGACTTCATAAATTTGCCCCCCCCCAAAGTAAAACAGGTTGCCTGCCCCTGATGTAATATGTCCATGGCTAACCTGATGCCAGGAAAGGCTATTTTTAGCATTTCTGATATGTTATCAGCACATGCCTGCTATCATTACTGATTCAATTGGACAACATGTCGAAACGCGATTCCAATGGAAAACAAAAGCTTCGCTGTTACAAGGAGGAATATATAAAATTTGGATTTATCAAGTCCCGACTGAATGAAAATAAACTTGAATGTTTCTTATGTGGAGAGGTATTAAGTTATGATGCTATGAAACCTTCGAAGCTGCAAAGACACCTTGAGATGAAACATGGCGGGTCAATAGCTCAAGACATTGAGTATTTCAAAGTAAGTAATTTACTCTGACGACTTGTGATCTGTTTCGGGATGTGCTAGAAATTTTGTTCATCCTAATCGTAGTAACTTTTGTGGAAGTTTTGGTAAAAGAATTAATATAAGATAATTTTGTTAGGTACACAGGTACATGTATAGGAACAGGGAATGATAGCACACTTAAAGACGCAATGTAGCCCAGAAGTATGTTTTTGTTTACAACGTGTCATGTCAATATTGACTTTAAAAGCATTGTCATCAATTGGATAGTTTGCAGACTTCAGTGATTTTTTGGTTAACGTTTGATACCACACAAAAATTTATAAAACAGGTTATCAATAGTGGCTTTACTGCATCTTTAAGGCTATGCAGAATTTGACACAGTCTAATTTAGAATTTATTTAAAAAGTAAATATTAAAAAATTTCATGGCATTAATTTTTCAGTGGAAGAAAGGGGAGTATCTAGCCAGACGACGACCATCCTTGATTGATATCTTTCAAGAGATCCACATCTGAGCGTGACAAATGCACAGAGGCATCTTTTGTCGCAAGTCTTGTGATAGCAAAAGTAAAGAAACAACACAGTATTGGAGAAGATTTAATCAAACCCATTTTGATCGATATCATATCACTTCTATGTGGAGATAATGCTGCAGACAAGATGAAGAATGTGCCATTGTCAGATAATACTGTCAAACGGAGAATTGATAGCATGGCAACTGACTGTGAAGAACAACTTATAGCCACTCTCAGAGTGACAAAATTCGTGATTCAACTTGAATCTACAACAATCAACAACAAGGCAATTCTTCTCATGTGTGCATGTGTGATATGTCACTGATGAGAAAGTGAAACAAGATTTCCTATTTTCATGCAACTTGGATATCACAACGAAGGGTGAAGATATCTTCAGTAAGGTTGACGAATATTTCAGGATGAAGGATCTGTTATACGAAAACTTGGTAGCATGTTGTTCAGATGGGGCCGCTTCAATGATGGGAAAAAACCATGGATTTAACGCAAGATTAAAACGTGTCACACCACATTGTAAGATCATTGTGTCCTTCATAGACAGGCCCTAGCTGTCCGGAAGCTATCACCTTAACTACATGACATACTTCAGACCAGTGTAAAGATCATCAACCAAATTAAGTCAAAGGCTCTCAACTCAGAGTTTTTCAGAAACTTTGCGAAGAAAATGAGCAGCAGCACACAATGCTTTTGCTACATACAGAAGTGCGATGGCTGTCGAGAGGCAGAACTCTTGGACTATTGTATGAACTGTGTCAAAGTGTCACTGAAATGCTCAACATCATCAAAAGTGAGCACACTGAGATATTTGCAGATGTCATTTTTCAAACAGGATTAGCATACCTTGTCGATGTATTCGATCATTACAACAGTTTAAACTTGAGGTTGCAGGGAGAGGTTGTCAACATTATTACTTGAAATCAGGCAGTTGATGCTTTCACCTGAAAACTCTCTGTATGGCATGAAAAGATAGAAAGAGGTGATTTCGGTATGTTCCAAGAACTCTCAGAACATTGTAAGGACTCTCTGATTTTTACAAAGCTGAAGCAAGTCATTCTAACACATCTGAGTGCACTATGAAACAAAATGATCGAATAATTCGATGACATTGCTGATGCCGACAAATACAGCTTTGTATTAGATCCTTTCAGTGCAAAATTAGACGTTAGAGAAGAGGAAGAACTTATTGAAATACAGGCTTCTATCAACAAAAAAAGGTATTTTGAAAAGCATGGCTATGTAAAATTTTGGATAAATGAGGGACAATCAGTTGCACCAGATCTAAGACAAATTGCAATGGAGAAAGCAATCTTACCATTTGCAACCAGCTACTTAGCTGAGTCACCATTCAGTTCTGTTCTTCAGATAAAAACGAAGTGCCGGAACAGACTAATTTTACATAATGATTTAAGGCTTGCGGTTACTAAGATAGAACCTAACATCAAACAACTTGTAGCTGAGTTACAAGCTCAGGGCAGTCACTGAAGAGTGTGAATTGTGGACAAACAGAAATGTATGATGTTATCAAAATACATTGTTTCATTCATATTTGTTTCATAATTTAATTTTTCAAATTATGATGGCCCATGTCAGGGTTTATCAAAGATTTATGTGAAAAGTTGTGGCACGCGCCCTAAGTCCTGACACCCCTAATATGGGAAATCTGACTGAAGAGAGTAACTGCAAATGTGGGGGTCCTTGGAGATTTGTGAAATGTCCCAACGGGTCCGCGAGTGGAAAAAGGTTGGGAACCACTAGTCTAGGAGATATGGTCATTTGAAATTATAGGCTTTTCGACAAAAAATGTGTTATTGCAAAACTTTAAATGTGAATATCTTGGCAACCAGTGGGCCGATTTAGATGTATTTGGCATTGTTGTAAAGGAAATTTGCCAAAGAAACCGATTCTGGCATCATTTTTGAAATCTAATGATGTTAGGGATTAATTACCTTTTGGCTTAACCTCTGACCTTGATGATCTCGTGACCTTCGCATGACCTTCAGTCAAAATGAAAGCTCAGATTGTCTTCTACAACATATCCAATAACTGGAGAGGTAATGTTTTTTATTGCAGAGATATTTAATATGCAAGTCATCCATCCAATAGAAATTGCCGCAGTGGCAAGTCAAGGCCTTTTTGGCTTTTGAGTTATTATAACTGTTCTGTCCACATGGGAAACTAGGAAAAGCACATGAAAGTAGCAGGATGCTCCTTTCATACCACTGGTCACATGGTTATCTGAGGAACAAACCCTTTTTTACTGTATGGTTAAGGGTAGATAGCTAAAAGGAACAAACTATTTTTGACTTTATATAGAGTAGAAGGATACCACAGCTGGCCACTCAACTGAGCCCCACAACAACAATACCCACTTAGCCTGGTCTACAAAAACAATAACAAGCATCCCCACACAGTCCTTCCTATGACAACAAAATTAATTGCCCAAACTAATGATAAACATTGAAACAACTTGCAAAAGGATACCACTCCTTCCCAAGCTTGTCCACCACAGGCAGACTTGTTAGGATTTGTTGACATAGAAAGTTCTGACCAATTTACACCACTTTTTTTTTCCAGCTATATATAGTTCCTTTTTCAGTTCTGTCCAGACTTACTCGTAACACTGTAATTGTTTTAACTTGAGTAGCTGTAAAACCTGCCTCGACCTGCCTTGACTTTTTGTGGCCATACCATGAGATATTTGCCTGAGACGAGGTATATTAATTAGATCATTTGTCGTGTACATTTGCAGACATGGATAACTATAGTTTTTCTTGCATTGGTGAATGTCACCAAAAGAATCTTGTGAAATCTGCCACATTGTGAAAATTGAAGGACGAAGAGGGGATAGAAATACTTCATCTGCAGACAAAAATTTCAACCCAGAGCATAAAAACAATGTGTGCACATCATGAGTGAGAACTACTCATGAGATTCTCTTCATTAAAGAAAACATGTTGTGATCCTTTGAGGAGACATCCTACCAAACCCAGAACAAAGTCATTAAAGACAATCAGTTTGTTTCAGTATAGAAACTTTTTCAGTTATATGGAAATCGTACCTGGAGAAAAATTATGCCTGGACTGTTTCATAAATAGAGCAAATTGCTTAAGGACCAATAGAGGATGAGGACTTAGACAAAGAGGAACAGGCTGATTCTATTGATAGTGATTCTTCATCAAACATTCAACAGGAAAATCAGCATGAAATGGTGCTAAGTTCACCTGAAAAAGAATCTACATTGATTGAAGTGAATTCTGCTTTGATTAACCTGAATGCGACACCAGTGAAACTACATCAGCTACCAGTGCACTGCAAGCAATCTACAGGAAAGAAAAGGCTTGCAGTGGCATTTGGATCACTGAAGAAGAAACTCCAGTTGTCATATGATGTGTCATTAACAAGTTCTGATTCAGAAAGCACCTCAAAGGACTTACATCTGTACGAGAAAATGATGGGAGAGTTGAAGAGTAAATATGAGCTATCTAAATCTTACAAGGAACGAGTACAAATTCTGACACTTTCACCTTTCAGCATACAATGCACACTGCAGGAATTTGGAGCAACAAACTACATGGTGAAAAAAGACAAAGGTATCTTCGGACTGTGTGATCAAAATAAGTGCAAAGCTCTCTCAGAGAACATTAAAAGTGAAGTAATGGAGTTTTATGAAAATGATGACCATGGCCACATCATGCCTGAAAGAAAGACTTTGGAAGTGTCAAGAGCAAAGATGGAGACAGACAAAAACATCAGAAGCGCCTGATATTAACAAATCTAAAAGAATTGCAATCAGCTTGGAAAGAAGCAAACCCTGAAAAGAAAATCGGTTTTTCTACATTTGCCTCACTTCGACTGAAGTGGTGTGTTCTTGCTGGAGCGTCAGGAACACACTTGGTATGTGTTTGCAAGTTTCATCAGAATCTAAAACTAATGGTGATGTCTTGTTTGAAATCATCTCTAAGTGATACGATGGAACACTGTTTGTTCTACTGGAACAGAAAAGTGCATGGATGGGTCAGTGAAAAGACTGTCCTGGAAAGCAAGGGTTGGTTGAGTATTTGAAGAACTGTGAAGATTTACAAGATTTGGAGGAATTTAGCTATCAACAATGGATAAGTATTGACAGAATGTCATTGGTCACAATAACCAAGATGAAAGTGGATTTTATAGAAAACTTCGCAGATCAAGTTTTAAAGCTGAAGAAACAGTTTCATTGCCAAGTCTCAGAGCGCCTATATGTCAGAGCTGAAATCTACCATGAAACCTCTAGAAGATGTAATTGTCCAAGGTGATTTTGCAGAGAATTTCTCGTATGTTGTACAGAACGAGATACAAAGCTTTGATTGGGAGAATAAGTGACCATTCATCCTTTCATCGCTTATCAATGAAGAAATGATGGGACTCTGGAGCACAAAAATATCTGCATCATCAGCAATTGGAAAGATCATTCTGCTGTTTGCATTCACACATTCCTCCAGTCAGTAAACCCATATTTAAAAACTGTCTTTCTGGAGGTAAAAAAGATTCACTATTTCACAGATGGATGTGCCGGTCAATATAAGAACAAATTCAACTTTGTGAACCTATGTTTCACTCAGAAGATTTTGGAATATCTGCAGAATGGAACTTTTTTACAACGTCGCATGGGAAGTTGGCATGTGATGGGATTGGCGGCACGGTCAAAAGGTTGTTGACAATAGCAAGTCTTCAGCGTCCGTATGAAAATGCAATACTCACTACGGATGCCATAATGAATTTCTGTACGGAGAATATCCCAGGAATTCACTTTATCAACGTACAACTTGACGTTGTGGCAGAGTACGACCTGAAATTGGAAAGGATGAAAACTGCCAGAACAATTGATGGAACACAAAAATTTAATCGGTTTGTCCCATCCTCAAAATCAACAACGAAAGTTTACAAACTGAGTAAACAAGAAGAACCAAAATCTGTACAGGTGACTCATGTTGACGGGGACGATGATGTTGATGAACATGTAATGTTTGATGTTAACAAGCAGAGCTATGTTTGTTGTCTATAATGAACAACCATGGATCGGGCTTGTGGAAGATAATCAGAGGATTATGGAGACTATCGTATCAATTTTATGCATCCACACAGTCCCATTAAATTTCTTTACTGGCTACAGGATGCGGACAAATGCTGGATTTAAGATTTGGACATTTTATGCGTTATCGATGCACCAGTAGTTACCGCTTCAAGATCAAGAATTCAATACAAAATCAGTGACAAAGATAGTGCTAAAATAGTTGGTATATGTAGGAAGTGGTCCACTTCACTTTGAACTATGTATGATATTCGACTACAAAGCTTTTGACATTTGATACTGTGTACCCATGTAGAATTTCATTAATGTTTGGTCCTATGCCAAACATCTTACATAATCTCTATGAATTAGCTTGTTTATCATTGTTTAATCAATCTCTTTGTGTTCTTCACTCTTGCCACTGATGTCCACTTCTGGGAAGTAACCTCTAAAATATACTGACCCTCAATTCGTTGATGTCGAATATTTCCTAAACCGAAAATATTACCCCTCCAGTTATTGGGTATGTTGTAGAAGACAATCTGAGCTTTCATTCTGACTGAAGGTCACAAGGTCATCAAGATCAAGGTCAAGGGTTAAGTCAAAAGGTAATTAACCCCAGCATCATTAGATTTCAAAAATGATGTCAGAAACAGTTTCTTTTGTCAAATTTTCTTTACAACAATATCAAAATCAGTTCACTGGTTGCCGAGATATTCACATTTGAAGTTATGCCATAACACAGATTTTGTTGAAAAGCTTAATATTTCAAATAGCCATATCTCCTAGACTACTGAACCAATTTGGCTAAAAATTTTAATCTGAACTTAGCAATACAAAAGCATTATTCATGCCAAATTCCAGCTCAATCAGTGAAGGTTGGGTTACAACCATTGGGTGAAATGACGTGGAATGACCCTTTGGTTTTCACATAGTTTTTTTTTTTAATTCAGATTAATACATACAGTAACTAACTAAAATGTATATGTATATAGACTCTGTCTGTTGGTCAGTGTCTCCATGGATGTATTTGGAAGAAATGGTGACTGACTGAATGCCTAAGGATTTATGCCCCTGGTTGTGTCAAGCTGGATGAATTGATTTGTTGATAAAAATGTGCGTAGTAAGAAAAAATGCTGGTTTAGTATTCCACCTCTTTCTGACTATAAAATAATTTTACCATTCACTGTTATGAAGATTAATAATTAGCCAATTAATTAATTTCTGAATATCTTATAATTAATAAATACATCCTTACTAAGAAACAAAACTCCCACAATAATTCACACAGAATTTTTGGCATTAGTTAAATCATTGTACTTCATAGAGTATCAGATCACCAACTTTCATCATTCATGTGTGCTCAAAATCCTAAAAATATTGAAGTTTACGGTTGACTTTATCAAAATTATTACAAAAACCAAAATGTACACTATTAACAAATATCGTCAACTGATTGAGTACATATAGTGTTGATGATTTTGCATTAAATCCATAATGGTACTCTGCAGACATATCATATAACCAGCCAGAGACTCATTAACACTCCAAGTGCTGTCCCATTTTACTTTCCAGATAAAAATTGGTTTTCTACATCCCAGCTGGTAAACACCAAAGATCAGATCACACAAAACACCGCATTTCACCATGAGCTTATCAATGCCAATAATGGCTTTCCATTGCTTAATCCTAGGCATTTGTGCATTTTCACTTTTTCTACAACAAAATATTCTGGCCCTGTTCTCATGAGAAAACACTCCTACCATAGCATTAGTCACATCATAAGTGGGCTTGATTTATCAGAAAAAGAAATTTATTTATTTTACTAGATGTTTCCAAAAAGCAACTTTCGTCAAAAGACTGACTAAACAAATATGGTTGCAGACAACACATTCAAAAAGACAAAGGAACAGGCCTAGTTTATTTGTTAATTTTACTGTTAAGAGATTACATTGTTATTACTGCTCTTTGTATAAATTGTACTGGTCACAGAATGATTTATATTCTTTTTATAATGCAGGTAAAGTCTTTCAAAGATACATTTGAATTACAGAGTGAGTAGTTTGTATGTGAATAATACCACAAGCATTTCTCCACCAAATGATTTAGGACAAGCAAAATATGTTATGTACATTACAGGACAATACAGGTATTACAAAAACAATTGTAATTTCTATATATAAAAAGCCCTTTTAAATCACAAAACTCACTAGGAAAAAGTACTGGTATTTTTAAATCATATTATAGACAATTCATTAATGCTCTTAACCTATATGTTTCATTTACTTAGCTATATTTGTCTTTAATTACAAAAAAAAAAAAAAAACATCCATTAATACCTAAAATTACATATATTTTTTGTGAATTCCCTTGTATTTTATCTGTCAATCAGTAATTTTAAATGTTCTCGTACATAAAATTGTTAACACATTCTAATGAAATCCATGTGCTAATATGGCTAGGATGCCAGGTTTTCAATAATGAAGTTAATTAAGTTTTAAGAAATAATAAACACAAACCTATTACTAAAAAAAAAAAATATTTTTCTAATATCAAGCTATTCTCATGCTAAGTCTAGTTACTTTATAACTTAAAAAAGAATACTGTAATTCTATGGGTAATTTCTGAAAACCGAAATCTGTTAGTCCACATACTCAAAGCCCTTAATAATTTTAAAGCCCTCTATCAGGCATTGCATCAAAGTCTAATATACACACTGCTTAGGTTCCACCACTTATGGCATCTCTAAAAACATGGCAAAATACTGATTTATTCATATTTCATTAACTTTGAATGTAGCAAACTGACAAACAAGAGACTGCATTATTGCATTTATAAAAACGTAAATTGAATAAACAACAACTAAGATGTATATTTCCAAGTTTTCCCAATTTCATTTTTAGTCTAAGTGTCTAACTCAATAGGTTTAGAAATATTTTTTGATTACGAATAGTTTTTCTTTAGCCAGAATTTTTTGATAAGGAATTTACTGGAAATGAGTGTCAAATAATCTTTTTTTTTCAGAGATAAGAATGTTAAATGAGAAAAAAGATAACCAAAGGTCAGAGCTGCAGGGTGATTGATGGTCAAGAGAACTAGGCTTCTTACACTCCTTGGTTTTGTAAAAACAATATCTTAGGCATAAAAATATCTACTCTAAGAAAATGAAAAAGCAGAATTTCAACAATAAACTGTTTGCTTCAACATAATGGGTTGATTTTAAATGTTTATCATCTCTGGGCACTTATTGGAACTCTTTGAAAATTGAGAGTGAGCGGTTGAGGCAACAAATATAAATATGCTGTAAACAAAACTAAAACTTTCCTCCTACAAGTGCCAAGTTGATAGTTTAATAATGTCATAGCAATCTGTAAGATCCTCCAAATAGTAATACAATATAAATAACATTGTACATACATGACAGATAGCAGAGATCTATGCAAAATGAAAACAAAAACATTGAATCAAATTTACTTACAGCTGCTTTTTGTCAATGATACAGAAAACATATTACAAGGCATGCAATCCAAATGCAAAATGATCTGAAAATCTTGTCTCACTGGGAAAAAAATGAAAATAAACATGAAACAAATCAACTACACTTGTTTTCTCTCTGTTTCATCATGGGATTGTTGTTATAGCTTTACATCCTAAACATTGTATCTAGTATTTCTTACAATGCAAATGACACTTCAAAATACTGAGATCAAATTCATCATCTGAATTAAAATCCATGTTCCACAACATTGTAGATATGCTTGTCTTAAGACTTGAATACAAAGTGTCATGTGATCAAGCAGCAGTCACATACCCAAAGAATGCTGTATAAACACTAGGTAAGGTAACTAAGTAGGGTGGCACATCCACCAACAAACAATAAGTAAATTTCACAAATCTGCTCATGGCAGATGCTTATGCTCCAATGACAAGAAGGATCCTGAAGTAGGCTACAACTGATTCAAATTGAAATGGCTAATTTTTTTTAGTATAAATAATACAATCATGTAGATTCACTGATATTCATGTGCCAAAACAGTCCTAAATGTAAGTATTTATTTGATATATTTACAAATGCAGACAAATGGATGTTTGATAGCTTTTTGGAACTACATTAGGGGATGGGTATTTAATGGAGCATGGGTGGCAGCTAGAATAAATACAGTAATCTCACTTTCTCAGTTTCTGTTCTATTAAATAAATCCACATTGTATATTTGTTCATCTTTTGAGCAGGAAATCTAAATGCAAAAATTATCAAGACAGTGTGTGTCAGTAAAATGATAATTTTGAAAAAGTGAATTTTGTTCATATGTACTTGACTTGACAATCTGAATGCAGATTTATGAAGTGTGTGTGTGAA
This sequence comes from Nautilus pompilius, assembly GCA_018389105.1. Classification (NCBI taxonomy): domain Eukaryota; kingdom Metazoa; phylum Mollusca; class Cephalopoda; order Nautilida; family Nautilidae; genus Nautilus; species Nautilus pompilius. The sequence goes on along the minus strand of JACATO010000598.1, from coordinate 757,549 downwards.
AAATTGCAACATAGCACTCTGGCATACTGTGACAGGATGAGAACATAAGTAAATTTCTTGGTTACCAATCTGTCACTGAGCTCATAACAAATTTATTACCAAAAGCATGAAAGGCAAACTTTGGCTCATCGTTGGCAATTGCCATTTAAAAAAAAAAAAATATGAAAAAAAAAGTTCAGAATTTCTGACATCAACTCAAAAGAAACCTTTACACAATGTTTTGTTTACTGCCTAAGAGGTTCATTGATAACAAAAAAAAAACAATCTTTTTGTGTGGTGATTGCATAAGTGGTGCGTGTGAAAGTTTGTGTATGCGTGTTTATCTCCGAGGAGAAGGGATTGGAGTTGGTGGCCGAAGCCGTATAGGGGCCGAAGCCAGGTGTGGAGCAAGCTCTCGTTAAGGCCTAAAAGGCTGAGTTGAGGCGCCAAAACACCTGGTGTAACTGGCCTCCGAAGCAACCAGGGTGGGGGGGCCCAGATTTAAGATCAAAATAAAGATAAGAATTTTACAAAGTTGACAGAGTAACTATCAGTTCTTTCAGAAGGGGAAGCTCTGATGGAACTTCAAATTTCTGTTAGCAATCTGGAAGCTACCATAGCCTTGGGATGATTGAGTATGGATATGACATCTCCAGACTTCTGGTGGCATGGGAGCAGTCAAGATCTACCCTTCTTGAATGGAAGCACAATTTTAGTCCAGTTACAAGTCACATGGTCTACCAGATGTGCCAATAAAGCCATCCCTTTGGCCAGAGTGTAGCAAGTGGTGGTGGGGGGGGGGGGTTGCATTTTCCCTCCAGGGCACAAAATTTCCTCTGACCTTTAAATTATAATGTCAGTTAATAACTAGCCGCCATCACCCGTGAAATTTCCACAGTAATTGCAAAATTAAGGAAACACATATTCAAGCATTCGATACAGTTTGCTGGAGTAAGGGACATAACTGTGAGAAAATCATGTTTGTAATCCAGGGAATTTAAATACAGATTATAGAATCCGGGCATCTGAATGTCACAAGAGTGACCTATTATGACAATTATAAGCCTCTGTGCACTGTCAAAGACTTTATTCAATGTTGTGTTACACCCGTTTGTTAATAAGTAAAATTCGACACGAGTTTGTGAATTATCAGAAATGTTTTCTGCAGTAATCTTTCTTCAAATGTCATTGTTTATGTTGATAATCAATTATAAGTAATATTCAGAGAAATGTCACCAAAAAGTTGAATTTAATGTGCATGACTAGGTAATGCTTTGCACGGGAACTCGTGCTTGCATGAATAACTCAATGAAAATGCTTTATGATGGTGTTATTTTTGTGTAATTAAATAGAACAGTTCAACAAGCTTTCAAAATGTATATAGTTTAATGTGTTTGTTTGATTATTACAGAATAGGAGCTAATTTAAAATATTAAACAAACACAATCTCATTAGTAAGTCAGTAGGATTAGGAGACCAAGTTACTATTGATTCTCTTGTCTTCTCATAGGTCCATGCTTTCCATCATATTCTAATATGCCATTTTAGTGGCAGTCAGTCAGTAATGAAGTAAGAATTCAGTCAGAACAGTGGATTTGGATCTCTGTGATGCAAAAGAGCCTGGATATAGTCAGTATTCATTAATTTGTTTTAGTCCATTATGTCGAAAAAAGAAAGTGGGGCATAGGGACGCTAAAGGCGTGCACAATTTGCAGCTTCGATGGAGGAGTCAAGCAAATTGAAGAAATTGTTCCTTGCTGGAAGTGATGACACAAGTAAGCCCACATATGTTCACCCTGATGGTGGCAAAGAGGTCAAAGTGCAAGATTGTGAACATGTTATTTCATTTGAAAAAGACAACAATAAAGAAACTGTTCTGTCCTGTTAAAAGGTACAACAATAATAAACAAGAGGATTCCACTTTGCCAGAAACAAATCTAAAGAATAGTATTGCTACCCTAAAAGAGGATGACCTAATAAATATTTTAACACAGGGATACTGGCTTTATGAAGTTTGATACAACAGGTTCAGTAGTTGTAACACATGCACATCGCACCGAGATTGTTAAAGTTGGAGCACATGAATTTCAACATAAAGAAGGTCCATTTGATACCAAAGATGGGCGTTTTATGACTGCATTTTGGTTCAAACGACACCTTCTGAATGGACAAGAGGTTAATCGGTCCTGGTTGGTATATTCACCTCTACATAAAACAGTGCATGACATCCAATAGCCAGTCTGCTTTCAAAATGCAGGATGGATTCTCTAAGTGGAAAAAAATTGAAAAGTTAAATGCCCATGAAAATAGCGACATTCATCATGAGTCATTTGCTGCTTGAAAAGAGAATGAACGCCAAATTCGTTTTCAAAGTGGCATTGATGAAGAGCTGCAAAGGCAAATTCAGCAAGAAAAAATAAATGGAGAGAAGTATTGCGATGGTTGCTAGATTGTACACAATATTTAGCTTCTCAGAGTCTTGCATTTCGCGGTCATACTGAGGGCATAACCTCAAACGAAAACCCTGGAAATTTCCTGTCACTTTTGCAGTTATTAGCAAAGCATGATCCAGTAATGAAAGAGCATTTAGAGCATGTTAAAAACCAGCAAACCTGAACATCTTATCTTTCTCCTGAAATCCAAAATGAGCTTATAAATCTCATGGCTTCACATGTGCGAAATTATTGTTTGTCAACAATTCGTAGAAACAAATACTATGGTATTCTGTTTGATTCCACACCTGATTTAGCCCATCGTGAGCAACTGGCCAAAGTGATTTGGTTTGTTGACATTGACTTTAAGACAAGAAAAGTAGAAGTCAAAAGAGTCATTTATTGACTTTATACAGATAAAGGAAAAAGATGCTGCCAATATTGAGAAAACAATAAGCACAAAATTAGAAGCGGAAGGAATTTTATTGAGTGATTGTTGTTCACAATGTTATGATAATGCTGCTGTCATGTCAGGTCATCTGTCAGGTGTTCAACAAAGAATTCTGAACAAAAATCCGAAAGCAGTGTTTATAAATTGTGACAACCATAGTTTGAATTTAGCATGTCTTCATGCTGCAAGTCAGGAAACAACAGTTATTACCTTTTTTGGTACAACTGAAGCCATTTATAATTTATTTGCTCATTCAACAACTTTATGGGATGAACTGCAGCAGGAGCTTAAGATCTCTGTCAAGCGTGGATCAGAAACATGGAGGAGTGCAAGAGAAGCAGCAGTAAAAGTTGTACATGAAAATCTAGATGAATTGCTACGACTGCTAGAGCAATTAAGTGAGAATAGTAACACAGCTGAAACAAAATGTGCTCATAATATTTTGCAACACATGCTTACATTTGATTTTCTTGTACTATTGCATTTTTGGAAAAATCTTTTATCATCTATCAATTGAGTACAGAAACAACATCAAGGCCCAAAAATGAATTTTAGAGAAGCAGCTGATCTCGATACTTTGAAAGAGAAATTGATAGAATCACATGAAAAGTCATGTCAAGAAGCACTTAGAGTAGGTAAGAATCATAGTGAATCATGTGGGTTGACCATTGAAAGAAGAAAAATATTTCATAAACGAATGCAAGGTGAAAATGCAGCTGATGCTGGATTGACTGCTGAACAGGAAATCTGATGCATCATGAATGATGTTATTGATCACTTGATTACAGAAATAAATAACAGGAAGATTTTCTTGCTTACGAGATTTAGATTCAGTTTGGATTTCTATTAGATGTGCAAAATATTGTTTCTGGAGAGTTCGAAGATGGAAAATTGCAAGAAAAATGTTCTGACTTAGCAAAGAGTTATCCAGGTGAAATTGATGGACCAGAATTGTACATTGAAATCAAAGACTGTAAAATGTTGATAAGTAAAAGAAAACAGACAGATTTTTCTGAACCAAAGATTGCAACTGATTTGCTAACAGTTATAATTTCATATGGTGAAGATGTTTTCCCAAATTTAAGAATTGCATTGCAGATTTTGTTAACAATTGGGGTTTCTATTGCTAGTTGTGAAAGATCTTTCAGCAAGCTGAAATTAATTGACATACTTGAGAACTTCAGTGACTCAAGAACGACTGAGTAACTTGGCTATATTAAGTATTGAAAAAGACATACTCAATACCTTAAATTTTGATAGTTTAATTGATTCATTTGCAGCAGCAAAAGCACGAAAGGTTCATATATAATGTAACAATGAATACCAGAATGCTACCTGTACAAGATCTAGTTAAGTATATGCACAGTTTTGTAAACTAATAACATTTATTTGTAAGCATTAATAGTATTTTATCAATCTGTTTTGTAATACAAGTACACCACAAGTGACTTCATTCTGCATGCTTGAAAGATTACTCTAGCTGTGTGACTTTGAACAATACTGGATGAAATAAATATCAAAATGGTTTACAATTTAACAAATTATGTAAGTAAACCTAGTAGGCAATACTTCATTAGTTCCAGGTTTACCATTGTGATATTGTGAGGTGTTATTGTGACTTTAAATTAGCTCTTTATAAGGCAGTGATTAATTCTTTGTGATTGTCATAAGTGGGCAATGAGTCACAAACAAATAGTCAAAGCATATCAGAGGTGGTGGGTGCAAAAGGGTCTTGCCCCTGGGTACTGAGAACCCTTGATATGCCTCTGCCTCTTGGCCATACAGCTACCACTCTAACCATTACAACTGTCACCTGCCCTTCAGATTTATTTTTTCTTCTTTTACCCCCCCTCCATTTTCTTTCTCTATATCCCTCTCTTATTCACAGCCCATTTTTGCCTCACCTTAATGGCTACCTAGTTATCCCCATCTCAGCCAATCAGGAGCCAGGCTATTTCCTGCTTAAAAATAGTTGTCTTTCTCAGATCCAGAGAGAGAATCTAGTACTTTCCTCTAATAGTGGAATTTTCCAATGAATTTAAAGGAGGATTAACTATTAGAGGAGAAACCTTATTTTTTTCAACTCCAAGAAAACTAATTTTTACCTTTGACTAAACAAAAAAATGAAATCACAAATTCCTTTAGTTCACAATTTAATAGATATGATCAATGGCCAATTTCCAAAGTTAAAGAATGAAAATACATTATTCAGCTGGTAATTTAATTGAAGATTTACTATGACAAGCTGTGTTCTTTTCCAGATTTTAAATGAGATCATCTTCTGCAGCCAAACTTTCACATTAATCTTTTAAGAACTTTTCATTTCCTGACAAAACAACTTGAAGTCAAATAACCGCAAAACAGTTCTCTTTAAAAATATGAATTACGCAGTTCTCATTTTTGTCTAAGATGCAAAATATGGAACAAATGTTGAATGAATCCATTATAAGATTAGAGGACAGTCCAGCCCAAATATCAGCAATGCATTGCAGGTAGGCATTCATGGATGGCAAACAAATTATCAGCAGTTATCATCTGCATCAATCCATTTAGCCACCAGTTATTTTTAGCAGTGATTTTCTGATTGAATGGTTTATATCGAATAAATTGCAATTTGCAACTTTAACATATTTCATGCATCCATCAGGAACAAACACTGTGTCAATAACCAAATTCTTCACTTCTTTTTTGACATTTTTCTGTGCAGCATTTGTTTTCCCAAAAGTAAAGCTACCAATAACTTTTTGTAAAACTGCAGCATAAATTCAGTGTTTATCCAATCTGTTCCATTCAAGATAAGCACAGCTTGCAGTTAAATTTCTAAAAGATTGCGAGAATGGGATATTTTTTTTTAAATAGAACCACAAATGAGATACTGTGAACCATTTTCTCAGGTAGAGAATATCAAAGTTAGGCAAAGCTTTTCATATCTGGTCAACTGGAGAGATGATTCCTTAACAATGCAATTTGGCTAGTTAATTCATCTGCAGCAAAAATTATTTCATAGAGATAGTTCCTTGTATATTCTGCAAAACACAAAGTTCAAAGTCTGTGCTAATTATTTTTTTTTTAGTGGTCTCTGGCACAGACTTAGATTGTGTCTGTCCATGAGCTTCAGCCATTGCCTGCTTTGAACTTTTATCTGCACTTCAATTTTGATTAATCATCGCAACAAACACTTCATTTTTCACCCGCAAATCTTCAATGAAGACAAAAATTCTTTTAGTTCCACAAACAGCTTTTTTTCAACTGCAACCAAGAATGCACTCTCATTCTTTTATTTCCTCCTGAAACAAATGATTCAGGAAAAAATTGCTCATTTCCACCATACTCTCAGCTATTGTGATTCACAACTGAATTTCTGTGAATTTCTCTCACAATTTGTTCTGAACATAGTTGACTGCTTCAACTTTACTTTAAATATCAATGCCTTACTTTCTCTTTGGAACAGATACCAAATTTCCACACTGTTCATCATCATTTTCATCCAATGAATTGACTGGTTTCATTTCAGAGTTCACTGAAACATCAAATTCTGAATTTTTAACTTTCTGCCTTTTATCATTTCATCACATTTCTGCAGAGTTCAAATGTTAGGAGAGTAGGCCTGTAATAGTTCACCAGTGAATTGCAATATTCCACGCCATAATACTGACACTATATACATTTTATAACTAAGAGAGATCTGACACACGAACTGAAGACTGGTTGTAGAAAAACTCTAGTGATCATTTCAGGAAAATATGAACAGTTGTCACAGCCAATTGGAATGTAATGTGTATGTAAATGCTGGAGTCAATAAACTCAGCTATCACCCACTTTTAATTAGAACTTGCTCTCCTGGCATGTCCCCCCCAACTTATTTACCTCAATTTCAGGCATAAACAAAAAGGTTGATCAATCAAAATCCAGCTGTCTAAAATTTATGCCTTTAGATATGTAGTATACCAGAATGGAACTTTAATCTTTCAGATGATTACAACAGCTCAAACTAGGCTTTGACCACATAAAGGTTCTGGTCATCTGGAGTGTGGCAGTGAGAAGATTAACACACCCATGCTTTCCAGGACAATTCACTAACACCACCACTAGACCAAGAGTGAATTCTCTTCAAAAATCCGAAAGCAGTATAAAATGTCAAGTGACAGCATAGAAACAAGCAAGTACACCAGTTTCATACAAGTTCAGTTTGAAAATACTTTGGATTACAGTAATCACTAATTAAAATAGAAGTGTCAACAGAGATACTGTGTGCATCAGAAATGTTTCACAAAGCTGTCACATTGTCACATGGAGGGAACAAAGTAGATGCCAAGCTCTGGGGATTAGTTCTTTAGTTCTCCCTACACACAAGAACTAAAAAAAAAAAAAAAAAAGCATTTGAATTTTTCTAAAAGTATAAGAAGAAATAATCCATAAATGGAATTGCAATGTACTGTTTACTTTCAGTTTTGTTTTAATTTCTGAAGTTAATAATTTTCTGTTTAATCTTTTGCTGTGCAAACCACCCAGCACTATCCAGGGTAAACTGGCCAAAAGAAAGTCAGATGCTGAAATGTCATTTAAGGTTCACTTGTCTCTACTATAGATAGATAGTATATGTAGAAGGATGCTAGTCCACACAATTACAAATTCTGTGTATAATGAATGCTTTGTTTTCCCCCACAAAATTGACTTGTGACCTAAACACCATACATAGTTGCTCCATCTACTTGACACACATTGGAATCCCTTCTGGTGATGTGGAAATCTTATTTGTACATATCTTGGATCTAATGTTTAGCTGGGGGGGGGGACACTGAAGAAGAGTGACAACAATAATGAGGTCATATGGAGTTTGAATCACCTGCAGCTGACATTTCACCCACTGTCCCAAAGACTGATGTTCTGATAAAACCAGGTTTCTTCTTTGAACTGATATCAGATTTCTTCCACCATATGGCTGAAAAGACTAACCACTATGCCACACAGAAATAGAACTGAAAATACCTGGTTTGACAATACCACCAGAAAGATTAAAGCTTTCCTGGCCATAAATATCACCATGGCAGACAATGTCAAAAGTAATGACAGTGAAAAGATTCAACAAAATTGAATCAGTAGTGGCACCATTCTGATAAATAGGGTAATTCTATTTTTTGTTTGAGTTTCTCACTATAAAATGAATTTTTCCTTTCATTTTCTGGACATATTTCCTTTTCATTTAGATTACACTGAACTGCAGGCTAAGTCATTTGTGCAATTTGAGTCATTCATGACTTCTTACCATGCTTTTTAACTACAGTCAAACCTCATTTTCAACTTTACATCAGCTTTTTGTTAATAATATTAGGAAAAAATAAAAGTTGACTAACGTCAGTTTATGCAACTTTATGTTATGTAGGTCAGCGAACATTAAAAACCCATAAAAATTTTAATCACCTAAAAACCAATTAAAAAGTGCAAAATCACAAAAATGTTAAAATATGTAAAATTTATAAAATTATTTAAAGGCTTAAAATTTTTTTCAATATTGTGTACAGTACACTTATTAATTAACACGATGTCCAGTACCTATAGTTTTAGCATTCACTGCATGGTGGTGCTGTAGTTCGTCAGCTGATTCAAACTTGTGCTTGTGCATGTTTATTGCAGCGTCTCATTTGCATTAAATTTGTGGCTTTATTTGTATCCCATGGTTCCGAAGAAAGTTCCTACTGATAGTCCTAATGCTGATGCTACTAAGCGCTGTGCTATATCGTTGGAAGATAAACTGGCTATGATAAAACGCCATGAAAATGGTGAAAAGTTTGCCACCATAGCTCGTGCTTTTAGCTTGAATCGGACAATGGTATCAACAATTATTCATGATAAGGCATGGATTTTAGCCCACCCACGTCAAAGATGATGTTCCATCGATGAAGAACACCATCATCAAGAAGAAAATAGGCAAGATCTACGAGGAAATGGAACATCTTTCTCTTTTGATTGAACGGCAGACTCATCAGCATATTCCCATAACCCAGCTGTTGATTCAGGATAAAGCGTTGTCTTTGTTTAAAGACCTCAAGAAGTTTCCAGACGAGAAAGGCGCAGAATTCAAGGGAAGTTCAGGATGGTTTATGCAGCGACAGTCTACACAACATCAAGATCCAAGGCAAAAATGCATCGGCCGATGAATTAGCTACATCGGAATTCCCAGCAACTTTGGTGAAGATTATTGAGAACAGATTTCTTCCAGAACAGATATTGAACGTGAATGAGACCGATCTCTTCTGGAAGAGAATGCCAGATCATTCATTCATAGCCAAAGAGAAGGTTATGCCAAGCTTCAAGGTTGCAAAAGACCGTTTGAGCTTTGTTGGGAGGCAATTGCTCAGGCGACTTTAAGTTAAAGACGCTGCTGGTGTATCATGCCCAGAATCCTCGAGTGCTGAAGAACATCCCTAAGGCCTCGCTACCAGTTGTATGGATGGCAAACCCAAAGGCTTTGGTGACTGTTGCCATTTTTGAGGATTGGTTCTTCAACCACTTCGTACCAGCAGTGGAGAAGTATTGTAAGGAGAAGGGCATTCCGTTCAAGATCCTCCTTATTTTAGACAACACTCCTGGCCCCCTGCAAAACCTACTCGATTTTCATCCGAACATCACCATCGTTTACCCCCCCCCTCCAAACACCATGTCTCTCTTGCAGCCGATGGATCAGGGGGTCATTGCCATCTTCAAACGCTACTACCTTAGACATATGCTTAGGCAGATTGTAGCTGCAATGGAACTGAATGATGTCACACTCCGTGACTTTTGGAAGGGATACAAAATCTAAAAGGCCAGGCTGAATATAAATGCTGCTTGGAATGAAGTTTCGGACTCGGCTATGAATGGTGTTTGGAAAAAGCTGTGCCCTCAATTTATTCACGATTTCAAGGGCTTTGACGAGGTGGTCATGAACAAAGCCTTGGTGACATTGAGTAATGAGCTGCAAATGGAGTTGGAGGAGGAGGATTTCATCTCGTTATTTGAGGCAGACAAGTAGCTCCTGACGAACGAGTTGATGGAACTTCATGAACAATAGCATGAAGAGCAGCAGCAGGAACCAGAACCACAACACTTCACCATCACCAGAATGCAGCAGGGCTTTGCGCACATCGAGAAAGTGCTTGCAATTTTCGAGATGGATCCCAATGCTCAACGCTTCGCAAAAATTAGGGGAGCAGTTCACAACGCTACTGTTCCTTATAGGATCATCATACATGAAAAGAAGAGCAAAACTATTCACAGTGCACTCTCAACCAGTTCTTGCAGTGCATCAAAAATCAACAGGAAAAATTTGAATTGTCTGCTGGAGAGCCTCAGCCATCAACATCATCTCATCCTTTTCCTCTAACCTCCACCTCTGGTTTATCAAGCACATCAATGTCACCCATCAGGTAAATTTTTTTGTTTTTTTATTTACATTAGTATCAATTAAAATGTATAAATTTACTAAAAAGAATGTAAAAATGTTGAACTATCGAACAACTTATTGTATTCCTACGCGCCAATGTTATTAGCAATGTTGTGGGGTTATTTATAGGGTTTATAGGGGGTCTAGGTTGTTTTTTAAAGAGTTTATTTGACTTAAATTGCAAATCTTGGAACGAATTAACGATGGAAGGAGAGGTATGACTGTATTTGAATCAGCTAGGTGCATTTTGAACAGCCATCATGGAAACTGAACGAACATTTGTGTGTAAAATATTGTATTTCCTAACAGCAGAGAGTTAACAAATGCAATGTATTGTGTAATCAGAGTTTCATGGTAGCACAATGTAGGAAGCCTAGATCCACTACTGGAAAGAGGGCTATTGTTTTCAATTGAATTCTGGAAGGTTTTACTATTAGATGAATTACAGAATTTACTTTTTAGTTAAGGTAAAGCTCATTTATCTCAAAGTTTTCCAAAGGCTATTTATTTTCCATGGTTAAGTTTACTTTAGGCCATGTGGCATAAGGAAGGAGGAGGGGATTACTATCATAAATTTTTGACAAGTGCTAATTAGCAACTGTTTTCTCCATAACTGGCAGTGTAAAATTAATCCAATGCTTTAAAAACATTTCCAAATATACAAGACCTCAACAATGAAATAAAAAGCTAAAAAAAAATAATGCTCCATTTTATGGATGTGATGAAATCCACATTTTACTGATCAGTAGTTGCAGGAACAAGGCAACTATTACTATGAAACTAGAGCTCTTAGAACAAATTTTTGTAGATTCAAAAAATTGTCAGAAGTGGTGCATGACTTATTTTTGTCACAGATTAGATGCAAAGTGGGCACTTAGTCAAGCCATACTTGGAGTTCTCTTTGCTATCTTGATCAGTCTAGCATTACCTTCTACAAAGTTATGTATTTACAAAAATACCCTCACTAAACATGCAACAAAAAAATACCCTTGAGGACATTTGGCACCTCAACCCGGCCTTTTAGGCCCTTACAGGAGCTTGCTCCACACCTGGTTTCGGCCACTCACGACTTCGGCCACCTCCACACCCTTCTCCTCGGAGATAAACATGCATACACGAACTTTCACACACACCCACACGCAAGCATCACAAAAAGAGAAAAAAAAAAAAAAAGATGTAAGAATTGCTGAAAACATGTTTGGCCTCTAGAAATGAAAACTACCCAACAATGTATACTACTCTTTGTACCAATGCATGTATTTAGAAGCATGAGCACGTGTGAATGCACTATTGATTTTTTTCTGTCGTCATCTATAAAGATGCTTTACTACTTAGCATGATACATATAAAGCAGTCACATATGCTCATGCTAACAGCAATCAATCTTTGTAGGAGAAAGTGACGTGTTACAATTTAATGGCCAGGTTACTGAATATAAATTAAGTCATATCAAGACAAGAGCAAAAAGTTAGTGATGACGTGTTACTTAATACTTTTCCCCTTCAAAATGGCCAATACCAGACTAGGCAAATCACTTGAAAACAACCAGGCATCAATGAGTCATTTAATAATCACTTCCATCTATACTATAAATACTACATGTAGAGGGATACTGCTCCACATGATCATTCTGGCTATTTAAATCCCCTCCAACAAAAGAGACTTTACTGGTCAAGCTACTTGTTTGACATGGATTACCTACTGTTACCTGTCTGCATTATTATTAGCTATGTGACAGGATTCAATGTTGGATTCTTCTTCTGGTGATATGGTAATCTCCAACCTCTCTCTTTATCTCTGATCTCTCATCATTTAGCTGAATGGACAGAAATCAGATACATGGAGAGCAAGGTCTTCAAGCAAAGTTAGAGTCATCTGTAGCCAATCAAGATTACCAGTGTTTTTGTAGTCCTACAGTCTGAAGACTGATGCCCAATACCAGAGGATTTCTTCCACCACATAGCTAGGCAGTCTAACCACCACACCATACGGATTCAAAGGAAGACACCAGGGGGAAGATGAAAGCATCTATAGTGGTAAACATAAATATAATTATGTTTCAGTTGAGGATGACAAACCTAGTGTCAAAAATAATGATAGAGGAGATTAAGAACCTGAATCACTAGTGGCACCTCTAACAACAATTGAGTGAATTTACTATACATTTTTTAACTTTCTGCACTATAAATTAAATTTTTTCCTTTTGCTTTCTAGACATATTTCCTTTTCATTTGAATTAATAAACTTTGTGTTATCTGAAAATCATTACAAGACTTCTAAATGTGTTTTTAAATAATTTTAATCAGATGGCTGCACAAAATGCACCTATCTGAATGATTGAATGTGTATGCATCTAAAATGTTGCATTTCCTAAACAAAAAAGGGTTAAAGAAACTTGACAGTTTAATCATTTCCCAACAACTGTGTTAAAACTAAAGAACTTACATTCTGATGATCTTTCCTTGTCACCATCATCAGGGTTTAGTTCTGAGGTCTATTTTGGTGCATAGTGATGTTAATTTGCAGTAAGCAAAGTAGGCTAAAGTGTTAGTAAAAAAATTTACATAAAAAACACTTGGAAACCAACAGATGACAAGTTTAAGACCAGCTCCAACCACTTGTACTATCCAGAAAATATCAACTCTATATTCCAAATATACACAAAAACATTATTTACTTGCCCAGATTTTTTGTTAGAGATATAGCCAACCAATGCTTCGGTAACTACAATTTAACCTTCAAGAGGAATATCCCATGATAAGCCAGGCTAAGCAATGCAGATCTACAAATAGAGCAAAAAAAGATATAATACACCTACTTTCTTTTCATATCTTTGTATTTCATTTTTGCTTAGCATCATTATCCAACCCTACTTGAGAGACATTAAAGACAAGCAGAATAGACTAAAACAGATACTTAGTACATCTACTAAATAAAACAAAAGCAAAATATAAACATTTCATAAAATTTTTTTAGATCATTTACTTTAAGAAATGCTGAAAAAACTTACATATTTCTAAGTTATTTTTGCACTGCAACATTTTCATAAAAATCAAAAAAAAAAAGACAACCCAATTATCTGTGCTCATTTACATCAATTTTAACAGGGTTTTAAATAAAAAGAAAAAAATCTGAGAGATGTACAATATCATTTCTTGTTATATTGTAGGAAGATGTGCACACACACACACACATAACCACACACCTTTATTTAACTAAAGAAAAGATAATTTTTCAGAAAATAAAAATACAGAAACCAAATATGCTGGAAAGTGGGGTATTCTCCAAAATTTTGAAAGTTCGAAGCATGGGACTTTTAGACAAGCCATGATGGTAAACAGTAGTTTCCTAAAATTATTAAACAGCTTACAAATGCAGACTTAGGAGAGAAAACATGACTGAGTCTATACTTTCAACTTCTCACCATAATTATGACTCAGGTTCAGAAGTTGCTGAAAAAACAATAAATAAGATATACATACATATGAAGATATGTATTCAGCTGGCATGAAGGTCAAGCAGTAAGATTTCTAGTAATGCTAGATGTAAGGTTGTGGCATTTGTTTGTTTGTTTGTTTTTGTAAATATCATTAATTTTTGTCAAGTACAAAACAACTGATTGGTTGGTCATGAAAATCTTCAGATCAGTATTTTTTTTAAAATTATTTAGACTAATCACAACAAACTACTGTTCAGTGTGACTGGATAAAGGAAGACAATATAAATTACACTGGATTTAAGCTTTAAAAAAAGAATTAACCTGAACAAGATTTTCTAGCAAGACCGCCTTAAACAGACATTAAGGGGGAAAGAGAATTAACCTGAACAAGATTTTCTAGCAAGACCGCCTTAAACAGACATTAAGGGGGAAAGAGAATTAACCTGAACAAGATTTTCTAGCAAGACCGCCTTAAACAGACATTAAGGGGGAAAGAATTGACCTGAACAAGATTTTCTAGCAAGACCGCCTTAAACAGACATTAAGGGGGAAAGAGAATTGACCTGAACAAGATTTTCTAGCAAGACCACCTTAAGCAGACATTAAGGGGGAAAGAGAATTAGCCTGAACAAGATTTTCTAGCAAGACCGCCTTAAACAGACATTAAGGGGGAAAGAGAATTAGCCTGAACAAGATTTTCTAGCAAGACCGCCTTAAACAGACATTAAGGGGGAAAGAGAATTACCTGAACAAGATTTTCTAGCAAGACCGCCTTAAACAGACATTAAGGGGGAAAGAGAATTGACCTGAACAAGATTTTCTAGCAAGACCGCCTTAAACAGACATTATGGGGGAAAGAGAATTAACCTGAACAAGATTTTCTAGCAAGACCGCCTTAAGCAGACATTAAGGGGGAAAGAGAATTAGCCTGAACAAGATTTTCTAGCAAGACCGCCTTAAACAGACATTAAGGGGGAAAGAGAATTGACCTGAACAAGATTTTCTAGCAAGACCGCCTTAAACAGACCTTAAGGGGGAAAGAGAATTGACCTGAACAAGATTTTCTAGCAAGACCGCCTTAAACAGACATTAAGGGGGAAAGAGAATTGACCTGAACAAGATTTTCTAGCAAGACCGCCTTAAACAGACATTAAGGGGGAAAGAGAATTGACCTGAACAAGATTTTCTAGCAAGACCGCCTTAAACAGACCTTAAGGGGGAAAGAGAATTGACCTGAACAAGATTTTCTAGCAAGACCGCCTTAAACAGACCTTAAGGGGGAAAGAGAATTAACCTGAACAAGATTTTCTAGCAAGACCGCCTTAAGCAGACATTAAGGGGGAAAGAGAATTAGCCTGAACAAGATTTTCTAGCAAGACCCTCTAAACAGACATTAAGGGGGAAAAGAACATGTACCATTCAAATTTAATCATTAGCTTTCAACAGAATTTTAACTGATCAACATCCTCCTTTACAAAGAAATATACCCACTGATCTCTGAAATTCATCCGTTCTGTTGTTGTTTTTTTTTAAGATACATTATATGCGTGCAAAGGGGGAAGCAAGACCGACTAATAGGGGCAGACAAGGAAGTGAAACTTGTGCCTCTATTATTATTATTCACGCAGAGACGAAGCGCAGGGGGGTGTACAAACCACTACTGTTCTTTCTTTCCGTCTAAATCTGAAAGAGTCATCTCTACTTTAAAAAGAAAGGAGAGAATTAAAAGTTCGCGACAAGGAGTTTAAACAGGTGTCGCTACCAGCATTAGAGGCAGCCAGCCAGCCCCCCGTTTGTTGCTCTATCGTACCCACCCAACTCACCTGTGCATGAATACACAGCCAAAACTTTCACCCGAGCAAATTTTGTTTTAAACAATTCGGAAGACAAACCTTCGCTGATTAAATTACTCTTTCTTTCTTTTATTGTTGTCGCCAGACTAAAGGCAGGATAACTGGTAAACAGAGACGATTTCCACCACCACCACCAGCAGCGTCCGTCCGTCCGTCCGAGCCATTCTGGCGCTCGGAGGTCAAACGCGAACAAAGGTAATAATTCTGCGTCATTCCCCGCCGTCCGTAGCCTCCCTCGCCGAGAGCGCAGGATTAGACTCTCTGGAAAAACCCCGGCAAGGGATAGTGGGGGTTCTCCCCTCCTCAAAAAGAGAAAGAAAAACCAGCGAGGAGGAAGGAGGTGGGGGGAATTGGCGGCGGCGGCGGCGGCGGCATCCACGAGAGTGACGCTGCCAGTCTGGTTGTGTGTGGATTGTTCGGCGGGCCCCCCGATTATTACAGTGTAAACAATCGCCTGGAGATCACAATATCGGTCCGGGAAGCCATACCTACTCGCCAGATCTACCGGAGAGGAGAACTACTCGCCTACAAGAATGTGTTTCTAGTAGGACTACATTCTTTCATCTACAAAAGCATGGCATCTCTCCTCGGGCCCTGGCAGTTTTATAGAAGAGTTTGCCTCATCTCCCTGAGTAAGGGACACAGCACTTAAAAATCGACGAATTTCTTTTATAAGGAAACTAAAGGCACTGATTACTCACCATATACGACAGTTAAACATCCATCTGGAAAAATCTCAAAAGTATTTCGCATACCCGGTAAACTTTATACCTGCCATATAAAATCAGCAGGAGCAAATTCCTCCGCGCAAAAAATGAGTTCGCCCAAAGACATGGTGTCCAAGCCTGTTCACTTTGTCACGTGGACACGTATTAGAGCGGGAAAGTTGAAAGGAGTCCCAGCGTCTGGAAATATCTTACTATCCAGAAAGTATTGCAAAATTTTATTTAGATTCTAATAAAATAAAGATACCAAAATGGCTATTAAAGACTGAAACAAAGGGAATGTTTTGAATTATACTTTAGTTCATTTTTTTCAAATGGAAAGAAACGAAACAAATCTCAGAGAGAAAAGAAATAACCTTTTCATAACTAAACACACTAAGGGGAAATAATCGACTACAGCTTTCAGTGTTCAAGGTTAGGCTACTGTGTAGGCTTAACTGACTCGTACTCGAAAATATTAGCATTGTTTTGTTATTTTAATAGAAAAATTTATACAAATAAAAGCTACAAAAACTCTCACAGTAATAAATGAAAAATATTCTTTTTTAAAAAATTGTATAAAAACCTAGATTGTTTCGTTGGGTTTTACCTTTTAACTAAATAATTTTAAAAAATTTTGCTATTACAATTTTGTTTACCATTTATCTTCTTCACAACATACATATTGTTTACACTAAATCTATGCATGACTGTGTATCATATCAATATAACATCTTGCATCTATCTTCTTGTGCATATTTTTTTTCATTTACATACATCTAAACTGCAGATGAATTTTTTATACTTATATATTGTACCTGGCAACCAGAAGTGAGAACTTGATGATCATATGTAGTCAGGGAAAATTCACACAAGATTTTCTTCATCAAAATAACCTTTTCGCACATCAGAGCAATTCCATTATCACAAATCCCATTTCATGTAGAACTGTTTCTTGTTAGAAATTTAGCATTTTCAGTTTTAATAAAAAATCAAAGAAACATTTACATTAAGAAAATACTTATTTACGTATTTTAAGTTATTCATAAACTGTTTGAAGAATATTTCACAATTATTTTTTTTTAAATAAAAATCTGTTTTCACAGCTTTATACTTTTGGGCAAAAAGTCTAAATTAAAATAGTAGTTTCTAATTTAGTAGAAATTTCAAATTAGTTAGTTAAAAGAAACAAGAAATAAGTATAACATCTACAGTGTGTATAAATAATATTGACCAGCACCTAAAAATATTATTGTTTTTGGAGAATAAAAAGTTATCACTTAACTGATACTAAAGTATTAAAATGTTTAACTTACATTCAATTTGTTCTGGAGATTCAAGATGTATTACTTTTTTGACAGACTGATGATTAAAATGTTAATCTTTAAAATATTAAGGCACAGATGCCTTTTAATGCATACTATTTGTATTGACCAACAGTTCTACAGTAGATCATGCAGGTAATAACAGTTTCAACATGAGCCATTTGTCAATAGCTATAAATACCAAAGAAATATTTAATATTTAGCTAACAGTTAACATGGCGACAACATAATTTACCTTTCATTAAAGTTGTAACAAGGGGTATAGAGTTTTTACAAATATATAATTTAAATGAAAAGATTTTGTTTAAAATAGACAAGCACTAAGAGCTTCAGTACTTTTAATATAATAGCCGGTTATCACAGCATGTGACAAAATTTAGGATTTTTTGATGTAGAGCCCATTTGTAAAATCTCTTTTAAAGCAGGCTTTATGAAAAAATGTTCAGAAAATGTACCTCACCCACCCACATGCTTTATCATCGTTTTTGATTTTGAGGATAGCGCCAAGGGGAAATAACCTATTAGTTTTGTGATGGAAATTTGCACTGGATAAACAAATGAAATGCAGACCGAAGTTTCCATCCAATCTTAAATGAGAATGAAGACAAGTTTTCTTTCTGGAAAAAAAAAAGAGCTTTTATGAAATTACATTCAGTTGTCTTGAACTAATATAATTAAATTTAGAAAGTTTTTTTAAAAAAAAAAAAGAGAGAGAAAATAAATAATAAATTTTGTTCAAGCCAAACCGGATATAATAGTATCATATGACATAATTTAAAACAAACATTATAATTATTTAGTAGTAGTACTAGGGCAGCAGATGGCTAGCCTATTTTGGCAAACCTTCCATAGCGTTTTTTATTCTCTCTTCTATACTAGCCCATTGGTGTGGGTTTCCTCTACCCTGGTTTCTTCCCACAGAGAGTCTAGTAAAGCTTTTTCATTTCCTGTTGAAGACAGAAGTGCTGGATCCCATAAGGTGCAGGATTGGTATCACCTGTTAGTGGTAATCATGGCACCAAATAGCCTAACTAGTGTTGTAGATAATGTCGTCCAAAAATGAATAAACATTACAAATCTTTGGAATTAACATTTCTGTCTAATGTTAATTAAGTATACATATTTCCCATCACAATACTCTGTAGCCAAATCCCATACAAAATATGTGGTCTTCTTATTTTCAACTGAAAATTTTACTGCTTTTGTGCTGTTAAATAAATGTGCAACAAACTCAAACAGGGTATAAAACCACAGGTAAGGTCTACCGGAGCTTAGGCCAGTATCACTGTAATGAAGCAATGGCAAAACTTTTTCCTGATTCATACTCTTAACTTTTCAGAATGCTAATTTTGAAAACACAAGAAATTAATGTAATTCATTTGTTTTTTATAGAATATTAAAAAGAGCGACAAACATTTTCACCCAAACCATTGTTGAATAATACCGAATCTTAATGAATCAAGAATTGCATATGAAAATGTAGATGCTGCAGCTGCTCAACATACAACATGGTCATCAGTGGATTTTTGCACATTCATCAACAGTGGATTTGTATGTATTCTTGACAACCTTGATGACACTACTTGAAAGCAATATTATGACAAATGTTTGAACAGAGGCTGACAGTTGCTTTTTTAACTACTTTCTCAAAATTGACATTTTTTTTTTTTTTTTTTGCATACACATTTTGAGAGAGTTAGCTTGGATTTCTCCAAACTTTAAAACTCCTATGTCATTACCATTTAGATATATTTTTTAATGATTGAAAAACTTTCTTTCTTTTATATCCACAGAGCTGTGTATTAGTCTAAATTCTTTTTAAAACGTGTTAGAGAATGAGAGAAAGTTGGTAGTTTTCAAAGTTGCAGTGTATGAAGTCAAGATTGGTTTTGTTTTGTATCACAGCTGAAGTCTGAAAAAATCTGGGCTTTATCTGGTGCTAGGAGAGCCAATGACTCTATAATACCCATCCCATTGATGGTAGCTTCTGGTAAACCAACCCATTGAGATACTGCTGGTAAATTCTGGCCATCATACACCTTATTAAAAAATGTTGTAATGTTTTCCAAGTGCTTGGTTCAGAGTTATTGTGGCTCCTATTACTGCAGGTGAAACAAACTGGTAAAACAAGAGTACCAAAATAGTAACTTCATTATTTGTAAGTGCTTAATGAGACTTTGGATCATACAAAGGCAGCAGCCATTTTGAGAAAGCCAGTCCATACTGACTGTATTATACAGAATATTAAGAATGAATAAATGATGAATGCTGTACCATCACAGCTAACAGGGGTATATTTCGTAAACACAGAAATGATTATAAACTCATGTTGGTATTTTTTTAAATTACCACCTTTCTAAAGTATGGCAAATGAAAACATTTTATTGCACTATCATATTTAGTTTTAATGAAGATCTTGCTAAGACAAAATAGAAATGTGCGCATGCGCGCACATGCTTATACATGAAATCATACCACATTACTAAAGTCAGATTTTATCTCCTCACATGATCCTCACATGATGCTGATGCTGACCATGTACAAAATGTATTCAGGATTTTAAATAAACACTGAGATACAAAAACCAAGCAGAAAACTTGTGCCATAAATTTCTGCATTCAAAAAACATGCAATGTTTTGCTTGTTTCCCTCTTTTCAATTACAGTTGCACTTTTGTTAAATCAAAATTTGTTTCCAGAAAAACAAAGAAATTACAAAATAGTCTGAAAATACATAACTGAAAGAAATTGATTAAATAAAACTAATCTAACATGACTTGCTTCTCTTTTTTTCCCTTATATGTGCATAGAAGACTCCGTTTTTTAAATTAGTTTGCATATCCATAATTACTTTTGGCCAGACTCATTAGAAATTCTTATTTTGCTGGGAAATTTTCACACATTATTTGTATAATTAAATGCTTAACCAACCAAAATTTTAAAAAAGAAATAGCTTTGTTAAGATGGACTGCCAATTTTCCAAGAAATGCCAAAAATATTTCTATTTCATCCATAGCTCTTTCTTATTAACACTTCATGTTTGAATTTGTGATTTTTCTCATTTCTGGGTATGTCAGACTGATAAACTCAGAAAGCAAAGTGTTTTGTGGCAGCATCACTGGTAAAATACTGAAGGTTGATGGGGTGTTTTTAAGTGACATATGCACTGATTGTCAGATAATCATTTATTGTGCTTTTACCATATTAGGTCTTTCTACTACATCAATTTTTTCGCATGTGTTCATGTACTTATTTGATTGAAATTCCTGTAGCAAGCATCATGTATTGTGTCAGTAGGAGAGTTAGAATGCCATTGATGAATAGAGAATTAGTATATGGATAGAAGCTGAAGAGCTAAAACTACAGTGTTCCCAGCAATTTTGCTTTTCAGATCACACACTGCGCAATTTGTTTTTCTTTCTTCTCTTTACTGAGAAACTGAGAGAAAACTTGCTTCAATGTTTTAATATTTTGTTTCTTTTTATGTAATTTTATACTTTCTAACATGTATGTTGAGTGTTGCTTGATTTGTATTACTATTTGGAGATGCTATCATATAGTTTAGTACCTACATAGTAATGCAGATTTGCCAATTATAGGAAGGCTTGGGTTTCATTTTCAGTTTTCAGCAGATTTTGAGGGATTTTTTAGCTTCAATCTTTGCCCAATCCCCAATTTTTGAATTCTAATGAGTTCCAATAAATGTCCAGACAGCAATTAGAAACATGGTAATTTTTTTTCTATAAAATAAAGATACTAAAATTTGAATATGTACATACAAATATAGGTAGTCACTTTTCCAAATTAAATACAGAAATAAGGGAATTATTTTTGACTATTCTCATCACATTAGTAACAAAACTAGCTGCCATCATCAGTGTTAGTTATCAGCTATATTCTTTATCTGTCTATCTTTACAACAGTGCAAGTTTTTTTTTTCATTCCCTACTAGATTAGCATAGTTTTGGTAAAAGTTTTGCATCACCATAGAAACTTATAACAAAATCTATCTTCAAAACATGATCATATAGCTAGACACTGTACACATTACCATTTCTAGATGTCTCATTTGAATCTAAATACTTCAACTTTCCATCATGATTTATAAGACATTTTCATAAATCATGTATTGCGTGTTCAATTTAAAATTATCACATCTTTCAATTTTGGTCATTTTTCCATTAAGTATATTGAAAACTACAAAGTAGAATGCATTTAAATACATTAATGTAACATTATTATACAAGTTCAGCAAATTTGATTCAACTTTATCAAGAAAAATTATAAAATTCTAGGGCGATGCAAAACCTTTAGCCGTGGCTGTAGGTTAAAAGAGGTTGGTCAGAAATACAGGGCAACTTTGCCACTACTGTAAAGAAAAACAGGTAATAAGTTATCATGTGTATCCAGGTACAAACTGACTTAATAAAAAAACTTATCAAACTTTTTTTTTGTACAGTTACTTCTCTTCAGTTCAAGGAGAAAAAAATTTGATTTGGTGGTTCACTGTTATCTGGACAGAGATATCATCAATTCATTTCCCAATTTTCCAACAACAACATTAAGTGTTTAGAAAGAGAGAGAGAAAAAGAAGCTCAGTATTTATACCCTAATATAATTTTATGCAAATTTTTCTTTGCTTGCTTTTAACTTCATTAACTGACAATTCCACTTTTTTAAATTTTCCTTGATGAATGAGTTTTCAGTTAGGTTTGCTTCTTTTCTAACAAAGTTTCCTTTTTAACTTCTAAGGATCCCTTATTAAGACAGAGATTTTGTTGACATATTGTTTATAAAAATGAGGGTTAACTAGGAGTTTCCCCACAACACTATTAGTAATAGAACTAGCTAATAAACCTGTTTTGATGGTCTTTCCCTGTTACCATCATTGCCTTATAGTTTTTGTGTAGTACACCAGTCTCAACAATTGATATAAGCTCTCTACATTGGAGATGACCCTGCTAAGAAAGTACAGTGTGTAGTTATTCACTGGAAAGTGTTGCCTAACCTGTGCCTCAAGGAGCCTGGCACTTCTGACTTTGGCAAATAAATTCTTACCAGATCCACTCATTTCTAGGGAAAGAGTCATCATAAATTCAGATCACAGAATTTTTGGCACAGTACATCATTACCATGACACTAATAATTAAAAAAGTACTATTATATTAAATTTGTAACTCTTGAGAAATTTGTTGCTATAGCATTTGT
The DNA here is from genome assembly GCA_018389105.1 of Nautilus pompilius. Classification (NCBI taxonomy): domain Eukaryota; kingdom Metazoa; phylum Mollusca; class Cephalopoda; order Nautilida; family Nautilidae; genus Nautilus; species Nautilus pompilius. The sequence goes on along the minus strand of JACATO010000598.1, from coordinate 734,736 downwards.
TAACTTGGTATAATATTAGCCTTCTTGAATAAGTAATGCAGCATGAAAACAATGCACTTAGTGTGACAATAAAAATATTCTTACCCAAAAGTTAAAAAGATAAAATAAAAGTAATGATATCCTGTCAATCATTTAAAATTTCAGTCAGGTCAATGTCAAGAAAACATTGCCCATTGATTTAAGATTCATTTAGTGTTACAGCAAATGCTAATTATAATAAAAGTGAAACCTAAATGAATAGCAGGAAAAAGCTGAAAGTTGATTCTGGATCCATAGCAAAAATAGTTTGCAATCTTAAAAAAAAATATATATATTGGTCAGTATTATAAGTAGGTCTTTTCCCCCCATTGTTGTATTTTATATTTCATCTCACCTATTTTAATTAATTAAAATAAATTTTACCATCAAATAAGTAACTTTGAAATTCCAAACAATCAGACAGACTTTTGACACATCAAGTCTTGCAGATGTTCAGATGCTTAACAGCTGTAACCCTTGAGAAATAACAAATACATCAATGACTAAAATCAAGAACTCTTTTCTTTCATTTTTGAATCACTGATTGGTTATGAGGTAGTCCAGGTTCTGTTGCATATATACATACATATTAACTATCCTTACCTCAATATTGTTTCACTTTCTCAACCGAATGTAAAAAGTTGCAAGAAAAATCAGTGTAAACTAATGTTTATGTTATTACAACACACCAGATTAACACTACAACCACTTGCATCTTAGAGCAATAGAAAACAGCTAAACAAAATAGCTCTCATACAAATCTATTTGAAAACATACAGATAAGTAAATTTTACTATTTTAACAATCTCTGTTTACTTAAACAATGAATTTACAAAAAAAAAAGGGAGTCAGTCTATGAAAGAAAATCAAGCTCTTTGTTGAAAGCAAAACCACACTGATGCAGTGTAACGAAAATACTGGAAGACAGAATGAAGAACTTCCTTACACAAAAACCTAGGTATTTCCTACACTGACAATAGAGGTACCTGTTTTAGGTACTCCACAATGCAGATGCAAATTCAATCAGACTTTCATCAACTTGCAAATCAAACTTATCAGTTTCTTCTCTTTCACTTGGTATCTCAACATTATCACTGTCTGGTTGTGCTTTGGTTTTCAGATCCACCATGTTGACACCATAAGATGAGATAAGTTTGTAAAATTCATCACAGTCCATTGTCAGGAAATCTGTTAATTTTAAGGCCCCATTAAAGTTTGCAGGTGACCATTTGGTAGCTATCTGAGACTTTTTAAGTCCAGGTGAAATTTCAATGCTGAATATCAGGTCTGGATGTATCTGTAAGCTATGATTCTTCACCTTGAGTTCTTCCATTGATGAGAAACTGCAATAACCGCAAGAGAACAAGTAGCTCGTTAAGTGACTGTTTATGTGGTTTTCATATTCAGATATTTTGTTGGTACTGTATGAACAATCCATACAGTCAATTTTCATTCCTCGTGTGAAAAAATTATGCAAAGATGTGTGCTTGGCAAATCTGTCAATGTCATTTGTCTTGAATACACATAAATGGCAACAATACTTTAGCTGATGTGGCTTATCATTAATTGTAGGTAATTTGGGCTGCTGGAGTTCGCTGGGACCCAACTTTTCACTTTCTTGTCCTCTGCTTGCACTCAGAACAGTGTGGTTTTTGCTCACTGGCCATCTCTTCTGTTTGTTGCTCGCAAGGTCAACCTGGCGCCCTGCCAAGTCCTTTAAATGGATGATATTAATAGGTGCATTGTGATACTTTCGGATGTGAGCAGCAACCCGGCATCTGAAATTAGAAAAATCAATCAATCAATCACAATCATTTTAAAAAAGCAATAAATGTGCCTGACCCCAAGTAAAAACCAACACTCATTAAGATAACAGTGCCACGACAAAGAGAAACTTACTTGCATTCACAACAACTTTCACAAGACAATTACGATGAGTCTTCATTCATACAAGGAATAATACCTCAATCTGCCGATTATTTTTCTCTTTAGAACAGAATACAATGCATTTATTTTTGTTTTACTAAATATGTTGAATAATAAGTTTGTTAGTTAAGTTTACTAACATTTAAAATTTTTCATTCACCTTTTGGCTGAATATGACTACAAAATGGATTTTAAGAATAATTATCTTACTGCAAGTTAGCATTTTAATTCAGCCTGAATAGAGTTAATAAAGCTTTGTAAATTTTTTGTCATCTTGTTTTTTTTTTTGTTCTTTTAAAGATCTGAGTAAAATTTGTGAGATGGTTTCTCAAGAAAAAAAGCTAATCTATCTTTGGCATTTTAGCCAATAACAGTACAGTAATTAGTTAATTGGCTGTGACACCCTGAAAAGTTTAGCACGGCTGAAATAGCTACATGGTTAAAAACATTTAAATCATGAAGAAATAAAAAAAAAAAATGAGCAGCTGCAACAGTAAATAACCCACAACCATGATAGTGCTTAATAAAAAGACATTTGAGATTTTGAGTATATACAATGTATGGCCTAAACTTCAGGGAAGATATGATGACTACAACATCTCACTTCACTTTAATAAAGCCCAAAGAAAAGCTGTCACTTTCTCTTGCTCTTAGCCTCAAAATATCACTGGCTTAGACCAATAACAAACAGCATTTCACAAAGCATTAGCAGTTCCTTCTTTTATGAAAGAGGATTAGGGGTGGAATCACCACAGCACAAATATCTTTTTTTGTTCTGGTGAATGCTTTCTATTCAGAAAAAAAGAAAAACAAAGCTAAGTAGCAATAGAAGAGAATTGTACAGCATATTGGCCAAATTGTCACCCCACCCAAGATATTACAAATATATTATGGAGAAGGCTTCATTACCACTATCAATAACTGATTGTTTTAATTTAAGCAAACACCTGTGCCTAATGTTATCATGATAAATTTACATGTCATCAATAGATATACCATACAACAAACTGTTTACATAGATTTTTTCTCTCCAAATGTCACATGGTTGGCATTCCTTACAGTGACTAATTTATAATTTTGACAAAAAGCATAAATAATCAAGTCAGATAAGTTAAATAGCAGTGCTTCTCATATTTTTTCTTCTTTTGTATATAACTGGTGAAAATTTCGCAACCAACCTTTTTTTGTTTGTTTAACCAGGGGTAAAAAAAATAGTCCATTTCTAGCTCTACAGCTAGTTTTCACAGGTAAACAGAAAGTAAAGGGGATTTCAAACAAATTCAAAAACTGAAGTACCGCTTAAAATAGTAAAATGAAAATAAATCTTTAGCAGCACAAACAAATACTTATGTTTAATCACACACAACATTTACAAAAAAAGAAAGAAGCCTCAGCTTATTCAAGTCACAAGCAAGCACTATTTAAGTGCTTTTTTTTGGTACTTTTATAATAAAATTAATTACTAATAGTGTTGTGGGGAGACTCCTAGTTAACCTGTGTTACAACTGGCTTAAGTTTTCTAAATAATCAATAACAGTTGATCTTGTGGAAAGTTACAAGACACCTACCTATGATAGGGTATATATGAAAACCTAGTACAAGACAAGCCAAACTCCTTGGTGTTACTGCTGACCCCATACTTTATGAGGTTATATTGGCTGGAGACTGTAGAAGTTCCAGTTTGCCATAATTATATTTTATAACAGCTGCCAACCACAAAATTAGTATAAAAACTTTTTGTTAACAAGGAAATATATGATCAATGTGGTAAAACTGAATAAATAGTCAATATATTTGTAAGATCATGAATTATTCATCAAGTATCACCATATGATGAATCATTGTATGAACATTCTTCTTTATTTTTTTCCATTTTAGCAATGAAAAAAAATCCAAATAGACAAGTAACAATATACCAAGGGTTAACGGCCTTTCCAACTGTGCAAGACCAATAAGAAATTAGGACATCTCTTACTGTTATCAATGCAGGAAGAACAAAAAAATATTTCTTTTTGAAACATCATAGAAATAGTTGAGAGAAATAGAAAATTCAAATCAATGATTACAAATGAACATCTGTAGAAAACTAAACTAAATTAAAAACAAAATTTTTCAAATATATCTTAGACACTTCCCAACAAATAAAACTCCTTGTAAGAGAGTTACAAGCAAACAAAAATTGTTCTTAGAACAGCAGATTTGTTTAAAGCACAAACTTTTAAAAAAATTAAAAATTAAAACAGCATGTAACTATTTAAAAAAACCGAGGCTCATGAATTTAAACAGATTCTCACAATATCAAATGATGTGTCTGCAGTTTCACACAAGTAAAAAATGGTTCAGACAACCAATGCCACATTTGTAATAAATGTTGTAAAGGTGGTATCCATTACAAATCAGAACTAATAAACTGTTGAGTGAATAAGACCCACATTGGTTTCTAAAACCTTGTCACAATGTGACTCTGAAATGGTCAAATCCCTACTCCTTAAGACCTAACTAGATAACTGCTGAAGAAAGATGGAACTAGCACAAAACAAACCACAAGAACACATTTATACAAGTAATCTAGGCATATAAAAAGTAATTTGAGGGTGTAAATGGTAACAACTGAAACAAAGTGATTATGAGTAAAATACATCATAGATGTATTGTTATTGCAAAGATAATTTCAGGTAAGCCAACAACTGATACTATCTGGTGTTCTAGGGATAAAGATGCTCTTCTAATGATGTGCAACTCTCGCCAAGAAACATCAAATAATGTAAATTTATTTTTTTGAAAAATAGAATCTCTGAACATCTAATTTTTTCAAAATATTATATTTTTGTATACTGAATTAAATTTAGAGAATTAACAAGACTAAAAATAAAATATGCAAAGTTGATAAATTTTGTTTTATATTATGATTATTTTAAAAAGTTCAAATGATAGTCAAAAGTTTTAGAATGTTTGCAGAAATAATTTAATTTTCTCTGTCATTCATCTTCAGTGGATTTTTTTTTTTTCCTTTTGGAGAAGCCCTATAACCTGATTGGTGGTGGTCAGGAGCTAAGTTGAAAGGTTAAATCTACTGATAACCACTAGGAAGAAGCCAAGAAGGAAAGAGATGCTTGCTATATAGTGTGTCAAGGAGACCACAACAGGCCTTAGACTAATTTAACCAGGTCAAACAAAAAACACCACCACCTTCCCAACCAGCTCTCTCCAGGCTGTGACAAAACTGCACCATCTAGAAGTTACCAGAAACTTGATTCATTTCTGCAACTGCCTTTAAACACCTACACAACAGTGGGCTATCCTTTCTAGCAAGATCTCATTAGAACACTACTGCTGGAACTGTTTCCCAAGAACAACAACAGGAACAAGCAAATCTCGTTTTGTTTTTTTTAATCACAATCATGAAATACATTTTTTTTTAGTGCTGAGATAATTCTTAAAGCATTGTATTAAATAAATAAATAAATGTAGGTATTTCTTTTTAAAATTATTTTAGTTAGCTACTAAATTTTATTGATGAAGAGGCATCTTTAAAAGACACACACATATCTATTAAGAAAAATGCCTGATCAAGTTTCCATTTTCTGCTACTGGAGATGACCAACCCAAATTTTATTTGTCTGGACATTTAGTCTGACCAACTCATTAAAACTATTTTAAGTCCTGTAGAAATGGTTTGCTTCCCACAATTTTTCTGTTTAACCCAATGCTGCAGAGATAACATCTGTTGGCTCTTGTGGACACCTGATCATGTTCTGCCACATATACAAGCAAATAGCAGAGTTTAGTTTCTCCACCCTCTGCTTCAGAGAATGAGGATTTCCATTCTGCTGGGTTTGGCTATCCAGGATGCACATGCACTGTTGACTTGTGGCTTCCATTAAACAATTATGCTGCTAACAGCTAATAGCAAAATGTCCAGTGGCTTAGTGATTTTCTACTGTATTCTACCAACATCCCATTGCCCAACCACACACCTCTACAGTTCCCATTAACTTTCTGTTTGTGGCATAATTATTTGCCAGTACCTGTCCTTATAGCTTGCAATCATGTGCTTATTTTGTGATTGCAATGTTTCTCTTAGTCTCAGGAAGTGCTCATTTGCCGATGTCTTGTCTCTAATGCCCAGTATTTCTCCAATTAAATCAATCTGCTGGTGCTTATCCTGTGTGGGAAAAAAAAAAAAACCCACCACTATATGCTGAAACTATACTGTATGATCAAGCAATGCACTTATTTACAGATTAATGCTAAAATCATACTTGCAAACATTTTTTCTTTTGCTGCAAGAAAAAAAATTTTCAGGCATGATTTTAGCTGCATAGTTTCCCAAATAATTTCTTCAGCACATACTGATTGTTTTTCTGCATCAAGATAGACCACAAGATCAATTTAAACAAACTGGGCATGTCCTAGCTATCTCATAATTAATAGTCTGTAGTTCAGAAACAGACAGACAATAGTAATAATAAGGATGTTTGTTGTAGTCTGTGTAAATGAAGGCAATTTGGATATTTAAGTGCTGTGACCATGTGGTAAGGAAATTCATGACTTCTCCCTAGATGTTGACACCTGCACTACTGCATTTCACTCCTCCCATACACACCATTTATTCAAGGATCATGATCAAATTATTTCTTTTTTGGCAATGCTGTCAGCACTAGTTAAAGTTGAAAAAGATGCGGTTTCCACAATAACTTGCCAGACCCTTATTAGCCGTATCTTGCTTGAGTCACAAAGAAGTTACCTGACAGGTGGTTCTCAAGGATATTACCTAGGATATGAGGTTGCCAAGCCATCTCATTCTGTAATCTCCTGAGAAAAATTACTTTGATACCAGCATAAGAAAGAGGCACACCTGCAAGGCATCAACACAAACAAAGCAGAAGCAGTGAACATATCAACATCTTCTGCAGTCACATTTCTCGGTATAGAGTGAATAAATCTATTTTATGCCACTTTTGCAGCATGGATATTTCATTTACATAGTATAGCATCATAAAACTCATAAATATTCTGAAACTTGCATATTAAATGAAAGTGAAGGCAGATTAGGGTTTACACTATTGTATTACAATGCTGAATTCCAAGTGAAACGATCATTTATATCACAATAATATTTTAGCCTCTAAAAAGTTTTAAAATTAAAATTTTGAAGAAAACAGTGCATACAATGTTAGAAAATCCACACATATCCATTAATAAATTGATGATATATGAAAAGGGATATTTCATGAGCTATTACTAAACATATGATAGTTACAAGGTGTTAAGTTATTAATACAGATGTGATCAAAATGCATTAAAAATTAAAAAGCAGATTTCAGAGATGAGAAATGTTAGCTGATTGACAAATCAAATATAAAAAACCAAATTTTCAGGAATTATATGACCAAAAAGAACTAGTACCAGTTAGGGTTTTACCACTTAATGTATCTAGCACAGTCTCTTTGCATCACTCATAAGCAGCTTTGTTATATTGGAGCCAATTAATTATATATAGTTTTCACATCAGTTATCAAAATGTCAATTATTAATAAGTTCAGTACCAATTGGAAAGTATTAGGTGCTTTTATGTCAAAGACCACTCAAGACAGTAAATCTGTTGTAGCAAGTGACAAGCCTGATTTTAGTCACTCCCTAAGAGTTTGCTGATTCCACAATTGTGAAACCCCAAGTTTTCCCCAACATCACCTTCAAATGAATGATAGAAGTTATACAGCAAGAATTCTGAATGTATCGAGTTAAGTTGCAGAAGGCTCTAGCTAATGTGATCTTATCTGGTAAAGAAACAATTTGTAATCAATTAATTAACATTCAACAGCTGTATAATACTTGAGGAAATGGATTCTATAGTTTGTTTATCATTAGCACATATTAGAACAACAAATGGACAAGAAAGCTTTGCTTCATTGGTAACTATATCTCTTGTTAGGTTAGTTATTCTACAGAAACAAGAAGCTGGACAGTAATATTCTAAGCAATCATTCAATTTTAAGGAGGTTTTCATGTTAAGAAACAAAAACGTTTTGCTTGAGATCCAGATAGAAACAAAGCCAACAGACCTGATGCATTTTTAGAAACAGTGAAAAAAACAAAAAGACCATCTCTTAAGTAAACATCGTAAATCAAATAGTGTATTTAACTTGCTCACACTGAAGTGTGTGGAAACAAATCATGTTAATAAATTTTCATCTATTTTTTTGAAAATAAATTAACAACTAATAATAGATACATATTTAAAATGACCTTTGCTAATATAATTTACCAAAAATACAAAACAAACAAAACCACCCCCAACAAAATTACTTTCCACAGGACAAATGTGAGAGAAATGGGATATCTAGCAGTCAGCCTACCGATGTTTATCTGACACTGCTGCCCAATATTGTGTGTGCTGCACATGCAGCTGTACCTGGAAGAGATGTTCCAGAGGCAGTCTTGGTGAATTTAATAGTCCCTCCCAGGTTGTCATGAATCTAGACTTATTAGACTAGAGGCAAAGTGTTAACATAAATGTTCAGACCACCACATAATTGAATTTTTACTGTTTCTTAGTCATCCCTATCTAGACCTCCAAAACCATTATTTAGCAATTTTGTCATTCCATTATCCCTAAGATGGAAACAGTTTCCACAGATATTAATTATTGTACTTTACATATCTAATACTAGTGCCACATAAATAAACTTACCCCCCCCCCCCAATCTTGTGAAGCTTGGGTATACTTACAAGGAGAGTGGTTGGTAATAAAAGCTGTTTGTTATAGCAAAAAAATATATCTACACTTTCTCTTTTAAAAAGTCGAAATATTAGCTGAAACATGTTGCTATCATAATTTTTGTGTACTTTTTTAAGTAAACAAAAAAATGCTTTCTACTTTATAACTGATTTCATCTATTAATTGTTTCTCCTCGTGTAAAACTACATTATTTTAAACATCGAATAACCTGTAGTCCATGTAGCTTAAAGATGAGATTTCTGCTTATACCTCTATTGTTTATGCAGTAGAACATCATTTCAGAAGCCACCAGTTTGCTAAGCTCATTATCTTATAGAGCATCAATGGGTCTAAATGAGGGACCAAATGCTGGTGTCAATTGATTCAGGACCAGCCATTCTAAAAAAAAAAAAAAAAAACTGGAGTTTTACAAACATCTACATTTATAAAAAGCAGGTGAGCATACTGTTACAATTCACATGCATCTTAAATAGCTTTATACGCAACTAATTTATCTCCCCTTTGTAATTTCAGCAGGTGCACATAAAATGATATTCAGGAATGATGAAATATTTCATTAGATTTTGACTGTAAGACCTGAATAAAAAATTTTTTCTCAAAAGTAATGAGATTTTTTTGTTAAATTTAGGGCCACAATTGTATATCCTACTTTTACTTGTAAATAGAAAGTTTTAATAGAAGGGTTCTTGGTTGGGTATTATTTCAATACTATTTTGGTTACACGCATAATTGTTATGTTTAAGAAGTGCATACCTAACAAGATTTAGCTAGATTAGAAAATTATTTGGAAAAAAAAAAATTGATGAATAAAATAATACCTGCATGTTGATATATAAACCAGTCGATGGACAATTCCTCCAGAAATGATCACTACATTCAAATTGCATGCTTTTTTCTCGATGTAGCCAAACTGAAATAGATTAACATTAAATTATTTCTCCCTAAATTTTAAGTTTCAGCTAAAAATTAACATATTTCTTTTGCCAATTAGCTCTAAAGTTAAACAGAAAATTTTACTGTAACTATCCCTTTTAGTTAATTAATAGGTCTTGGCGCATTAAAATTTTAGTTTGGAAATAGAATCATTCATGGAGACTAATCATGCATGTGAAAAAAGCAAACCTAAAAAACTTTTCATGGCATTATAAACTGACAAGAATTCTCTAATTTTGGTTAGGAAACATTAAATTTAAAACCCTTTATTTTTCATTCTTAAGGGGAATTTTGTAAGGTTTGGTACTAGTTAGTAATAATTTTCTTTAAAAAATGCAAATCTGTCAGACATCCCCCATATAGAACCTGTTCTGACTCTAAGGCTTTGATTCAATTTGTCCTATGCTGTTGGCAAAGTAATAAGAATGTGGCACTGATGTGCTGAAGACCAGCCATTATCAATAAGATGGATACTTGAGGAAAATATAGTCACTCCATTCCATAAATTTTAAGAGCCCATAATGTATTGCATAATCAAACTGTGCTTATTCTTCCAGGTAAAGAACTCCAACCTAAAAGCAGTGTCTATGATGCCATTCAACAGTGAATGTTAATACCAAGGCCTTCTTCAGAAGGATCACTTATTACATTTTTATTTTTTTGCATTAGAGCCCATTACTGTAACTGTTAGGGCAAGTATCCATGATGGCATCCCTAATCAAAACCAGAAGGTACCATTTGATTAAGGTGACTTAAAGACTATTTTGAACCTCATTTGTTACATAGCCTCCTAAAAAGCAAGATTCATAACAATGCTGTGTGGCACAACTTTTATCTTTGACTAGTACCATAGCACAATACTTATACCAGAAAACTAACTACTGTATCTATATGCACTAAGCACACTTCCACACCAATAAGCATTTTTTAAAAATATAACATGGGGAAAAAAAAAAATTTTTTTTTTTTGTGAACTTCCATTGTGTACAGATTTCTTTATACCAGAAGAATTTTTAAAATTTACTTGGGAAAAAAATCACTGGAATTCCATGAATTTGTGCATAAAAGTTTAATTATAGAATAGGCCATCTCTTTTGTTAACTTTAAATTCAACAGATAAAAAAAATAAATAGCTTACCTACACTGATATTGCATTATGCTAATGTCAGATTTATTTTTCCTCTTCTCCCTCCCATAAAATTGTCTACCATGGTCTTCTTTCAAATTTCCACTAAATATTTGTCTAGAATTTAAAGACTGCTTTATAAAAAGTCGTTCTTTAAATGTAATGGTCCTAAGATAAATAGAGGTAATCGGGTTTGCAATGGTACTCAGCTTCTACAGGAAAAAAGCACTTTATCTTTAAAGCCAGCAATTTTGATGGATACTGGAATAATGGTAATACTAGCCAGAACCCTACTAGGGAGTGATCAACACCTATGCTCAGCAGACTGGATGCCAAGCCAAACACACAGAAGGTTTAGTATGGCACAAAAACAAAACAAAAAAATATTTTTTAACTTCCCAAGGGAATCAAAGAATGGGGGAAAAAAAACAAAAAGACACAAGATAAAAATCAAGGAAATAAGGAGTTATGGAAAAAGAAGAGTGGTAAATGTGCTAGCAAATAGCTCAGAAACAGTTAAAAGCCATAGATGAGTAAAGCAAAAACAAGAAATGTAAGAATTATTGAGGGCATCTGCATTAAGCCAAAACTTGAAAAAATAAGGCAAATTCTGAAAAGTTGCAACGATAAAAAGCCAGAAAGTCAAGATTGCAGCTGTCCAGATGTTGTTAGTAAGGGATAAACTAATGAAGGCAAATTTATAAAAAAAAAAAGCAAGATTTTCTAAACATATCTCAAGTACATGCAACCACATGCAGTAGTTAACATTATGAATTTTTTAAAAACCAATGTCAATCTGCTTTTGCCGTCTATAAAGGGCTGTTTTGAACCAGGCTTTACAGGCTATAAAATTAACTGACATATGATATCTAAACATAAACAGTTAACTATATATCAAAAAATAAAACTTTTTTAACTAAAATAATCTCCAAATTTTTCAGCAAGCAGAAGTTAGTAATCGATTACATTAGTATTATCTCTCCTGGCTATGATGAGCATTGTGTCATGGCAAATAAGCTTTAGATTCTGAAGTTTTAAAATTTTTCTACTACATTAATCAACTTATACTTGCATGACATATACCAATGAGACTACAGCAACCAGAGCTTTTCCACATATGTTGACAAAACAAATGATGGCCCGCTACCCAATTTCAAAGACTAAAAACATCAGCTGAAATAAAACAAACAGTAAGAACATATTAAAGGGAACACCACCAAGTCTCTGAAAGCTTTAAAATATGAAACAGCACATCATTTAGCCTGTTAGACTATAAAGAGATGAAGGCCCAAAGATGATGGATCACTCCATACTATTTTTGTGCTCCAGAAACACAGTATAGTGTGTTATTATGAAACCGACAAAGTCAGGTAAAGTTCTGCATGTTGTAAATAGGGTGTAGTTAGTTAGGAATTGAAAGCTGGTATAAAAAAATATATGTATTGCAGGAGCTACCTGAGATGTGACAGACCTGATATTTTAAGAATACATTTTTTTTTAAATAGCTGATACATACATAGTAAAAGTTATTTTGTAGTTTACTACCATGAGTATGTTTTTTTAAAAAATTTTTCATTATCTAAAACTACACATATTACAAGTATTCTATACATCTAGTTTTGTTGCATTAAGTTTTGACAAATACCCTAAAATTACTTTAGAGTGGGCAGTGAGCAGGACATAAATGACTGTAAATAGTTTCTTCAAAAAAGAAACAACAACAATCAAATGTTACTCTCAATGCTACTCTCCGCAAATTGGAATCAATATCATATCTCCCAGTATGATGGCTAGACACAATACCATGAAAGTTACTTTTACACAAAAAACTGTTTGGCTACAGAATAAGCTACTAAGAAAAGTGGACTAATACCAAAAGAATAAAATACTCTTAATAATAATATACATGATGCTAAAGTGTACTTAAGAGGGCAGCTTTAATCCACTATTCATCCATCGGAAATATATTTAACATTATCAAATGTACCTACATCACCATCCTGCATAGTGGATTTGCAAATAGTATGCTAACATGTCTCAAGATAGCATTATGCTCAACGAGTTATAATGTGAAGAAGGTCAGTACAATAAAAAACTTGTTTAACTGATACTGACTTAAGAAAGTGCTGTTCCAAAACCCAGATGGATTTGTGTGACATGCACTCAATGCTACAGGAGGGACTTCAAATAAATTATTCAAACCATTTAATCAAGTTTTTATTCTGTGCCTATTAACTTGTAAGTATACTGCTGCAATATATATAGCTATCTGGCATTCTGTAAACTTTTGGTACACTAGCAATACTGCAGTCAGACAAGGGTTCTGAGTTTGCAATAGATGTTATCACAGAAATGAAGTGGCTGTGGACCCTCAGAGCTAGGGCCCTATGGAACAGGCTAACTGTGATATCAAGAATATGCTTACCGTAAAATGCCATGCATTATACACTATCATATATAATACAAACCCCAGTCTTAATATGTAAAAAAAAAAAACACAAAAATGTATAATTCCCATCATAATATGCAGGAATATTTAGCTCATATTTCAGGTGCCATCAGATTGGGTCAACCTGAAGAACAATTGGGTGTTATACAACAGACAAATGGCCATCTTCAACTAAAATCAACTGAGAAATTGTCATCTTTCCTTTGGTAGGGCCATCTGGAATAAATTAAATATGGAGACATTTTGTGGGATGTACATAATAGTTTCACAAAAATCAAAAAAATTCACTCAGTCAGCTGCAGTAGTGAGGTGGTAAACCAAGTCACCAGAATGCACAAATCAGATTTTCATGAATGCCTCGCATATTACACTATGGTAATCAAAGATCTTTGCAAAAAAATTCCATTTCAATTACTATGCCACCTTGCCTATTACACCATGGCGTAGTAACTCAGGTATTACAGTAACATGTATATAAACTCCGCATAAGGATAATCTTCATTCAGTCCTTCTTTCTAAGTACTGTTATGCACAACCATGCTGCCAACATGACGTATGAACTACACTGCAGCAGATAAACTCCAAACGATCAGTTATGCAGGTTAACACTGCAACAGAGCTGCAGCCCGAAGGTTCGGAGTGAACGAGGCCAACACCAGGTTTTGGTGACATCCTCAGGAGATTGAAGCCATGCCGTGTTCAAAACATGCTGGTTGGGGCAAGAATGCAGACTATCCCAAGCTTTGGGAGTACTTTCTTTCATCACTGAAAGGCAGTATGCTGTGGGGTTTCCACCACAAAGATATGCATGCACACACTTTCTGTCTACAAAACTCAAGGTATGCCTGACTATAAGGCATCTCAGAAATGGTGCACATGCTTCATACCCACAACCGAGTATACTCCGGCAAACCACCATCACCCAAAGCTACCTGATGATTATGAAGATCATCTGTTGAGGTACCAACAGTTTGTCATCAAACTGAGAAAACAACATGACTACCACCTGAGTCACACGGGGAATGCCAACCAGATGTCCATGATGTTGGACCATCCCTACAACAGCACAGTGGCCCCCATCAGGTCAAAGACCATCACCATGAAGACCCTGCTTCACAGTCATGCTGGGTGTATGGATGACGGAAGTAAACTCCTGCCATACATCATCTTCAAGAGGAAGATTATGCCAAAGGACCAGTTCCCCAGTGGTGTCCACATCCAGATCCATGCCAAGGGTGGATGGATGAAGCCCTCGCGCTAGACTGTATGCTGCATCACAAGCTCCTGTCGCTGGGCATCTTCAGATACATGGAGGTCGTGAAGTCAGACCCGAAGACGACATGGGCAGTTCTCGCCATCATCCCATGGGGGGTAAGACATCCATGATGCAGGTCATGGACATAGCTTACAAACACACCAGAGTTGGAAACATGGATGATGGAGGGCGAACACACCTTCACCCCCACTGGTCGCATGCGCCAACCCGACATGTCCACCATTGCCACCTGGATCAGAGATGCCAGGGAAGAAGTCGACTCCGAGACCATCAAGAAGGGCTTCCTCAGGTGCTGCCTGTCCAAATGCCATGGACGGAACCGAAGATGACATGACATCCTGTGGTCTATGCGAGGGATGGCGAGGCAGTAGCAGCAGCATCAGAGGGTGACGACAACAATATCTACTACGACACAACTGCTACCATGACTGATGAACAGTTCTTGCAGTAGAGGGAAGACAGCAGGGATGAATTTGACAGGTTTTAATCTAGATTTACATCATATCAATGCATGTCATTTATCCTGTATTATATTTACCAATTTCACTGAATTTCAATAAAAATGTGGAAAAAAATATTACTTGCATTTTTGTTTTTTGTGATTAAATTTAACCTGGAGTTTTAGTATGAACTCCTTGTTCTGTTTCTACCCGTTTCATTGCCATTATCAATGATACTCAAACCAGTAACATTCAATACTCATATTCTACTTAACACAAAACAAGATATGAACTATATTTTTATTGATATTCAGTCAAACTCCCACGTGGGAATTTCTAATGTAGATGTACGAAATGTAGTCAAAAAGTATCCGACCTTTGGCCAAAAAAACAAGTAATATTAAAAAACCCACCATTTTGATTTAATGTCCTTCAAAGTATTCGCCTTGGAAGTCTACACACTTCTGCCAGCGTTCCTGCCACTGCTGGAAACATTTCTGGAAATCACTTTTTGGGATGCTGTAGAGCTGTGCCGTTGAATTTTGCTTAATGTCCTCTGTTGACTCAAGTATTCTCCCTTTGAGTGTTTTTTTGAGCTTTGGGAATAGCCAAAAGTCACACGGAGCCAAGTCTGGGGAGTAGGAAGCCTGACGAAGTGGGTGGAATGAGCGGGTGCGTTGTCATGGTGGAGTTTCCAGTTCTTTGCTGTCTACATCGGGTTGTTCTCGCCGCACAGCTTCACGAAGGCGACGAAGAACCCCCAGGTAGTATTCTTTGTTAATTGTCTGACCTTGTGGTGCATATTCATGGCACACAATACCTCTGTAGTCAAAAAAACAGGTCATCATCAGTTTAACATTGCTGTGCACCTGTCTTGCTTTCTTTGGTCTTGGCGAGGATGGATGCTTCCATTGGGATGATTGCAATTTTGTTTCAGAGTGATGATAGTGTTCATGAAGTTTTGATCTTGGCTAGCACACTCCAGCATCTCCTGGGAGATTTCCTTTCTGCTGGTCAGACAACAACTTTGGTACAAATTTGACTGACACCCTCCTCATGCACAAATATTCTGTTATAATTGACTGAACTGACCCATGGCTGATTCCATCTTCGGCAACAATCTCCTCAATAGTCACACGATGGTCTTCATAGACTATTCCTCGAACCTTTGCAATCATTTTGTCATTTCTGCTAGTCGATGGTCTGCCACAACGTGGCTCACTGTCCACTGAGGTGCGGACATCTTTGAACCGGTTGTACCACTCCTTTATTTGTGTTTTTCCCATAGCATCATCTCCAAAGGCCTTCTGAATCTTCTCGATAGTGTGGGCTTGTGTATCACCAAGTTTTTGGCAGAATTTGATACAATATCTTTGCTCAATGCGCTCGGTCATCTTGACTCAAAAAGAAAAATCACACAGCACATTCTTCACATCTGTACTCAATGCGTCACTGCAGGCAACTGGTGCAACCAACAGACATGAAAATTTTTGCGCATGCTCGGGAAGGACGCGGCCACCTAATACCCATGCAGATTTTGCTCACGCATTATTATTTTGTTCAAACAAATTCAAGGTCGGATACTTTTTGACTACACCTCGTATGTATTATTGCTCACTTATCTGTTACCGACAAATAGCCCCAGTGGTCTGGAAAAAAAGTGTGATGTCTGATATCTTTTATAATACGTACCCAATTTTTAAAGGGGAAATTTTCTTTTAAAAAAAAACGCATATAATACATGGCATTTTACAGTATATGATTGACAAATGATTATCAAGGAATACTGGACAATATAATTTTTTTCAATTCATAAGAACTTAGCTCCTGATGTTATCAAGCTAGCTACATTTGCTATGATCTTTGGGTAAGATGTCTAAATCAATCATACATCATCAAGTCTAACAAGATCATAAACCTGTCACAACCTAAATGCCAGATATTGACATTGGAGTAGAGATCATGAATCTAATGTTAACATAATTGTCCTATCCTACTGTTTGCTACATGAATATTTCCAACATGAATGTATGTGCATTCACAGATGTGGCATTCTGAGCTTAGTAACAATATGCCTATATACCACTGGTTGATTTGGGGGCATCCACATAACCTTATTTTCATTGCTACTGATAGGGATGAGAATAATCTCGGCCAGTCAAAAGTGGCATATAACTCATCTGATAATAAGTGAACAGTCGTGTATGATAGCTCGGAATTTGACGCAACAAATTAATGCGAGTTCTTTAACACAGGAAAAATATAGTTCTTAATGCAAAGCTGGTTTGTCATACATTAATAAACTAGAAAATTTTCTATAGTACCCTAGCTTATCATAGGAAACAGCAAATAAAGTCAAACCTAGTACATGGCCAAGCCACCTTTTACAGCACACTCTCAATCTTGTTTAGTACTAAATCAGCAGTAGTTTGTATCATGATCTGGTCCAGGTTCTATCATATCCATGTGAGAATTTTCTTTAATTTCATTATATTAGAAGCATATGAACAGATTTCTTTCAGCTAACAACCCAAATGTTCCCACAGGAGCTTGATCAGATTCATATAGGGGTTTGGGATACCTGGGAAAAAAGCTGATTAGCTTCCAAACAGTGGTCATACAAGATGTGTGGCATATACTCTTTAAGAGGATGGTACTATGAGCACCAAATCTTAGTATGCTTTAGCATTACAATGGTAAATATATCTTTAAAATGGAAATATACCCTGCATAATTATGTTTTCTGATAAACGACTTTCTACCTTGCCAGATTAAAGTCTACACCATAACATCCTCATCTCCATATTTGTGTGAAGTGAAAACACTGAGGTTCTCCAAAACCTAGGCATAACCTCCAGATATGAATTGCTTAAACCTTGTTTCATCCTGTCACCAATATTAAAGTCTTGCCAGACATGTTCTCTGACAAGACTTTTCAAAGTATTTCAGAAAAAAGTTTCTCGCTAGTTACATATCGTCTGTAGTAGAACTGGTGGAAATTATGGTAGACGGGTTTTTGCTTCATTTCTGTTGCAGAAGGTGACATCAGCAAGAGAATCATGACACTGTGTGAAAATGCCATGCAATGCTTCATCATCATCATCTTGTTACTATTAAAGGCCTTTCAGACACTTTACCAGAGTAGTGAGTCACCTTGATGAACTTCATGATAATACTGACCACACAAAAAAATGTTGAAATTTTTAGCAATCCGTTGCTGACTCTGGTTGCACATTAAAAACCTATAAGACAACGTTGGAGAAATGGATAAATATCATGAGATCCACCTATTTTCAGCATGATGATAGAGCACATGAAGGTGCTCAAATTAATATGACAATAATGAGATGAGACAAATTACAAAGGTAGAGCTTGCAGTACCAGTTCATAATGCTAGATTGATGAATCACTTGTCTTTCTTAGCAACCACCACAATGAATGTAGATAGATTTGTTCTCCCTCAAAGTTGTCTTCTCTCCCTAAATACTCCGTGACAGGACAGGGGGGGGGGGGTGTTGTAGATTTGGCCAACTATAAGACATTTTGGCTTATCACTGGTTAAACATCTTTAACCAGCTCAAGTTCTGCAATTATACTTTCAAAATAAAAGACCTACAGAAAGAGCTCTATAGTGAAAGAAAAACATACCAATGTTTTTAAGACAATTCTGTTTTCTTTGTTAACCAATGTTTTATTAATGTAATTTTTATCAGTTGATAATATGTACTTCCATAATACTTTTGAATTTTTAAATAATATACATAAATCTATAAACTTTATTAGGTTTTTAGTTTCAACAGACGTACTAATGTAGTGCAGACCAATGAGATTCTTTTTTCTCTTCGTGACTCACTTTAGTATGTAGACTGTGACACCAAACATTTTCACATCACTAAATTACTCCAGTATTGTGAATAAAAAGCTGTTCAAGACCACAGATCTAAATCAGTTCATAGTACAAACTGCCTATTCCAGATTTAAATTTATACTACTTTAAACACGTCAAGAAAATCCTTTAAATTTACTGGATTCCAAATTACCAGGAGTGGAGTAGCATTTCTTAAGTCATTTTCTTTTACTAGCTTCTTCTAGGATTGTTGCATGCATGAAGATCTAACAGAAAGCTATCCATATATACACATCACTTACTACTCATTCTAAGGGTTATTTTTTCATGCAAGACTGGTTTTTCTAAGCAAGATCACGAAACCATGAAAAATATCGCAGAGACAAAGCTGCTGCTGTATCTTTTCAAGCAATGACGAATGCAGTTTTATTTCCAATAAATAGCTGGCTGGAGAATTTTTTTTTTTTTAAATTTAACTCTCAAAACAAGACAAATATAAGGAATACAGCACCACACAGAGTTCATCTAATGGAAGTTCCAGTTAGCTATGTACATTCCAGCTAATTAATATAGCTTTTATAACACTTGAAATGCTGATTTAATAAAAATGCAACAGCAAGTCTATGACAAAATACTTAGTTTTTTTTCTAACAAACAGAGGGGAACTGCCTGCGCTTACAAAAAGTTACAATTTTAGAGTTTTTGGTGCAAATAGTTGATATAGATGTATCCTATTTCCACAAGCAATATCAAACAAGAATTCAATTTTTTTTTTAAACAAAATTTTGATGAATGCTTTAAATCTTAATTTTCAAGGACCAATACATAGAGTAGAAATTTTCTTAACAAAATAAAAAATAAACGATAGTAGTCCACCATGTCCTGAAAGCATTATGATAATCTTCAACAACAGCAGCAGCTACAACATTGGTTCTGATACCAAACAACTGGATGGGCACAACTAATGTTGTCGTTGGCTCACTAGCCCACTCAAAAAAGTACAACTGTAGAGCAGCCAAATTAATTTTGATCAGACAGGCATTGGAGATTGATCCTTTTCAGCCTCCTCAGGATTCCTGTAGAAACATGGATTGACCATAACATCCCAAGGATGATTATGACTGATAGTGCCTCCATGTCTGAGCACTTCCCAAGCAAGTAACCACCATATCAGTCCAATTTAACAAACACCCTTATTATTGCAAGGAATGGCAAGATCAATGTGATTCGGTAGCAAGTTGGTATTGCACAGGGCAGTCACTGGGATGTTTACATAAAATGCTTCTGTTACAAGCTGATATTCAATCCTAGTGTCCATAGTAACCAGCAAATGATGTTCGCAAAAGGAGCCCTAGTCTAGTTAGTGAAAATTCCCTGAGTAAACTACAGTGGGCACTACCCTAGTAGCTACAGCAAGCATGAGGACTGCATGCTGGCTATATGGTTGAGCAGATAAAACACAGATGTCAGCTTGATTCTCAATATCACAGATTATTCAGTAGCAGTTTTCTCAGGTCTTACACAGATTAATGACATAGGTGCCTTTTGAGTTTCCTTTCATACATGTATTGTTTCATGTTCTCGAGTGATACATGCCAAGGTGCCTTTTGAGTTTCCTTTCATACATGTATTGTTTCATGTTCTCGAGTGATACATGCCAAGAACTTTATTACATCTCTTAAGACTGAGTACTTCCAGACCTCACATCTTTTTAAATTGTTCAGTGAGTTATGGTGGCCAATTATGATGCATTCCAATATACATTAACTTGCACACCAAATAGATTATTTCTTTGCTAAAATGTTTTATACATAAAACAAGAGTCCCAAATTGAGACAACATACATACATAATTTCCAAAAAAAATTCTAAATAGTATATGGATCATTCCAGGTAATATCAATCAAGATTCACATCTAAAAATTATTTTCAAATTCTTACAAGCACAGAGTAGAAAAGATAATTCTGAAATATGAAATTTAATGGGTACATTGAACTTTGTACTATCATTGCAAATTGAACATTTTCAAAAGACTAACTTTTGAAGCATCAACTTTGAAAAACTGATTGATAGTAAGTATATTAGGTCATTTGCATTTATGGAAACAAGCGTATAATTATCTAATCATGTTAGATGATTTAAAATCTCTATTAAGGTGGACCAAAAATATAAAACTGGAGCCATGAAGTACAATGAATAAGCTGTCATTGCAGCTGTCTCTACCTGAATGATGCTAATCCTAAGCAAGATCTGAAAATAAAGCAATAAAATCTTTTAATATTTATATTAAAGTAGGTATTAGGTTATTACAAAAATTTTGTTGGTTTTTCTACTGCAACAATGAGACTTCATATCATTGCTGTACATGAAGTTTATTAATCAAAGTAAGTTCAATTACAATCAATACACTTCTGCCAACAAGTTACAAATGCATTATACCATTTTTGAAAAAATTCTGGATTTCTGGAGTCGATAAACTGTTGGAAGGCAGTTTCAATTGCTGTTTGATTGGAAAAGCATTTCATACGGAGGAAGCTATCGAAGTATTTGAAAAGGTGGTAGTCTGTGGGAGAAAGGTCTGGTGAACAGGCTGGGTGAGGGAGAACTTTGTACCCAAACGTGGTCAGTTTCTGAAGAGTCACTTTGCAACCTGAGGATAAGCATTATCATGGAGCAGGATTGGGCCTCTTTGATTCACCAATACCATTTGTCATTCGGAGAGTTTCTGATGAACAATGTTTATTTCACGACAGTACTGTTCAGCTGTGGTGGTTTTGTTTCTTATGACAAGTGAAGAGCAGATCTCCAATCAACGATTTTGTTGTTCATTCAACCAGGGGCGGACTGAGCCATCGGTCAATCGGGCACTGCCCGAGAGCCCATAGCTACAAGGGGCCCACAGCTGCAAGAGATTCCCATATAAATTCTATTAAATGAATACTCCAATATACTCCAAATGCAGTCTGAGACAACTAATTTTTAAATTTTTTTTTGAAATTGACACCCCCAAACCGCCCTCCCCTTATCTGGCGCTTTGTAGCCTCTGACATCAGCACTAAGGGGCTCGGTGAACAGTTATGCCCTAGGGCCTATAATACTCTCAGTCCGCCCCTGCATTCAACTCATGATGCACCCCGTGTCAAGCTTTTTCACCTTGCTGATTGCATCAAGATGCTGGGAAACAGTTGCAGTGCTTATGTAAAGCTCTCCAGCAATTTCTTGCATAGCTTCAACTGAGGCTTTCAAATGGTCGTCATCACAGCTGGAAGGATGTCCACTTCCTTATCTTCGAGGCTCACATCTTCTGATCGAAACTTTGCAAACCATTGTTGTACTGTGCACTCATTTGCTGCATCCTCGCCCCATGCTTGCTTGATGTTACGAGTTGCCTCGCTTGCTTTGTGGCCTAATTTGAACTTGTGAAGCAAAATGGCATAAAAAACATTTCTATCCATGCTTCACTCAGAACTCTGAAACAAATATCCATTTTATGATTTTCAAAATGGTAGGTTTTGCATAATGTATGCCAAAGCACACACTTCAAACAATATACAACTTAGCTACATTCACCTTTACAAGCATGCAAAAAATGAATTCCAAATTAACATAATATAAAAAGTCAAAATTTTTGTAACGACCTAATACTTTTTATTTACATCAATCCAAAATAGAATCAAGACTTCTAGAGTGAGGCAGAACCTACCAGCATTAATAATAGCTTTACTTGCAAAATTTACTGAATGTTCTTAAATTTAAAATTTCTCATTGGAATAAGAAATCTTTGAACAAATACCTCTAGTATAATGATTTAAAATGGAAAACTGTTTACACTTCAAAATGAAGGCAGTACACTGGCATCAATGGTCATCAAGATTATGAAGTTAGTTTTGAAAATACTCATACTTCCCATTGCTGTTTTGCTTCCCCCTAGCCCCATTTAGTTTTGAATTTAATAACAAAAAATGTGGTTATGAAGTTAAAGAGAACTAGGAATTCACTGGATGCGAATCATTTATTCTACAGGGGCAATCTCAAATTATTTGCCAGGGACAGTGAATAATTAGAAAGACAATTGAGAATGGTTTTAGAATTCAGTGAAGACACAAAAGGGAATTTGGTTCAATAAATATACTAACATGTCATTTATCAAAGAAAAACTTTAACCTCAGTCAAGATACAGAGACATTAAAACAAGGCAATTTTATAATACATCATTGTAGGTGATGATGTAGATTACCACACAATAAAAATGAAGATTAATGTCAAATAAGCAAGAATGAGACTTTTACTGGAAATAAAATTTAATGCAGTAAATGATAGTTATGGCAAGTTTCACTTTGATGGTATCTGGAGACTTCCTAGTGACCATTTACTGTGATTACTTTTAATTTCCCTGACCTTATGTTTATGTAGTGGCATCCTGTTTGCAAAAAATACCACACCAAGTGAAGATAAAAGGTCTAGCAGAATACAACAGATCCAGAAGAGATCCATTTATGCAAATGATCCATAAGTACAAACTTTAACAACAAGAGCAAAATCAGTTAAACAAAGAGCTAAGGCTAAGATCATTTCAACTGAAATAGAATTGGCAAGAAAAGCACAAGCATGGATAGTTCCTGTGCAGAGAGAAGCCAAGCTGTTAACACGCTCGTTAGTGATCTTTAAGTAGAAACTGAATCCCTTTTCATTGTAGCACAACATCAAGCTATCACAACAAAATAATATATAAGATTGTGAACAAAAATTTAGATCTCGTGTCAAGAATGTGTCACAAGTCTACAAAAACAGTTTATTATATTGTATCTGCAAGTATAGCTCTGGCATAAACCAAGTTCATGGAAAGACATAGCAATGTAACTAATAGCTTCATCGAACAATGTGTACCATTAAAAGAGATAACTGGTATGAACATAAATCCGTGGGCATTAATAGTAATCAGAATGTGGCCATAATCTGGAATACACAAGTTTATACAGACAGACCTTTCAGATATAAATCCTATATCATTATTAAAAATGGAGAACCAAAATGTAACAGCTAATATATGTTACCACCCCAAAGTGATTACAATGTATATGTAAAAGAAAACAAAAATACAGATTTATATTGGCCTGTGTAATGAATAAGATGATGAAAAAAAAAATAGCACAAAAAACTTCCACATGACCAAAATGCTCATCTACTGCAGAAAGTAACCATCTTGGAAACCTCAAGAATAGTGCAGAAAGTCACCTGTATCAAAGACTAATCTGGCAGATCAATTGGTCTGATTAACCAACCACTGGAAAACCACTGAAAAATTTCAGCTCTGAGTGATTTGAAATGGAAATAATAAATAATAAAAATAAAAATAATCCAGGAAAGTAAAACTTATGAAAACCAAACAACTAATCATATGTTAAGTAGCAATAAGTGTTTACTCTGCAAGAAAAGCTACTTTGCTTATGAACTATTTACCCTGAAAATAGATTTTATTACATGCAAAAACGGACTTACCAGTTTTTTCTGTCTCGGTAAACCTAATTATTTTTGGGATGTTTTATATTAAGATAGCGTCACTAAGGTAAAGATTAGCATGCTCAGGAATTTCGAAAGCAGTATTCAAAAGATACGCACTATCTCATAAGTTTTTTGCTTGATTTACACTTACACTGAGGGAAGATTAGTGAGAACATAACAGAAAAAAAAAAAATTTTTATTTTTTTTATTTTGAAAAGTAAACTATTCTCCAACGAAATTAATCGTCTGCACATTTAGTATTTAGTGTGGAGGTGGGATAGTCTTAGTAACTGGAGGTAAACATGCTCTCAGAATTGAGATGAAAACAAGGCAGACATTTCAGGTGGACAACTAAGATACAGTATTAAGAAAAGTCCTCTGGAGACAAAGGGCTAATGGTATGGGATCTTATTCACCAAAAATGAAATCAGAAACATTGTGTGGCCAGGGTAAGATCAGTGTAGTAATAAGCAAGAATGAAAAAAAGAGAAAATAAAAATAGAAGCTCAGTTCAGGTAAATGGTGTGAATGTTAGCATAACTAAAGGTGGAGAAATGGAAGCTGGGAATGCTCAATTAAGAGCCAAAGGTTCAGCTGGATAGGATACCAAACACTTTATAACAGTGGAAAGGACCTGCTACTTGCATGGCATCTACAGATTAAAATCAAAAGCAAACAGCAAACGCTTTGATCTTGATGGTTAAAAAATTGTAAAAATTGCAAATGAGGAAAGCAATCTAATGGATAAGGTCTAGCTATAGTGAAAGTTACACCAAGAAATTCAGAGAGCACAAAAAAAAAAAAAGATTTACTAAGACAAAGCCAAAACAGCAAAAGATGGGGATAAGAAAAGGAAAAAAAATCACAAACAAACATCGCTTTTATAACTAGAAAAATGCATTCATAGTTAGACAAGAATCCATAAAAAGAAATGTAAACTGACAAAAACAAACAAGACAAACCATGTAATGTTAGCTTAAAAAGACCATAACCAGTCCAAGTTAGGGAAATATTATCAAGTCAAAACAGCAGCAGTAATGATAATTTAGTGAGAAGCTATTAGTTAGTAGGTACATATTGTTAGAACTGAATGAAAACTATTGGTGCATGACAGACACAGGAATAAATATTCTCAAAACTAAAACTTTCACACTAAAAAATAAAATATGCTCATAAACATAACAATTTAAAAATGGAGAAAATTACTCCTCAACTGAAAAGTAGATGTTTTAAAACAAGAAACATGTTGAGATTTCTATCAATATACTAAAATATTAATCTTTAATTATCAGACAGACAGAATAATTAATGCAAGAAATCAAAGTACTTAAAAGTGGCAATACAAAAATATTAATTACATATTTCTCAAAGTAGAAAAAACAAAACTTAAAAGAAAAGATGAAAGACATTTCAAATATTTGAAAATTTTCATTACTTATTTCAATAATTTTAACACACATACACTAATAGGAACATTTTTTAAACAACCTGAATTTAAAAATCAATCATTTATTAAAATGTTAGAGAAAATTCCTCTCCCACATACTCTCTCAAAAGTTTGTTAGTAAAAGCATAGTTTACTAATGTTAATTTAATTTTAGTGCTTATTATTCTTAATTTATTTAAATTTTGGGTTTCTTTCAAACAACAACCTTTGACCCTTATAAGTGCTATGCTAATGATGTATGAAATAGCTAAGCAACAACCAATTTAATTACCAATCAGATAACTACCAGTTGTAAATGATCATATAAAATCTGGTAATCTTCTAGAACTTTCATTACGTGAGACAGTGCGCTGAACAAAGCAAATTATCGTTGAAACAAAAACTTCTATATGTATAGTATTTTTTGGAGAATAAGTTGATATGAAGTGTGGGTAGAATTGGTTAATTTGTCCATTTTTTTTTTTCTTCATTCATAAATAAGTCATTTTGGAGTATAGGGCAAGGATGGATATTGACTGATTTGAGCATATTACCAAACTACTTTTTCAGTATCAGTATATTTGTAATCATGGAGAGATGTCTGAAACAAACTGCAAATGTTATTATTAGCCCTAGTATTGAAAGCTTGGTGTCTATCTTTAGTCATTGCACAAAAACATTGATAACTGAGCTTTGGTGAATAGCCTACTTTAAAAAGCCAAATGTGTCATTTTTATCTATCTTCAACACTTTTCAACACTTTTTATTTGATTTTGAAATATTATAGCCAACTCAAATTCATAAATTCAACTCCAAATTTCATTTTGATAGCATAAGTTAATATTCAATTCATTTTCAATTTTTTCAACATTTGAAGTTCACACTATCCCAACACAAAGATCAACATGATTTGCTTTCTCTGTCTTCTTTGTAGTCGATAACATATCCTTTGCTTTACACCAGTCCCTGAAATTTCTTGCTGGCACTGTATTTCCTGTGTGTAGCCATATCACCACTATTTTTCTTCAATGAACTTAACTTCCAGTTTAAAAGCTGACATATACAACTACCATTACTTTACAAGAAACATTTCAAATTAGGGTAGAGGATTTAATTGGGGATTTATACATGTAATTAGGATTCAAAAAGATAGGTAGAATGTGACTGGTGAGCATTTGCGTGTTATTGATTGAATAATTTCACAGGCTTTAGTGAGAACATTAATACTTAATTGCTTACCAAATCAGCAAATGTTTTAGGCAATAATTTCTGTTAGGTTTCAAATTAACAATTTTACAGTTTATTTCAGAAAATAACACACTTTGTCATTAAAAAAATTTTTTTATTAAAGTAATTTTAATGACTATCCATATATAAGTTGATTTGGAGTATAAATTAAAGCCTGGACTTTCAGAGGAAATAGTGGTGATTTACATGACAAAAAATACTGAAAGAATGACATTGCTGAACAACTTGATATATTCAACAAAGGCATTTATTAAACATCAACAAGAGATATATTCACCAGGATAAATTGTGATAAAAAACAAATGGGACAAAAAGGTAAACATCAAGGACATGATGACCAATACATTAAGGTAATAAGACAACATACAGCCCTGGAAATTGCAGCATAGCAAAATGGCATCAGAGAAAACCTAGTATCAGTGACTACAGTAAGTAAATAGGTGCCTTAAATCTGCTAAACTAAATGACTGAGAGAGAATGTAAAAAAAGTCACCATTAATAGCTGCAAATAAAGCTAAAAGGCTACAGTAGACAAAATGACATTTAAAGGAGATAAAGAGAAGTGACATTTAAAGGAGACAAACAGAAAAATGACATTTAAAGGAAGCAAACAGAAAAAAGGTGCTGCTATCAAATTAATTTTAAGATGTATGATTCAAAGTATATTGTTTGTTCAGTGAAAAGTTGGTGGGCACTTGATAAATGAGTGAGTACTATTGTTCCTAAGTAAAATGCATAGGTGAAAATGTCATACACAAGATATTTACAGAATAATTCAACAGATAAGGAATGCTTTAAAAATATTCTCTAAAAACCTACTGCATTCTCTGGCAAAAAAACATATTGGTTGTTTCTTTCCTTCCAACATAATAGACACCATAAATATTCTTCTAAGTTCTGCAAACACTACATTTGAGAAAGGAATATCACCATAACAATCTAACACCTACTAAACTCTTGGAGGATAAAAGCAACATAAGTGTAAAATAAACAATGCAGCTAAATTTAGTAAAGCTATAAAAATACATTTCAATAATAAATTATTCAAGAGAATACTATGAATATGCAAAGTTTTCATAAAGATTAATTGTGGCTATTTGTTAATAAATCAAATATTTAAATTAAATAAACAGTTTCAACTTGTTTTTGGTAATTGATCATGGATGTAAACTGATTCTTCATGTTAATAACCACTAAAGTTTATCAGATGTGTGTGCATATGAGGGAAGATCAAATGAAAACAATAAAATAGCCAAAATATTAAAACAAAAAACAATTTTGATCACTTATTTTTCTACATAGAACTCTTCCTTAAGAACTTGTTTCTAACATCTTGGGGGAAATATGGAGATATGCATTATTGTAGTACAGATGACTGTTTTTGGACAATAAACCAGCATGTCACATAAATAGCTAGTATAAGTATGACCTTTAAGGACAAAATCTGTAAAAATAATACATATTAGCTTTTTGGCTCAAAATGAACAATACAAGGTTTTTCATCAGTCACAATTCACTTCAGTGTGTCTTTAGGAAGATCTTAAAAATGTTTTTTGTTTATATCCCTTGAAAATATTCTTGCACAAAGTTTATGAAAATTCAGTTCCTTGTAAATTATATTATAAGCCCATAACTTTGCACATTTCATTAATTATACAAGGTCTGTTGAAAAAAGTATCCGACCTTAGGCTAGGAAAAAAAAATTATGTACATGGTGGGGTTCAATTGCTAATCCCCTTCGAAGTAGGTCCCTTGTGCCTCCACACACTTAGCCCAGCGATCCTTCCACTGTTCGAAGCACGTCTGGAATGCTTCTTCCAGAATGGCTCTCAGCTCCACCGTCATATTCCGCATGATGTCCCCTCGGCTCTCAAAGCGGGAGCCTTTCAGTGGCATCTTCATTTTGGGGAACAACCAGAAGTCAGAAGGAGCCTGGTGAATAAGCGAAATGCCTTTCTTTGCCAAGAAACCTTGGATCAGCTGCGACGAATTAGCCAGGGCGTTGTCATGATGCAGCTACCAGTTTTGCAAGGCCCACATATCCGGTCTCTTGCGCCGAACTGCATCACGAAGATGTTGGAGGACTTCCTGATAGTACTCCTTTGTAACTGTTTGTCCTTCTGGTGCATATTCGTGATGCACAACGCCTCTGTAGTCGAAGAAAACAGTCAGCATCACCTTCATTTTGCTCTGGACCTGACATGCTATTTTGGGCCTTGGCGACCAACGTTGGGTGCTACCACTGTGGTGACTGAGCATTGGTTTCTGGGTCGTACGCGTACGCCCACGTCTCATCTCCAGTTATCACGGTATTCTGGAACTCAGGATCCCTGTTGGCAGCATCAAGCAGGTCCTGCGCAACCTTGAGACGAAGTTGTTGTTGTTCCTGATAAAGCAGCTTGGGCATAAATTTTGCTGCCACTCTACGCAAGCCCAAATCCCCCTTTAAAATTGCATGTGCAGAATCTTTACTGATCCCAACCTTGTCACCAATTTCCTGCACCGTCAAACAACGATCCTCCATTATCAAGGTCCGCACTTTTTCGATAACAACTGCATTACGGCCTCCCAGAACTCTCCATCGATGTGCAGCCATCTTTGAACCTGTTGTACGATTCTTTTATTCGGGTAACACCCATGGCATTGTCACCAAAAGCCTGTTGAATTTTGCGAATTGTTTCCGCTTGGGTATCTCCAAGCTTTTGTCAAAACTTGATGTAAGATCATTGCTCCACACATTCCGTCATCACAGGTGAAATGAAAATGCGATGAGTAAGTAGTACAGCACCTCACACGCTGGCTGCCTGACAGTAACTGACGTATCCAGCAAGCCCGCCAAAAACCACAGATGTGCATGAAGGCATGCGGCTCCACTATGCACACTTTTGCCTCCCTAACATCATTAATTCCCACAGGAAAAAATAAAGTCGGATACTTTTTCGACAGACCTCGTAACTTGCCAGTTTGCTTGAATAGTGGATTCCATTAATTTGATATTCCTTTGCATTACAAGATGAGCCTGCCCTGGTCTTGATGTGTCACTCACTGATTCTGTTTCCATATGAAAATTATGCACCCATTCATAAAAAATGAAATGCAACAAACATTTGTCTTCGCATACTAGTTTTATTCTCCTGTAAATTTCTGAACAATTAACATTTTATGCAACAAGATATTTCTTAACACTTTGCATATCTTCCTTCATGCATATCTGAATAGGTTTACCCAATCTACTGAGAAATGTCAGGATACAGCCAAATTTTCATTTAGACAAAATTATTTTTTAAAAAGCAGCAACTCACTTCTTGTTTCTATTTCATACCACCCCTCATACATACATACATATATATACACACACACACACACACACACACACACACACACATACACAAACACATAAAGTGGCAGACAAAAGTTTAAAAATGATGGCAAAACAAACATAAAATGGCATGTAACATATATAACAATAAACATTCCAGCATGGGCATTACACTGATAAAAAGGCATTACACTGATTTTAAAAAAAGCAATTTCTTGTTCTTTCAATCAACATATATATCAACATGATTGCTAGAAAATACTTTACATATGCTCATTTTTATACATTATGGCAGAATTTCATGGCAACAAAAGTTTTAAGAACAAATTAAGCATATTCAAAGTTTTGTCACAAAATCAAATTTTTAGAGATTATGCAAGATAAACAGATCAAGAAAGTATCAGTATATAATCACATAACCATATCTACAGCCAGACAGCACTTAAGCACAGAGTCCGCAACATAAATATACCAGTCTATGCAAATATCAGCAAAAGTCGACTAAATAATTTGAAACAAATTATCCAAATTTCTGGGCTTTTCCATCTTAATAGCTTTGTCTATATCATTTCAAAGATCCTCTATTAGAGTCAAATAAGGGCTTTGAGCCAGCGACTTTAGTGGGTCTGATCTTTTAGATACTGCTTGGTGATGACAACAGAATGTTTCAGAGCATCAATGTTAGAAAATCCAGTTGAGAGGTAGTCCTCAGAACTAGTATATTGATCAATTTCCAGGTCAACAAACCCAATCCAGTATACCTGAGATTCTTCTTCTGAAATTAAGATTTTTTTATCTTTTATTCTACAGACACCTATAGTTATATATGTGCAGCATCAAAATTTTCATCACCACCTCTCTCGACTTTTAACTCCACCGCCAGACCATATGTATACCTGTCCCAACCTATGATTGTTGCTTTGGTACACTTCAGACAGAATGCTTCAGTGAATCTTTGCCACATAAGTCTGCCAATCTGATCCAAACCTCTAGAACCAGTATTCATTGACAAACTGAAGTCAGGCCCTCCAATTCTTCAAAAAAATCAAACCGTGTCCTCCTGGCAACATGCCCCATCAATTCAAACTCATAAAGCTATCTCTGTAGAGTACTCATGAAGATTAGTAAACCCTCCAAATCTCTTGAAACATCAATAGACCTCTCGCACCAGTCCAAACAAACACACATACAAGGTCTGTCTGAAAGAAACCAAACTTTTAAAACAGCACGCCAACCAGCCGGTGCAGCGTGTTTGTGACAACCTTGACCTTCAGTCTAATAATAGGCTCATCACGCCACATCAGTTAGTAATCAATCTACACACGCTAAAGTGAACATATGTTTAGTGCACTTGGTGATTTGTTGCAAGTTGAACAATGAAGAATCTTGAAGAGCAATGTATTTGTGTGAAATTCTGTTTCAAATTGGGAAAAACTTTTACGGAGAATTGTTTGAGCCATACGCAATGTCATGAGTGGTACCAGCGTTTCATATTGGGAAGAACATCCACCGAAGACAATCAATCCCAAATCTGGACGACAATGGACGATGATCACATTGAGAAAGTGCGTGCTGTGATCCATGGAAATCGTCACCTGACTATCCGTGAAGTTTCCGAAGTAGGCATCTGTAAAAGTTTGTGCCACATGATTTTAAAAGAAAAGTTGAACATGCATCGTGTAGCCGCAAAATTTGTGCCACGTCTGCTGACAGATGAACAAAAAGAGAACCGAATCAGTCAGTCAGTCAGGAGCTCTTTGGTCATACGAATGCTGATGAAAGCATTCTGAAAAGTGTCATAACAGATGACGAAACATGGGGGTACGGCTACGACGTCGAAACAAAAAGGCAGTCGTTGCAGTGGGTTGGATCGTCATCGTCACGACCAAAAAAAGCACGTCAGAGTCGCTCAAATGTGAAGGTGATGTTCATCGTTTTTTTTTTTATTGGAGGGTGTCATTCATCATGAGTTTGTTCCACACGGTCAGACGATCAATAAAGAGTTTTACTTGGATATCTGGAGGCAGTTGAGAGAGGCAGTGCAAAGGTGGAGGCCTGAGGCATGGAAAAACAAAATCTGGATGCTGCACCATGACAACGCACCTGCTCACGCATCACTCCTTATCCATGACTTTTTGGCAAAGCACAAGACGACTCTCATCCCCCAGCCGCCCTACTCTCCGGATTTGCTTCTCAGAAAGCTTTCATCAGCATTCGAACGATCAAAGAGCTCCTGACAGACTGTGACTTGGTTCTCTTTTTGTTCATCTGCCAGCTGACATGGCACAAATTTTGCGGCTACACGATGCATGTTCAACTTTTCTTTTAAAACCATGTGGCACGAACTTTTACAAATGCCTACTTCTTCAGAAACTTCACGGACAGTCAGGCAACAATTTCCACGGATCACAGCACGCACTTTCTCAATGTGATCATCATCCGTTGTCGTCCAGATTTGGGATTGATTGTCTTCGGTGGATGTTCTTCCCGATATGAAACGCTGGTACCACTCATGACATTGCGTATGGCTCAAACAATCCTCCCCATAGGCCTGTTGCAACATTAGAAAAGTCTCCGTAAAAGTTTTTCCAATTTGAAACAGAATTTCACACAAATACGTTACTCTTCAAGATCCTTCATTGTTCAACTTGCGACAAATCACCAAGTGCACTAAATGTTCACTCTAGCGTGTGTAGATTGATGACTAACTGACGTGGTGTGATGAGCCTATTATTAGACCGAAGGTCAAGGTTATCACAAACACGCTGCACCGGCTGGTTGGCGCGCTGTTTTAAAAGTTTGGTTTCTTTTCAGACAAACCTTGTACATTTGATTTTTCAATTGGTCCAAGCATCAGATCTTTGGGATCTGCCATTCCTAAGGCATTTGATGTAGTCATCTGTTTGTTTGTGCAGCTTCCAGGCTGGATAAAAAGCAATTTTAATTAACTCTAAGTAATTAGCAATCTTGGAAAATGAAACTTTCTCCTTGCATAACCCAACAATCTAATCGTATATCATTGGACTTATTTTTTAACCCACTGTATAATGCTAAAAAAGTTATTCATTAGTTTACTATATTCTATTGGTTGTCTAAAAAAATCACAAACATAAGCAGTTGACACTATGAAATTTTGTCATAATGTAAGAAAAGCCAGCCCAACAATAAATTACTTTTCTATCAGTGTAATAATGGCCATGCTGAAATGTTTATTTTTACATATTTTACATTTCAATCTGTTTGTTTTGCCATCGTTCTTAAACTTTTATCTGGCACTGGATACACTCTTTCAATAAAATTTGCAAGTTTCCAATAATTGTAGGCTTGAAACTAAAATAAGAAATGTAGAATCTATGGAATTTAATAAAACAGTAGGGTTCTAGAGTTTTTTTTAAAACGTGCCAAAAAGAAAAAAGATCAGATATATTAGTAAAGTGACTGCATTCAATTAAGGTGGGCCATGCTACACAATCAACTTGCAAACAATAAATTTTCTTTCATGTAAAATCATTTTTCTTTTAACTTAAGCTTAGCAAAACAATATTATGCATGCTGAACTACTTACAATGAAATGTTAGGAAAAGTGTTGCTTAATTAAATTTCTCCAACAAATATTAACATTTCTACACTACAAACTTCAGAAAAGTTACAAGATGACTTTTCCAAAGTTGTTTATATATTATCTTGTTTTCTTTTTGTCAAACATCAACAAAAGCTACAATAAAAAACAAAGAGCTTACCTTGGATTTGACTGAAATGGACAATAGCCACATTTGTAGACTGCTGGCTTGTGATTGTAGGTGTGAGAATTAAATGTAGTCTTGTTAGTGGTTTTATACGAACAAATAGTACACATGAAGACATCAGTTTTAAGAGCTGCATCAAACATTTTGACACATATATCATCTGGCTTCGAGTCCGAGATTATCATTAGATCACTGTCCTCTGCTGAGTTACCAAGTATCTGGCTGCTACTACCAGGCAGTGGAGCATTTTGCAATTCTGGAGGTCTAGATCTAGCAAATGGTGCTGACCCAGAGTTCCTTTGCTGAGTGAGTTGAGAAGTTGTTGGAGAAAAACTATCCGAAAAGTACTTTAATCTTTTCAATGCTGGTTCAGGGTTTAACTCATTTGAAACTCGTTTCTTTTGATTCCTTTTAGAAAGTTCAATCTGGCTTTCATTTGGGATATTCACCTTAGTCTCTCTCCAGGTTCCATCCGGTTCTTCCACCAACACTGTGTAACCAGATTTCAAAAGCTGAGAATCAGGGCACAGATTTGAGTGTTCAATAGTTATGTGAGAGTGGATTCCCCTGTCAAACCAGCTCACAAAAGAGCAGTGAGGGCACTTCTTACGTTTCAAAAGCATGTGCTGTGTCCATATATGGCATTTTACACATGTACGAAGATGACTGGTGTAACTGCAAAAAGGACACTTAAGAATTCCTGGAACCACTTCTATAACTTTTTTACCCACTTCTTTCATCTGCTCATCCATTGCAGACAATGGTGAATTGCATTGAGTTTCCAAGTTCATGTCTTCACTATCTTGAGAGCTGCAGTCAAACCCAGCATTTTGAACACGTTTGTTGTGACCACTTTCAATATTCACAATCATGCACTCCTGTGAATCAGATGAATTTTCATTATGCTCAAGGTCTATATGCTTTCGTATTTGCCATTCATTAAAACCTTTGGCAGAGCATACTGAACATTTAAACATTCCGTTACTCAATCTTAAGGCAGTTGGTTTATCTCCAAATGAATTTGTTTTGCTGCGAACTTTTGGAGCAAACTGCATTCCAGATGAAAAGGCATCCAGGGTACTTCTGAAAGTTTTTCTTGCAGTTAAACGACTGTGGTTTTGATTCAATTTCTCCTGAAAAATTTCTGTAGGCTTTGGCACTTTTAATATCTGTTGTGGTGAAATAAACTTGTTGAGCTGAGTAAAACTGTTAGGATTACTGTACAAACTTGGAGCAGATGTACTGGGTCTAATGGCTTGGTTTAGAGCAAACTGAATGCATCGCTCCCAGTTTGGCTGTTCTAATGCTTGCACAACAGGCTTCTTGTCTTTATGAAATTCTACACAATGCTGGATGATGTCTTGTTTTATTATACTTCTCATGTGACAGTAAATACAGTGCCAAAAATAAATGTTTAGATGATATGTCAACAAATGGTGATGGACAGTAAACAAAGTGTCAGTGTTGAATTTGCAGCATTTACATCGCTTCCATTTCCCTTCAGTTGTATATAGAACATGCAATTTTGCATCTAGTTGTATACTTCCTAAAATAAATATCTCTTCACCATTTTGTATGGTATTAGTACTATAATTACCATCATTAGCAAAGTTCTTTAGATTTCTACCAATTAGGTTTCCACTTTTCAGTTTTCTATTTTCAGTGTTCACATTTTTCAAAGAGATGGGTTGTGTAGGACGAGATTTAGTATTTACCATATTTCTGTACACTCGCATTACAAAATTTCTTTTATTAGTGGCATCATTCACTGGAAAACTCTTGCCTTGTGCAGCATGCTGAAGCTGATGTGCATCAAAAATGTTTCTACTAGATGAAGTAAAACTGCAAGTCTTACAAAAATATGTATTAGATGACAGCTGCACACCAACTGTATTCAAGCCATTTTCCAATGCCAAGACTTCTCGTATTTGTGTGACATGGAACTCCTTCATTGGGTGTTTGTTCTGACATGATTTGATTAGATATGTTTTTGAAGTTGCTTTAGCATTGCAGTGAACACACTTGTACAACTGAAGACTCTGGCAGCCAGGGTGCTTCATCTTCACATGATGTTTCAGCTGCACTAAATGTTTGTACGTGGCAGGACAACATGGACAGCAAGCCTTGGCAAGCGAATCTGATTGCAGATCATTACTGGACCTCAGGCTATTCTCACCTTTGTATTTCATGTCAGAACTATTCACCAATGATCGTCTTTTTGCATCTAAATTTCTATTTCTTTCTTCTTCTAATGATATTCTGGAAGTTCTTTCTGGGTGCTGAGAGTTTACATGCTGCTGAATAAGCCTAGGCTGGTTTGTAGAAAAGTTACACCACTGACAGGTAAACAAAAAAAAGTTTCCAGTGCTGTCTCTTGGACATACTGTTGGAATATTCATATTCTTTTGACGGGTGTCTGTAATACAAGGCTGGCTGTTAATTTTAGTGATTACACTGCTAGTTGGTGTAGACTTAGTTGCTTCCAGTGGTCCAGAAGTTGTTTTAACATTTCCACCACCAACCTTTGTACAGAGATATTCTACATCATCGGCTTCGTTTTTTCTATCTGCATCTTTTCTTGATTCAGCAAGTTGTACTGATACATTTGAATCACTGTAACAGCCATCCTGTTTCTCTTTACAAACAACTTGACTTGTCACAACTATTTGCTTTGGTTTTCCCGGATGCACTTCTGAAATATGCTTTAATACCATTTTACGATTTCGATCTTTTGCTGAACAATGAGGACACTGAATGAATTTCAACAGATTGTTCTGCAAATGTGTAAGAAGATCATTCAATGATGAAAACAGCTTATTACAATACACACATCTATAATTCTGCTCAGAACGATGAAGAATCTCATTATGATCTTTAAATTCTTGTAGCAAATTTGTGCCAAACCTGCAGTTTCTGAATGCACACCTATATAAAAGAAAGACTTTTGTGTTTGTATGATTTAACATGTGTCTTAGTAATCCATCTTCACTGGAATTCTTATGACCACAATGAGCACATGGATAATTTTCAACTGATCGATGAAAATATTCTAGATGATTCTTGAACTGTGTAGAATTTATACTTGAGAACTGACAGCCTGTAAAGCCACAAACATAAAAGCTTCCTGTTCGGCTTTCTGTTATATCAATTGATATATAAGGGTGATTTTCTTTGAGGATTAAACTTGAGCTACCAGTATCTACGTTTACAGCTGAAGCAGGTATGATTGTTTCAGAAACTTTTTCACACGTTTCATTAGCATTTTCACCTGGATTAGTTTGACTATTTCCACTTGAGATCATAAATTTATCTAATGGTCTCAATGAGTAAGATGATGATATCTTAAGGTCACACTCAAAACTAGATTTTTCCTTGTGAATGTCTAAATTTGCAGGTGTAAAATTACTTATAGTATCAGATTTTTTTTTGGTCACCAGATCTTCTTCTCTGTTTGCTGGTGTTTCTTCAATTACAATAACATCATTACTTTCTAAATCTTTCAATGATATTGTAAGGGTTTGATTTTGCTCTGCAACTTTGCTTTGTTCTTCATCTACCAGGATTTCATCAAGACAAATAGACTTTTTCTTAACTACATCATCATCACCATCATCATCTAATTTGGATTCTAGATCTGTATTCTCTTGTGATGAACCCACACCTTTATCTTCAAGACAGTCTTGTTTTCTCTCTTCAGAACTTTCTTCCAACAACTTTTCTGTGTCACCTTCGGACAGAATTGGAAATATCATTTCTTTGTTGTCGCTCATATATGAATACTCCAAGCCTTCAGCAACACTAGATTCATTTGAATTTTTCTGAGTTTTTTCTACATTGTCAGGTGGGTCCACTAAGTGTTTATTTTCAGACTGTTTCATCTGAATTTTCTCTTCTGAATCAAGAGAGGCAAATGCAACTTCTAAATTTCTTCCAGATAAAGTCCCAGTTTTTTTGTCAGCAACTTGCAACAACACATCTCCAGTGTCAGTGGCCGGAATTTGACTTTTTACTGTTTCCATGATGGTTTGTACAGTTGCACAATTGCATAAATCTTTTAAACATTCATTACAGTTGCTTTTCAACTTTGGAAAATGCCAAGAAACATGTTCTCTGAATTTATCTTCATCTTTTGACTTTTTCATGCAACTTAAGCAAAAGAATTCAGCTCCTATGTAAGTAAATTCTACTTTAGCTTTGCTGACTTTATTTTCTTGATCTGTAGAAGCTGATGCTTTATCAAGTACACACTCTTCAGGTTTTGAGCCTGGGGAGTAGCTATCAAAAGACTCACAGGCTTTGGTTTCTAAAGTAATTTCTTGTTTTGACAAACTAGATGGTGAGGCCAATGAGTGAAAATGTTTAGTGTCTACGACAGATGTAATGTTTTCATTAATGATACTATTAGCTTTTCTGTTTATTATTTCATAAAAAGTAGCTTTCTGAGAACCAGATTTCATGACTTGTGCCACCAACCTAGAAACAACATTAGCACCAACAATGTTTTTCATAAATTCAGCCTGGGGATGAACAATGTCACTGTGTTCTTTTAATGCATCCAACGATCCAAACTTTAATTTGCAATGAGCACACTCATAAGGGTTGCATTCAACATGATGCAGCATGTGGTTTTCAAACAAAGTAAGAGTCCCAGTAAAATTACAAATTTTGCATGAGAACAAACCATCTGAATAACTAATCACAGTTTCTACCCGTAGCAACTTGTTGGAGGAAGACACAGAGTTTGGTGGTTTTTCTGACAGTTGAAAATCAGAAGTTGACTCTGGATTCAACTGCTCAAATAATTTTTCACTGGAATATTCTTTCAAAGGTTGATTATCTGACTCAGTACTTTCTTCTCTATCACTATTTTTGTCATGTCTTTGACAAGATGATGTGTGTTCTTCAAAAAGATCACTGTTTGTTGTTATAAACCCACAACCAGAACAGCAAGTGACACCAAGACCAGCCCAATCTATGTCATTGATTCTTGCTACTTCATTAGTGGTTTCAGCAAAAGAATTCTCAGCAGAGTTAATACAGGATTTCGCAGTCTTTACATATGAATTTTTGCAAGTTGCATGTACTAAAGAACTATCAAAATCCATTACATTTGTCACAGGAGCAATATCTTTGTCTTTCAATTCAGTGGATATACTTTGTGTGAGTGTATCCTTTTTGCATGATGATTCTTTTAAAATCTGTTTTACTTTGGAATTTAAAGAAGGTATTGAGCCAAATGTCAATGTATTTTTAGTGCAATTACTACTGAAATCTTCAACTGTATCAGCAGAAACTTCTGAAACACAGGGAAGAAGCTCCTTTTCAGTTTTCAATAAAGACTTAGTTTTTTCAATGCATAAATCCATTGGAATTTTTTCTACCTTTTCATCTTTGTTATCAGTGACCTTATTAAAGCAAACTTTGTATTTTTTGAAATCTTTATTCATACTAACATTTTCTGACTTACAACTCAGAGAATCTTCATTTGACAGATTAGGACTATCAGTGTTTTCTTCAAAACTAAATGTGGCAGTCTTCTCCAAACTCTCACCATCATTTCCAGCTAATTCATAACTGAATTTAGAGACTTTATCTAAGTCATCTGAACAAAGATTCGAAACCAGTTTTGTTGTTTTATCCAAGCTACTACATTCTGAAAATGTTTCCAACATTTGTGGTTTATCTTTTATAGCAGTTTCAGCAGCTAATTCAGTTCTTTTACTGACTGATGAACCAGTTAATATTAATGAATATGATGAATCATAATTCCCTGAGCTCAACATTTTGGCATTGTCTTCATTGTTGTCTGAAATTTTTCTCTTTTGGATTTCATTCATGTAATCAATTTCATGCATTTTGGTTTCCTCGTTTTCCGTTCCTTCAGAATCTATTTCATAAATTTCCATATTGCCACTCCTCAGTTTGTCAAAAATACAATGACACTCCTTTTTTCCCAATTATTAGATTTCAAAACAAGATCACTTCCATAACAGTATCCATCATATAAATGTCAGATGCCCAACTAACAGTTGATTTGTATGCACAGCATCTGCAAAATATGAGGAGCACTTTTTAGAAAACATTCTAATCTGCAATAAATACCTTATCAGAACATGAATATTAACTAAAATATGATCCTTCATATTTAAATGTATCAAGTAATAAATTTTAGAATATACACTGGCTGCCATTTTATTAGCATTTTCTATCATGACCCTCTGCATATCTCTTAGCAAGTATTGCATACAATGACTGAATGGGAAAATATCCCTCAGGACACTTTTCAGCACCTTGCAGATTCTATGCCACATTTTTTCATGACTATTATTCAAGGAAAAGGTGGTCCAACCCATTAATAGGTATAGGTCATAATAAAGTGGCCAGCCAGTGTATACATATAATTACAAATCCTATATCAGGGTAAAATTCATATGCATTAAAGTTTTCATGAAATTTAGAGTATAGCATTCAAAGTAGGGTTACAACCATAATATCAGCACAGTTAAATAAAATAGAGACCAATGTTCCTATATTTATTTTCAGATAACATACACATTATAATTGAAAGAAAAATATTAATACATACAAACAGAAGTTCAAACAAAGGTGTGATGACATTTACAATTAAAAAGAAAAGCAGTTCTGCCAATGAAATCAAGCTTCAGTTAAGTGAAAATTATCATTTATTTATAATGTTCCTGTCAAACAATAGAACCAACCAATTGCTACCTGTTTTTAATGAGTATACACGGTCATCGGCTAAACTATGTTATGTAATGTAGAGAGAGATAAAAAGTGGTCCTATAATATTTCCAACAAGTTTCCAACTGACAGCCTAAATCTTCATTTATATTACTGGCTTTGCTATCAAAATTCATTCTGATCAGGTATTAAGGGGCATACATGTGATGATCGATGTTAAAAATTCAGCCTATATCAAACAATCACTGAAACTAGAATTTATTAATATTTGCAGAATTTTTATTTCATAAATTGGCCAGAAGTCCGATTTCCACAAGTTTTAAATTTTGCAAATAAATATGGGTGCACTATTCTAATATAGTGCTGCTTTGTTTTGGTAAAAATAAAAATAAAATCATTATGAAGTAAACCATTTTTATACTATGCAGACAGTGATATCAAATTCAAAACAAAAATATCTTTCCATACTGTCCCTTAGTTATTGAATGAGCTTGGAACAAGTCTTATACTAGCGTTTTAAAGCACATTTCACTAAATCACATATTAATCCAAATAATTTAATTTTCTCATTCATCTACATGCTGTTACCTTCACACAAAGATCTGTTCATAAAGCAATGAAAAGTTTCAAGGGCAATAGTCCTATGAAGTCTTCCAACCACAGCATTAAAGCCTATATCTGAATTCATTCCCATAGTATGTAATGAATTTCAGATTCACACAGAAAGATCTGGAAATCAGCCTGAACATGGTCTTGGAGAAAGAATTGTTGTAAACTTGATGCAAGCTCATAAATTTAAGTTGTTTTCATGGATAATTATTTTCTGGGATTCATTCTTTTCAATATCTGCTGAATAATGGAATTTATGCCATCTGGAAAAAAGTAAGTGAACTTTTAGTCTAAATATTCAACAGTAAATGGGATGACAGAAGTGAGAAGGTAGTAACAAAATGGCTTGTCCAGTAGTAGATGACAATACTTCAAAAGTGGAATAGACTCTGTTGACCAGCTAAGAATATCATCCTGCAGGCAGCATGTTCATGAATTGTTAAAATTAAATCTTCAAGTACACGCTAAATGCAGTCAGTTATTAATGCATGCATTTTTATTCAGAAATCTTTCAACCTCCAGGAAATGTCAAGACCAGGTAAACCCAGATAACTCACTCAGAGTTTGGAAGGGCAACATCTAATCAACTAATGGAAAAGCATTAAGCTCTTTAATCAGGGAAAAGGAAGATTTGAAGAACCAAATACTGATGATGACAAAATGTGTTCAATAGCCATTTAAAGGTTTAAAAAAAAAACAAGATACAAGCAAAGGTATAAAATAAAAACAAACGGACTTATGAGAGATATGTAATCCAGATGCTCAAAAAAATTGCACCCATTTGTTCACCTGCCTCAAGCCATACATGTGGATTTGCCTATCTTTGAGCAAGTCCTAGCAACATCACTGTCTCCAATCTCGAACAAAACAAATAGCCCTTTTAAGACCCGCAAATTGTGCAAAAAGAAATCTCAAACTGACATTTTATTCTGATATAATTAGTCATTTGACTTCTTATATTTTCTTAGTAAAATTATTTTAGTATTTCCTTAGACATTTTCAGTATTATCCAGAATTATTTAGTTATATCCTTTTATTAAGCTTACTTTGTTTTCAGTATTTTGTTCTGTGAAATTAACTACAACACATTATTAGAGGTGGAAGCAGATAACTACATTAGGGCTTAAAGAGTTAAAAGTGCATGAATTGATATCTTTACATTTTTTAAAATGATTTCTCATTGTACACAATGAACATGACAATTGGCAAAGCATTTATAATCATAAGATAGTTTTACCTTATTCATAACTTTTCCCATAATACTGAAGTACAAAGCAACTTTCCAATTTGATTTGTTTTCCGTTAAAACTGTATTTAGTGTTTTATTATCAATGCTATATGAAGTGGTTTCCTTTTAATTTTAATAAAGCTTAATAACAGATACATATTTATTTTAGGTAAAATACATTAACTTGTGTTATCAAGCTCTATTATCACTCTAGATTTTAGTGAACCTTTGCCCATAACATCAATCCAAAGTCCAACAAGAGTAACTGCTCTTAAAGAAACGATCAGTAATAGTTCAAAACTTCTGAGAGG
This sequence comes from Nautilus pompilius, assembly GCA_018389105.1. Taxonomy (NCBI): domain Eukaryota; kingdom Metazoa; phylum Mollusca; class Cephalopoda; order Nautilida; family Nautilidae; genus Nautilus; species Nautilus pompilius. Next base: position 691,888 of record JACATO010000598.1, on the reverse strand, counting down.
TAACGTCAGAGATTACGATGGTAATAAACTAAACTATCAAAACAGTCACCTTGCCTCTTCCATAATAGAAACATGTATTGCTCAAAGGTAGATACCTACTCGTTAAGATAGGAAAAAATCAAATTTGCAGGCCTATGCCCAAAACACAAGTTTCCCTAAATGTTTGCTTATGAAAATATAATAACTTAATTACTACCATTAATGCTTTTCTCCACCCATATTCTTACATAGCTTTAATCTGCCAAAGGCTGTGGCATTAAGGAAGCTATACTTTCAGATGTTAGTTTAATGAATGTGTGAATGTGAAGATAGAAAAGATTTTGACAAAAAAAGAAGGAAAAAAACTAACAAATGCACCATTGGAAAAGAATTAGTCAAAAACAAACTTGACTAAGTAATGTAATATAAGAGGGTACCATTGATGAGCTAAGAGATTATATTGTTGCTTTTCTTCCTCAGTTCTTAAGGCATTGCTACACACACACACACACACCCCTTTCTTTGGTAATCACTGCCTTGTAAAGACATTTTCCCCATACATGACCACTTGTCTAAGGCAGGGGTCACCAAACATTTTTCACAGTGGGCCGGATAACTGAAAGAATGACGAGCGCGGGCCGCATAATCATTCTGTTCAATACTTGCAAGACAGAACGAAAGCTCTGGGAAAAAAGACGAAACACTAAGTTTAGCATTCCATGTTAATCATGGGTGAGTGGTGTGCAATGCACAGAAAACAAAGACAACCAACATATTTATTTACTAAAAAGTTACCAAAGAAGGCGACGTTAGCAAAAATATAGTTACATCAGACCTAGTGTGCACATATCCGAATCTTACAAACTAAGCAGCAAAAAAGGTTAGTGAGATTTGTGAAACTGACATTTGGCTTTCAAGATATCATCAATGTTTAGTTTGGAATTGCTGCATCCAATCAAGAGAATTGCTTTCAAATGTTCATCAGTCAATCTGGTTCGATGTGTTGACTTCACATACTTCATTTTTGAAGATGTCTGCTTACAGACATAAGTTGTTCCAAACAATGATGCCATACCAGCGGCAAATTTCTTCAATTTCGGAAACTCAACATCAGGTAAGAAGCGGTAAAATTCAACAAGTTTTCCTTCTCTGTGCTTCCCTTTCAACAAGTCATTTGCTTGCAAATCAATGAGCTCCAACTGTAGTTCAAATGGCACATCATCAAGGTTACAATCAAACGGATTCTGGAACAGAAGAATGTCACTCTCAATTCTGTCGAGATCTGAAAATCTCTCCAAAAAATGCTTCTTCAAGTCACGAATAATCTTTTTAGGAAAATCGAGGTTGACATCTTCAGCAATTGTAGCGCAAAACTCTTTGAAACAGTGAAAATGAGAGAAGTTTTCTCCTTCCAGTTGTTTTTCAAACAATGACAGCTTTCTCCGAAATCCTTTGATGATTCTGTAGAGATCACAGACGAGGTTATCCTTTCCGTGAAGTTTCAAGTTCAGTTCATTCATGTGGGGTGTAATGTCGACCAAAAATGACAAGTTTGACAGCCAGGTAGGATCTGACAGCTGTGGATCAGCTCTATCTTTTTCAGTGAGAAAAACATCTATTTCTTTTCGGAGCTTGTAAAAACGAAACAGGACTTTACCGCAGCTGAGCCCACTCACTGCTGTGTGATAAGGCAAGTCACAGAAATCAGAATCAATTTCTCCAAGAAAAGCCTGGAACTGACGGTGATTGAGTGCATGTCCCCGAGTGAAGTTCGCAGCAGAAACGACTGGTTTCAGTACACAAGAAATATCCAAGTCTTTCTCACAGAGTGCTTGCTGATGTATGATGCAGTGTATGAACAGAGCGCCCGGAATTTGCAAATCTTCCGAGTCCTGATCTGCCTGACCAGACCCTTCCTCACTCCAGCCATGTTTTTCCTCCATCAACTGTAACACCTCGAAGCCGATTCCACTGAAGGTTATAGTCTTGCAAAGTTTTCTGCACTTCCATGAAAATGTCTTTTCCAGTTGTTGTTCCATGCATGCAGCAAACGGATGCCAACTCTTCCGTTATCTGAAAGTCCAAATTGACACCACGAATGAACACAAGAAGTTGTGACGTACTCGAGAGATCAGTAGACTCATCCAGCGCCAGCAGAGAATACCACAAGTTTCTAGCTTTCTCGCGTATCTGTAGCACTATGTTCTCTCCAAGTTCTTCTCACAAACTGAACTTGCCGAAAGGCTGATACTTCCAAACAAATCGGCTTTCTCAGGACACAAGTCATTTGCTGCTTCCATCATACACTCTTGATGAAGTTGCCATCAGTAAACGGTTTTCCTCGCTCTGCCAACTTATGCACTATTTTGTAACTTGTACGAGTGACAGATTCATCTTCAGCAAACTTTCCCGTGAAGAGATTTCTTTGAGTTTCTAAACACGTTTCATGGACTCATATTTCTCAGAGCGTAACTTTCCAGAAAACTTTGAATATGTTGATAGATGTTTTGTTTCATAGTGACGCCGAAGATTGTACTCCTTCAAAACGGTAACACTTTCGCTGCATACCACGCAACTAGCTTCTGGTCCTTTGTTTCCACAAAGAAGTACTTTACTCCCCATTCTTCATTGAAAACGCGACACTCGGCGTCCACTTTTCTTTTCTTAGTAGCCATAATAAAGGGTGAAGAAAACAGCCTCGATTAACACCTTGACCAGGGAATTTTTCTGAACCTTCTTGCCCATGATGTGTCAATTATCCATGAAAAAATTTTAAAAATTTTATTTTACAACATCTCGTGTTCCATCTGTTTTATCACGCAAATGCAAGTATCGTCGGCGGGCCTGATGAACTGACGTTGCGGGCCTGATCCGGCCCGCGGGCCGTAGTTTGGTGACCCCTGGTCTAAGGTGACCAGCACCAGCCTTTTAAAGGTGAAAACAGCCACTTTCCCTCTGAAATAGTGGTCTAGATGCTTTAGCTAATGATGTGACCTTCAATATTTTATAACAGAATGATGTATTTTCTACTTGAAAATTTGCTCCATACAAATTATCAATACAAGTCATTTTTTAGATCAGAAACATTAGGAAACATTGCAAATGTAACTGCACAACTTACTAATTTTGCGTAAAAGTACATGTGCTCATAAAGGCTAAAGGGAAATTGTCTTAAGTTGAAATTTTAAAAAAGTATTTTAAAATTAATTTGTTTAGGACAATTTTCAGAAAAAAAAAGGGATATGAAAGAGATAAATATTATTCTTTTATATTGAACAATCCTTAATGTCATTTGTTGTGGGAATCAATAAAGAAAATATACTCACTTGGAGATTGTGTACTTGATGACCAAGTATTTTGGTTAGATAATAAGAGCAGATTACAATAAAAGGACAAACTTAGATATAGATTATTTAGTCTTGATCTGCTGACCAATGACTACATCATTGAAAGACAGCCACAATAGGAAGGCACCCAACACGAAACAGCAAGTGCAGGTCATCAACAAGTACAAGTGAAAATTAGCCTGAACATTGGAAGAGACAAATAAAGACAATCATTGATGAGAAAGACAAAATACTTCAACTATGGGAAGGAGCACCAGACTACCCAAAGAATGCTAAGGTCTGGTTAACTACCTAAAGAAATTGATGTAGTAGTAGTAGTTTTATACTGTGCAGTCAAAACCTCCCAAATGCCAGTAAGCCAATCCAAGAAAAAGTCCTGGTGTCCTACAAGATGGGCTATGATGATCCCATGGCTTCCAACAGCTGGCTGGACTGTTTCCAGAGATGACATAACATCAAGGTGATAAGCTTAAGTATTTCATTCATATCTAGCCTTGATGAGTAAAAGTTAATAAAGTGAATTGAATAAATGGATGATTGGTATGTTTATATTTTAGGTTTGGTATAGATTTCCTATTTTACTGTTCTGCATAAAAGTCTGCAAGTAAACCTGCTCAAATAGTGTAAAGTTGATGTCAACACCTGCCTGCTATTTGCAAAGATTATGAGCCCAAGAATACTTTCAATGCAGATGAAAGTAGCCTATTCTTCTGGACCCTCCCTGACCACTCCATGGTTATAAAAAGACTCCAGCAAGGACTCCTTCCTGCAGTGCCACTAAAAAAAAAAGAAGAAAAACTGAGGGCCTCTGGTCAATGTAAAGTAAAGCCAGTGTATGAGAGGTTATTTCATGACAACACTACTGGTCACATATCATAGCAACAAAAAAGGTTTGGATGACCAGAGATATATTCAGGAAATAGGTGGAAAGCATCAATGGCAAGATGACAGGACCATCACATCCTGCTCTTTATAAACAGCTGCAATATCCTCCTGGCTATGTCATTTAGCAATGTGAAACTGGTGTTCCTTCTACCTAACACTACAATGTAAGTACAACCCTGTGATGCTGACATCATCAGATGTAAAGGTGAATTACAGAAAGAGAATGCTGCAACATCTGCTGTTCAAGATGGATAAAGTCCCAACAGCATCTCACCTCGATAAGTCCATTAACATTTTGGTGCTTTACTAGAGCTACAATCACTCAGGAATCAATGTTACATCAACCATCACCAAGTGCTTCCTCAAATGTGGGATCAGCTGTGAGGGCATGAACAATAAGTGTGGTATGGAGAAGAAAAGAAGGGATGGGGTAATCTGTAGCTACTCCATGAAAGATGTCACTTGAAAAGTTTGCTACCAGAAAGAGTGCAGATGATGATCAGGAGTAGAACATACTACAAGCAGCAAGAGGAGCTAGAGTTGCTCAGGAGAAAGAAGATCACCACAAGAAGCCAGCTGAATATTTGGTGGCCATGTGAGACTTTGTAAAGATGAAGCACGAGTAGAGCTTGAAGAAAACAAACCAAACAACAATTAAGATATTCTTCAAGATCTGACTGAAGTGAAAAGATATTTGGGGTGTATTTTGTATACAATGTACAGTGAACATATCTGAAACTTTACATGTATATAAAACTTATTTTTTTAAAAAATGAATGGAATGAATGAATGAATGCATGTCTGACAAATGTAAATCTGTGTTGCTTCTTCCTGACTGGCCAAACCTCTCGAAAGACAGCTTTTGCTTGGCAGAATTGGCAGTCTCAAAGAGAAGGACTAATGTATACATATACAATGAAATTGTGTTTGCATTGGCATCAAAACCAAGTGTCAATAATCGCAGCATCTTTAAGGCACTCTGGTTGGCTACTTGGATAAACTATTAAGAAATTCTGTGGTCAGGGCTGCCAGTATTTGATCTGCCTCACAATTTGAAAAATGTATGTAAAACAAGTATTACTTCTCCAGTTAAAACAGTCTACAACTACTGAAGAAATTATTGCCACATCTCACAGCAAACACACCACTGATAGGACTGAAATGGCTATAATGTTTATATGGACTTTAATAAAACAATTCAAACAAACTGTAAACAATGCAGCTTGCTGCATTTAAAAAGTCCACAGCTGACATTACTGTGCTAAATGAGTTCTCAACCTCAATTAAATGTATACTAATGCTGTATTCGTTGATAACATTACAAAAGTTTATTACCTTTAAGTTATCCATAATGAAATAGTTACCCATACCATTACCAGTGATGGCCTAAATACATATCAAGCAAATTAAGTAAACAAATATACAGATGAACACACAGAATTTCAATATCGTCATCATTTACCAAGAAAAAGCGAAGGTTATGCCGTTTTTTTTTGGTTATTTTTATAGGGAAGGATGCCCAGGTACAGGCAAGCTTTGTAAAGTGGTTCAGAAGACAATATTTGAGCAATGCATTTAATGCATATTGACATAGCTCAGAGTTCTAGTGTGATGGTGATAAACATATAAGATGTAGTTAAGTAAAGTTCCAGATGGTTATATGAATTTGCTTTTTTTGTAGCAAATAAAATGTTTTAAGTTCACACACATTCGCACGCACGCACATGCATAAATTAATATGTAGCTAAATTTATGTAGTAGGTGGTTACATTTGCTACATCCATATCAAAAGAATGTATAGATTCTTTGAATGCATGAACTTACATAATTCAAAGTTGTTACATTTGAATGGCAGTGCCACTCACAATGTTACAGCTAGGTTTTCAAACGGGCATGGTAAATATTATAAAACAGGGCACATCGCGTGCAGTCACGATGCGGAAGCATGGTATTGTGGGCACATTTATTTGCATTAATGACAAGACAAATTTGATAAATAACAGTTTAATACTAGTATGATGTAGGTGTTAAGTGAAGTATTACTAACTTATGCAATCATACAAACCTACAAGTTCACATTTATTTGCAACAAAGTCAATGCATGTATATATACATTTACAAGTTCTCATAATATAATGAAATGCAATAGCTTTAATTGACGACCTTGAATTAGGCTAGATTGTATGTTAAAACGTTGAAGAAAAATACTCTTAAGACTGCCGCTCTTTTGTTAGGTCTTTTGTGTACTCGTGCTATGCTTCAAAGCGTAAACTAAATGGCGTATAATGCGCACGCGCACAAGTTACAACTCCGCAGAGCGGCTGGAAAATTCCCGCCAGGGGACGCTCAAAAAGTTCTGCATGCGGCGGTTGTATACCTGTACAAAAAGGAAAATCGGGCTTTGTGTTTTGCACCATTTGGGGCATGGCATTGTAAATTTAGGGCATGTCATTGTACAAAGAGGCATGGCGCTGTAGACCAGAGGCATGGCGTGGCGCCATGCTAAAAAGGGCTAGCTGGAACTCTGACTCATACATTAATATATAGGTAAGTTTAAATTTAAATTACTAGATTTTCATTTGTTATATGTGTAACCAATAAATGTTTTATGTAAATGCACACTGTCATTCATAATGTAAGATGTGGTTACGTTTAAGTATAGGATTTTATCTGCTCTATTTATAGCCAAAAAAATCACCTGATTAATCCAAGACTGCAAATGTAAAATGAAATTTAGCTGAAGCTTCATGACTTAGGAAAGTAATGCAAATCAAAAATTCAATGGAATATGAGTCATTTTTCTATTATTTGCATTGAGATTATCTTTATAGTCCAATGCAGTATATTGCTAAGTGTGTAAAATAATAATAGGGAACTTTAGTTAAGTTAATAGACACAAGAACAGAAAATCTGGATTAACTTAACTCCCTGTGAAAAGTTTTTTTTCTTATAACATGAGTCATGCCTGAAAAGATACTGACACCACATTGTTTTAAGCATGGGGTTATTTCTAGTATTATCATGAAGCCCAAGTTCCAAGAGTACTGAGATAAAAATATCAATACTTTCTTAATATTCCCTTTTTGATTTTTGTGAAATTAGTGTACCCATTATAAGCTTAAAAAGCCATTATATTTTTAACAATGCCTGGCTAAAAAAAAATAAAGAATGGTCCTAAGAGTGAACAGAACCACTTCTGTAACCTAAATAACAGTTTCAACATATCATGGCATGGATTTCTTATAACCATTTGTCCTATGAGCAATTTTAATTGGTCCAGAAAAAAATAACTGTGGATAATGTTTCAAAACATTCAATATAATGTAGGATAGAACTGAGATTAAGGGACTGGGTTACCAGAGAAGACTACATAGTCATTCATATTATGCCTGACAGATAATGGCAATCTTGTTATGAAACATCCTATCCCCATCCATATATAAATCAGCATTAAAATGAATTTGTCTTCCATAATGCCAAACTATTCCTGGCTTTGCAATATGGTGAGACCATAGCAATCCGAACTAAACATGCCCTAGACCATGCTACTAACTCCAGCAGTAAATGCTGCCATTGCAGAAGCATCTGGGAAACAGCCTTTACGGATATCCTGATGAAGCCACTGATATCCTTTTGCTTTTTTTATTATTGACATAAAATTGTGACATATAACTCCTACATAGCTCAAATATACATATATCTAATGCATCACAACATACTTTACATGACTGCTTAAATAGTCCTCCAAATAGTGTAATATAGAAAGCTGCATTTTTCCCATGAATTTTAATAAACTTAATATTCATTCATCATTTTTACTTGTATTACATGGTAGTTATCTTTTTTAAAATCAGCTCTAAATATAATTTTCTAAATTTTTTCAGGATCATTAACACGTAAAAGTTACATCACAAAAACATGCATTCATTTGATCCAAATATTTGATAAGTAAAAAGGAATAGGCAACTATTTGAATAAATATAGTATGCATAACACTAAGTTTAAATTTTAAAGTAAATATATTTTACTCAATATGCCAGAATTTTTTACACTTATAAATGCAGCTATATTGTATTTTCATAATTGTAGAAAGCTGCACTTATTTTTAAAGCATTTATTTAATAGTAAAATAATTAATCTAGTAGATAATAATAATATCAAACTTTCTTTTTCTTAATGTTTGAATTAAATCTATTATGAATTAATAAATAAAATTCCTATAATAAAAACAGGGGCAACCTTGTCTGTATGCAATGTTTCCTATTATCTATTACTAGTAATATAACTAAAAAGGTTTACATTATGACCTTAATCATCATTTGGTAGCTTTGGCTTTGTTCAGTGTCTAGTCAGTAGTATGAATACCAGCCATATCTCTGAGTGTTACTTTCCATTAAGTTCTTTTGTTACTGTAGTTGGGAATACTTGGCCTATTATTCACAGATATAGGTCAGCTTACCCAGGATAAGTTTCAGTCTGTTTTATGTGCACAAAACCAGGAACCAAATCCCCAACAAAAATCATCTTTTGTTTTGTTAGTTACATCTAAACTCAACAATTTATTTTTAATAACTAATTTATAGAAGTAACCATGCCATTTTGCTATCTTATCATGTTTGAACCACCCATATACATAAAAGTTGGTTGACCTTATTAATATTTGCATCATGTTGCCATCTGGAAGATTTTAGCTTTCAACTACAATAAACTGCCTGCTAGTACAAGGTTAAATACAGATGACAAAATACATGTAGAGGCTGAAACATATCAGAACAATTTCTTAAACCAAAAACACATTAAGATTACCAAAGATCCACACCTGACAACCTAACTAACCCAGGTTCTATAAATATTTGCTTTTTCAATTATCATGTTTTTAATACCCTATATATATACCTAAAAAAAAATTGATAGCTTTAGTGGAAACAAAAAACTTTAAAAAATGTGAAATTTTCAGATGATACAAGATCCATCTTCAAACGAAAAAAGGATAACAGCCAGGCATACTAAGTAAACAATATATACATGTAAAGAGTATACAAATAAAGTGAAAACTGAATTAATAAGATAGAATTTAAGTATTGTTTTGACATTTCTAATAAAGAAAATTCCACAATTTTTAACTTAAAATTAATATACAGGACCTCACTTTAGATTGATTACCATGTACTAGATATCTGTTCTTAGATATTATTCAGAAGGGTTCTGTGGAAACACAAATGGTAAGTGATAAAGCTCTACATGAGAACATCAAATACCAAATATACATGTCCAGAGTTTCAAACAAGTGATTGTCCTAGATGTCTGAGTGGAGTCAACATTTGACTAGTTTCCTGTTCACACAGTTAGAGTACATTTTTGGCTTAACAATATTTAAGTGAGTCTCCCACAAAGAAACAAAAAACTGAAAAAGGAAAAGCAAAAAAGAATATGAAAGAACTAACAGAAGTCAGTTGTACAGGAAAAAGAGTGAGAAAAGAAATTTCCTTGGCTGAAATATAAAGAACATGAAAATATTGTCAACCATGTCAATCAAACCAAATAGTAGCAGCAATGTCTCAAAAGGCCAAAAAAATTTTGTTGAAGATAAAGAGGTAAATAATAACAATTATAATGGTGGATTTGATTCAAAAAATTATACTAGTACAAAAAAATTAAATTAGGAAAAAAAATCATAAAAGCTTTAGACCATTTTTAAAAATTCATTGTTTAATTAGTAAAGTCTATCATTCATTTTTATAATATTGTTTGTAAGCATCTTTATAAATATTCACTTTTTATTTTTCTCAAATATCTAGGTTTAAACATGAAGATTTTATCAAATATATTAAACTAACAGTAAATATATTGTGTTGATTAAATTCCTTTGATCTTTAAAAATTCTTAGTATAAATTAATATCTTTGCTCTTTGATACTATTATTATATTAATACTTAATAATTATTTTAAGATGTTTTTCTTTAACTTTTAAAACATGCAAAAAAATGCCTCGGTATTTTTTCTTTCTGTTTTATTGTTAAATGCAACAAGTCTTGTAATATATTTTAGAAAATATTTACATAATAAAATAGGTATTTGAAACTTTTGTAAAATGATTCTTAATTAAAGGTCTATGCAGCTCAGAAAGTTGAACTTAGCATGATGCATCCAAAACTGCCAATGCCAACTGAAAGTATATATAGTGAATAATTTTGCAGACATCTCATTTACTCTGTTAAATTCCTTCCTGGACAAAGCAAAACCTACTTCTGTGAAGCTCTGTAGAAAGCCAATGCATATAATACTTAATCTCACAACCAATCACAGTGCAAGCAAAATTATGTGACAAACAGCAGAGACAAAAATTCTACCATGATACTTAAAGAAAGTTTAAAAATAAAATTTTGTAATGGCATTCAGTTTATAACCAACTCGCATAACCATAAATTAGTGTATTTGTTTGTGTTATGAAGTAGAAATGCAGTTCTATAACAAACAAACAAAATCAACCCCACAAATAAACAATAGCACCTCCAATGGATTTCAGCCCTATGAAACATGACAGAAAAGTAATAAAATTAAAGCACCAATAATTATAAGAATAAGCCAGATTTTATTCTAACATAGTATTTCTTTGCCAGTAGAGATATCTTCCAACTCGATATTAGTTAGTTTTTTTTTTTGATACCATAGCCATTTTGATGAAGAAATCATTCATATATAATTTTTATTTGAAATTTGTAGAACAAAATTAGTTTTAGTTTTAAACAGTCAGGGAAAACTGATAACATGATATTTACATAATATTAAACTATTTTTTTAAAAAAGCTGGATGAATACAATTACATAAAAAGACAATTAAAATATTGTGATCCAATCTATGGTTTCCATATGTATTTTCTATGTTCCCAAGGCTCAAAATTCAACACTTTTATTTTACAAAAACTAAAATTAACTTTACACTAGTATCATACAGGTATAATACTATTATATTAAATATAAGCAAATACTAATGTAGAAGATTCCATTTTCATTTGTGACTGACTGTTTCCTTAATCACTAGAAATGATTGAGTACATTGTTGTTATCATTGTCAAATTAATCAGCATACCTCACAGCAGTAGGACAAAAAACCAGTATAAATCCTTTCATTTATTATTTTAAACAAACAACAACACAAACTAGTTTTATTTTTGTCCAGTGAGGTAAATTGGTATTTTGTTGAGCAACTTTTATACTCACCAGATAGCTCTTCCACTTCATACATGCAAAAGTAATTCTTTTAAGTTTGCAAAACATTTTAGGTTTATATTTTAATGGTAGAATTATAAGTCCAATTAAAACTTAGCAAAACAAAGGCATTGTATGACAAAAGTGGCAACTAAGAATGGATTGCCAGACATGCCAAAAAATGATTGAGTTAAGAAAGATCTATCTATAGAAAAGCAATTTTAAAAAAATTCACCTTACATGCCATAATATATGATAATTTAACCACAAGGTTTCTAGAGTCTAAGATATTAAGAACAAAGAACATTTGGAAGACATACTAAACCAGTTGTTTATAAAATTTACGATTTTAATAAAATTTAGTGGCCAAAATAATCCAAATTTCTTCCAGAAGGTGTTTGCAGTCAAAATGCATAAGATTTTAGTATCCAGTCTTTATTCAAGGCTTTAAGAACATAATCCCCAAAAATTAAAAGTAAAAAATTTTCATTCATCATTCTATTACAATTTTATATTTTATTTCCAAGTTTACATTAACTATTGCTGTTCAGAACCCAATGTTCATCAATAAATGTTCAACTAAAATTTAAATCAAATTCATTAATACAAAGCATCCTTAAATACACAAAAATTTCCAATAAATTTCTTTATATAATAATTTGGTCAGTTCATTATATACTAGTAAAAATCCAAAATATTTGTATTTATAATATTTCTCAATGCAAAAAAAAAAAATCCATTTTTAAACAAAGCCATTGTTGAATCACCCAGTATACAAAGAACATCACTAACTTGCTTTTCCATTTTACATAGCTCTGTACCCACTGCCTGATAAGTTGTTTTCTTAATCATATAGAAGTCAGATTGTCCCTATTATAAAGCAATACTAAGCTTTAAACAAATCAAATTTCTTTCCTAGCTGTTTCTTAATGAAATTGAAATCCTGGTTTAAGACAATGATTACAACAAAATACTACTTATTGCGGCTAAGCAATAAATCAGTATCATGTAGCCCTGCAGCAATATTCACGACTCAAACTAAGTCCTGAAGGGACACTTACACCTGCAACAATGCAATATATAAACACCTTCCCACCACTTGTGTATTAAATTAGCATCTGAATGCATACAACTTTCCAAAATTCAATATATCCTTTCTTTTCGTTGTAGTCATCAAACCAAGATATAGCATTATGTCACCTTCCGAAAAAGGAGACAAGAATATAATTTGTATTTTAAAAAAAGAACATAGTAAAGATTAAAAAAAAAAAACTAACTAACTTGGATATTAGATTAAAATCAGAAATATATACAAAAAAAAAGTACAAAAGTAAAATTACAGCAAAAATGTTCAATACTGGCCCCAAAGGTTTCAAAAATAACAGACTTCAGAAAAGAAAAAAAACTGATTTATGCATATTATATTTAACTTATTAGTTGAAATAATAAATTTATTAAAAACAGGGTTTATATACAGTTGGCCAACCAAAATTAATGAACATGTCCTGGACAAACTTAAATTTTCAAGAAACACAAAATTAGGAGACTTGTCATAGTATATAAATAAAAAAAAAATATATATAAAAAAAAACCTATCCTATCTTTTAGATCCATAAGGGATCATCAACATAATTAGTGCATTTTAATTAAAACATTAGATGTGTTTTTGAGATTAAATTATCTAGTAGGGCTTCTGATGGTTGGCTAGGTCAGTTAAAGTCAAGCAGCGCCCATTTTTTACTGTTGTGCTGGTTATAGTTTCCAGTGTCATATACCCATCTTCCATACCTGGCCAGTGTTCCAGTCCTGACCTATAGGGCGATACAACTGTGCTTGTTCTGATAGCACAACAACAAAAAAAGAGACCAGCATGTGATTGCAAGCGAGTTAAAATGACTAATCTTACAGAAAGTTGCACATGGAGATAATTATCTGGTAAGAGAGAGAGAGATCAAGGCCATAGATATGCATTAGATTTATCTTTATTGGTGACTGTTTTAACCCTCTGAAGAGACAATACGACCAATCTACCCTAAATCAATGGTAGCAATGAAGTGTTTGCTTACCATTTTAATGAATTTGTATAAACAAGCGACCCAAAATGAGTGGTTATGAAAATGAAATCAGTAATGTAGCATCAGGTGGCTCAGATTAGAGTGAGTTGAGTAAGTCAGAAATAAGGGATTTGGCTATGATAGTGACAGTAACAATGATAACAGTTATCAGTCTACTTCCTACCATGGTTCAGGCTACATGGGAGCAAACTGGACCACAATAACCCTACTCATTCCTGAAAACACTAGGATTAAAACATATGCCAGCCAGAGATAGCCATCCTTTTGCTTATTTGACTACTGTTTTCAAAGAAATAAATAATCTCAAAAGAACGCAGCTCTACTTCTGTCAATCAAAGAAAAGGCTGACACAGAGGATATGCAAGTAGGAAGATGTGGAAAAAAAATAATCAAGGCGATGCTCCGAATTTCACTGCTAAACTAAAAACAGTTCTGAGTTATAATATGGGAGAAGTGGATTTACGTGACATGATGCTTTAGTTACTTGAACAAAGGAAGAACTGTCAGATATTGGAAGAAAGTGACTATTGTGATATCAATATTCTTTCTAGGATGCTCTAAATGCTTATGTACTTTACCAGGGGCATAGTTCTGATAGGAAATTTATCCCAAGATACAAATTCAATACAATAGTTATTGAGGCACTTTCAAAAAAGTATCTAGATCAAATTAAAACTGCAACCAGACAACCATAACTTTTCTGTATACAGCAATTACAAGATTGTTTTGCTTGCTTAATAATTTAATATATTTGTCTTTTGCTACAGATGTCATGAACAGTGTAACAGAAGTGTCAAAAAGATCTTCATGGACCCTGCTACCCAAAGCATAAGTGCTAATTTGGCTAGACAGCATACTTCCATCAAGTTTTCATGCAGTTGTTATTTTTCCTTTGTTTTATGGAATAGAATTCATATATTCGCTTTTTATAAAACTGAATATGCTACTTCAAACTCATTTTTTGCGAAATAAATAGATCAAGATCCATTCTTCAAAAAATATATATGCAGGTATATGAAGTATGAATAATTGTTTTTGATTTTCAAAAATTGTCACCATGTTTTTTCTACACACTTTCTAGCTAGAAACTTCCAAAAGTGTCCATCTCCAAAGAGTTAATGATCAGCTTTCCTAATTTTAATCTGGAGAATGAATAGATAAAGAAGTTCAAAAACTTTTCAAGGATTAGTTGATACAAGAACTTTTCAAGACTGTGCAAACCCTGTATTACATAAATGAGAATAGAAAATGCAATCCTCTTTAATTTACTTATACCTAAACACTATTTTCATCAAAATAGCCAACTTCTGCCTTTATAGTTTCTTTGCAAAATCTAAACCTTCCAGCATTTAATTTTTTTTAAATAACTGGTGCAACTAAGTTTCCAAGCTGTATTTAGTATTGCTATAACTGCTTTGAACTGTGGCTTTATTTGTCTTTTCTATCAATCTCATCCAACAGAAGTTCAAGTGGTGCAAATCTGGGAATTATACTAGCCAAGCCACATTTTGGAGAATACCCACTTGATCCTTATGAATGCATAATTAGATAAATGCTGACAATCATTATCCTGTTGCAAAATCAATTGAATTATGACAGATATCAAAAGGTATATGTATCATTGCAAAATATTGTGTAGCTCCCCTTTAAACATTCCATTATATCCAAACCTTATACTACCATCCTCATGTTTTTCACTGTAATAATAACATGCTGATCACTCAACCATTCTCCAACTTGGAAGCAAATAAACATCCTATGAATCAATCCATACAGGCCAAATTTTGATTTGTCATTCCATAATACCTAGTTTTAATCCCCAATATTCCAGTTTCATATAATTTTACTCACTGAAGCCTTTTCCTTTTCTCTATCATTGTTTTTTTTTTAATTTTCCACAGCAATATACCCATTCAGAAAAACATTTCTAAATCACCCTTTCACTGTTGTGAGGGAAATTACCTGTATTTTGGTGGCATTTATTCTGTGCTCTAATTTTGGAAGCTATAGGTCACCTGTTTTGCTTGCTTGATAACTTAATATATTTATCTTTTGCTATAGATGTTACTTCTTTTTTCCTGTTTGTTATCCATCCATATTTGTTCCAATGAGTTGAGTTTCTTTTTACAATTTGCAATGAACACCTTTGTTGAATATTCCAAGTACTTTTTTTCTATTTCTCTTACAGTCAGTCAAGCCTTCACCTTTCTCAAAGTACAAATAACCGCATAGGAATGTTTGCTTTCTTACATCCATCCTGATGGTAGAGTCTTGCAGTAAACTGTATCTTAGCTGCTGCTACATTCACGTATATGGTTGGTAGCTTACTGGTGCTTTTACACTGGCATGATGCATGTTTTACTGAATCAGATGCTGTCAACTTACTTAAAGTGTCTGTTTTAAACTAGTTTACATATCTGTTTCACTATTAGGTGACAAAGGCAACAATGTTGACAAAATAACTGACTACAGATTTGTTAAATACTTTGTTTACATTTTGTTTTTATTTATGTAGTATTTCATAAATGCATTATTTTAACCAGTGATATAAAATACGGTAAAGTTTCCTCCATGTTTACTTCCAAAGAATAATGTCAATAGTGTATTAGCAATATTTTTTCAAAAAATAAAACTGAAGATTAAAAATAATTATTTTATAAAAAAAGAATATTTACATTAGCCATAACATTTTTCCTATGTATCTATTCTGATATATGAGTTTATCTAAAGATACAAATACATAATATAAACATATTATCACACAAGATCTACAATCAGATGTATTTATCTAAATTCCAACAAAAATATAGAGACTTGTCAGTATTTACTGCTAGAAATATGTACAAGTTTCTATCAAACAAGAAAAAAATTCAAATTATTGGGAAATCATAAGATTTCAAGAAAAAAAAAAGAGGCACAAAACAATCTTTGAATCTAAAAGTATGATAACCATAATTGGTTAATTACTTTTGAGATCGTTTAGTTTGAACAATTTGTGAGCTACATCCAAATTATAAAAGTTTTATTTAAGACATTAAATACGCATCTGCACTGCACTTCACCACCACCATTTTTTAAATATTAATTTGGAATTTTTCCATATCTAGCCATTCTATTCCCACAAGATAATGGGCAATATCTATCTTGCAAGTCTGCTATGTGTTCTGGAAACAATCAACTATATAAATCTGAATGATGGCTCAAAACTAATAAAAGAAATCACCTTCAGCTATTTTTTTCTTTTATGCAAGTGTACCCTTCAATAACTGCTAGTGCAAGCCAAAGTCTCTAGCATTTCTTGTTTTAAATACCCTAAAGAAAGAACTTTTAATTTATTTTAAAATTGATCATTCTTGAATATCATCAGCATATTTTTTAAATAAAATTTAACTGATAAATGAAACTAAAATAATAGGTTGCTCAATGTTTTCCTATCATATGTAAAAGTTAGGTGTATTCATCAGCTTTGATTCAGTTACCATACCATGTTTTAAAAAGAAAGAAAGTAGTTTATGCGAAAACCTTGAAAATAGAATTAATGGTTTCAGACAAAATAGATAGGTCTTGTCACAACTTTGCAACAAAACATGAGCATACATGCAAAATAAAATAAAATAATGACTACAACTAGGTCATAATCCTTTTGCATGCATACACATACTCGCTTTTCTGAAAGTGTGACTTTAATACTACACTACATTTATGGATATTCTTTGTCATACACCAAATATTTTATAAAAATGTAAGTTTTACTTTCTGCATTTATGGATTGTTCAATAATAATTTCCATCATTAAAGTGATCATTGTCATCCTCTGTCTTTTTTCCTCCATTTTTTTTTTTACCATCATTATCATAGATTATATTTGGTAATTGCAGCTCTACTCTTTTTAACAAACCTGTCCCAATAGTTTAAAATCCTATGAATCTTATATCCTAGGAAATAAAACTGACTAATGCTATTTTATATCTTTTGATGATGATGTAGATTATAAAACAATCAGATATTTCCATTGAGTAAAAAGTACTAATTAAAAAAATAAATAAATAAATAAATAAATTTTAAAAAAAGAGAGAGAAAATTTTAAAACAAAATTATTTTCATACATTGACTGTTTCCTTCTTCGCCACACTTTTTTTTTTAAGGAGGTTACCACTGAGCACTGATTATCAGATAATAACATAAAAATAATTTAAATACAAAGTTATTAAAACAAGTTAATAATAATAATAATATCAGAAATACTAGTAAATCAAAATTTACAAAAATGAACCAGAAAAAGTATCTAGCTACACAACCATTTTAACTTTAATGGTCTCCCTTTGAAAGAAATTGAAACACATTCGTTTTTGTTGTTGTTTTGTTTTTTTTTAATTGAAAATTTAATTTCCCATCACCAGGCACTCTTTAAATTTGTATCGTCGGCCAGTATATCATAAATGTTCGTTTTTGCTTGGTGTTTTTTTTTTAGTTTTTAGATGTATATTTTGGTATCGATATCGTGGGGAAAAAAAAACAACAACAACATTAAAACATCGAAAATATTTCAAGAAATTGTAACGCACACAACGCATTAGCGAACGAACGAGGCGGGTTGATTCGAAATTAAATATTTAAACACGCACACACACACACATCCTGGTTTGCAAAGACTCGGGACTTTAAACGTAAGACGAAACAACAACAGAAAGAACACCACCACCACCACCATCCGATCACAGACAGACAACAACAAAGCTACCACGAAACCATTGTTATGAGAGTACAATAAAAAAATTTTAAAAAAATATATATATATACAAAAAATACAAAAGAAACTCCCGGGTTTTTTTTTACGTAAAACAAAGAAACGGAACAAACTAAACATGTTTTCGATAAATAAGGGGGGGGAGGAGGGAGGGAGAGAAGCCAATGTTGCGAGAGTACAATAAAACCCACAAAGGAAACACTCACGGATACCGCATATCCCGTGTTATCGCTCTCTCTCTCTCTCTCACAGGCAGGCAGGCATAGCTGATGCTAATTCGAGAATTAGGGACTCATCAAGTTAGTCAAGAATAAATATGCAGCAGCTGTAACATTTACGATTTTTCATCCTTCTGGTGGATTAGCGGCCAAATAGGAAAAACAACAACAAAGGAACCGCTATTTCCCTCCCACCCCAACCGTAAGAGGACTGTATTTATTGTGTAGTAAACAGACATGCAGCAGTGAGTGCCGATGGGAGCCATCTCGACGCTCAGCGCAGCTAATGGTGACGGACGACGACTCGTGGTGATGGTGGTGGTGGTGGTGTAGCCAACAATCGAATCGCTCTGCCGTCGACCTCCGCTAGGACCCCGGGGAGAGAGAGGGGGGGTCAGAACGAGCCTTGTAACGTTTGTAATGGCTGGATATCGGAGCACCGTCGGGACGAGTCCCCCCCCCCACCACCACATATCCGCGCCGGCTCGGGGCGGACTGGCTTCTCACAACAACAACAACAACGACGGCGGCGCTCGCTCGCTCACTCACTCACTCGCTCATTCACTCACTCTGCCATTCTTACGAGTCCGTGGTCGGCGGCGCCTTCTCCCTCCGCGGCCCGAGCACCGAAACAGAGCACTTCGCCGGATCGCCAGTCGACGCGGGATAGCAGCAAATTCTGGAGAAGAAGAAGAAAGAAAAAAAGGAGAGAGAGGGGGAGGCGAGCCCACCTACCTTATTCAAACGGAAGAATTTCGCTTCAACGAAGCATCCAGTCATCGTCGGCCATCTTGAATAAGTTATGACTGGTTTTCGCAAATGTAGGCCACGTGCCGCGTTCAGTCAGAGACGAGTTTCGGATCAACGACTGACAGTCGGTCATTGCCATCAACAACCTTCACTCCTTTAATTCCCCCTGAATCGCTCCATACCCTTCCCATTTTTTTTCTTTTGCCATGTGGCTTTTGCTGGTTATCTTCCTGTCAGTATTAAACATCCGCCTCCGACAAAGGCGGCGGGGAGCGGGCAGATCGAATGATTGATCTCTCTCTCTCTAGTAGTGTTGTAGACCTTTGGTTAATGGCTAGTGTTCTGATTTATGTGCCAAGGCGATCTCTCGATTTTTTTCCCTCTCTCGAAAGTAAGGCGACGTGGGGGCAAAAATCTCAGCAGCTTCGACAGCAGAACCCTCCCCGTAGGGCGTCATCCTCCAACAGCCGATGTGTGGGCAGGCAGGAGTGGGATTAGGTTTCGGTGGAGACGCCGCGACTCGCTCGCTCGCTCGTCTTGCTCGGCGTAATGGCGGGCCGGACTCCACGCTCTAAAACAGCTGCACTGCCAGGGGTTTTGTGTTTTTACCGTATTCTTCATTAAACTCGCGCTAAGTCGCCTTAGTTAACGAGGATAGTTAATTTACTGGAGTACGGTTTTAGTCCAGAAGGTTACAATGTAATTTCAAACATTCGAAGCCTTTCTAAAATACAAATATGTATAGGTCAGCCATTAATCCTAGTTTTCATTCTACCCCCCCACACACACAGTTGTCAGGGGGCTAATTGACTGCTAGGGTTCTGGCATCGAGTTCGATCCCCGGTCGGGGTCAGCTCGGTTTCGCGTACCACTCTCGCTCGTCTTCGCCAGCCGGTTCTACGAGTTTCCTTCCACATCTGAACATGATAGATTTCAATAGGGATTTCGCTGCTGAGGCCGACAGTGCCTGGCTCTTCGTGATGCAGAATAGGCAACGCTCTCCGACCTCTAGTCAGAACTAGGACAACTATATACGATCTTCATGATTTATTATTATTATTATTATTATTATTATTATTATTATTATTATTATTATTTATTATCAGTAATAATATGTAGTAGTAGTAGTAGTATATATATATATAATCTGAAAATTTCAAATATTTGGTTCAAACGCAGTTTCTGGTTATTTTACAGTCACATCCTTGATAAATATTTAACATTGGTAGATAAGAAAACTGTTTTGTTTTTGTGTTTATTTTTTCGAATTAGTGTTTTAAAAAATAAAATAGAATGAAATGAAGAAAATTGCTTGGGTATTTCGTGGAAATCTAATGCATATTCCAGACTTTGCTCAGAGTTCACAGTTGATTTACAGTTCATATCAATTACCAGGAAATGCTCAAGCGCAGTAGAACTTTTTTATTTTTTTTTTAAATAAATGACGACACTATGGCTTAATATTTACCCAGGTTATTATTTCATTTTATTTATTTATTTATAAAATTAGAGTAAAGGTAACTATACTGTTAGCTTTACATTTACTTTGTGGCTAAAACTATTGGTTTTCAGGAATTGCACCAACACTGCAGCAGCTTATAAACAAATAGACGTCGGAAGTATGACTATGTGCCCCGTGGCTGATTACCCCACTTCAAACTTGATTTGTAAAATTAATAATCTAGCCATCCTGATAATCTGGTTAGCGCATTGTTTTGTTCAATCTTGCCTTGTGGAAGTTACTGTTTAAAGGGATATTATCCTGGTTAAATTACTCGAGAAACTCAACCAATGGTGCAGTAGATGTGAGACATGACAAAAATTGAGAAAACTGAGACACAGATCTAGAGCTATTTACATCCTTCATAATTGTCTGTTGTCCATTTGTCAAACACTGATTTTGTACTTGACCCATAAATTTTGACTTTGCAATTGTTCTCAGTAGTTTTCATGCCTTGAAACCATGCATTTCAAGTGTTGCTACCCTGGTATTCTTAAACATTTTGAAATATTCAGCATGGTTGCCATAATTGAAAAACAACTATAAATATTTTTCCAGATCACCTAGGACAATGATTTTGGTGTCTATGGGTAGGTTTTTGGAGTCAAGGAATTTATTTCTAATGATTATCTTATTAAAGGATTTTATACTTCAAAATGGAGCACACACACACACACAGCATGGAAACTAAAATATATATATTAGTAGTAATACTACCTTCTCATTATTATTTTATAATTACAGCAATATATTTATCTCTTAATTTTTATACTTATTTTAAAATCACAACACCCTTGAAGCATGGACAATTGCTTCTTCAGGTGCAACATGTCTGATGAGTCATTAACATTAACTGGCCCAGTCTGCATACAGAAGGTAAAATAGTGCAGCAAACAACAATCTGATGACTTACAACCATAGATTGTCATCACACTTGCGTGTTCTCCTACACATCATCTAAACACATAAAGCAGCATCTAAAACAGAAAGATCAGAATTCCTCAATTTCTTCAGCTGAAGCATCACCATCAAAACAAACAAGAAGTTCTGAAGAGACTGAGAAGTGGAAGGATAAATGGGTTAGAGAAGTACAAGTAAGATTCTAAGGAGTGGTAAATGATTTACATGCTGCAGATGCAAGGTATGAGGATGGGCCCCAAAATCTTTAGAATCAGCAGCCAAATGAAAACCCCAAACACAAAAAACAGATTCTGTATGTAAATATACACTTTATACTGTGTCTAATAATAAAGAACACATGTGAACTTTTGTGGAAATTCATAATGTCTATTTATGCAAGGGAGGTAGGTGGCCAAAAATCTTGTTCCAATCTAGTCAATGTTTCATCAAAATACTACAGCAAAGATTTGCTAGAATCATCAGCCAAAGGACTTGCAGGCAATGAAACTTCAGTTGGTGGGCTTTCCAAGAGAATTCTTAAGTCGAAGGAACTTCTACTAACAAGCACACTTACCAAACAGATAAATACTAATAGAAGAATTGCAGCAGAAACTGTCAGCCTAACAATGATGACTTTTAGCCTGCATATCTGACGGTTTAGATTCCACCATCTCTGCCATGTTGATTGGAAATATAACATCTATCATCACAAATCAACTAATAGCCTCACAGATAACCCTTTGTGTACTTATGAGAGAGAAGTTTCTTATCAAGCATGGCTATAGTTTTAGAATAATTTTCTTGTATAATGAAGTGCTAAGATTCAAAGTATTAGTTGCATCAGCTGCTGCAAAACAGAAAACCCAATGCAACTTTTAGAATAAGATGGTGCTTTTGTGCAGGCAGTAACAGATAACTTTGGTATCATTATTTCCTCACAGAATGGACTTAAATCCACACATTAAATAGCTCTGCTACTAGTCCTGATCCAAATGAATATGACACTCCACTGATGAAAAAAACATTTTTTTCATTCAAAGACAGATGAAATGGAAAGGGACATCACTCCTAACATACCACATCGGTTCTACAGTGGTCTAAAGAAGCTAGATATGCCCCAGCCTGAGGCAGAGCATTTCACCTCAAAAAAACAAAGCGTTGGACTTAAAATTTCTTAAACCAATAACCAATTCTCAAGCAGCATCACAGTTTGGAGAGTTCAATAAATGTTTGGCACATGAGCAAGATCATATTCCAATGCCTGCCACTAAAGTTGTCCATATATTTCCCATAGACATGACCTCTTCAGATTCAACAACAATAATGAATAACACCAAAGAGACAGAACAGGTGTACACAGTATTTACTGCAGATCAACAATTATACCATGTCAAGGTCAATATTTTCTGGACTTATCCAAAATTATTTATCAATTTTCTACCACAGCTTGGAGGGATGCATTTACTCATGAGTTTTGTAGGCTGCTTAGGAATGTTAATGACTAATAGTGGCCTTGAACAAGTTATGAAAGTTGCATCTGAAGGCGCTTGCATGCTGACTGAAAAGAAATTTCCACCAAATGTAAGGGCGCTGAGCATAGTAGCAGAAGAAAAGCTACAAAATTTTTGGTAGGGCAAGCTGGAAGTGGAAATCTTATGAAGGCACCGAAGGAAAAGGTTTTTGAGAGCAGAAATGCTTGGCTCTGGGTAGTGTGCCTTATAATCCTTACATTTCTGATCATGTTGTATGTGAGACAAGAAAAACGAGAGGCTGACTGTCCACTTTGTTTGCAAGGTATGACTTGTATTACCTAACATCAATGGAACAGTTTCCAAAGGAAGTGACGAAAGTATCTCTCAAGGATGAGCATGTGATGGACCATAATCCTGGCTTGTGGAATGGCATTAGATCAGATATGTTCACTGAAAGTATATTTATGCAGTATGGGCAGAGGCCTGAAGAAATTGTTAGTGTTACTCTTCACCCACATGTATCAAAATGCTGGGCACTTCGTCTACATATACATTCACAAAATTAAAGATATTTCTGAAATGAGTGATGCATGTGTGTCACATGAGCTGACTAACCACAAAGGAAAAAGCAGGAAGGACAGAGACTAAGTTCAGAAGAGATTCCAAATTTGCATAGATCTGTTGAACAACACTGACCATCCAGCTGTTATTATAAATATGTTGTTTCTGGAGAAATGTGCCTTGACATTTTCACTGTAGATGAAGCTTTATCTGTGGGAGAAATCCAGCTGAAAGATTATGAAGCCATATGGTTCAGAGGATTTTGTAGAGGCCAAAGTAGAAAAGTGATAAGAATGAATACCACTAAAACGCATGTCAAGGTAGGTTCATACTCTCAATTATTCTAGAGTAATGGGCATGATATCATCTTTTGACCTAGATTGGGAGAATACTTTTCACCATGAGCTGGCACTGGTTCCCACATCCATGTTTGATGAAACTAAGGAAATGCATGCAACAAAGACTAAAGTTACCTCAAAGAACATGTTGAATGTTGAACAGTAACCAGAACCCTGCATGCATCAATCATTGATGGATGCACAGTACTGTGGATCATATATTGGCCTTCACAGAGTACATGAAAAAGTTATGCTAGTGATTTTCTTGGTTACATCATACACAAGCTTGGCCATTGAAATGTATTTTTGGTGTTTGTCCACTACCATTACTTTAGTATAAATAATAGAACAGAAGTTAAAAAAGCCAATAGACACCACATGCTTAATGCTGACATTCCACAACAGATTGTGTTAACAGTGACTGAAAACAAAGTTCAGGTTATTGACATCATATGCAAACAATTCATAAAGAAAATTTACCATCTTCAGCTTCAAACCATAAGGAAAAATTGAACATAGCCTAATCATTAAGTCTATGGCCCATTTCCTATATAAATTTTCAGAGGTATTTCGATGCTCAGAGAACACATGAAAACAATTCATAAGGCAGCTGATGCTATTTTAGCCCAGCAAATAATATCAGCAGTGTATCATAGTATTTAATAACTGATGTATTTGCACTGTTGGTATACTACTATATGATGAATTGGATACAGGATTTTTATGCAGGGAGTAAGTTCAAAGAGAACTGTTGTTGACATGGATACAACAGTTGGAAAACACAAAAATAGGTAATGTATGTCTTTAGTGGATGTGATACAGTGGCAGGCAAAGCCACAGAAATCACGGCTACCAGCTTCAACTCTTGGGTGATGAAACTGATGATTTTAGTGATGTTATCACCAAACCTACCGAATTTATTATCACTTGCTCATTCAAAATTTGAGAATGACTGATACGTTTCAATTTAAAATTTATTCACTAAACATATTTCCAGTCAACTAAATCCCCACCGTTTTATTATTATATATTTTACATGTATCCAACTTCTCTTTTTTACTGAAATATTTTTCCTAATCAACGTTTCCACAAATTAATCTAATCTACTTTATTACTTTGACCTAGTAATAGTAGTACATAGGGAATATGTTTGATTAACTATTCGTTGGCACAAATGATTTCTTTGATCCCCTCTCCAAAAAAAAAAAAACAACGTATAGACATCAAAATCATTATCCTGGCTGCTCTAGAACAAGAGTTATAGCTATTTTTGTGATTACTGCGGTTTTGCTAGTGGCCATGTTGAATATTTCAAAATGCTCGTGTGTCATGGCGTCATCACATGAATTCTTAACCTGTATGGTCTCCAAGCTTGAAAACCACTGAAACCAATTACTGAGGTCCATTTTATTTTTCTTTTAGTTCCCAGATCTGCCGCCTGGACTATAAACCACAATGGTCCAATATCGAAAACACCTATGCTCTCCCAACAGAAATATCGGTGATGGAAGCTACGCGGATTAGAGGGTATTTCGCTGGGAACCCACCAACCCACCCCCTCCTCCGCCGCCATAGTTCTTTAGTCCACGGCGGTTTTGTTTGTTTGTTTGTTCTTCGCACGTAATCAGGTGGGTTCCTCGAAAATCCCGAAAGTTGTGCGATTCCGACTGCTTCGTCCTGCAATGTCAATCGATAAATCTCGACCTAACCGCATTTATACGTGGTGTTGTCGTTTACTTCTCGATATATAATTTCACACTCCTTGGATTAACCACATACTTTAAAACGTATGCAGACCTTTCTACCTCTAATGTATGCTATACCGTTATCTAGCCCCATTCCAGTTAGCAGTTGAATAGCAGATAATAAGTGAAGAGCAGGAGTAGTTTAGCCGGGCCGACTTATGCTCTCTTTATAAAATGGGCCACCGATGTTGGCCCCTGCGTCTTATATTTTTCTCTTAGTATTCAACAAAAGGTTCCTTCTTTCAACCCCCCACCCCCTAACCAACCCTCAGGTTACCCCGCCCGATCTGTCTTCAATATTTGTTTAAACATACAGACGTACAGTACAATATACCGGTGGAAAGTCAATAGCACTCCGACTGGAATCGACAGCGTGTTCTCGACTCCCTGTCATGTCAGATTATTTAATTGCTTTTCGAACTTGGCGGCACTGACGCTTAACCCTAACCCTAACCCTAACCCCGAACTCGTAAACCTTATTCTGAATTCTTTAACCTTAAATGAATTTTTTCCTAATAAAAAAATAAAAAAATTCGAAATGCTAAGGAGCTGACCATTTAGTCAAGACATTATATGTGGGTTCCTACGCTCAACATCTGAGTATTATAGTAAAATTTTTTTAAAAAAGAAGAAAGACCTCTCTCTTGGGTTTTAGGGATCTGACGCGTCACTGAAGACTTATTACTCCAAAAAAAAGAAGTTATATGTCCCTTCTACTCCAAAATTTAGGCTTCCTAGTCCTGAAAAAGAAGACCTCGCTTCCCATCTAATTTTTCTTTATTTCTTCCTCATCCATCGACAGACGTGTGGCCAGGCCGAGCTGTGATAATTCTACAAGATCCTTTGGTAACTCTTTTCCGATCTTCGTCTTTGTTGGAATAAATAAAATTCAGAGGGAATCAAGATCCCTTTTAGTTCTTTAGACTTTGGGATGGCCCCTCTCTTCTTTTTTTTTTTTTTTTAGTTACAGATCCCCGGTGGATCGGTCTCAGTTTATCGCTGCCGGTCAATCAGCGGCCGCCATCAAAGGACCCCGCGTCTTGCCACGATACTCGCAATGTCTTTATAGCGTACAGACTGCGGATAAATCGTCGTGCTTTTCAAAGCTGTTTCCGTCGTTCCATTGGGGGGGGTTCAAAATTTTACCTTAGAAATGGCAAACTAGTAAATAAGCAGGTCGGGCGGTTTATCATTGCAGTGCCGAATGCCCTCCTTACTAAAATCTCGCGAGGTTCACCGTTCGGCGCTGACGACATAGCGTCGACTGACCAATGCACGGCCGTCAAATGAGCCAGTCACGTGACCTGAACTTAAAGCCACAGTTTTTCCGAGATGAATTCAAGTATTTTAGTGGTACATGCCTATGCATCTAACGTCTCCTCAACTCGGCAGCTGATTGGCTGTTTTCAAACTGAGAACCAATCTTCATTCGATGAATTTCGGTGGGAAGTACGAAATACACTCTGGTTTTCACCAAAAAAGTGACAGGCTCTCAGCGGACAAAATCTGTTAGAGGACCCAGCCATCCTTTGCTGCCATCAAATGCTTATGAATCCACTAAAGTCAAGGACCGGCAGATATCCTCTTGGTTTCTTATCCTGACCCCAAAAGAGGGGGTATCTGCACTTCCAAGCACACAATGGAGCGGACGGTTTATTAGGAAGGGGAGATTAATCGTCTAAAAATCTATGTGTGCACAGTCAGCAGAGGCTTCTCGCAACTCGCAGGTACTTAAATTTGTCAGTTTGACAAGGACTACGTTAATTTAACTATGACTGGTGTGGCAGTGGCGGACGAAGAGAAACCGTTTGTAGTCGTGCAGGTTACTGGGCGATAGTTCAAACACTACGCACTCGAAAACACCCTTAGACTTTCTCATCGCGAAATTTTCGAAAAATATCACTACCAGTAAATGTTCTTTCGCCTGAATATTCCACAGCCATCTAAATAAAATTACTGTAAAGTGCCGTGTATTATACGCGGTTTTAAAGAAAATTTACCCTATAAAAATTGGATTCCTATTATACAAGATATCAGAGGTCACAGACTTTTTTTTCCAGACCGCTGGGGCCATTGCCGGTGACAGATGAACGAGCGACATAGGTTACATTAGAAAACCCCACGTGTCAGTTTGACCGAATATCAATGAAAGATAGTTGTTCATGTCTTGTTTTATGTTTTGGAGAATATGAGAATGATTGATATGGGCAATGAAATAGGTAGAGACAGAACAAGGAGTTCATACTAAAACTCCAGGTTAAATTTGACCACAAAAGAAAAAACGCATGTATTATTTTTTTTCACAATTTTATTGAAGTTCGATGAAATTGATAAATATAATACAGGATAAATGACATGCATTGACACAGTTGTGTCGTAGTAGATATTGTTGTCGTCACCCTCTGATGCTGCTGCTACTGCCTCGCCATCCCTCGCATAGACCACAGGATGTCATGTCATCTTCGGTTCCGTCCATGGCATTTGGACAGGCAGCACCTGAGGAAGCCCTTCTTGATGGTCTCGGAGTCGACTTCTTCCCTGGCATCTCTGATCCAGGTGGCAATGGTGGACATGTCGGGTTGGCGCATGCGACCAGTGGGGGTGAAGGTGTGTTCGCCCTCCATCATCCATGTTTCCAACTCTACTGGACCCTACGCTTGACTGGTGGGTTTGTAAGCTATGTCCATGACCTGCATCATGGATGTCTTACCCCCCATGGGATGATGGCGAGAACTGCCCAAGTCGTCTTCGGGTCTGACTTCACGACCTCCATGTATCTGAAGATGCCCAGCGACAGGAGCTTGTGATGCAGCATACAGTCTAGTGTGATGGCTTCATCCATCCACCCATGGCATGGATCTGGATGTGGACACCACTGGGGAACTGGTCCTTTGGCATAATCTTCCTCTTGAAGATGATGTATGGCAGGAGTTTACTTCCGTCATCCATACACCCAGCATGACTGTGAAGCAGGGTCTTCATGGTGATGGTCTTTGACCTGATGGGGGCCACTGTGCTGTTGTAGGGATGGTCCAACATCATGGACATCTGGTTGGCATTCCCTGTGTGACTCAGGTGGTAGTCATGTTGTTTTCTCAGTCTGATGACATGGGTATGAAGCATGTGCACCATTTCTGAGATGCCTTATAGTCAGGCATACCTCGAGTTTTGTAAGCAGAAAGTGTGTGCATGCATATCTTTGTGGTGGAAACCCCACATCATACTGCCTTTCAGTGATGAAAGAAAGTACTCCCAAAGCTTGGCATAGTCTGCATTCTTGCCCCAACCAGCATGTTTTGAACATGACGTGGCTTCAATCTTCTCCTGAAAACGTCGCCAGGACCTGATGTTGGCCTCGTTCCCTTGGAACCTTCGGGCTGCAGCTCTGTTGCAGTGTTAACCTGCATAACTGATCGTTTGGAGTTTATCTGCTGCAGTGTAGTTCATACGTCATGTTGGCAGCATGGTTGTGCATAACAGTACTTAGAAAGAAGGACTGAATGAAGATTATCTCTGTGCGGAGTTTATATACATGTTAGTGTAATACCTCGGTCACTACACCATGGCGTAATGCGCGCGGTATTCATGAAAACTGGATTTGTGCATTCTGGTGACTTGGTTTACCATCTCCCTACTGCAGCTGACTGAGTGAATTTTTCAGATTTTTGTGAAACTATTACATATCCCCCATAAAATATCTCCACATTTAATTTATTCTGGATGGCCCCACTAAAGAAAAGATGTCGTAATTTCTCAGTTGATTTTAGTTGAAGATGGCCATTTGTCTGTTGTATAACGCCCCTTCTCCTTCAGGTTGGCCCAATCTGACGGCGCCTGAAATATGAGCTAAATATGCCTGCATATTATGATGGGAATTATACGTTTTGGGGGTTTTTCACAGATTAAAAGTGGGGTGCGTATTATATACGGTAGTGTATAATACACGGCACTTCACGGTACGTACGGGCGCCGATTCTTGCACGTGCAACTCGTGCCTCTGCGGCTAAGAGGTGTCTCTGCAGTCGTCTTCCTTCCTGTGTTGGACGGGAAGGTTCCGATCCCAACGCGTTATGGGCGGCCGCAATTAGGTGCAATGAAAACGTCAGGACTACGAAACACTTGGCTCTCGAATTTTGTCATTCCGAGCCGACGATTCTTCACAATCTTCTGGTGATTAAGTTGTCATTTGCAACGTTATGAGTCCCACTGCCAAGATAACAGTGCAACCCTCCATTGGGTCACTACTGTGAAAGATTTTGTCTCGATTTACCAGATTCCTCGACGGAATAATTATCAAAAAGCATCCAAGATTGGATGATCTTAGGCTACTTGAGGGAGGGCGCAGGATACAATAGAACAGCTAACATAGAGGTGCCCATAGGAGTGCACAGGCGCCCGGGTTGATAGGGGACGTGACGAACGACTACCGATCTCTTATAAATGATTTCGTCAAATGCTTTATTTGACAAAATACAAGAAATTTCTCAAAGCAGGGTTTGGGTTAGGGTTTCTTCTCAATCCCACATCCTTATCTTATTGCGCACGGTATATAAAGATGTAAAGTAGAAGACCTACTGCCGAGTTGAGTGATAGTGGTGTGGATAGAAACCCGTCCTTCTAGGGGCTGTGATGATGTGTGTTAGACTGGACAACTCAACGTTTCTACTGTAGTTCGTTTGTCTACTTCTTCGAGCCACATTGTAGCCATCACGTGACGGGTCCCCCCGCCAGGACGCCTGAAGGCGCCGCCCACCTGCCTGTTACCCGCTGTAAAGTCTTCAGGATTTGTGAACTGCTTTTGCTTTTTGCTTTTGAAACACCGTCGTAACCAAGAAATTGTTTTTCTCCCAGGTAACTTATAACTATTATTTGACGTCACGCTTACTCTTTTTTTTTTTTAGTCAAGGAGATATTGCCGGGTTAGTCTTTCGGAATATTTAGATTAGGTTATATGAAGATAGTAAAATAAAAAAATCAGGTTCTTTAAGCGGAAACCTCACTGGTGAAGAGCCGATCCGGTGATGTGGCAGGTGTCAGCCTGGACTCTAAAATGGAACGAGATGGGTCGAGTACGAACTTTTTTTGTGTGTGTCGTGCTAATTTTGGGGTGTGTGTGTGTGTTTGGGAGCTGGGTCGGTCTACAGCTGTTTACAAGTGAGGCCTTATTTCGACCTATGTTTTTGTGTGTTTGTACCTCAGCCTAGCGAGAGCAGCGGGCTACCCAACTCCTTCGTATTGCACGGCAGGAGAGGTAGGTTTCTCCTGGCTGAACTCTCTAGAACAGAGTTTTCTCTCTGTGTGTCCTAACTGTGGGGGAAAGTTTGGGCCACTTTTTAATTTTATTAGACCCAATAGGATTGGGGAGATGGATGGGTATCTGTTTTTATTTTGTTTGCAAAAATGGATGGAGACATGTTCTCCCTCCGTTTCCTAATTAGTGGATCCTAGTCCTCCCTCGCTGGGAAGCCAGAGGCTCCCTGATATTTATTTAAGATGAACACGGAGGTCATCATCCAACGTAGGGGAACCGGAGGTTCCCAGGCAGGTGGTAGTGCTGGGAAGTAGTAGCCCAGCCACTGCGGTG
This sequence comes from Nautilus pompilius, assembly GCA_018389105.1. Classification (NCBI taxonomy): domain Eukaryota; kingdom Metazoa; phylum Mollusca; class Cephalopoda; order Nautilida; family Nautilidae; genus Nautilus; species Nautilus pompilius. The sequence continues at coordinate 660,577 of JACATO010000598.1, read as the reverse complement.
GTTGTCATCACAGTGGCCGGCGCCCATTTCCACACCACTTAATTTGGTTATTTGTCCTTTGGATGTTGTTTGACTGTGATTTGTGGAATCATGGTTAGTCCATTTATGGGGGACAATATGTGCGGTAGGAATATTTATAAATAAAGAGAGGCTTACACTGATTAGGGAAGGGGCTGGAGTTAAGGTGATGGGGAATATTTTTATTGAAAAAGGAAGAAAGGATGTGTTGAAATATTTTAAAGGATGTAGTGAATAGAGATAAAGAAGAATAGATGAAAGTGAAATATTAAGGTTGATCTTGAAAATATCTGTTGAAATTTGTTAGTTATCTTGGGGTTGTCTTGATGAATCCAGAAAAAGTATTAGAGGTATTAAATCTTCTGTTTATAGGGGTTTCAATTTTTCCTGAAATAAGAAAAGGAAGGAAGCAAAAACAAAGTAATTATATCGACAAGGGGTGAGAAGGGAAAGGGAGATGGAGAGGGAAGTGACTCAAGGAGGCTGGTCTAGTGTGGGGGTTGGAGGTGGTAAAATGTCTGGATGTATGATGAGTTGTTTTTGTGGGGAGATGTGGCCAAGAGTGTTATTAATCAGTCAGATGGATGAGAAGTACGCTCTGTCATTAATACTGGATTAAGATCGAAAGGCAGTCCTTTTTAGTTCTAGGTGAAAAGCTAAAGATGCGCCAGAATGAATTAAGTTCGTTCTGGGGACTTTTAATGTTAAAGATCAAGTCGCGGACTAGGCACCACAGTTCTATGTTCAAAGAACATGAAAATACACAATGTAGTGCCGTCTCGGTGCAATTGAGACATTTTGGGGAGTTAATTTTCCATTTGAACTTATTCTCTCTCGTGGGGAGAACATTCCTTAGTAATTTCCAGTGAATGTCAGAGGAGTATCCATCCACGAGGTGGTTAATAGAACTTTACCAAATTCTATCCCATGGAAGTGCTCCAGAATTTAGTGACCTTTCCCCACCTCTTCCTGTAATCCGGTTCCTCAACGGGTCGTGAGGACAGGAAGAGGTATATATCCTGTTGGGATAAGTTGTCCAGATCAACTTTTTGTGTTCCTAAGCTTACTTGGTTGCCTGTTCCTATGCTAATGTTGCTGCTAATCCAGTTTTGCATTAAGGTTATGTGATAGTCGGTTAGTAATTTTCTTTGTGTTCTATATAGTCTTAGTTTATGAATGAGAGCATGCATACCATCGGGGATATTATACGCCTCTGCTAATCGGTTAATGAATAAGGTTTGCCATCTTGGTTTATTATCCACGGTTCTTATGATATCTATTATGTTAAGTATTTGTTGAGCACCTATTTTGCTCTCTAGATTTATGAGATTTAACCCTCCTTGGTTTCGGGGGAGTCTTGTTATTTTTTTGTTAGCCAGGTGTTTGCGCCCTTGCCAAAGAAAACGATCAAGTTCGGCGTCAATGGAAGAACGCGCCCATCCTGGTAACCATACTATTTTTGATTTATAATAATTTTTTGGAGCTAAGTAAGTATTAATAAGTTCTGTCTTTGTAAAAAAGGAAAGGTTGAGGGAGGACCATGCGGTTAATGAAGTTTTAATTTTGTTAATCGCTGGGATCCAGCTGTCTTTTTGCGTGTTAGTGATATTGTTAATGGGGAAGTATATGCCTAATAATTTGATTTTGTCCTCCATCCAATCTATTTTGAATTGATGAAGAGGTTTTCGTTTGCCCCCCCCCCCAGCCATGCTGCTTTTGTTTTTCGGCGGTTGATTCTTGCCCCGGAAGCTTTTTCATAAGTTTCCAGGGCTTTAAAAGCCGCTTCCAAACTGGCCGCACCCTGTAGCAAGAGGGTGGTGTCGCCAGCGTATTGTTGGGTTTTGATTTCGTTAATCCCTTTGATCGCTGGTGTTTTGCGTATCAGTGCGGCCAGTGGTTCTGCTGTAATTACATAGAGCATGGCACTCAGGGGACACCCCTGTCTGATACCTCTTGTTGGGTGGAAGGATGTAGAAAGGAAACCGTTTTGGTAGATTTGAGTAATTAAATTATTTAGGAATAAATGAATAAAATTAATGAAATACTCCCCGAAACCGAGGGCTTTAAGTGTCTTAATGAGAAAATTCCAGTCTACTCTATCAAAGGCTTTTTTTAAATTTAATGCTAGCATGATTCCTATGGAATTTTCCGTGTCTAGCCTAGATGTGATTTCTCTGAACAGTTGAAGCGTATTGGCAATACTTCTTCCTGGAACTGAACAGGTCTGATCAGCACTGATAACTTTATTCATAACTTTAGCTAGCCTGTTCGCTAATGCCTTAGCTATGATTTTATAGTCACTATTTAGGAGATTTATGGGCCTCCAGTTTTCCAAGTATTCCTCATCGCCTCCCTTTGGGAGAAGAACTACTGTGGCAGTACGTTGGCTTTCTGAGAGTGCCCCTTTACTATATGCGATGTTCGCAATCATTTTCAGGTCTCCTGCTATGAGATATTCAAATCTCTTATAGAATTCGGGCGTATGGCCGTCATTTCCTGGGGATTTGTCTTTATTTAAAGCCCTAATGGCTTGTTTTATTTCATTAATAGTTAGGGGTCCTTCACAAGACTCAGCTTCCAGAGGGTCTAGTTTATCCTCTAGACACGTCAAGATGCTGCCCTGAGCTTTGGGACAAGTGTCTTTACTGTATAGTTCGCTATAAAACCGAGTCTCTTCTTGAATAATTTCTTCTATGTCAGTTAAGACACGGCCTTCCTTAGCTTTAAGTTTATTGATAGATTTTCTTTCTGCCTTGCTTTTTTTCTAAACCACAGAAAGACATTCTATTTCCTTCGCCATTCATGGCCGGTACTCGGGCCCTAATTCTAGCGTCTTCTGTTTTGTTAAATTGTAGTTTGGCCATCTGGGATTGGATGGCTTTGATTCTATTGGTTCTATCTAATCCTGAAGTGGCCTTTTTATTTCTAGGTTTAATTCTAGTTTTAACTGATTTTCTAGGATGTCCTTGTACGCGTTCCTTTACCTACGTCCCACCACTCCAGGGGGTCTTCAAACTCGTCCCGACGAGTCGACCATTCTTCCCAGAAACTCTGTACGCTCTCAACATATTCTGACTCCGTCAGAATAGTATTATTGAGTTTCCAAAGTCCGGGTCCTCTGGCATCGTTGCGGATGAGAAAGCTGGCCTTAACCTGGAAGTGTCGCTCCACGCGATAACGTCGTGCGATACGTCTTGGAGCTGTCTAGCTATATGTTTAGAAACATACAGTCTATCTATTATAGTGGCCACTTTATATTTATGATTATAATGAGTGTATGATTTGACATCAGGGTATTTATACCTAAACGCGTCGACCAAGCCGAACTGCGAGCACATGGTTTGCAGCTGCAACTTTCCGATCAGATGCGTTCTACTTTTAATGTCCGGTCCCTGCCTATCTAGATCATGGAATGGGACGCAATTTAAATCACCTAAGATGAAGATATCATCTGCAGGGTGTTACCTAAGTTCTTTATCTAAAGTATCATTGAAGTTCTGAAAGAAAGCTGTACGTTCCTTCGCTACGGTAGGGGCGTACACCGATGCAATCATTACTTTTCCTTGGAGCTGGTTTTGGTAACTGGCTATTATAACTCGACCGTTGCTATCACTATAAGAGTGTTCTATTTGTATATTTATACTGTGATGAAAAAGAATTGCTACGCCTTTTTTTCTACCTATCGGATCTAAACTTGTTAGAATTTTGCCTGACCAATTAGTGAAAAACCTATTTACCTCTGTGCAGTTTTGCAGGTGTAATTCTTGCATGCATATAATTGAGTTGTGGGTGGAATGTTCTAGATGATCTATGAAATCATTCAATGTTTTTTGAATTTTATCCCTCTTAAATTCAGGAATAAGAATTCCAAGCGTCTCGACATAATCGGTAAATCTAGCTCAAAAATCATAGGATGTTATAAAAGTTGAAACCGAAAGAAACCGTCAAAATGAAAGTGTCACCTATTTATGTGGGCACTCCCATGGTTTCAGCCCCCTGGGTCGTTGCAGAGGATTGGGGGACAGCAGAAACGGTTTCCAGCAGCTTTCTGTAAGGTGCCTCTATAGTGCTGTCTCTGGGCACTTCAGTTGTTCTCTCCTTTATTTTGGGAGGAGTTGTAGGAGTAGAGTCACGAATGGTTCTTTTCGAGACTTTCCCCTTTGTCTTTTTTTGTTTCGATGAACGCGCAGGTGTTTTGTCTGCATTTTTGGAAGATGCAGATGTCTCTCTCTCTCCGGGCTAGGAGTACGAGATGGTGCGTCATTTTCTGTCGTCTCTTCGACAGAGGTATTAGCAGCAGGAGATTCAGGTGGAGACTGATTCTCCACCGGATTATCATTTTTCTCCTGTATTATTTCCTGTGGATGTTTGTCTTCCGTGTTGGTGTTGTTGGGAACAACTGGTCGTGGTGTGTCCCGTTTCTTGTATAGTGTGCAATAAAGTGGTTCGGTGGGTTAGTCTTTATATACGACCGTAAATGAAATGGTCCTGCCGTCCACTGTTTCTCTGATCTTTCGAGGGATGGGCTCTCGAAGAATCATCTTCCCGCTCCTCTGCCCAGAGAGGAACGGTAGTCCCGGCAAACAGTCATATTTGAACGGCACGATGATTCTGCCGTATTTTGATAGTATTTTTTCGGTTATGGCGCATCCCGTAGCCAGAGGGAGGCCGCGGATCTTCACCCAGGCTATCGGGCTGGCGCCTCAGAAAGGGTAGATCCGAGGGAAGATTCCCGATGGAATGCACCCTGCTGGAAAAGAGAAAACGAGTGCCTTCTTTCTGGGAAAATCTGCTGAGGTAGCAAGGGAATACAATTCTCTCAGAAACTGTTGTTGGGGTAGCCAGACTCCGAAACGTCTCAGCAACCCCATGTGCTTTTGGTAAGTCACTGTATCAAAAACCTGCGGAGATACTTTTCACTATAGGAACTTTTTGAACGAAGAGGATGAATTCGTGGACTTTTCGATACTCGCCGGAATAGTAGAATAAATGGAGTTCCAAGGCTTTAGAAAGTTTTTTAACCATCTGCTGGTTTCACCACGAGCTCCACTATCGCATTCGAAGGTTCATTGCTCTTCTAAATCACGGCGACACAACTTCAGTTATTCCAGCGGCCTTCCATTTTTGATGGGACAGAGGTCGAGAAAGATGGCTGTCGCAAAGCCGATTCCTTATCGCATTGACGGTATTGTAAACGGATGTCAGTACAAGTTTTAGATCTCGTACCGCGATCAGCCTGATTTGGCTGTGTTGTTTAAGTTGCAAGATTGGGGGGGGGTAACATTGAATTCTCGTACGTTGTGGCCCAGACCCGAACGAGCAGAGATAAGTGGAGAAAACTGCGGAGATGATTCTTCGCTCTGCATTCGGAAGAAGGCAGGTACCACGAGATCTCGCTGATGGGAGTTGGTGCGAAGTCAATTCTTAAACGGGAGAAGGCAGGCACCAAGTGTCGAATGAAGGGCAAGGCAGATGCCAGTTCAGCAGTCACTCCCGAAAAGATCGCCTCAGAAAACATGAGTGTAAGCAAGAAGGAAACTGGCGCTCCTCCAAACTCGGTGCAGGTATTCTCACCCACGTGTTTTGATCGTAAACAAAGCCAGCGGACTTGATGCTTTTCGAAATGTGCTACCCTGAACGCAGGGGGGAACCAAATTTAAATACGATTCTTTCTTAGTTGTTTTAGAACACAAAATCACAGGTGTTAAGCTTCACCTAAAAAAACTTAAAATCAATCGATGGCGTGAAAAACGGTTCTAGCCACAAAATTCCATATGGGGTTAGTAGTCCGCCCTAAACACATTGCCCCAATAGCGCACTCATGTAGTTATAACAAAGGTAGAGTAATTTTGGCCAATCTAGAATTATCAGGCGTATCACAGATACTGCACTTATGGACGTACCTCCATCAATATACCGAAGGAACGTATCACCGTCGAATACCTCAACTCCATCCGACAAATTAGAATCGGGTAACATTCTCTTAGCTGGAGATTTTAACTCCACTTCTAATCACGATCCAGATAGCCAAGTTCTGATTACTAACGCTATGGGACGGTGTAGCTGCAGATGCTCTGCTCAGCAGTGGGTTTCACAGATGTGTTTAACTAAATACCCGATATTAAATGGGACACCCGTTTATCTGATAGGTTCTATAGAGTATAGAATGTATATTAGCACTAAAATGACGTCGCTCCTTCAGGATATAGCCCATGAGGTTATGCTCCAGAGCGACTATTCTCAAGTCAATCTCACTATTAAGTTAGATCGGTTACTACTAACTGGAATTGACCAAATCGGACTACGTTAGTGCGATCGGCAGCTTCCGGAATTAAAGACCTAGATTTGCTTTTATCGTGAAGCATAGTCAAGTGTCAGCTTAGAATACTGTCGGATTAGTAACGCATTTATGCAGGCTAGAGAGAGATTATTAGTTCGCAACTATAAAACAAAGTTTATCAGTCCTTCGTTAGTATTCCGAAACAAGAGCTAGAACTTCAGGAAGTGACCAATTAAAAAGCAGAAGACGTGAGAGTAAGACAATGAAAAGCGTCATCAGATTTTTAAAAGCTAAGACTGATATCGACACTAGATTTATCAAAGCCAGAAGCTCGGTACTATTAAGAGGCGTGTTTTCGACTCGGAACATTTTTTGGCTAATCTAGAGAATAAGTTAGATCCACTCTAGGCTGAGCTCTGCTAAGGCTACTTAATCATCCAGAAAATAACGAATTCTATTAGAGAATTAAATAAGGAGAAAGCCATAGGAAGCGGCGGTCTTACATCCGAGTTTTATAACCATCTGCTCCACCTAGCGCAGTGTCACGATCGCCTTACTTTTCTAAGAATGGAGATCGGCAATGTTTGGACATTTGGAAGCCTGTTGATTTGCGGAAAATAATTATAAAGTAATAATTACGGCATTCACAAACGGGCTGGCCACAGTAATGGACGGTATAGTAGACACCGACAAGATCTGCTCGAATCGAGGTCGCTTTATCCGGAACCTTCTCCAACTGATCGGAGATATCCTTTTAAAAAAATAGACACGGATAACTCGCCAGCTCCGTCTATCTTTAAATTAGTCGAAAGCTCTTACGGTAGAGTAAACTGTTTAATACGATTAAAGCCATTAACCATGGAAGGACTTTTATATGGATTAAATTATATTACAGGGCCCACGGGACAAGTGTAAGTCGAGGCGGTGCCTGCGAACTTTAAACTCCCCAGAGGTACTTCTCGTGGCTGCACTCAGCGCCTAACCTTATAAGTTCGTCGCGGAGACACTGAACTGTACAAATAAGGACACGATGTTTCATTTAAAGATAATACAGTACACTAACGACGAAACGACCACAGTTTGGAACTCGAGTTCCATTGACACTTGGAGTTGTAGTGGAGATTTACGAGGTTACACCTAGCACTCGCTCGAACACGAATAAGACTGATGGCGTGTTGGTACAGGAGATTCAAGGACCTCGACTGATAACCCGGCAGTCAGGGGTATTATATAGCGTATGGATGAAATAGAAATTATAGCCATTTCATTTCCCATAGATAAGCGAGTAAACGTAGATGTGGATAACTGGCAACAGCCATCAGAACAGCTAAGAAACTAACCATGAAGAGATGGCGTGTACACCACCTTAGCTACTCCCCTCCCCTCAACGAGTGTCTTCTCAATCGCTCAATGGGTCGAGTTCGGCGCCTGGAAAAGAAGATGCGATCGCGTCTACGCTCCCATCGGGATGTCGATCCTGTCGAATAAATGGATTTGTGATAGAAATCGAATGGCGAACGCGCCGGAGGAAACGGGCTCTACTGAAATATTGTGGAACGAAATACTTCCATCTACCAGGAAAAGATGGCGCCGCTGGAACTACCAAGAAGGTAGATTCTTCTACCGTGGTGCCCAACAATGTTATCGGCATGGTGGGACGTAATCGATGAAGAAGTTGAGGTCGTAGGCGTCTTCGAGTCATAGCATATCTTTGGAGGACAGGGTTAGGCGATGCGGTCTTCTGCTAAGTCGTTTTTGGAGATCATCAAGCCAGGTCTAATAAAGAATTCGGTGTTCTGTCTGTATGGCCCGGAAAAGGATGGTCCTGTTCTTTAAATATGGCGGCACCAGTTATTTTTGGCAACACAGAGGCAGAAAACGAACTTCCACGCCAGGATGCTCTCCAAAGCTTTCACGGAGGTTGGTGAAGTGACGCAGGACTGGCTTTCGTGACTCCAGGCCGATCGCTTGAACGAAGATGCGGTGGTCTTGGTTTCCAGGTACACGCGCTCGTCGCCGAAACCCTACTCCGAAAATACAGCAAAACACTAGTGGGTCTCGAGCACTGGCACCCTAACAGCTCTTCCGCTTCTGTCGAGATAGCGGTCGGTGGAAATAACTATCGCCGATCCGATTCTCAGACGAGTGGAAGAACTGGCATGAATTCAACTTCAGTACCGCTGCCACTGGCCTAGACAGGAACACCCTCTACTGTTTGAACGGCGTGGACAGGGGGACATGTTCCTGAATCCTGCTCATTGCTCAACACGAGCGAGCAGGAACAGTATGGGAAGGTTGGTGCTTGCATTGACATCGAAGTAACGAAGACGCTACCCATAATTCACTTAAGAAAGGCCGGCACCAACTTCGACGAAGAATTTCAGGCTGTTGGTGCCAAACGTCGATGGGAGAGCGAGCGAGTGTCGTCGTAGAGATGAAGCTGGCAGCTGGACCGGCTTCTGCCGTAAAAAATTCCCCCTGAGGATCTTTCTCAAATAAATTCGACGCAAAACAGAAAAGTGCGGTTAATGGTGAACTTCATGTTCCGATAAAAGCACAATTCTCACGTCTTCTGATAAGAGATCCCATCCGTTTTACCTGCCTTCCTACCTCAGGTAATGAGACCACGGGAGACTCTCTGGCTCTCAGAGCCTCGGCAAACCGATGCCCAGAGTCCATTTTTACAGACGAACGATGAAAGGAGACTTCAGACCAACATAAAACATGGAGGTAGTAATCTAGTTGAAGTATTCTATCCCTCACTAATGTCCATTTACATAACGTCCAAGGGCTTAATGAGTTCTGGAATTTACAGTTTTGGATAAGGCGCTTAGCTTAAATTTCCCGAATATGCAGGGATTTAACAGCTGTCTCGACTACATTCACTTCCATTTGCCTTAGAATTTTTTTTCAACAACCCCCTGAGATGTCCACCAAGAGGAAAGTTCCTTTGTCTACCCCTAGACCTGCCAAGAAGGAAAGAAAGGCCACTGATCTCGAAACGAAGATGAAGGTGATCAAGCAGTTTGAGGGAGGAAAGAAAGTGAATGCGATTGCACGTGACCTTCAGCTATCCCACTCTACTGTTGTCGACGATTTTGAAAGACAAAGAAAGGATTCGTGAAGCTGTTAAAGGTTCAGCACCTATCCGATCGACAGTAATAATGAAACAACGTACAGGACCCATCCACGAAATGGAGAAATTATTGCATCTTTGGATGGAAGATCAGATACAGAAACGGACACCCTTAAGCCGTCTCACAGTGCAGTCGAAGGCCAGAAGTCTATTTCAGACTCTGAAGGAACCCACCGGAGAAGACCGCTCAAAATTTTGTAGCAAGTACTGGTTGGTTTAAGCGATTCAAAAAAAGATTCGAACTTCATGGTGTTCGAGTCACTGGAGAAGCAGCGAGTGCAGATGAGGAAGGAGCTCGAAAGTTTGTGAAAAGTCTGGATGAAATAATTAATGAATAAGGGTATCAACCAGAGCAAATTTTTGACATGGATGAAACTGGATTATTTTGGAAGAGGATGCCAGAACGAACCTACATTCACAAAGAAGCCAAAAGCACGCCTGGCTTTAAGGCATACAAGGATAGATTGACTTTGCTGCTGGCTTCAAGCTGAAGCCTTTTCTAATCTATCATTCTAAAAACCCTCGTGCGTTTAAAAATGTGAACAAGCACACGGCGCCCATGTACTTCCGTTCCAACCCAAAAGCGTGGATGATACAAGCATTGTTTGAAGACTGGTTTCTGAATTGTTTTATGCCTCAAGCTCGTGGATATTGCTTGGAGAGAGGATTTCCTTTAAAAATTTTGTTGATCCAAGATAATGCACCAGGCCATTCACCTCCTCTAGACGATCTCCATCCCGATGTGGAAGTGATGTATTTGCCGCCAAACACAACTCCATTTATCCAGTCTATGGACCAAAGTGCGATTGCCGCATCTAAGGCGAAATGTTTCCGAGCCACCATCGCCCAGGCCATAGCCGCAACAGGTACCGACCCAGAACTATCAATGCGAGACTTGGAAACAGTATGATATTCTTCAATGTATCAAAAATATCGCTACCGCGTGGGAGGCTGTGACAAAGAGATGCATGAATGGAATTGGAAAAAGTGTGTTAACCGTTATTCTGGTACTTTCGATGGATTTGACGGTGAACATGGAATTGAAATGACTATGGAAAAAATAGTAGAACTGGCAAATGAACTTTCTTTGGAATGTGAGGTGGAAGACGTCGAGGAGCTGCTAGACAAAGAATCCGGAGAATTTACGAATGAAGAATTAATAGCTTTGGAAGAAGAAAGAAGGGAAGACGCGGAGAAAGAGGAAGAGGGGGAACCAGAAAGGAAATTCACCACGAAGGGGTTATCGGAAGGATTTTCTCAACTAAATAAACTTCTCACACATTTTGAGGAAATGGATCCAGATATCGAACGATTTGCAAGGATCGAACGAATGGTACAGGATGCTTTTCGTCCGAACCGTTAAATTTACGAGGAGAAAAAGAAACGAACAATTCGGACAAAGCTCGGCGTGTTTGGTGAAAAAGACGACTCCTCGCGCTACCTCCGGCGTTTCCCCTGGTGACGACCTCGATGATCCGCAGCCAAGCTCGAGAGGTCAATAAGATATTTTTTGTTTGTTTTTTTTTTTTTTTTGTTAATAAATAAATTAAATTAAATACACATTATATTTCTTTTATGTGTTTTCCATATTCTGTACGGTATAAAAGATAAAAAATAAAAAAACGGTCCGACTTACGTCCGGTCGGTCGGAGCGGAACGGGGTCGTAACTCGGCGACTGACTGTATATGTTTTTATACATGGTGCATCAGATTTAGTGGGTCTTTCTTCTGGGATAATGCATCAAAGATACTCAACACAGATGGAATCAGGGGCGTGGAGGGGAAGCAATGCCAGAGAACGAGATTACAGTATTATTAGGTAAATTAACAGTAGTTTTATACTTATGCTACCTCAGATAAAGGATGCCGCCCGCTACTAGAAATAACACAAATATGGCACTGACATGGAACCCTCCCAGTCTCGTCATCTGTTTTCATTGACTGTTTCCAGCATCAGTCTTGTAGAACTGGTCTCCGTGTTGCTAATGCAACCGTAAACCAACAGAACAACTGTCATTTATATTCTTTGTTTACGTTCAGTTTGTGTCTGTCCATAAATCTATAGGTTGCTCTGTTGGGCTGTTCCGTCTGTACGTTGTTCCTGTTCTTTGTGAACAAAGATGACTCGCAACATATTTTTTTTGCATCGTGCAACTATGAAAGTCCAATAACCCGTCATTTAAATCGAGGTGTAGCTGAGATGTTCCTTACGTCGATACCAGAGTAATAACGAAAGGAACAAAAGCCGTGAATAGGTTTATTTTGGATAAAAGAATGGGATGCCAGGATCTTCATATGTCAGAGGCTTCATGCATTTTTGGCTACACCAGACTATAGCTGAAAGCTTTTCGGACCTGCTTAGTTAGCCGCTCCTTGTATACAAGAGGAGAGGCGATCAGGTAAATCTTGAGAGCGCGCCAGTGCCTTGTGATACTACCAAGCTAATATGTGGAACGGCCAGCTGCAATAAGTTGGTAAATAGCTTATTTTTCCAAAAGGAATGAGAAATGACTTGAAAGAACATGTAGTTGGGGAGCATCTGCTAGTCCCGCATTTCCTGCCGTCTAGTTTCCACATTGATGTCATTACAAGCTATTTCTGGGGAAGAAAAGAAGATGCGACTAGTTTCGTAGCCCCACCCATCTTCATAGCATGTTTCCAAACAGTGTCATTGCTTTGATTACACTTGGTTCTTAAGTAAAAAATAAAAAAAAAATTGCAAGAATTCATTCTTGAAGACTTTAAAATAGGGATCCTTGTTATGCTGACAGGGATTGAAAAAGTACAAGAAAATTTTTAAATGGCAGAGAAGCAAAGCTCACATCCCTTGAACTCCCAAAACAATGTGGCAGACAGAAAAAGAAACAATGATCCTGCACAAACTTTAAAAGAATTCTTTCAACGTGCTCTCCTCATTTCGTTTTTGTAATCTTTTTTCTAGGTTTAGTATGCAATTTGGGAATCTTGTAAGCCAAGTCATTCCACCCCTAATCCCCTCATCAATTGTATTGCTTGATCAACAAAATGCCGACGCTAACCTTAAGCATAACAAAGACGATTTTCCATCTCCACATCGGCAAGAACTTAGACTCTGGAAACACATGTGGAGATGTCAGAATGACAAGAGCCCGATACCATACCTGTGAGTTTAGCAGGTAGAATCACGGCCGTCTATGCACCCGAACCTAATAAAAATTCCCAATCTTCTCCTGACATGTCACTTTAGGTGGACTTAGTGGGAAAAAATTCGGCGGTGAACCGTATCAAGTACCCATTGCAAAGCTGTATTGGAAAGGACCTTTCAACACACTAATTTTGATGATTATGCACGAAGATATTAAACTAGATGTTAGCAAAGTTATTGATTGACACAGTCAAATCCTTTGTCCAATACTAAAAATATTTAAATTATATTAAGTTGTTTTATTTTGCGACTTCGTTTTGTCTTCCACGACTAGTATGCACGTAGAAGCAAAAAAAAAATTTTTTTTTTTTACATGTTCCGATTTTATTATTATTTGAAGTGTCAAAAATGTTTTAAAAATGCAAGAAACTTTAAATCTAGGAGCGAGACAGCCGACCTATTGTTTTCTTATGTTGGTAACTTTGTGCCATCCGCACAAAATCGAGTCTTGGACACGCTCCTGACTTGTGCATTAAAAGAATACCCCGACTTACGTAAGGGTTACGTTGCAGTCGGCTATACGTAAGTCGAACTCGCACGTATGCGGCAATCTCATGGGGGCAAATCCTTTCATGCGTTCTTTAATACGGTCTTTGTATCTCACTATCGTGTTGACCGTCGACACGGCCATCCCAGGCCACGCGCAATGGAAGACAAAGTTTGCCCGTCTTCGTATTTATTTATTATGCTCACCTTCTCCTCAAGCGTAACCACCTTACGCTTCTTTGCGGAACCACTAGCACTGGCATCAATTTTACGCTTTGGTGCTAATGGAAACATTACCAAAAAAAAATAAAAGATTTACGCACAACTAAACTCACTTGATGGATACTAACGCTCAACTGATGGCGTTGGGAGAGGGACGCTGGCCGACTAACACACTCAGACCCCAGAGCGCATTACTCCACGGCTCAAAGTAGTGCCAGCTCATACCCAGATACTCATACGTAGCGCTACGTAACATTTTCGCCATATCTCGGATGTTTTTTTTTACGTAAAGTCGAATTTACGTAAGTCGGGTATTCCTGTATATTGTAAGTCCTCCAGACCTTCTCCAAGGTCCAAGGAAACAGGCGTCATAAACTAAATCAACAGAAGATCTGTTTGCTCCTGTTACCACGACACCAACACCTTTGAAAAACTCATTGATGGGGTTGTGGCGGTATTCTGATAAATCCCCAACTAAACACCTGAGATAATATCTATCTGGAGACGTCCAAACATTTAAAGATGCTCCTCTCTGATCTCTGGTACAAAAAGCGAGGTTTCTGATCCCTGGCACCGATCAGGGTTTTGCATGCTGCCTAACGCAGACGACAGGAAAGGTAGCGTGAGCTTCTCAAATTCTGCCGACGCGCCATTGCAGTTGACCCTTGTTCACACGCGCTATCCCCATCCGCGATGTCCTACTGTTGCGTCTCGAGGACGGTACGGTGGGAGGAGTCGAGTCGATCATGACGGGCGGGTCACTACGGGATAGGTTGGGGTCGGAGCGGAACGATATCATCCTCCGCAGGAGGCGTTCATCTACGATGAGCGCTACGAATGACAACACGGACGATCGGATCGGTCGGAACGGGTACCGGAGGCGCCGACAGCCAAACAGACTCCCAAGGAAAAGGATCGAGACAGTTTCGCGACAGGGGATTATCCACTTACAAGAAAAGGCTGTAAGGTGGCGGCGACAAGCCGCGACCCCTCCAGCAGGCGTGGGACCCTGATCGAAGTCGGTCGAACATCATCGAGCTCTGTTAGCGGCGCTTTGCAGTCGCATCCGACAGCCCTCTGCGTAGTCGACGGAACAGCGGGATGAATTCGCTGCTTTTCCATACATTTACTGTCTTTTGCAACGTCGCATCCCGTTGGAATTTCCAGCACGGAGAGAGCGCCAACGCATCGCCTCACCCCCCCCCCAACACTGTTTGCTAGTTTCACTCACTCACTCACACCTTCCCCCGTCTCCCCTTTTCAAATGGTTCTCCATCATCGCTTGTTTCCGGTCCCTAGGCCGATCGACTCGATCCCCAGCTCTTTCGTTCCTCCTCCCGGTCAGGGTTAGTTTCGTGAAGCGGTAGTGGATTGAACGGTAGCGTTATTTACTTCTCACTTATGGGGAGTCAGCCCACCTATCTATATATATATATATATATCAGCCAGTCTTCTTTTACAGTATATATATATATATATATACCCATATCAGCCAGTCTTCTTTTACAGAAACTATGACGTAGCAGCCAACGTCAAAGCGAACTGATCACGTGACCCAGACGGCCGTATAAAATGCGTTTTTCCCCCCAATTTTTCCTCACAAGATGGTCGACGTCCTTTGTGCTGTGTGTCGGCCCGACGAATGCGCTACACACACATATATATATATTTTTTTTTTTTTCCTTTTTCTGGCGTAACCGAAGGTGAGTGGTAACAGAATCGCCTGGTTATCGCATCCAGGTGCGATTTAAGCTGGCCCGTGGTCGCGTTTGTTTTCCGAGCAGAGCCGGCCCGGCCCGGTTCGTCGTCGTCGATCTTTCCAGCGCGCGGGCTTCGACGACGCTCCTTTGGCGATGGAGGACGGACGCCATGTCTGCCTCCCCTGTCGACGCTGGGGCACAGCGCCGCTTTACTACGGGAAAATCCGGAATGAAGCGATTGCCTAATGGAAGCATTAGACCCTGTATACACTTCGGCGGGGGGTTTGTTTGTTTGTTTTGTTTTGTTTCTCTAAAACATTCGCGTGCCTTATGCATGGTCCCGTCGGTTCCTCGTCGTCGTCGTCTCCGCCATCCGTGCACATTTTACCATGAACTAATTTCCCGGGAAAGTCGTCTAATTGGAAGAGACGACTGTTTACATTAATTAGTAGATTCGGGGGCCTTCACCCCCCGGTTTTACTTCGGAATTTATTTTATTAGACGGCCTGCTGCTGTGCACTGTGCCGTATGTACCCTAACCCTGCTGCCTATCGAGTAAAACGTCACCAACAACAACAACAACATTTCCCCCTGCGATGTTTCGTTTCCTCTCCTCGTTGTTGTTGTTGACAGAATTAGATTTAATTATTCATTCCTGTTCCTTCTATTTTCTTCCACATTCGGTTATACGTCGCCCGTGTGCTTTTCCGAGTCGTTCCCTTGGTGTAGAGAATGAAGATGGGCGCCACTAGTGTGCAGTGTCGACTCCTCCGGGGGCGGACAGACTGAAGTGGCGATGGCTGCCCGGGAGATTGTTGAGATGTTTAAAGGAGAAAGTTTTAAAAGTTAGAGAATGATAATACTGAAGATTGTAAAGGGGTAAATTTTTGGGGGGGGTATAATAAGAGATTCGTACGGAACCTAAGGAATAATAGCTAGAATTACCAACAGCATCAGGGTGGGGGAGAAGCTCATTCGTATCCGCTCCTCAACTCCAACCATATTATCAAATCATGGTACCAGACCGCCATGTATGGACCAATTACTGTTCCTAAGATTTATTGGTATGATTCCAGCACAAATAAATCATTGCATTTGCTGTTTTATAGCCCACGGCAGTCTGTAGTCACATGGCCACATGGAAAGGTCTGCATCGAGCTTATCATCCTCATTTTCCTTATGCTCTTTCATTTCCCGATCCACACTGGCTTCTAAGGTACTTGGATTTCAGGGATCAGTGGAAAGTTGACATTTTTAATGCATGTGCTAATAATAATAAAAAAAAAAAGTGGAGTAATAAACCTAACTATAACCAGATTTTAAAAAAAATTTGCATTGAAGCTGGGGTGTGAGAAGTGACTAATATAAAAGGTAATTCCATCTCTGGCTGGGTGCAGATTGGCATTAAAAGTATTTTCAAAATAAACAGGTAGGGGCACTTCATTATTAACTGGGGTTTTGGGGGGTCAAAAAGTTAGTGTAGTCTCTTCTCTACTATGGCATGGCTGCCCAGTGAGTCTGCATCAGGGGGTTGTCACCTGTTTTTTTTTGTGCTTAGCTACTTTTTTGTTTGGAAGATGTTTACTGATGTTAGAATGCAGAAAATCTTTTAAATCACATATAACATTTAAAATACTGTTGTAAAAAAAAAAAAAAAAAGTTAACATTCTTCTCTAGACGAAAATGGTATGTTTTCTCCTTTTTTCGCCCTGGCACTCATCTTTATTGTCTTCATTTTGATATACTTATCACATTAAAATGGTAGAAAATGTAACATGGCTGTTAGCCCTAGCAATAATGATAATTATATGCAGCTCTTTTAATTTTCAAACTACAGCCAAAATACTGTATAGCTCTTTCTGTTGTGTATTTTAAATATCAAACAATGATAGGCTTTGTTTGCTTAAAAACCAAAATGTCAGCAGTAGATAAGTGGCCTTGCTAAACTAATACTATTTTAAATCCATTTTTGCATTTGGTATATTTACTAATTATATTTTTATTTTTCTTGTTATTTGGCAGACTTTATTCTAAATAACTTGAATTACTGCCAGATGTTTCATTAGTTAATCAAATTAAATTTCCAAAATTGAACTATTTTTATATAGACTTTTAGGAAACAATATGCATTTGTGCATGTAAGCAAAAAACATAAACATGATTGAAATAAAAAATCAAATCAATAGTCAAACACAATCAGTTATAGTCCAGTAGATGTTTTAAAGAATTCTTTAACGAATTCTCAGTTTTTGTAAGTCTCAAGTACGGGTTCTCAATTTCTGCATTTCTGTGATTTGAATAGTATGCTTGTAACTTTCATTAATCGTTAATGGAAATTAAAATTCTAAAAATTAGTTCTATTTTTACTTGGGTGACTTTTTTCTTTTTTTCTAATTTTACTATTTTTCCATGTGGGCATTTACCCACCTAATTATACTAAAAGTAGGCCTCTCTCCTCATTGCTAATGCTATGTGGTCTGGTGCATAGTTAGATTAACTGGCTGTAGAAAAGAAACAAACCAGCTTTTGGAATATACTTCATGATCAACCTGAGTGGCATCAGGAATGGACACTACATGGCTTCTCTAATTTTTCTCTTACTGGTCCTCTACTTATCAAAAGAATTCTTGTAGATTTGTCTCTTGCTCAAGCTCAAGACTCCATCTTGAATATCATGTGCTTCTCTCTCTCAAGACACATCTTTACTTTCAGTTGTTTCTCTATATACAAAGAAGACTAGATATGATTCAAACAAGGCTACATGTTTACAGTCATTTCTTAGAAAGAGTGCTTTTCTAAAGGTAATGAATTTGACTTCATGAACAATATCATGCTCTTGAGTGATTGTTTCTGGATGAAAAAATTTGTGCATGAAGTTAAAGATGCTTATATTTGTGTTTTGCTTTTTGCTAAAAAAGAATAGTATTATAAGAGAGACCTTTAAAGGCTTGATAAAACTATGTTCAATCTTGTCTCTGACTACCACTGTCAGCTGTGCTCATCAATAGGAAGGACTTTTTAATTAAAGAAAACTTATGACTAAGGCTGATGAACAGTGGATCATGGTATAGAGAGGTTTCATGTTCAGGTTCTCCTTTATACCTTGTGAAGATCATAAAGTTATTTTTTGTTAATTCAAAATGATATTGGATCTTTTTTTTTTGTTTTCTAGTAGTAATGCATGGTTACATCTGGCAAAGGTTAAGCTAACAGTTTTTGGATCGTACTTTATTGATTATCTAGGAATATTTTTTTAATAAGTATCTAAGTCAGAAGTTCACACAATCTTTGTGACACTAACATTCCCTTGCTGCAGTAGTAATAAAGAGTTAACTTTATCATTACACATTGACCTGAAGTGTCAAGGACATTTTTAATTAATCTTGGCAAATATCAAATGAGACAATTACCTGTTGCCTTTTAAAGAGAAGAAAAAGGTTTGTGGTTACTAGAAAAATCCAGTATTTTCAAATTAAAACCAGCTGGTGTATACATGCAGTTAGTCCTCAAACGTTTGACTTATTGGGGTGGTTCAACTTTTTGTAGCTTTGAAAAGGTCAAGTCGGGAGATATCAAAACAAAAAAGTAAGAAATTACAATTAAAATAAAAGATTTGTTACTGTTTCTGTTTCATTTCACTTACTGGTACTTTCTCTTACAATAATGTAACTTAAACTTATGTTACTATAGTTCTTGAGAATACTATACAATGAAACTTGTATTCTTTTTTGTTCAACACTTTCAAAGTCTGGTATTGCAGATGGGCATAAAAGCTTCGAAAATATTTTTTAGACCAGCCAGTGTTAAATTTCTTCCAGTAAGGTTGGTTCTTCCAGGTGTCAGTCACATTTTGATCTAAAGGCTGAAGCATGAAGTTGATGATATTAGTAAGAAGAAATGACACCTTCAAATCAGCATCTATAAATTCCAGGAAGTCTGCAGCATGGCCAGGCACCATCTGAGAGAAGCTATGCCTTTCTTAGAAGACCTTTCTGATAAATAACAAATTACTTTGGTTTAAATATGAATTTACTAGTAATCTTCAAAGATTTGGCAGTAATCCATGCCTTTCCATTAGCCTTCTACCATTCTGGAGGTTGCTGAATTTTTTAAAAAAAAAACATCAAGCTTCTTTACAGACAAATGCGACAGGTAAACAAAAATCTTCTGCAGCATTGAAACAAAAGAAAAATTATCCTGTTCTTAGATACCTAAACTTATTCACTACTGTAAGCCGTTTTTACTGGCTCTGTCACCATCACAGAGATTAACAGCTGATTGGCTACACGGGTATTGAACTTTTTTATCATCACTGACTATCAGAGCTATAGTGTAGCCATTACTCAAAACAAAAGGTATTCATTAATCCAGATACAGCATGGCCATTAACTCAGTAGTGAAAGGGTTAAAACAGTAGGTAATAGTCTTAAAGGTTTCCTTAATTTAACTGCTTTACCTAGAACTTTGCTAAGATGCAGTCCATGGCAATTGCAAAATCTGTTAAACCAACCTCTAGATACAACCAAAAAAAAAAACTATTATCCTCAGGATACATTTGGGCTCATAAATAATATTCATTGAAATTGAAATAATCTGCCTTCTGGCTTGTATCCATTCAAGAAGTTTTTTTTTTTTCAAAGCCAATATTTTCTAACAAAAATCTTAGGCTTCTTAACAGAAATGGTAAGCTCCCTTATTTTAGTCTTAATGCCATACTTCTCAGCAGCACTAAAGATGGACATAACCTTATGGCGGTCCATTTGGCACATTGGTGTGTTTTCTGTTGATGCCTAGTAATTGACTTCAAAGACATTCTGATAACTTAAGTACGTAATAACTTAAGTGAAATAGTTTAAATTACGGATTAAAATCACATAGTATATATTGTATGATTTACATGATAGAAATTTTTATTTGTACATTTTTAACAATTATTGGATATATCAATTAGTATTTTATTTTTCTTATTGAAAATTTGAGAAATCGCCATTGATTGGGGAAGCTGTGGTTGGAACTAGGTACTACTGGAAGTTCAGAGGGTTGAAAGTCTAGTTTATTATTGTATATACATAGATACATACACTTTGCATATTGGTTGTAATTGTTGCCTTTGTTCCAATAAATGTCTTTCCTCTACTTTAGTTACAAAAGGCTATCAGAAGCCACTCTTTTGACTGCATTCATAAATATCCTGAATAATCACTTTCCCACTTAGGAATATTTTGGCACATGAATATTTTCTATTGAAAAATGTACTTTACTGACATGACAAGATATTAAATGAAACCCATCTATCTCAGTTTGAATCAGCTATATACTACTTCAAAGGTCTTTTCTCCATTAAGTATCCACATCAGTGATAAACGTAGATAAGTAGATTATTCATGAAATTTGTTTGTTTGTTGGTGCACCTTCCTACTTATCTACTTACATTGTATGCCCATAGTGTTCACAGGATATTACATTGTTTGGTAATACTTTGGAAAGCATTGACATTCTTCCTTCACTGATTACATGATGCTATTCAGTTGACATGTATGTGGTGATTGTGTTAAATCAATATTTGCTATGCTTTTACCAAATTAGGTCTTTCTACTACTACCCCAATTCTTGTAACATGCATCATCAATGCCAAAGATATCAAGTGACAATCAAGGTACTACATACTATGCAAAATCAACAATGAAGTGGTGAGGAAATTTTGTGGACAGAGAAGGAATTTAAAAGTGGATACAAGAGGCTGACATGGGAAAACTGATTATGGTATAGATGAGAAACTGGCAATCTAATGGTGGCTGAAAACTGACTTACTGAAGTAGATAATCACTTTTAGACTGTTAAGATGTAATGACTGTGAGTACTTCATTACCAATTTTGAAAATGTAGATGGGACAGTTGTCTATTTTGACATGCTGAGTAATGTGGCTGCATCAGTTTGGGTAAAACAACTAGTCATACAAAGGAAAAGGTGATAGTCATTCTTTACGCAGTGGCGATTAGTGGAACTATTTCCTCCTCGATTTAAAAGGGAAACAAGAGCCATCTGCTTTATTGATTCCTGCAGGAGTTTTACTCAAATGAACCCAAATAGTTGGCTACGTGAAAACATGCTCTGCTGGGTACAAAATGTAAGGAGTCATTACACCCATTGAAAACTACTTGTTTGGAACTCATTTAGGGCTCACAGGACTAAGGCATCAACCATGTACAGGGTGGTCATAATTCTGGATGTTGCCATGCCATGATTCCAGGTGGTTGCACTAGTTTAATACTACCAGCTAGTGTATTTCGGAATTAGCTATTGAAACAAAACATCTAAGAGAAATGGGAGAAAAAGGATTTTGGGTTTTCTTCCAAAGACAGATAGACACACGTACACCACACCACACCACACCACCACCACACAGAGAGAGAGAAACATTGAAATAACTTTTTAATATCACTGAAAATATGTTGTTTTAGTAAATAAGTAAATTATACTATGTACTGTCTATTTAAGGGCAAAGATATGCAAATACTTTACTGATCGAAACATTTTTGCTTTTCAAACTTGAATTTTGGTCTAGGCTTCACAACTATTATTCATTTACTTAAATCTGCATATATAATTGCTTTCCTAATGTTGTGATCCAGGAAATGCAAATAACATGATAAATTTTTTGAATGTTTTTATTCTCCTTTAATTTGAACAAATCAAATGATATATGATACGATCATGAACTGATATCAAAAGTTAGTTTGTGGGAAGTTCCTATCGTTGTACTTGTAATCAGACACTAGACTTTTCAGCATTGTCTTTCAACTTTATCATGTTTTTTCTGGAAAGATTTCTCTGACAAAGGCTCACTTGGTTGATAGGGATGCAATTGCAGCCATTCTTTTAACCATTTCTATTTTATTTTTTTTCCCCTTTGGCTTGTTTTGCTTAGGGCTGGTATGAACAGGCTTTGTCTACATTTGGATGAAGGGAGGAAGGAGGGGGGCAGGTTGACGGCTTTCCTGGTGGAACTTTAGTTCTCAGAGCAAGCTGTTTTAGCACAAGATTTCAGGATGTGATAGACATGTCCATATTATTGACAAGATAGTGCTGAATTGTTTCACCAACTTTGCTAAATACTATGCAGAAAAAATAAAATAGGAGGAAAAGTATTGTACTTGGATTACTGTTATCATTTTTAATTTGCTTGGTAGATTTGCTGCTACTTTATTAAGTTTCTGGAATGGTAGCCCAGACTTTCATTTAACCTGGGTTTCTACTAGGGATATATCAATTACTTAGCAAATAATCAGTAATTTTTCTAATTGACCAATTATTAGGCTTTGTACCAGTAAGTTGAAAACTTATTTTCTTAGAATTGGAATATTGTCCTTGCTGTGTTTCCATATTGCACTAAGTTTTATCAATAAATCATTTTATCCAGGAGTATTGATCTGGCTTGAAGTTACAGGGAGGAAGGGGATAAAATGGTAAATCCTGTGGGCATTAATTTAGTCACTACCTCTGCGTGCACGCACACAAACACACATTCTCTCTCTCTCATATAGCCTATATACATCTTAGAGCAAATTTTTGGAAAGGGGGAGGGAGCTCCCCCAACCTCTCAAGACTGAAACAGAATCTAAAATGATTAATTGCTGTAGTGTCACTAACAAAGGGGCTGTGGTTATCAACCCTAGCTACAATAAAACAATAATTTTTACCTTTCCTGGGCAGAAGCTATGTAGATGGTTTTTTTTATAACAGTACCACTTCCAAAATTCATCCCTTATATTATATATTATACCTGGGCTAAGTATTGTCCATAAGATAAAAACAAACTTACAGAAGAGTTGCTTTAATTGGCAATTCTTGATCAGAAACACAGATAATATTACTAAGTTCATTGTCTTGGACTGTATTATTTGATGGGTTGGAAATATGAAGAAGTTAACTTGTCCATCATTCTATCATGGCATTCTTCATGAAATCCCAAGTAGAGTGACTAGAATGTGTTATGCACATCAAGAAGAAAATAAACCAAAACACTTCAAATTTGTGTAAGAGCTACCTACCAGTAAGGTGATTGGTGTCATTAGAAGTAATGGTGACTTACCATGGGCCCTGGTTTAAACTATACTGAAAATATTTGGGACCATTTAGATCAGAGTGAAACTGTGGCCGATGAGTCTAAGTTTTTCCATTTTTCCTGTAGCAATGTCTATATTGTTGTTTCAAACTACATCTAATAGATTGTGACTATGCCAGAGCACTGCTATATTCACAATAAAGGATGACTTATTGAGTAATAATTAGTAACTGCAGAAATGTTGGTTATATACATTTCTATTTTGTACATCTTGTTTATTTTGTGATAATGAATTGGTATTTGGTTAGCAGTATAATATATGTTTAGTAGATAAGCTATTTATAATTGTTTTAGTTCATTATTCAACCAGAGATCACATTTTTTTAAATTGATCAAATAATTTTAATGGTGGATCTACATTTCAATAAAAAATTTTTTTATAGTTATAATTTAATGCTGATATCATAGTTTTTAGATGTACAAAAAGTAATAATATAATATTGTCATGTTTCTTAAGTGGTCCATTGACTTAATGCATTAAAGGAAATCAGTGAACTCTGACAATCTTTATGCAACCTGGGGGTTAGCAGTTTTGAAAGATCTTGGATTGCCAAGGGAGAAGAGAAACAAACAGGAAAGTGTATTGGTCTGCTGCGACTAAGCCATCAACTGGGTAATCTTTATGATGGGTCTTCAAAACCATCTAAATTCCCAGTAGAAACTAAGCCAATCTTAAAACTTTGCTTCTTTCCTTTTTTTCTAGGCTATTAAAAAAAAAAAAATCTTGATTATTGAAAGATTGCCTATACATTCATCCAGTATTACAAGATAAAATGTGCTTTTTAGTTTGTTTCATCACTTATTTACCAGTCTCTCAGTATTACATACCACATTTTTTTTCTTATTATTTAACTAAAAAAAAAGGAAATTTAATAATAAAAATGTAGCATAAATTTTGCAAAGATTGACACAATATGCTTACATATTGACCAGTTATACTTAAATATTACTTCTATGTGGGAATGTAGAGTTGTCTTTATTCCTTTATTATGATTTGAAAATGTTTATTTGGCTACAATAATAATATTTGGAGATAAACTTTTAGGATAATTTTCTTACCTTTCACTGGCTGATTTTATAATTCTGACATTGTGGTAAATAGGTTTGCTGTAAACTGGGAATTTACACAAGAGAAGTGATATACAAAAGCTTAACTTTATTATTATTTTATGATTATTATTATAAATAATAAATCATAATTTGTGGAAGTCCTGTTATATAAAATTTAGTAGTTAAGTACAAAATAAAGCAAAACTAAAAAAAATTAAAATAATTTATGTACTGTTTTTTTTTATACTTATTTAGCATCTGTTTAATAATTAATCTAAGTTTCAAAAATTGATTTTTTTTTTTTTTTTAGATTATTACATTCAGAGATTATTTTTAAACATTTTAAATTCATTTTTAAGGAAAGTGTTATGGACTCTAATTTGTGGGGGTGGTGATGTTATCTTACTATTATTACAGAGGGGTGGTTGCTCTTTTTTTTGTACGGATAGAGAAAACAAGATGAGTGCAGTCCTCTAACATTGCCTGAAACAGCATTAGCTTTGACTTTAAATGATTAAAAATTTACTTCAGAAAACATTTGTACATACAGTAAAACATCCATTTTACGTACCCCTTGGTACCAAGGGGTGTTCGCAAATTGAAAATTTCGTAAACTAGATCATGCATATATTTCGTGTACTTTTTATGTTGTTAGTGTTTAAGTATCTTGTTTGAAGCAGACGGTTGAGTCGTAGACTGCTGATATGTATCGTAACAATAAAAAACTCAATACAGTAAATGAAATATTTTTTATTTGTTCAGTAAAGTAAACATTCAATGTTAATATACATACACTGGTTTAGTTTGTAAAAACAGAATTGCTGAATGAAAAAAGAAGAAATCTAAATAATCAAATATCGTTATCGATTTCCATGGTTTCTGGTTCTGGGTTATGAAAAAATGATGTAATTTTCCCCTGTTTAAGTTGAGATATTCGCATGCGTGCAGCTTCATCCCTCCATTGCCGTTGTAAGTTGATATAATGGGGGTCCATACCTCTCTGCGTCATCCATTTCATCATAACTTCTGCTGCAAGGAATGCCTCTTGTGGTTTCACATCATCGTTATCATCATCGTCGTCGTCATCTTCGCTCACCTGAAAGATAGATAAGAGTGTGTAATTAACTGATTTTATCACAATTATTTTACTAATTCTGTTTCAAATATGTAAATATTGTACGTACATGATTGAATGATATTAAATAAACTCACCTGGTCAACTTTGTTTGCCTCTGTTACAATCTCCTCATCTGTCAGCCACTGGTGGCCAGGGTTGCCGGCATCCTCGTTAATCCAAGTATCAGGGTCTGCCCATTCCTCCTCCTCAGGTTCGTACCCCAGCTCTCTGAACATTATATTAAAAATGTTCCTGTCTTCCACCTCTTCAGTATCAACCTGTTCTTGCTCATGCATGGCTTGTTCTTCGTCGTCAAATATGTTGCCCAACACTTTCCTCCAAGATCTTGACAAATTTTCTTCGGTCGCATTTGCCCATGCATCGGCGATCCAATACAGTCTTTTATGGTCACGGACTTCACTCTGTCTGGGATCGGGGTATCGTCTGGGACGCCCAAGATGTGTCTCAAAAGATGCTTCCTGTACCGCCTCTTGAGAGGTTCCAACAAACCTTGATCCATCGGCTGGATTACAGAAGTAGTATTGGCAGGCAAAAAAACAACACGTATGGCTCCGTCCTCCGTTATCAATTCATCTTCAGATGGATGAGCAGGGGCATTGTCTAACAGTAAGATGATCTTACATGGCACATTGTTTTCACGACAATACTTTCTTACAATGGGGACAAAATAATCAAAAAAACATTTCTTGAAAATATAGGCATCCATCCATGCATTCACCTGCGAAAAATAGTGCACTGGTAGGTCATTGAGGTTGTCATTTTTAAAGCAACGAGATCTCTTTGGCTTATGTACGAAAGTCAATGGGATCTTGCATTTGCCACTGGCATTAGCACAGCCCATCAACGTAACGCGATCCTTAGATGTTTTAAAGTTCTTGGCGGAGTTTTCCCCATGCAGGACAAGTGTTCTGGATGGCATTAGTTTCCACCATAAACCGGTCTCGTCAGCATTGAAAAGTTGGTCACGGGTAAGCCCTTCATCTGTGATTAGTTTCCTCAGCTTTTCTTGAAATGGCAAAACTGCTGTTAAATCAGCTGAAAGGGATTCACCTTGTAAGTTCATAGCTTTTATACCATGTCGTGTTTTGAAACACTTCAGCCATCCCGTACTTGCTTGAAATTTCTCATGGGTCTCAGGATACAATTCTTTTGCGTATAATTTTGCCTTTTCCATCAGAATCGGTCCACTTATTGAAGCTCCCTTTGATCGTTGTTGAACCATCCATTTATAGCATGCTATATCTACCTTTTCATATTTTGGCGTTGATATGTAAGACTTTTTTACATAATTTCCTGGAGCATCTGACGTTTCAAGTTTTTTTTGTATTACATCCCGCTTATTCCAGATTGTAGAAACCGTTGATTTTGGCAGGCCAAACTGAAGGGCTACTGCTGCGAGAGATTTCGTTTTCCTTGCCTCGATCACTTTAAGTTTTAGGTCTATACCGATACTAGTTCGCTTTTCGCTTTCTAGGAGTTTTCGGCATCGTGACACGGACAGTGAAATTATTTTGCTGAATAAGTGAATGAATAGGCGGGTTCATATAAGATTTTACGAACAAAACTTCGTGAGTTCGCTATGCACGTTAATTGCAAAACCGTTCACATCAAAACTCGGAGTATGCAAATGATGCTTACCGATGCGTGACAAGCGTCATGTTTCAAATTGTCGAAGTGCGCATGCGCGCGAGCAGCTAGGCTAGCAGTAAACAATCGAGTGAGTGAATGGGTATGTAAATCTGATTTATTGACCTTTAATTCATTCGTTGATGATGTCATCGATTTCGTAAGTCATTACGTAAAATTGACGATTCGCAAAATTGACGTTCGTAAAATGGACGTTTTACTGTATCGCAGTAAAAGGATCAGCTCATTTTCTTCCTCACCAGGTAATTATCAAGAAAGAAAGATTTTTGGTTGACAAGGCTATTGCCTAAAATGATCTACAGCTATCTAAAATATTGATACAACTCTGAATTAGATAACATTATCATTATTAACAGCCGCATTGTTTATAATTTATTCTTTTCACACACACACACACCATATCAATTCTGTTAGTTAAAAAGGAAGGGTTAGATTTAGTATTGTTCACTATCACTTTCCTGTCATTCATTAATTTTACTCTGTGAATTTTGATGGTGGTGATCAATTGAATGCTTATAAATTAAATTTCTAAACCTTTATTACTGGTAACTGCCTTCTTTTAAATGATAAAGTTTCTATCAGATTTGTGCAATTTTAATCTCCTTTTTTTTTCCTTTGGTAGTATTTTCTGTAATGATTTTTCTCTGTGTGCTTCTAGAATTGATATATTTCAGCTATCTTCAATTTTAAGAACACTGAAAAAATATTATTTTAATTGTAACTTTATATAAATTTATTATTTATAACATATTTAATTGAGTTTGAATCTGCATAAGAAAAAAAGAATTGCAATTATGTTAAGTTTCTCTCATTCACTGAAACATCTGGATCATATTTATTGATTTTTGTGTAAGAGATCTGTTTACATATACCCGCTCAAAATTATAGTCTTTTTACTATCTAATGTTCACTACAAAATAATTCTACTGTTGTGTTGGCTGATTTCTTGTACTATGCTGTAAAGATTGTATACATGGCATCATTGCAGTTAAGCCTGGGGTCATTCTGATAAAGTGATGGCAGATGTTGAATTCTAGATATTTGTTTTTAAATGTACACATTTATGCAATAACTAAATTGCATTTCTCTCCCTTTCTCTTGAGTATTATACTTTTTTTTTTTTTTTAATTTTAGAATGATGCAGCCAGGGGAAGAGCAGATTGTCTAAACCATTGTGCATATTACAAGAAAAGGAATCTGATAAAGTAAGGAAAGATGGAGCCAATAACAAGTTTTAGCAGTATGTTTTAAAATTGGACAAAAGTATTTACTAGCTCCAATTTGAAGATATTTGTAGTCTAAAACAGGCTTCAAGAGACTTAAAGATGTTGGGCATTTACTTATGTATTTGGAGAGGAAGTAAAAAAAAAACAGCGGGTTGAAGCTATTATTTTTTAAAGTGATTTCAACAGATTGGAAGAAGACTTGCACCAGATTTCACTTATAATTTTGACACCATCTGCAAAACTTCAAAGTTGGATGATAAGAGTTCAGGTGGTATTAATAGTGCTTGCATGTAAAGATTCAGCTGAGTGTTAGAAACGTGTGCAGGTGTGACCATGTGTAGGAAATGCTAATCAACAGAAAGGCTCAAGAACTCTCAAGTTTGAAATCCAGGTAAAACAGGATAGATCCAGTGGTGTTAATGCTGATGGCAAATTAGACTTGGAAGTGAAAATGCAGCAGGATGCAGATTACAAGAAAAATTTGAAAGAAAGCTTTATAAAAACTTTCTACAGGCAGTAAAGACTTGGAAATTTTGTTGAGATGGAGTACAATTCTAAAGAAATTAATGATAGAAGCAGCTTAGGGTCAGAAATTGACAAAAGGCTACAAAATGAAAATAACGCAAAAATGATAAAGAAACAAATTGAATCTGGCCTGGTCATTCGAGATGAAATATCTGCAGAAAAACTTGAAAACGAAATAACAATTGAGATGAAAAACATGTTGAAAGATTTTGTGATGGTGAGCAATGAAAAAGATGGTACAGAGAAAAAACTGATAAAACCAGATTCATGTGATAGTACCAACAAGAAAGGAACTATAGAGGGAAAACTCTTAACAAATGAAAATATTAAAATACAAATCGTTGATGAAAAAGTGAATATAGAAAGAAAACTGCTAACATGCGGAAACAACACAGGAGTGGAAGCCTCTAATTCTGATTCATGTGATAGATATGAAGAAGGAAGAAATGTGAATAAAATAGAAATATTAAAAATGTCAGATGCTGCAGAAGTACCACAAAGATTTGCAATAAAGGGGGGGGAAAGTGATGTAAGGTACTCTGCTGAAACTAGTTCTAATAATCTAAAGAGGAAACTTGAAATTTCTACTGAAGATGTGGATAATTCCATGAAAAATGAATCTGGAATTCTTAGTGAGGATGAAGCATTAGTAATTGATTTAGATGATACAAATAGTAATCAAAGTGACTTGGATGAAGAGCAGAATGAGAAAAAGACATTTATAAAATGCAAGATGCCAAATTTTGATGACAGCAAACATGTGGACACACTGCACCAAAATTTGTCTGTAGTTAACTCTAATCAAAGCTGTACAGTCAAAAACAATACTGTAGCTGGTAACTGTGAAAATGTTTGCGAGTCTGAAAAAGATAGTATTAGTGAAGAAGGGATGATTTGTGAACCATCCAGTGGAGACATGGAGCAGTGTGTAAATGATTGCTCTAAAACAGTCACAGGGAAGCATTCACCAGAAAAAGAGTTAATTTCTCAGACCCACTTATTAGAACAGCTTGAACAAAAGATAAAAAATAAAACTAAAGAAAAATGTTTGACGGCTACAAAAAATTCTGGAGGTGCTGCTGTTGACAAAAAGAGAACAAATTTGAAAGAAGTTGACTGGGCACTTTTGGGTGTTCATCGATGTTCTGGATGTGGATTTACAACAACAGATCATGCAATTTATATAGTTCATCTGTCCTTGTGCAAGAAATTCAACGAATTGTCCAAAAGTAAACAAAGTTTTAAAAGAACAAACAGGGATAGATATCATCTGAATCATGCTCCTCAATCTGAAATATGCCAACCGGAATCATTAGAAAATGGAGTTAATAGAGAACAAAATAGTTTTTCTAAAATATCTAGCGACTGTTACAGATGTGGACATTGTCAGTTTGTTGTATCTTCTCAAAGTTTGCTTGTAGAACATCATAAAATTAGTCATGCTAATAAACTATGCTATTCTTTCTGTAATTCATTGTGTGATGCTACAGCTTTGTCTCCAGACTTGAAACATTTTACTAGAAAAAAAACAGAAGAGAGCAAAAATTTGAGCAGCAATCCATTCAGGTTTCGTTCAAGCAGCAGTCAGATAAAAAACCCAAGTAGTGTTGCCAGTCCACAGATAACCCAAAATGCCATAGACAACAGTGGTTTAGCAAATGTAAACATTCCAATAAACATTGCGCAAACAGCTTCTACATTTGGGAAAGACACTGTAGTTGTTGAGCCACCACAGATTATAAACCAATTAGCATTTGTACCCAATACACAGAAAAATGAATCTGTCTGTCTTAACAAGAATTCTTTGTTGACTTTAATGAATAATGAAGTATCAGAGGAAACTCGGTCAGAAATTTCGTTGTCAAATTCTGGTTTCAGCACTCCTGTTCAGAATGCTCCATTGATATCTGAACAGCTTGCTTCTGTGAATGTTTTCAAACCTGCTTCATGCACAACAGTGCCAGTTAAAGCTAGTAACCTTTCTGAGCTAAGTAATTCAGGTGTACTCTCACTCGATACATCTACAGGGATTATAAAACAATCAGTTGTTTCAGATCCAGTTGCTAATAGTTCCTCTATTGCATTGACTACTGTAACTCCAGCTACATCACACACTGCGAACTGCTCAGGATCACAAATATATCATAGTTCCAGTGCACAGACTGCTGCTGCTACAAGCAGTAACAATGAGAATAATGTACAAATTAATGAAAAAAATCAAGCAGACAGCCAAGGAAAACAAATTTTATTCAGATTTCTGAATGGTTTGGACGTAAATAAAATATTAGCTTCCTATTCTTCAAATTCCCCTGGTGCTAATAGCTATGAAGTAAATTCTTCAGCAGAAAATGAGAATAAAAATCAAGCAGTGTCAACTATTACAACTAAAAATTATGTTATAAATAAAATGTGTAAACTTGAAAATAATCCAAATGTAAATCTGTTGCCAGGTTTTCAAACAGCTTTAGAAAGCAACAAACAAACAATGACGGAAAATGCATCTTTAATTTCAAGATTTAGAAATTGGAGAAATTTAGACAAGCAGTTTCTTGAGGATTTTGTTGAAGACTTGAAAAAAAGAGAAGGCAACAGTAATGGATCTTATTTTAAGCAGAAATTGTTTTCGGCATATGGAAAAAAGTTTATTTGTGAACTTTGCAAAAAAATCTTGGATGATAAAGATGCAATAAAATCTCATATTTGGTGGCATTTCCATGTTGATCTGAATTGTTGTTCTGTGTGTTCTAAAACAAGCACTGAAAATTCTTGTGCAGTGATGAGTCTTATAATGTCAGCTATTGGTAATTGTGATAATTGTTATATCTCTGTAGCAGACTCATCACTGAATAATCAAAACAGCTTCCAAAAGTTGCGGAAAACTGGCTCAACCTCAGTTATGTCATCACCTCAGAAAAGTTTTTCAGATGTTCAGTCATCAAAAGGCGATAATGGCAAAAGGGTTAAACAAAAAAATATGACAGATTATGTTGAAAACAAATCTATTATAGATCTAACCAAATTTTCTGATGAAGATGAACAAGCTCAGTGCCATGAAGTACAGACTTCAAATGCTGGACAAGATATATTGAACTTGCTTTTTGAAATAGTGACTGAATTAGATACCAGAAAAGCATTAGCAAAGATTTTAGAGCAGGAAAATAAAAGTCAATGCATTGATGAACAAAAAAATACTTCTGCACCAGAATTTTTGGAAACTGCTTTAACTGAAAAGATTGTAATTAATGATAAGGACCTGGACAGAAATAGTTCTAACGGTGCAGAAGCAGTGGAAAGCAGTTCAGCAGATTATCACAAGATTTTAGATGACAACAATAATGGAAGTTCTGAAACTGACATTTCTTCAGATAGCCAAAATAAGGACATTTTTGGGGAGGGTTCTGGTTTAAAAATAGCTTCCACATTCTCTCTACAACTGGCTAAGCCCAGTTATTGGAGTGCGGGTGATCATAAGTTTGAAGACCACAGCACCAGTTCAAGTGTAAGCGGGTTGGGCAATCAGTTTGCTTCTGGTGAAACTGAATCACATGCACAGAAAAGTGCCTTCTACATTTGTGGATTTGAAAATTGCATGTTTTTCAGTACAAACTCTATTGAGTTTAAATATCATTTACAAGTGTTTCATTCCTTGTCAGAAAGATATCCATGTGCTCACTGTGGTGGTCATTCTTCTACTGATGAAGGTTTACTGAAACACATGTTCAACCATACTAACACAAAGTTGTTTCTTGTTTACAGATGTGCTTTCCATGATTGCAGATTTGGAACAAATTTACTCTCAGAATTCAAAGACCATAATCTAGTTTTTCATCACTCCAAAGAATTTCCATGCTTTTACTGTAATAGGGTCTTTTCATTGTTGCCTGAACTCCTTTCACACTTAAAGTCCAATTTGCTGAAGTTTATTCAGTGCCCACACTGTTCAATGAAAGACAGAAACAGGAGAAATGTGTTAGATCACATGTCAAAGCTTCATCCAGGGAAACCAAGACAAATAATAGTAACTAGCCAAATAGTGTGCAAGGAGAAGCTGAAGGAACTTAGTTCTACTGTCTCTGCAGAAGGCAGTCTTGAAGAACCTCTCCAGATTTCTGATGATAGTGGGGAAGAAGAAAACAGCAAGGAAAGTGATAATGCATGTACAGAAGTAAGAGAATTTGAGAGAGAAAAATCTCATCAAGAAATTTCCCCTGTAAAAAACGTTGTGTTTGATCCTGAAGTAAAGTATTGTTGCTTGCATTGTGGAAAGAATACTTATATGATTTATAAAAAGTTTATCCAACATCTTTTATCAAAACATGGATCATTTCATGTTTTGAAATTGTTTAAATGTCGTTGTTGTCACATGAAGTCCACTTCAGAGTCATATATGACAGAGCATTGCAACAGAATGCATAAAAGAAGGAAAATAGTTGTGCTCCACATTAGGCAAACAATCAAAGGCAAGGATGTACAAGAGGAGTTGCTACTTAACTGCCGAGAAGAAGTGAGCCCTGTCAAAATTTGCAGTTTTCATTGTGAGCATTGTGAATTTAGCAGCAACAGTAAAATATTATTTGACCAGCACTCCAGTATTCATGTTGGTAAGGGTACGGCCAGGCAGAAGGGCATGCAGGTGAAAAGCCCCTCTATGGAAGAATTTGTTTTGCCTGAAAATAGTGAGGTAGTGCCAAAAAAAAAAAAATTATCCAAAATGCCTAAAATTGATTTGGAACAATTAAGGAAAAATAGAAGAATTACAAGTACGAACAAAAGTCATATTACTGGAAGGAAAACTGAAGAAAGTAGTTACAAACTTGGTGGTGCTAACCTACATTCCAAGATAAACTCTCTGATTGTCAAAGATGATGGTGACAAAGTGAACAAGTGTCTACTTTGCTGTTATAGTACGTACTTTCTTAGCCGTCTCCATCACCATTTATTGGCTGTTCACTTGAAGGTTACTTTTTACCACTGTTATTATTGTATGGTAAAAAAAGTGAGTAGGTGGGAGATTCGTGCTCACTGCAGAAAAGCCCACAAAAGTTGCTTGGCGTGGACTATAAGAGAGCCCAACTGGAGCAATCTCATTTCAAATCAGATAGAGAAGTACGAGAAAGAGAATCAAAGGCAAGCCATCAGAGATAAAAAAGTTGGCAGGCAAAATCAAATGAGTGTGCAGTGCATACGATCTGGAAATCTTCAACAATCAAGTGGCAAGAATGATGGAACAAAGCTTCGGTCTTCCAATAGTGCAAATACAGAGGTATGCCAAACTTTTAGTGAGCTTAAAAATCTGAAAAAACATGAACGATTTAAAGTTGTAAAAGTTGGGGGTGGCCTGTACAAATGTTCAGGGTGTATTGCGAGATCGTACAAGGTTTCCAACATTCAGAAACACATTCAAGCTTATCACCAAAATATGCCACCAGGTGAAAAAAGGAAGGTTCACAGATTGAAGGCAAAGACAGATTTAGCACTAGAAAACAATTTGAAAAGAGGAGAGAAAAAATTGAGGGTCAATGACAAATCTGGAATTTCATCAAAGATTTATGAAAAATCAGATGAAAATATGGAATTGGCAGCTGAAAGAATTATGGAAAGATCTGGGTTGTTTTTATGCCCTTTGTGTAGTCTCAAAAGTTCATGTCATAAAAATGTGAAGCGACACATTTGGACAGATCACATGAAAGTTAGGCGTAAACAATGTCCTTACTGTTACCATTCTTGCTGGCTACAAGCCAAGATGGATGCTCATGTTCAAGCAGTCCACACACAAATAAAAACTTCAGAATGTAGGAAAGCT
This sequence comes from Nautilus pompilius, assembly GCA_018389105.1. NCBI lineage: Eukaryota > Metazoa > Mollusca > Cephalopoda > Nautilida > Nautilidae > Nautilus > Nautilus pompilius. Next base: position 626,036 of record JACATO010000598.1, on the reverse strand, counting down.
TCACTAGTGGTGAAAAAATCCAAAAGACTTTCAGAAGAATTTGTGGCAACACCTGCATCAAAGAAATTAAAAAGCCAGACACATCACATGAGAAATAGTTTAACGAAACAGCCTGCCTCCTCGACAGCAACCAAGCTTATGCTAGCCAGAAGGAAGGGGGAAAATGTTGCTTTTTTCACAAGAAATAAATTTGCAAATAAAAATTCAAATTTGAAAAATTCCAAGAATTGTCGGAAGCAAGTTGAAAGTAACAAGAAAAGGCTGGGCATTAAGATTCCATTATTAAAGGTCTGCACTGAAGTAAGGGATATGCAAGGAAAGATCAGAAAGTACTTGTGCAAGTTGTGCTCCTTTGTATCAGGCAGCAAAAAAAACTTTGAAAGACACATTTTCTGTCATAAGTTGCCACTCTTCAGCTGCAGTTACTGTGAATTTTATTCAGGGCATTCGAGGTGAGTAAATGTTAAGCATAATTCCATTTTAAGTATTTAAATTTAATACCCTCACTATTCGCTTTTGGTAATTGTCAGGATGGTTTACATATTTGGCTGTTGTCATAACAGATTGGTGGGTAGGTCTCTGTTCACTACTAAATGTGCTTGCTATCAGGAAATCTACTTGTGTGAACAGGGAGAGAGAGACAAAGCATAACTATTTTGACAGCAGTCGATACCAAATTGAGACTGCTGTAACCACTAACCTTGTCCTCTACTAAATATTTAGAGGGGGGATAAGCAGATTGCAATATTTTAAAAAAAATTAGGAAGAGCTTTCTTTACATATCTATGCTTATATCGTGTTGTTACTATAAAATTTATATCACGGTTTACAATTTTTAATATAAAAGATTTCATTTGAATTCAATTGGGAGAAAATTGAATATCATTTTGAACAGTTAAGAAAATAGGGAGTTACAGAAATAAATTTTTGTAACAAAAACCTTTTGGTGATGAGTGAATTTACTTATACTAATATTATTTATGGAGACCAACTTCTAAAGATAGATTGAAGTATAATTTATCCCAGTGTTGAGAGATTTAAAGTATTTTTTTTTTAAAAATTGCATTGATTATATAATATATAAACATAAATAATTTTATTTGTAAATCTTTATTTTGCTAATCTAAATTTTTCCTTGGAGAGTTGACAATTTATGATCTCTCTGTCATTGTACAGTTTATTCATTTTTAATATTGTTGGTTTTAGCCATTATGCTGAAATGTCAAGGCTGTTGTGGCAGTTATCCAGTGGTTTAAAGCAGTTTATTTTGTGTTGGTCAGAACAAAACCCAGAAAAAACACTGCAGTTGGATGAATCCTAGTTTTGGTGGTTTTTTTTTTTTTTTTTTTTGGTCAAATTGTTGCTTTTGTACTTTCAACCACTTATTTTGGTTAAAAGAAAACTTTTTTGTTCTTCCATCCATTGCTGATTTGGACTCCTTACATCAATTTACCTGTACAGGTAGAAAAAGTTTTTAACATGATAGTAAATGTGTGTGTGTGTGTTTGGGCTCTTTAATTAATCTGTTTTTCTTGTAGGGCTATGGTTTCACACCACATACGGAAAATCCATAAGTTGCCTGTGGTGGCAAAGAAGATTATGTCATTAGACTTTATGCTTGCTGAAATGAAAAAATGTGACAAAGAGAAAAAGACCATTTTCAAATCAGAGCCAGTTTCTACTGTTGGACAAGATGCATCATCTCTCAAGTATTGCTGCTGTTTTTGCTCATTTAAAACAGAAGTATTCAGCAGGTTTTCACAACACATTTCTATGCACAATTTCTTTCCCAAAGGCAGTAGACTGTTCTGTATGTATTGTCAGTATACCACCCGGAAGTTTGACACCTTTGAAAATCATGTGTTGAACCACTTGTCTAAGTTGCCCTTTGGCTGCCGCCATTGTGGGTACTCAAGTGCAAACAGAAACAGTATGCAGGAACACAATACACAGCAGCATCCACAGAAACCACTGTCCATCTTCAATCGTTCCACTTGTGATCGCGAGAATCCAATATCATGCCCTTCAGTTTCTTTTGCATTGGATGTTAGAATTACAGACTGCCTTTTAATGAATACTTCTGAATTAAATGCAACAATTTCAAATTGTTCACTGTCTAGTATTGACCTTGGTACACAGAAGTATTCTAAAAAAACTTGGTCATCCTAATGTAGGAAACCATTTGTATACAAGACAAAAACCATTAGTGCTGGGAATTCTTTATGCATGCACACCAAAGAAGAAAAATAATAGATTCTAAAACCACTTTGAACCTGTGTGCCAACATTGGCATACGAGGCTTGGAATTATTGCCATTTTGCTTTACTGTTTGATCAAGAATGTGTCATAAATGTGTGAATGTTACTCTCAATTAATTCACATTAACTGAATGTAGAATTTCAGTAATAGATTTTAATGGCAATTCTTTTAGACCTGTTCTGTTATGATCTTCATAGTTTACTTATAGAAAATTTCCTGGGTAATAAATAAAAGGTAACTGCACTTTAATAATTAAATGAAATCTTGCAGATGTTCAGTGTAGTTTGAACATGAAAGTAAGCTGAAATCTCTTCATACCTGGCACAGGAATACCTGTCTGTCCTTTTAAGATTTGTTTACTATCTGAATTAGTTTTTCTTACTATACACGAGTCAGTTGGACGTGTTTGTTGTTAGTTTTTATTAAAAAGAGAATAAAGATAATAAAAATTGAGATGCAGTACTTTTTATTTCTGTGGATGCTTTCCAACCTATAAAAAAAGTTTATGGCAAAATTAACAGTTTCATATGGCCATTGGAAAGAAAAAAATCCTTGACAAAAATTACCAGTCAGCAGCACAAGCTGCTTTCTTTAAATCTAAGGAATAAAGACTTTTTATATATAATCACTAGCCTTCCTGACCTTGAAGTCATGGGATGCTAGGTAGATTTGGTCCCAAAATAAATTTGTAAACAACTGATTTGGTATATGTGTCAGATGATTGTGGACTGGTCATTGAAATTTGCTGCTTTGGGCTGATTACCAACATTACGAGACAAGTAATGTCAACCTGCATGCCAACCACACAGGAATCTGAATGTCACTGTGGAAGCTGTGCAATTGAAGTCTAGCATTTCATCTGCTAAGTGTTCTTTCTGTGGACAGCAATACTGATAAGGAAATATCCAAACTCCATTTGGATGGCTTGTAGTGTGAAGTGAGCTGAAAAGACATGGTCTTTGACAAGAATGTACAGAGCCGCCGCCATCAGCATGCTCTTGCATGATGCAGCGTCTTCACTCATTGCTATATATGAATTGGCAAGACCAGCATTGAAGCCTTCATCAGAAAAGTACATTTGCATTAGGTAGTTTATGCCATTTGTACAGAGGATTTGTGAGGCTCCACAAAAATATTGCTTTGTGGTAAATTGTGCGATCACATTTGCGAGTGTGGTGGACAAAAGAAACTAAGAAAAAAGATATCTCTGGTTTTTAGCATCCCTGTTGACAACTGGAAAGTGGTGGCTTGACCGAACCAAGTGGCAAAGATTGCTGAATAAAGAGGTCTCAAAATTTGACTCTAATAAGAATGCGATGTGACTGAAACAGCAGAACTGACCACTGGCAACTTTTACCCACATTGTGGAAAGACCTGCCAGTCATTTGAGGCATCTTAGAAGACTTGTTAGACTGCAATGGACAACCGAGACGCAATTAAAATACCAACTTTAAAAAGTTGAATGTGTACAGGTGTAAATAGACTTTATTTGGTGATGAAGAACTAATAAAGCTCTGCACATCTAAGTTTATTGTTGAAACTGCTTTTTAAAAAAGTTTTTTTTTCAAACTGTTACAAAAATAGTTATAGTAGATGAAGCATTACTATTTGATATTTTTTATTATAGAAATTATAAGCTTTTAAAGAATTCAATAAATGATTATTTTTCATTAATGTTAATTTGTTTGCTTTGATGGAATTGTGTGTGAGAGAGGGTTTCTACTTTTGGCCTGTTTCTGCACAGTTACCTTTTGTATAGTAGCAAAAATAGTTCATCTCTCTCTTTAAAGGGTTTACTTTCCCTGGAGCCATCTTCATCTTATACATTTACTGAGGTAGGTGTTGATAAGTTATCCCTAATAAAATGATGTGCAAATGTCAGTAGTGTAACCGGACAGTGCCATTATTTGTAGTTAATTGCTGGAGAGTTGAAATTTTTTTGTTGTTGATGTGCTTTTTGTTAATATATGTACAATAAAGCATTTTTCTGTGTTAACTCCAACATTACAAAAGAAAATTATTTTTAATGTCATCAGATGCATTTGAAAAAAAAAAACAAAAAACCAGAAACCCCTGACTGTTAGTATTATATAGCATGTGGATGGTCAGTTAGTATATAATCAGTACAGTGATCTTTTATGCATGCAGTTGTAATTTCAGGATTTTTTAAAAGTCTAAGGGAAATAATCTGTATGTTTTTAAAGACATTTTAATTAAAGTAATGAGTAAATATATTCATTGTTTTTTAGACTGAAGCTTTAATAATGATTCTAATTAATATTACTATTCTAATCTAAGCTTTTCTGTAGTTTAAGATTAATTGGTAGTTGGAGGCACTGCATATGAAAATGGTCTGCTGCAACTAGACTTCATATTATGGGAAGATCCTGACACGGAAATTTGACTTTATGTAATAAATAAATTCCAAAAAAATTTGAGACACACCAGAATTGCTACTATGGGTGCCTGGGTATGAACAGGCACTACTTTGAGCTGAGAAGTAATGCATGTTGGGGTCTGAGTGTGTTAGATGGCCAGCATCCCCTCCATACAGTTGTGCATTAGTATCTATCAAGTGAATTTAGTTGTCTGAATCTTTTCATTTTTATGTAAATTTTTCCATTGCGAGCCAAAGCGTTAAAGTGATGCTAGTGGTTCTGCAAAGAAAGGTAAGGTGAGCATCATAAAGAAATATGAAGACAGGAAACTTTGTCTTCTATTGCACGTGGCCTTGGCACAACTGTCAGCAGTAACACAATAGTGATAGACAAAGACTATTAAAGAACATGTGAACGGATCTGCCCCCATGAAATCTATGGTGATAATGAAACAAAGGACTCGTGTGATTGCCCAGGTGGAGAAATTGTTGATGGTGTGGATGCAAGATAATAAGCAGAAGTGTGTGAGTTTGACTTACATATAGCCGACTGGAACATAACCTTTACTTAGGTCAGTCTTCCTGTATCATTAAATATTTTTAAAAAACTTAATTTTAACTTAGTTCAATCACCATAATTTATTAAGTTTTAAAGATTACACTTTATATTTATTTTATTTAATTTTTAGGAATCAGAAAAATAAATTGGCATATTTTAATGCAAATCCATTCTCTTGTTTAGTACAATAAACTCTGGATATAGTGGCACTCTATCTAACAACATGTCACAGCTCTGGTGGCAGATAGCAACCAACTTAAGTTTGTTTACATTTGCCATCTTGGAAGTTTGCATGGCTGATTTCTCTTGTTTTTTATCATACAATAACTTTTGCACCTCTCAACAATGGCTCCTGAATTTGACAAAGTACTTGAGAAAAACAAAAGACACTTGACAATTTCAATTCTATCAGCAATGTTAAGAAATTAGAAAAAGATGTAAGCAGGAATGTTTTGATGTGCGAGTAGAATGTTGAACCAACATTGTACAATATTAAGTATTCAAAGAATAAATTTTTAGACAAAAACTTCTGAGAGCAACAAATCCATTACTGAACAAAAAAACTTATGCAAGCCTAAATTTGAAGAACTTGATAAAGTATCATATTATGAATGGTTTTCATTAAAACCAAAAGTGTTGCTAATTCAGGATCTCTGGTTATCTCCAAAGTAAAGGCATTTCAAGAGCAAATGAATATAACTGCAAATTGCTTTTAAGTCTCAGTATGGAATTATGAAATTGGATGTTTCTGAGAAAACAGCTGATACGGAAGCAGCTAATAAATGCCGTGGATTCATTCAAACTGATTATGGATAACAACCTACCTTCCAATCAGATTTATAATACAGATGAAACGGCTATTTTGAAAGTGGTTGGTGCAGATGAGAAAATGGCAAGTGGTTTTGAGCTTAGGGACCAATTAACTGTGCTGATGTGCTAATGCTTTAGGTGTACATAGGGTTAAGCTATTAGTCATTGGAAAATATCCACAAGCATTCAAGGGAGTTTTGCATTTGCTTATTGTATATGAAGCACAGAAAAGTGCTTGGATGGACAAAGAAATTTTTCTTGATTGGTTCATTAATGTTTTTGTTCTATTAAAGATAACCTTCAAAAGATTGGAAAGACTAAGTGTGTTTTACTGTTAGATTTATATGGCCCACCCACATGAATTGAAGTTAGTGATTGATTGTCGAAATATCTTTTATTATTTGCCACAAAATGTTATTTCTCTGATTCAGCCAATGGATCAGGGCATTATTCAAAATCTTAAGAGCCATTACAGAAACAATTTCATGAAAAAATTGATTAAAACTGATTGCTCTCTTTGATTTTCAACAAAGCTTCTCAATTAAAGATGCAATTTTTTTCTGCTTGCATGGAAATACGGTGAGGCCTATCATTCTGAAGAGAGGTCGGGAAAAATTATGGCCAAATGTGATTTTTGTTGATGCATCATCTGGCGATGAAGAGTGTGAAGGTTTAAATGTAAGGCTGTAGCAATGAGCTATTGAACATTATTCAAACAGTGCGAGCAGCACCTGCAGATAACCCAGTCAACAACCTTAATGCAAATGATATTGAAGAACGAATCGCTGACTCTTGTTAATCAAGAGAAGCTAGTGATGATTCCAAGGCAGAGGAATCTCTACAAAAGAAAAAAGTATCTTGAACTATCGTGGAACAAAGTATGCCAACTGTTCTAACATGTCCAGAGCGAAATCAAAACTTTAGTGCACAAGAAGTAACACAACAATCATTCAATCATTACAAGAAAGCAAATACACCTTAAACGGTGATATTCATAAACTTTTTAAGAAATCAAAAAAAAAAGTGTTCAATCATTCTCCTAATGCAGCAATTGAAACAATGCCAGAGGAGCAGAAGACAAGTAAGCAGTGTTTAGTGTATAAATGTTTTATTTACACACATTTTCCATATGCAACAATAACAATGTAAATGCATTTTGAATGTTTTGATTAAACTGGCAGCACACAACGTCTGTTTTATATTTTATTTACATCTTATATGGACACACCATATAATGGAATATTTGATAAATGGCATCCCCGATTCCCAGAGGGTGCCATTATTTACAGAGTTTACTGTAGATAGATTAAATGGAGTTATTAGATTTTTTGAGGGGGGAAAAAACCCCCTGAAGTTACAAATCTCTCAATTTTCTTATTAATCTACTTATTAACCATGTTATGAGCTCACAAGATAGCCCTTCCAGATGGATTTGTATCCAGAATCACTCATCAATATCCACATTTTCATTTAAAAAGTACCTGCTTTCTGATGATGTAGTAAATTTTAGTTTTGTGAATATATAGTGGAATCTTTATCATGAAAGATGAAAGATCCTACAGAATTTTAGAAATTAGTAAATACAGGGTTATTCAAAAAGAATGAACCGATTTCATTACACAATATTTTAATAAGGAAAAGCAATAGAAAACTCCAGCTATGTCACAAGTGTTCTACTCACAATCAAGTTTTATTTCCTGTCTTACAAGTGTTCAATGTGGCCACCACCTGCAGCACAGGCAACATCAATGCGATAAGAGAATTCCTCCCAGACGTGTATCAGCATATCACGATCCACTGAGTTGATCGCTGTTGTTATTCGATGTTTAAGGTCATCGAGGTTAGTGCGTAGCGGTGGATCGTAAACGTGATCTTTTACATATCCCCATAAGAAAAAGCACACTGCACCGTGACAACCGATTTTGTTTTCGCTTACTCAAGAACGCAGAATGCCTTTTGCTGAGGACTCACCATTCTGAGGGTAAACAAACAACTGATCATTGCCGGAGGAACGATGCGACTACAGCGCCCCTGTGGCAGCCAATCAAGACTTAGAAAACTCCTCTTTCAAATGGTCACTGACTCATTCCATGACTGCTTGAGAACTGAAGTAATGCGTCATGAAATCAGTTTATTCTTTTTGAATAACCCTGTATATTAAAGAGAAAATTTTTAACTTAAATTTTGTAACGTGTGAACTAAAATTTACAGGAAGACATTGAATATATTCTCTCTACTTTTGAGAGTTTGCAGAATAATTCATAAAATTATGAACAGAAGGTTAATCGAATAAATTTTTATAAAAAGATGGTGACTGGTTATTACCAACAGTCGTTTAATTTTAACTCCATTTAGAATGCTACAATACTTTAAATGTATAACAAAATATTTTAGACAATATTCCAACATTAAATTATGCAGTTTGACAGTTATAGGTGTAAACCTGATTTTTTTTTTTTTTTGTTACTGATAGATTGTTGCTTAGCAAAGATACTTAGAAAATTTTAACAATCAATTCAAAAATAAATAAATTTTTAAAAGCTTCTAAAAATTAATACTGTTCTATATATTGGAATGGTGCATCTTTATAAATATTACAGAAAGATGTAAGTAAATTAATGAAATTCTGGAGGGAAGATCTTTAGATGCTGTTGTAGTTCCAGTGAGGTAAAACAGGATGGAAGGGAAAAAAATTGGAGTAATATAGATGGGGAAAGCTATAAACTTAAAAACTGTAAGGAACCTTTACCATTATGATGATGATAATTTAAAAAGCTCTTTCTAGTAAACAATCAGTATATTTACTTTAAAGAATTTAGCCATTCAGTACTGATGTAATGTGTATATCAAGAACTTGCTAACTAGTTCAATGTTCCTGAACAAATAAAGCGAGATTATTTCATACTGATGTTGACAGAAGAGAAGAGAAAAGAAAATATTTAATTGAACTTCATTGTCTTTTTCCATGCATGTTAACTTTTTTCTTTAAGCTGTAGCCCTTGCGTGACATTCAGCTTTAATCTGTTTAAACAGTATATAGAATAATTCAAATTTTTTTTTTCCCACCCATATTTTTGCTAGACAGCTGTCATAGAAGATCCATGAACTCTTGATCAACTGACAGCAGACCCCAATAATGGCACCACTAGCCAATGCCACAGCAAGGAATCTCTTGTGGCAACAGTCAACACCAATAACATCACAATTTATTGAGCCATTGTGAAGATTACACATTGATGAAACTAAGTTTATATGAAAGTACAATTTGAATCTGTGAAGTTTTTTTTATTCTAAATTCTTTTAAAAAAATAAGTAATTTTATAAAACTTTTGTTGCAGACAACATATTTACATTTAGTTTGCTATGAGCTTGATGTATGGTTTAATAGATAAATTTGGAAAGTATTCAGAAAATAAGCAACTGGTTTCCAAATCTGTAGTGTGTACAGTATACATTGTTCATATTGGTTTATCTTCTGTTTGAAGATGACCTGCACATTGATCTAAACTCTCCATAGAAGAAAACTTTGTCAGAAATTGTTGGGCAAAAACAAAATGGCTGTTTGAAATAAATGTGAAAAATGGTAACGACTTCAGTCTAAAACTGATCACAGACAAATTAACATTGGCAGAAAAGGCTTTAATAATAGACTACATGTCTATATTTATCAAATCAGACAATCCAGCTATTCCTGTGGGATGTTTTGCCATTTCCAACTAATGAAGATGGGGAGGTATTGGGAACCACAAAAACACTTTCCTGGATGTCCCAAACATGTTCAATTAGATTCAACCCTGGAGGTTGTGTAGTCCACACCTTGCATGGTGCAGACAATCGTTGCCATTCACAGTTGATCTCATCGTATCTAATATAAGTGATGAAAAAATAATTTCTTTGGCCAACTTAAATGGCAGACCATACCATCAGGCTTTCTCTACCAAATTGATAATGCTGGGTAATGGCACATCTAGCATATTGCTTAGCTTTCCACCAGACTCTGGCCTGCCCAGTATTGATGTTTAGACATAATCCAGACTTAGTGAAAAGAACATGGAATCAACAGTTCAACCCACTTGCATTGCTGTCAATGGTTCTTTGTTGGAGGGATGTCAGTGGTGGTATTCTGGACTGCATTTTCACTAGCATGAAGTTTGTGAACTGTTTACAATTGGTTCTCTGGAGGTCATTTTCAAAAGATTGAGCTATTGAAAAACAGTTTTTCTGGCAGGAATGACAAGATAATGATTGTCAGATTTGGGGGTTGTAACTTTCCATTCATAATAGTACCTTATTAGTGCCCTAGAAATGAAAATTGCGATGAACAGGAAGCAGTGAGTCTTATCTTTCCTTGAACCATCACTAGGGCTTAAGCCACATTATTTTGTGTTAAATGATGTCTGAGCATTCCTGGCAGCAGCCAGTGGCTCAATTGTTGTGCTAGGGTCTGGGTTTGGCATACATTCCCTGGCCTAATTTCTTCTCACTTTTCTTCACAAGTTTGTTAATGGGTTTTGCCTCTCACATCTAAAAACAAATGGTTTAGTAGGGATTTCCCTGCTGAAATAGTAAGCGTCGGGTCCCTAGCGGATAACCACATCAATTTATGCTCTCTGTCGAAATGCTGGTGTACAACTTATTTCAAATGCCCAGTTTACGAAGGAAGTGGTGGGTCATGTGTCATGAGCCAAGTTGTATGCAAATTAAGTGGGAGAAGCGATTTACATCTGAGTGTTCAATTCCAGAGATGATGACTTAACATTACATGTACTGATCTTAATATGCAGGTCCTCTTTTTAACCAGAATATGAGTATGTTCTAACATTGTACAACCACTATGGGCTTGGAAACGCTAGTTGTTTTATAATTGTTTTGTGAGAAGTTTATTTACAGCAAAATTCAGCTCAAATGCAATAATGCTAATAAATAAAAATTAATTTGTTATTTTAATAGTAATATGATATATCAGATAACTGTATTATTTTATTACTTGCACATTCTGTTGATAAATACATAATAGCAGATGTTGGGTGACAGTTTATACACTGATATAGTCAAGTCTTTTCCATTATGGCTGGTTCAACTTCATCCATTACAAAAGAAATCTTATGAATTTTCAATTATAGCTACATCTTTTAATGCTAGTTATAGAAATCCACACTATGGTGCTTACTGTGTTAATCTAGGACTATTTACTACTATACTGTTTACAGAGCTTTAACCTGTGCTATATTTACTTTGATTAATAGCTGAATGTCAGCTCTGCATTACTCTATTCACATGCTGACCTAAATTCCTCTCCATAGAGGAACAGCTACTATACTTAAATATCTCTGCCATGGCTGATGCAGATGTATATAGATCAGTTTGTTATTACTTTATATTTTTTTTAATATCTAACTCATGGGAAATATTTAATGTGCGGCATATTTTGGCTATAAGAAGAGAGAGAGATACACGTGTCCTTACACATTCCACTTTAGACTTAATGCATTTGAACAGCTGATGTTTTCTCCTACAGTAGAGCAAGAATCAGATACCTGCCAGAACAATTTGATCACTGCCTAAAATAGTGGTACATGCCAAAATACTCATCAGACATTACAGCAGCTAGTGGCATTTAGTTTGTGTGATAAAATTACTGAAGACTTGATGTTCATGATGTTTCCCTATGCAAGAACACAGAACAGGTGATTGGCCAGCCAAAGGGGGAGGGGCTGATAAGTGGACTCCTAAAGCGCTCCAGGCATTTGGTTATATATCATGGAAGAAGTTAATGATTTCCAACATCAGATATCACAATTGCTGATGCTAGGAATTAGAGGTAATAAACCTCCCATCTTTAATAACTTAGCTACACTGAATGTCTGGCGCATAAAATTATTAAATAGGGTCATAGAATGGTGGAAAAACAACGGATGGTTAAAAAGCTTTCCGTGTTTGGTTTCTTCTCTGAGAAGTTAAATTTCCAGTAGATCATATCAGATGGATGTATGTAAATGTGAAAAAAATCTGCTGAGAAGTCCAGCTGTCAGTCGAGCATGTGGCTGTGATATGATAGCACAAGCTTCAATTTAGTAGACAGTGTAACATGAGATTTCGAGCGGAAAATCTGAAATTTACAAACAAAGAACGGAAAAGCAAACATTACACTTTTTGTAGTCTGATATTCTAAAAATGATCTGTCAGTACCTACTTAATTTTTCTTAGCTCTCAGAATTCCTGAATTTACAGAATACTTTATAATTCAAAAATTACATTTACAAAAGTGGCCCCAGAGGGGCTCCATATTTATTATCTATCCTCTGGTATTGGAATGGTTAGAACACACCCTCACCAATATAATGCCAGTCATTATATATATAAATAGAATTAACATCAGAATTACCTTAATAATTACACTTGCTGTATAGAACTAGCTGAATTTTTCAATATCTTGCATTGATTCTTTTTCACAAATAATATATTCTCCACATGGTAACTTTAAAATCTGCCAGAAATGATCAATTTGGACTGTCAATTATTTACAATCAATACATTTACCATTAGCACAATGAAACATCTTGGAATAAATAAAGGGGAAGGTAAAGAGATCTTGACCCTGTCTTCTTGGAGTGATGGTTTTGTTTATTTAGTCTGACCATTCACCTTAGATTGCGTGAATATGATGTGATTGTTGGAAATCTGGGAAAAAGTTTCATTGTAAAATTAAAATTTTTTATTTGTACTAAACAAATAAATCAGATACTGAATTGGTTTATTTAATTTACCACATAACTACAAAAGATGCTCTGGTCCATATCAGAATTATGAGGGCCATTATGGTGATTGTTTGAAAATTCCTTGAATAACAAACAAACTCTACTGGATCTTCGCTAACAATTTGTGGTGCTACTCCTAGACATGTGTGCAGAATCAAAGATGGTGGCAACTGAATGTCTGTGATCATGCACTTCAAGATTTACAGTCAAACACTACATTCATACTAAAAGTAATGAGCCCTAATTACAGGTAAACCACCATTTGGATGGATTTATAAGGGAGTATCATTTTCATTATGCCTATATAGAAGAGATTAATTAAATTGTGAATTACCAACAAACATCAATGCTCTATTTTAGATTATGTAACAAAAAACTTTTTGCCATATAGTTTTTTTTTTATTTTGAATCATAATGTAAGCTTAGTTTAAAATACATTTCATTGGCATTTTTGCTTAAGTATGAGGATTTCTGAATTAAATGCTTGCTCTTACGCACTTAAGCCGACAAAATTAATTGGACCCGAAAATGATCTGATGGCAGTCGAGAATGAAAAAGATATTTAGGACGGCTAAAGGTTCAGTTCCCAAAATGTCAACTGCTTTCATTGGTGTTGCAACATGGGAAATCACACCTAATTTTTAAAGGGGCTCACTCATTTGTTATCATGAAAACAGGTTAGTAAAGTAGTAGACAGCAACCTGACTGAAAATCTCCATTTATCTGAACATTTTTTTTTTTTTGGAATGTTTGAAATTTTTTAAAGCTTGTGACAAAAAAAGATGAGGAGAAATTATCATTATTATCTAAGTAACTAAAAACTCGGCAAATGCTTCATTCATCATCTTATTGTTGTGTTTCTTTTGTGCAAAATACTAAAAGTTACTTTGCACAATCCTGCATTTTTGTTTAAGTTTTACCCTGCTACACCTGAATTTGTCAGTATGGTGGGCAAAAAAGAGATCAATGATCAGCAGTTTTGTTTCTCTGCTTGTGATCATGTCTAAATTAGTGTAATGCAGCCCTTGTTCCCAAAAATATAAACTATGCCTTGATCTCTGTCTTCCTTCCAAATTATGGTCCTTTATAGATGCCCTAACAGTTAAAAATGCAAATTCGAAACCATCCCTGACTGCTGCCATAATGCTCGCAATGTTTTTCAGTTGAATTATAGTGCACAGGCTTAGAAAAACTTGCTGTTTTCTTTGTTGTAGGTGGTCCAAACATCATTTAAAGATTACAAAAAATTTTAAAACAAGTTGGTTCGTTCATTATTGTAATCAGATTTTCAGTGTTTGCTTTACTATTCTGAGTGGGGATAGCTGGCCAATCAATGCTTGTAAACATTGTTATGCCCACCAATAAGTGAATCATACACCAACCAATGTTATCAGTTATCTTAACCTGGATTCATTTGACTGAAAACAGTTTCTACTTTTTTGGAAACTGAAACTTTTTTTTTAAATTAAAGTTTTCTGGTAGCATGTATCTCCGTATAATATCGGGTAACATCTCATTCAAGACAGACAAATTCTGATTGAGGTCTTAGATGAAACCCTTGATTATGTGAAAGATGCAGAAATATGAGGAAGGATAACGGCTATGTCCAGCTGTAGGAAGAAATTAGATTTTCTATTTGGTGCTATTCTAAATGAATGCCTTTAAAGGCACAGTGACAACCTAAGCAGGCATTTTCATACTCCCACTGTTTCTGCTGCAGAATGCCAGATGATATCAGCTTTCATAGTAACAATACTGAAAACTTTGAGAAACTAAGCAGCATTTAGTCTCTTTTGGGAGAAGGTTAAGACCAGAGCTCAAGGCTTGGAGGTGAGTGACCCAGAACTCTCCAGGAGTTGATGAAACTTCTTACTGTCCAACAAGTCTAGTGGAGCGGTACAGAACTATTTATTAATAAGTACTGTCTGTATTAAGAACTAGTTCAACCAGCCAGAGTATGAAGTGTACATGGATATGGAGAATCTGTTTCTCAAAGCAACCACAGAGGAAGATTATGACCAAGAACTCAGCTGTTTGTGCCATATATGTTTCTGACAAATCCACGACTTCTTAAAACCTAAATTAGCCACTCTATAAGCTCAACAAGACAGTTAAATGTCATTAGGGAAAAGTCACTACCACTGGGTGGACTATTGTTGAAATTGAGGTGATATTAAAACTTCATTCATTTATGGTGACCAAGAAAAATTCATTTAGTGTTGCAAGAAGAATGAATATAAAGGTAAACCATGAAACAAAAAAGGATAAACAATCTCATAAAGATAGTATTTAATTAAGGTGGCGTATGAGTCTGCATCTGGCCATAAACATAGATCATCCATCTTTGTGATACGACCATGTGTAAGCGTGGTTAACGTGTGCCACCTTAACTTATGAGGGCTGTTCATTAATGATTTACTCATGAACATGGACTGAGGGGAACGAAACTTGGCACAGTTATTAGTCTTTCTCTACATAGGTACCACCAAGGGGCGCACACTTCCCCCATCGCTTTATGTAGCTGTGGAGACCTCGCCTGTAGAAGTCTGCAGGTTGCGTCAGAAACCACGACTTGACCTCAGAAATCAGCGTTTCATCGTCTGGGAAAAAATGACTTCATGGTTGGAAAGAGGTGGAAGTCAGATGGTGCGAAGTCGGGAAAGTAAGGGGGTGAGGAAGGATTTCATAGCCGCAGTGCTTCCGTCCGGGCAACATGCAAGTTGTGAACCGGGGCGTTGTCTTGCAGGAGGCGGACACCTTTGGTCAGCATGCCACGCCTCTCGATTTTGATGGCCTTCCGCAATTTCTGCAGCAGTGAAGCGTAGTATGTCCCGGTAATTGTGGTACCCTTAGCCAGGAAATCCATCATCACTACTCCATGGTGGTCCCAAAAGACCGTGAGCATGACCTTGCCCGCCTTCTTCAGAGGTGGTGAGTCATAATGCTTCCATTGCTTCGACTGTGCTTTAGTCTCTGGATCATAGTGATGGACCCATGTTTCGTCCTGCGTGATTAGTCTGTCGAAGAAGTCCTGATTTTCTTGTCACATGGCCAAAAGAGCCTGGGAGCGCGTGACTCGTTCCTGCTTCTGGAAAGGTGTGAGCAACCGGGGAATCCATCGTGCAGACAACTTCCGCATGTGCAAATGGTAATGGATGGCTTTTTCCACAGACCCCCCACACTGATCTTGACATTTTGGGATAGTTGGCGAACGGTTATGCGGCGATCCTCCAAAATGGTGGCCTCCACTTTTCGGATGGTGTCTTCATCTACGGCGGACTGTGGTCGCCCGGGAATGGGAGCCGTTTCCATCGATGTCCGACCACACTTGAACTGACGATGCCAGTGCTTGACTACGTCATACGATGGGGCATCCTCCCCATAAGTCTCACCTCATCGAACGTCTCCCGCGGTGTGCGGCCTCTCAAGTACAGGAACCTGATGACCGCTCTGCATTCAACTGGCTCCATTATCACATCTTACTCCACCTTAGCATCTGTAAAATAGAAACTGTTAGGAGTTCAGAGCTGCAAATTACCACGTGACCTAAAGAGATATGTGTTATTATACATGTGCAATTTCGGCCTTCTACAATAACCGGAAGTGGGTCAGAGGAAATCTTTAATGAACAGCTCTCGTACAAGAATGCTATTGTGCAATGATGTATAGTAAATGTCATAACTTATGTATACTGCATAAATTTGTTAATAAAGGAAAAGAACATAAACCTAAATGTTTTATGTCTCATTATTATTCTCTTTTTTTTTTCGTACTTCAGTATAATTCTTTGGGTAAACTTACCAAACGATATCCCGGGGTTAACAAAAACCCTTTTATACGGAATCAATTCGGCCCCGAGCTATTTCGAAAAAAAAATGGGATTTTACTGTGCATCTGGTGCAACGGCATTCAGTGATTCTGGATTTAAGAACTGGAAACTTGCTACAGTTTGCGTTGTAGAGCACGAGAGTAGTGTCCCTCGTCAGAGTTTCCGGACATAAACCAAAGGTCCGGGGGGGGTTGGCTAACGTTTCTGGTCTTGGCTTCAGAGGAGGAGATGGTGAAACTGTCGGTTCCCCCGTGTGTGAATCTTGAAATTGCTGAGTCAGTTCGATGCTGCTTTTGACGAACATATTTAAAAAACAACAACGACATGGAAATGCTGGTAAAAGAAAGCCTACGAACCTATCATCGGTTATTTCCGAAGAATTCATATTTCCAACGGCGCAACAACAACAAAAAAAGACTATTTCGAAGTTAAGCAGTCAGCTGCCGATTGCCGAGTACCTTTCAAGTACAGTCTTCCCTGGCTGCCGTGTTCTATCTTCCGCCACCACAGACAGCGTGGTGGCGCCCCAAGCGCGTCCAACCGGCAGCCATTTTAGAGTAAGATATTCGGAATTATGCCGTGTGCTCGACTTTCTTTTGCATTTCCGGGAAGGTGAAAAACACTCGACCCGGTGAAGAAAACAGGCGGATTTGGTACCGGCAGCAGAAAACTGAGAGTTGGCGACCTTGGCTCACACCCGGACCCCGCAGTCTTATTGCGGCTTCAGGAAGACCTCCGAAAGAAGACTAAGGGGTCATCAATCTTGAGCTGCCCCACTAACCACCGCTGAAGATACGGGGGGGTCTTTCTGAAGATAAGAAGGCCCCTCCCCATTCCCTTTCGCGAAAGGGTTAACCTCCGCCGTCCACCAGCCAGCCTCCCTCCCCCCAAAGACCACAATAATCACGATATTAAAGGTAAATAAAAATACTTTTGTTCACTATAATTTTTTTAATATTGAAGGCAACGCTGCTTCTGTACCCCGTACTAACACGGCCATTGAGTGAATGGGGTGTGTAAGGGGTCCAGCGAGTCGCCCAACCTCGGCCGTTGGAACGTTACCTCATATTTTCCCATAAGCCTCTAGTTTTTCCCAACAGGTTTCGAGAACGTGACCCGGCCCCGTCTCGAGGTGATCACCTATGCGTCGCCAGACAGGAAGACTCCGCAGCCGTTTCCGCCAGAGGTTTCAGCCCGTATCGAACCACTGGAGCTTCACAAGGTATGCACTCGTGAGTGAGGGTTTCGATGGAGAGCAGGACAGCGGGTCCCCGCGCGTACCTCGTCCTTTGCCGGGTAGGAAGTTTTCCGACGTGTGGACACGTCCGTCCGTCCTCGCCAGTAACCGACGCTGGACGCGGACGCTCGTTCGCGGAAACCCGGCGCTATTCAAGCGTGGCTTCAGACCGGCTGCTGGTTTGGTTAGACCGCCGGACGGTCTGGCAATCAATCGCCCAGCAGTCGACCCGGCCCGCTCCGCCAGTCGGATGGATGGGATCCGATTGGCTCTGAATGGTAGGGAGAAACAGATCTAAGCTCGCCCCATGCTAATAATAAAGCCCAGGCTGTTCGATTCTACCTCCACACTTTGTTTTTAAATGTTTCACCCGATGGATCTCACGAGTTATTGAACCCATGACGCACCACGTGTATTACTTTCCACCGCTTATGTGCCGAAATTAAAATGGTCTCGATCGTTTTTTTTGTTAAGCTCTGATTCTGCTGTAAAGTTGGTATAGGCCCACCTCATTTAAAAACCGGAATTGAAAATAACCAAGATGAATCAACAACGGGCAAAGAAAGGGATTGAGTACCCGTCAGGTGTTGTCCCGGTCCCGCTTCGTTAATCCGACCTAATTTGTCGCGGGTGGTTACTACGCCGAACACCTGTACCAAAGAGAACCGATCTCCGCTTGGATGAACCTGTTACGTTCCACCTTTATCCATGATGTCTTGAGAATCTTTTATTATTCTTTTTTTTTTTTAAACGCTATTAGTACAGGTCGGTCGGATTATCACTGGTCAACAAGTATTTTTCATCAAGCATATGTCAAGGTGTACTTAGTGTAGTTTTTAATGCTGATTTCAAATATACAATTAGGTTTTTGACATCACGTACAGTTTTCAAGATGAGAAAAATTTTTGGTTTTAGCTCATGCATTATATAGAAATTCCAATTAATGACGTGTATGCATGTATTTCATTTACATCATGGAAACATACCTTTAAAATAAACTACATTATTCATTGCTGCATAGTTCAGATGCAATATTTCATCATCTTAAATTAAGCAATCAAGTTTTGTCTGATGAAATAGGTATTTCAACATCTCAAATTGTCCAGTCATAATTAGTCTGATGTTAATGGGAATGCAGGGAGGTTTCACAAAATACTGTTGTTTCTTGTGTCTATGGGATAGTCGGGCAACTGACAGACATTATTCGGAATCAAACTGGCAGACAAGAACATCATACCAGCCAGGACTGTCTAGCATCAAAAATACACCTTTTGTAGATCCGTGTGATGTCCTATTGCCTCCTTTGCACATAAAGCTTGGACTGATGAAACAGTTTGTAAAGACACTAGGGAAGAGAAATGCCAGAGGGTTTGAGTATATTGTAGAAAAGTTACCCAAAATCACACAGGCGAAGTTGAAAGAGGGTATCTTTGTTGGACCCCAAATTAGAGAAGTACTCAAAGATGTCAACTTCAAGACAACACTGGATGAACTGGAACTGCCTGCCTGGAATGCTTTCAATTGGATCTGTGAGAATTTCTTGGGCAACAAGAAGGCAATGGACTACAAGGATGGCATCGAGAATCTTCTGAAATGTTACTCAACAATGGGTTGTCGCATGTCACTGAAAGTTCACTTCTTGGACTCCCATCTGGATTTCTTCGCAGATAACCTTGGAGCAGTGTCTGATGAACATGGCGAAAGATTTCACCAGGACATTAGAGCTATGGAGAAACGGTACCAAGGCTTCGGGAATGACAGTGTACTGGCTGATTATTGCCGGACACTTTACCGTGGTCAACCAGATCAGGAACACCGCAGGAAATCCAAATCACAATGTTTCTAACTCTGTTGTTCTAACTTTGCCTGACCCATTTTTTGTGTATTTACTCTTTGTAGAATGATAGTGATGATTTTTAACTCAATAAACTCATTTACCTTCTAAAAATAATATGTCCTTATTTATTACGTTAGTGATTTCATATATACAAATATGTAAATATTTGCCTGTATCTACTGAAAAACTGATACGTGCTGCATACAAATGGAGTGAAATTCTGAAATCAGCATGAAAAATTAGTCTAAAAAAGTTGGTTTGCATTCATAATGAGTGTAATACATTTAATTTTGTTGACCAGTGTAATTTGGCTTTTGTTATTGGTGAAGTTACTTTTAGTAGGAAGTCGGCTGTTTTAAAGGTAACTTGTCGAGCTGCCACGTCCAGCCAGAAAACCTTCGTTTGCAGTCGCGAGAAGAAGGGCGGCGAAGAAGAGACCACGCCGAGCTCGCCTCGACCGGGATTCGAACGCAGGCCCTCAACCATAGAGGTTCTCGGTAGCTTCGCGCCCACACCCACTGAAGGGTATCGGGATTTACGAGAGAACAGACAAAACCACGAGTTTTCACTCGCGGAGTAAATTAAGAGAGGATGTCAACCGACTTCGCCGGGTTAGGGGCGGGCACCAGCTCGTTTCGAGCACTCGTTCTTTTTCGGGTGCCGGGGTGGGAGAAATGTTCGATGTGAATTGATCGACGAGGGAAAGCTCGTCTCTCTCTCTTCCCTTCCGCTCTCACACGGCCTCCAGCTTTCCAACTCCGGCCCCCGAGTGGGTACCGCCATTGATTCTGTTTTATACGAGTATTAGCCGTCGGCCGGGTCTTACAGAGCGTGACGTATATAGTGCGCGGTCAGTCCCAACTCGCTGCTCGACGCACCTGGGAGAGCCGATGGACCGTTACGAACGTACAGGTGCCGGCGGTATTTCAGCTGTGTCGTATAAGCTATTTGCGATATCTCTGTGGTGGAGGGGAGGGCAGGAGTCGGATATCTAGAATGTAGAGGCTGGAGGAGGCCAGGAACCAGATAAGGAGGTCTAACAGTTCAATGAACCCGTGTACTAGACGCGCTCCCAGCGACGAGACGGTTCAGATTACCCGCAGAACAGTAAGGACAGAACGCCCTTCTCTCTCTCTCTCCCCCCTCTCTTTTTTAGGGGCTCCCACCGCACCTTCGTCACGCCGTTTGTAATCATGCGAGGATGACCGGGTCCGCGTCCAGGGCGAAGAGGGAGAATTGGTGCCGCTCTTCACGGGTCACGAACCGCGGCTGTTCCGGAAGGACGAGGAAAGATGTGAACTAGGGGAGCTCCCTCCCTGCATTCCACACGTTAAAAGTTCCTGGAATTCCGGTGTCTCCCCGGTGGCTGCCCTACACCCGTAGATATTCGCGGTGGCTGCCAGAATTTGTTTTGTCTGCCCTTTGCGCCTATAATTAGCATCGTATCCCGGGTGAGTGAACTCAGCCCGGGGCTCACCGCCGAACGTACCTGCCTGTAACCCCATCCTCTCCCAGCCACATGGACTCTCCTACCTACGCGCTTCCATATAAGTATACGCGCACGAGCTCCGCCCCTCTTCCGCTCGTGCACACATATATACAGTATATATATATCTATATCTATATATTGATGCTTCTGTCCTTCGGTGTTCAGACGTCATCGCTGTCAGTCAGGTAATACTCAAGTCGCCGTCAGTTTGTTTATCCTTTCCTTTAATTACCGCCGAACATCACTTTCCGGCAGCCTTTTCTCGTCGTCGTCTGTTGTATAAGTCGCCACGAAGTGTCGGGGCGAGGGGCCGGGCGGGGTGGAGTCGGGAACCCAGGACATTCCAGCCGCATCTGTAGCAGTCGGACCCCTGACTGAAAAGAGGAATAAAGTTTTACGGCGGGGAGAGAAGAGGAGGGACAGCGGGGGTTTGGGGGGGGGGGGGAGGCTCGTCACACTCCGTGCTGCTCACGGGGGTCTGGTTAGAGTACTCGCGCCACTCAGCGAGTCTCGGGGCTACGGGTCGTGCGCACGTGATGTTCACGTGTGTGGATTGTGCGTGTGTGCTGCGTTGCACGAGGTCTGTTGTGTCACGTGTATTTTGGATGTACTTGTTACCTGTATATGCACGTGCGTATATGTGTGTGTTACTTGTGTTGCATGCATGTATGTGTGTGTATTATGGATATACATGTGTGCATATGTATGTTACATTTGTCGATGGGTATGACAGAGAGTAGTGTGAGATCTGCACACACACACACACACACTCACTCACACACACTCTGTCACTCACTCACTCACACACAACACTCACTCACACACTCTTACACTCTCTCACACTCTCACTCACTCACTCTTACACTCTCGCACACTCTCACTCACACACACACACACACACTCACTCACACTTACACTCTCACTCACTCACTCTTACACTCTCACTCACTCACACACTCACACACTCTCACTCACACTCACTCACACACACACTCTCACTCACTCACACACTCTCACTCACTCACACACTCACACACACTCACTCACACACTCACACACACACACTACCATAACTTGCTTGGTGAACCAGCTTGGCCATTGTGTTTCCAATCTTAATGGAGTTTTCAGAATATTTTGACTCTCCCAGAATGCATTGCTGTTGGTCTAAGAGTGGTGCCAGACTATATAAGTACTACTTGTCTTCACAGCATGCATTGCTGTTGCAGATGTACACTACTGGTTTGCAGGCAAAACCGCTCTTAAACTGTTCTCTTGGAAATTCTAAAGTTATCCATGGTTAAATAAGAACTGGGACTGAAAACCAAATAGTTGATCATATTCAAGTAGCACATGGATCGTGATCATCAGTTCACATCTTACATGTTCTAGCCTCTGTGTTGCAGTAGTTCTGTGATATTGTGCAACAATGAAACAATGAAAATGATTCTTTTTAATGGAAATCTGAAAAAAATTTAACAATAAATTCTCTTAACACCTGCTTGTTAGATGACTGCCATTATATAAACAAACTGCTGAGTTCTGAAAAGCCTCAATATTAAAATGAAGAAGAAAGGATGTACGTGTTTCGGTTCAGTCAGTAAAAATAAAAATTTCACTATTTTGGAAAAAAAAATTAGAACACCTTTGTGTTTCAGAATTGCACAGGAAAAAAAATTCCATTCAAATGTTTTTAGTTTAAATGAAGACCCGCTTTGTAAAACTATGGTTGATTTGTTTAGATTTAAAGGTAAGGTCTTGTAATTCAGAAATATTTGCATATTCATGTTGGAGAAATACGTTTCAGGCAAGTTAAAAGTTGAAACTCCATAACTGCTTGTTCTTTTTATGTTATTGAACCCTATTGTGTTTAAAATTTATTTGACCCAACATTGGTTTCCATAAACCTTAAAAATTACAAGATTTGTTGTTAATCCTATGATAATTGTAGCCTTTCCAAGTATAGGGCTATAGATTCATAACAAGAAATAAATAATTTAGACATGTTTAGCTTGACTTGAAACAGAATGGTTTATAATGAAAATCTCAACATGAGCCTAAAGAGAATTCCACTGTATCATCCGATGACAAAAACATTTCCATTTGCTCATGATTTTTTTCTGAGAGATTTAAAATCATCATGAAATTAATAAGCTTAGGTTAACAATTTAAATCTTTTAACCATATTTTAATATTTCTCTATCAAGTTATTTATAACCTATTATTGGCCTCTATAAGAAGGATGTTAATATTTGGAAGTTTTAATGTACATTATGCTATAGCAGAGAAATGAGTTCAAGGCTAGTCGTTAAAGAAACTGCTTGTACTTGTTTCAAGTACAGATATAGGTAGTAGATAAGTGCATTAAGTAGGTAAAGATAGAACCCATACCTCAGGAGATTTCTAGTGAAAATATCTTACCCTCAGAGAAATGTGAGGCATCACACAATTTCACCTATGTTACAATAACATTCTGTTTTCGCAAAGAGGAAACAGTTTACTATTGCAATTCCATAGAGGAGCTTTTTTGCTTTATTAAATGTTAATTATAATAGAGTACAGGTTTTCATGAAAGGCATTGATTACCAAGTGGACACCTGAGCAATATTATTGATTTAACAACTATTTTAGACACTGGTCTACTTTTGTTTATCAGATTAGCAATGGAAATAAGTCATGTAGCAACTTTTCATGGATTTCAAGAAAGGAGTTTATAGCAAAAAGGTTTTGACTTCTAGGAAAACACTTTGCCTTCTACCGCCTCTTGAAGTCTTTCCATTTTCTTTTCTCTGTCGGTTCAGGTAAGGTTAATTAGTTTATCTTCATGTTGTGGAAGATTGAGTCTCTCATTAACATGACAGAGACATTCTCAATTATTTTTTTTCCATTCACTACTGAAGAATTAGGGTGATGACGAGAAAGAAATGCAGCACTAATTCCTCAAGTATAAAAGAGGACGTTAGGCATATCGTAATATGATTTAACACATTTAAAAATGCGTAAGAAAATTGAAAATTCACTTATCTACATAATATTTTGCTTTTGTCTCTTGTACAGAATAACATCATAAATTAAAAGGAAATTTTAGACACTATTGTAAATTGAAATAATATATTATGATTTGTATACAGAATATTCTTTCTTTCTTTTCATGATTATCAGACGTCACTTCTGTGTGAACCTGTAGCAATGACTGAAGCATTAGACAACCTTATCAGGAGGCTGGGAAGCCCTGGCTGTTTTCAAATTATTCTATGGCTGTTGCTGAGCATAAATGAAATTCCCATCATCTACAGTCACTTGGCAATGGCTTTCTTTGGAGCCAAATCCAGCCATCAGTGCAAGATTCCACACTTTGACAATAGCTCTGCTCTGCACATTCACCCCGAAGCATGTGCGGTGCAAATCTACAATTTAACATCAGGGCGAAACTACAGCACTTCATGCACCCAAGGCTGGGTGTATGATAGGAATTCTGGTGAAGAGACTATTATTTCAGAGGTGAGACTTTGTATAATCCATTGCAATTTAAATATCCTTGTCATCAAACGAGTCGTAGTCACATTGGGAAAATGTTAGCTTTATTTGTGCAGGAAATGGTTATAACAGAAATTAAATTTTGTTTTGTTTTTGTGTTTTGGAAGGGGGGTCCATTTTCTACTCATTTTGAGTTGCTTAGCAACAAAGATCTGAGAGGAACCATTGTATCAAAGGCCTTTGAAGTCGATGGATGTTTAAATACATGTAAAAGGAAAAACGTTTGACTGTGGATACCAGAAATATTGCTATGACCTATGAATACCAAAACCTTATTTAGTGAATCGTGACTACTTGACATAATGCTAGTTAAATTATTTTCATACAAGAAACTCTATTAACTGAATGACAAAGTTCATTGAACCATGAATATCATATTCATGAGCAAAATTGTTTAAGATAACTTTATAAAGTCCATGTCATACTAATGATATGATGTGTTGAGATGAAAATATGGCTGTCATGATTCAGCACATTCTGTTTTCGTTTTAGCAACAATTGTACGATTTTTGTTGGAGAAAAAGTGACGAGATGCATACTGGTAACAGGTATACTACACCTGTAAACACTCAAATGTCTAATTTTTGCCTGTTTCTTTAACAGTGGAACCTGGTTTGCTGGGATTCATACTTGGTGTCGCTGTCAAACACCATTTACTTTGTTGGGGTGATGCTGGGAGGCCTGATGTGGGGTGTACTGGCTGATAAATTTGGACGAAAACCAGTGCTGCTGCTTTGCCTCTACATTCCAATTATACTGGGAACTTCACTGGCCTTTGCAAACAGCTTCATCTTGTTTGTTGTGCTGCGCTTCCTGATAGGACAGTGTCTTCAGGTAAGCACTGACCTTTGAATCCAGTAAGATTTTGTAATGCGGTGAATCTCTAGATATCTGACATTTTAAAATATTTATTTTACTGGAAGTATATAAAGGTGAAGTCTGGAAAGAAAAACAGCAATCTTTATTGTATCAGTGCAGTTTTATTTACCATTTGGTAGAAGCTACTAAGAAATCTGCTTGGCTAAAACTGAATTTTTTTTTGTTTGAGCCTGGAATCATTGGAAAGGTGAAATTGTATGGTTTGTTTGTGAAAATGGGGAAATTCAAGTTTCAAAACTTGCGAATATTTTTATTGTTCATCTGATCAAGAGATGGAAAATTGAGATGAACAGTGAGTTTATGCTGTTGAAGATGCCAGATGTTTTTAAGAAGCTACTTGTTGTTGTCAGGAAACAGTCATTTTTCTTTAAATGGATGGAGAAAATGCTTTTCTTTTATCAGCAGAATGAATGTTTTTCCAATATTATTAAGCTGTGGGAACTTTTCAGATCAGTGATTAGCTAGAAACCTTTGAGATACAGGGAATTATCAACTGTTTATACTCTACATTTGTCCACTTGGCAACCAAAACTGACCAGAGAGTGGCTATTTTCAGGTCCTTAAACGCCAGTTTCAATGGTAAAAACAAACTTAAGGATTTTTCTTTATTATTGTGGAATATGGGTGTATTGCAGTAGTATTTTGTTGCATAGAATAAACGAAGTAATTCCTCTAGTCCTAGGTCTTACCAGTCATGTACAACCTGTAGAGTTCTTGCTCTTGTAGAATAGCCAACATGAGATGCAATTTGAATAAATTTGTCATTGTATTGATTTAATCGGACCACTCCAAGCAATTTCAAACATCTTAGATGGATCATTGACCACAAACTGTTGCAGTGGTTGTCCAAAAGAAAAAAAAGAGACTGAAGGTAAACTGGGCCACTAATTCTTAGCAGTCCAGGAGTTACCCTTTGAAATAAAATACTGAAAGGGGGTGCACCAATTCAAATGTGAATGCACTGTCAGGGAACTGTGTGAACCGGGACCTACAGGGCCTTAAATGTAGGCTGGCCTGGGACTAGGTGAGGGACGTGCAAATTCAAGGAGTGATCACCACCAGGACACCCGCTGCCAGAATCTTAGAAAACAACAACTGGTGCAGATCCCCCTTGTGATGATACAGCCAACTGTGCCAGCAGACAGCAATCATGGACAGCATTATTTTCAGGAAATTCTAGCTGCTGCTCTTACAGGAGAAAGTGGAAGTTCCAGTTCTGCCCTGTATACTAAAAGTAACATCGCTGGCACTGTGTCGTGACCACGTCACAGCTGGGTACTTTTGGGTAAAAAAAAATCCTGGCATGGATGTAAAAAAAGAAATGCTTTCTGGATCAGCATGGTGTGATGTTCACTATTACCATCAGATGTGATTGTTGTTAAACAAATAAACTCAAAACTGGAAAAGCCCCTAAGGCTACCTATTTTGATTAGGTTCTGATAGGAAATTGTTAGTAGTAGTTGTAATCCAAACACCCCATGCCAACAAGCAGGAATACATATTTCCTATTCTTGCAAGACTACTACACAAAGTGGATTGATACCATCCCAATCTCAGATCAAAAAGTGTTGATGATTGTCAAATGTGTCATGGGTATCTTTGGTTTATTCAGCCTCCCAGAAACCTTGTAGTTTGGTCATGGAACCAACATTGAGTGCACACTGTTTATGGTCCTCTGTGCAGCATATAGAATCCAAAAGTTTCATACCATAGTTTATCATTCACAAGACAAAATGAACCAAGCTTGGATCTCCTGATGACGTTTGTGGAAGGCAAAGACAGGAATGTAGGTTGCAGCTGATTCTCTATGCTTACAGAACAATGCACTGTAGCTCTGCTGCATTTCCCCTATTCATTCTCATGTTTGGTGTTGTGCCAAGACAAGCAATAAACTTATTCAAAACCACCAGATGGCCAGGCTATCAAAGCCTTAAGCATGGGGTAGGTGAATGGAGGTTGTTCCCTCATGGGTTGTGCAACTTGCTGTATCTATATTAAAATACACATCCCCAGTTCTTGGTTTTATCACATTTGTTTAGCCAAGTCTGGGTAATTTGTACAAGCAGCAATTAGTATTTTAGTATAATAAATAAGAATAAATTTTTTAATGGTGGAGAATGAGGTCTGTTTAGTTGTTTGAAAGGCTTCAGGTTTAATTTGAATAAGATCTGAGTGGTGATATTGTCTTTAGTTTGAGAAGATTATCCAGGACTAAGATGTCTTTTTAATGTGCATGTATTTCAGGGGCTGCAGGTTAGTGCCTATGTGATGGTGATGGAACTTTTTCTTTCTAAACATCGGGCTTATGCTGGAGCGGGTGTTGAACTGTTCATATCTGTGTCAGTGATGACCCTTGCTGGAATAGCATACTTTCTGAGAAACTGGCGCTACATTCAACTGGCCATTAGCTTGCCTAGTCTTTTAACCCTGCCTTACATCATGTAAGTTACAAGTTACTGCTACAACAGACTTAATTCTAAAGCAACTAATAGCTTTTTCCAGGGGTTTCTTCTCTCAACATTGAATAATTAATTTGCTAAAGTGGTCCCTAGTGACCTCTGATTTTCTAAAGGACTTTGCAGAAAGTCAAATTAAGTTTTTGGAGAGAGCGAGCACAACCCTATGGTAAAGTAGAACTTTCGTTTTGATTAGATCTCATTTTAAAATAGAGACCAGTAAAATGCAAAGGTTTACAAGTTACTAACAAATAGAAATTACATTGTAGGCCTGAATAGTAAATATTGTTTTATTTTGAATTGGGAAAGTTGCTTTCATAACTTTAAAGTAGTATATTGTTTGGAAATGTATGTAACACATAAGTATTGCATGTATGAAAAAAAACATTGACATAAGGGGCTTCAGTTGCAGTTGGCCACAACATCCTTTGTTGTCTCTAATAATAAGCTGTTTTATAACAGTGAACAAAATATGCAGAGCTGGTTTAAATGGAAGTCAGTAAAAAATGGTGAACAAGTTCATAGGCTTTAGTTCACATAACATTATTAGAATGGTCAATTTATTTGCAATGGCGGCATGCTCATCTGCTTTCATAATGGCAGGTTTAAGACAAAGGTGAATTTTTTGAATCTATTGGGTTCATAGGTCTTTTTGCTTATGCTGAAAATAAAAGCAAATTTATTGCATGAATAGAATTACAGGTCTGTCCCCGATAAGAGTTTTCTGGAAATTAATCAGGACTCATTACATGCAATATGGTAATCATATAAAACAAGGGCTTAGTTTTCTTAGAGTCGTCTGGAATTGAGCCAGAAGAGAACTTTAAATTGAATAATTTAAAAAAAATTTCTTTTAGAATTATACCGGAATCCTTGAGGTGGCTGTTGCTTAGGGGAAAATTTGACAAGGCAGAGAAGATAATGAAGAGATTTGCTGCCATAAACAAAGTAGATGTACCCAAGGAACTATTTGAGGAGGTGAAAAATGAAATGACCATGATAAAGAAGCAAGCATCCAAAGAGCATGGATTAACGGATATTCTCAGAACTCAGAATCTGCGAAAAATAAGTCTGATTTTGTTTCTTAACTGGTATGTGGGATTTATACGCAGTTTGTTGTTAGAACTTTCATCAGACTTTGAAGCATTGCTGTAATTAGCATAAACCCTGTAAGTTCCATGCCTGAGGAGACTAAGAATAGAAACAGGTGCTGAACGAATGAGTTTTTATTTTTCCATAAAATGTGATTTAGAGAATCCAAATTATCTTATTGAAAACAAGTGGAGATCATAGAAAGTTTTATTAAAAAATGATCAAATGCAACAAGTTTATGCTATACACTAATTTCTGATGATGATTTTTTATGAAAGTTGATATTTCAAATAATACGGCACTAAGAAAAATTATGGTCTGATATAAAATGGTGTAAAGGAAAACTTGTAGAAACATTTCTTTATCAATGAAAGTAAACAAAAGATAGACATTTTAGACAAATTTATATGGAGGACTTATTATTGAAAGCAAATGTTTGAAAAAGCAGTGAGATGAAAGATGTACAAGTTATTAGAATCCTGTAGTAGTTGTGTGTATGTTATGTATAATGTTCTGAGATATGTAAATGGCTACTTCTGAAAACAGTTGTAGGTTTTGGTCATTTGTTTTTAAATTAATTTTGTAAATTCTGACTCTTCAGAGTCCTGCTCTGCAAATTCTGATGTATGCCCCAATTTCACAACAACTCTAGAACTGTTTCTTTGAGATTAATATAAATTAAACTTTGAGCTTTCTGGATCTAAAAGGATTAACAATGAAGTCTGCTTTTCTCTCTCTCTCTTTTTGGGAGATTTTGTTTGAAAAAACCTGCTTTCTTTACCTATAATGTCATCATGGTTGTCTTTGGACTACAGTGGCAGCTGCTTCCATTGTGTGAGAGCAGTTTCACCCTCACAAACAAGCCAGTAGCTGGTAGCCAAACACTGATGATGAGAACCATTTAAACCGCTCTAATTAGATCGTCTGTGGACACTGGTGGATAACCAGGAGGTGGGACCAAAATTGGCTACAAGAGGTCAATAGCCTAGTTGCTAAAGTGCATTAAATCTGATTCAAGATAACTGCAATGGAACGTAGCTTCAGTTTCACTGCTGACAAGGATTAAAATTCAGGTTCTCATTCTTAGCAGGCTAATCACTGGACTACTGCACTGACTTATTTTTTTAAAATGGTAAATAGTGTTGAGGGTAGGAATGTGCTGAATGGCAGAAAATTTTTAGCTGAAATTTAGAAATTGATGTAGTCTAGGGATAAAAATGTTTTCTAATCTCTAGATGGCTTATTATTATTTGTTTGTATATTTTCTGCAATTTTTCATTGAATCTTCAGCTATTAAGGAAATGAATTTATCAAGGTTGGTTTACATTATAACTGAATCTTTTCCATCAACTTTGCTAACCAAGAAAACCCAACAAAAAGCAAAAAAATTGTGCTAAATAATTTTATAAGTAATAAAAAGTAACTAATATCTGAAGGGTGTTTACCTATACTGATTCATGATCTCCCTATTACTATACAGTTCTATTGTGCTTCTCATAAAAGGTTAAAGCTATTCTTGTAAATTGCATTCATTCATTTCTCTCTCTCTTTTAGGTTTACAGCATCTTGTGGCTATTTTGGAATTTCTTTCAAAGTTTCTGATCTTTTGGGAAACAAGTATCTGAACCTGTTTATTGCTGGAGTGTTCGAATTTTTTTCCTACCTGTCAGTGATCTATGCTGCTGGAAGGTAAGTCGCTTGTAGCATGAACCAACTTAGTCTCTTTACAGCTGTGGAATAGAACCTCCTGCACCATTAGCAACGCTGACTGCAAGAAAAATATTGTGGTGTGGGGAATTCCTCGGCTTTACTTGATCCCATCCCCAGAAAACAAAAATTAATTTTTTTTTTGTTATAGGACATAATATTTCTGTATAAAAAATACAAATGTGACAATTTGCCAAGAATAACAAGCAAACAAAAATAAAATACTCATACAAGATTTGTGCATTTATTGAAAATACAACAGTTGATGTTCAATCTAAAATATTCAAATTAAAAAAGGAGCTGGCCATTCTTAACTGGAGGCTGTTACTGACTGTAGCAGCTTATGGCTGAAGTTTGGTCTCATGGATGTCAGACCAGTAGAGGCCACACGAAATGTCTCGAAATCCTTTTCAGCTGAAGCTGTTTGTGCAAGATTATCTTACTTCATAAAAATAGCTGACTGTATCACTTCAGGTATGTGTACATCTGGATATGACTCCTTTAATATTTTAGCATTTTAAGGAAATTCTTTAGTATAAGCCAAGTTCTCATAGCAAATATCAGTTTTCTTAACCAAGTCCAAGGAGAATCTCTGCTTGAAAAATGAGGGAAATATACCTCAAGGATGTATTTTGATGGAATTAGAGGTGGTTTAATATATAGTTTTAGTAAGTAAAACATTTTTTAATGAAAAATTTGTTCAATATATAATGTTGAATAGTATGACATTTAACCCTTTTACTTTGAGTGTGTCATGCTTATAGGCCCATTTCTTCTTCTTTTTTTTTTTTTTGAGAAGTTTTTTTATATAATATCTGGGATGATGTAGTATATATATAGTTTTGTAAGTACTGACATACAAGAAAGATAAGTTTTTTAGATGATCCAAGATTTTTCTGCACTTCTTAAAAATCAGTTTATAATAAATACATAAAATTAAAACTCCATACTGTTTCTTCTTTGATGTTAGCATGACTATTTGGAACTCATTCCCAAAGCTGTATCCTGTTACAAAATCTTTGGTCTTTTATTATGTGGAATTTGTGATTTAAAGCAAATTTAGTTTGTTGTTGACCAAAAAATGTTCTGACACATTTTGGACAAACTTTACATTGGAAGAATCAAGAATTCTGAAACCCTGGTATCATTATGGCTGACTTTGTCCCCCGTTCTTCCACATGTATCTGCTATATCCACAGCACTCAGTGGCTGATGGCAGTTTGCAGAAACTAACATTTTCTTCACTCAATCACACTCTTTCCTACCGGTTTTTTTTTAACCCTTTGCCTCCTGATAGTTTCAAGAGGAAATAATTAGCAATATTTTTAAACTATGAAAATAAACAGTTACTAGAGTAAAAATAAAAAACATTGGAGAGATTTTTCACAGCCACACATTGGATTGATTTATTAATCTAAAAAAAAATTTTAACAAAGTGAATTTTTAAAATGTTTTTGTCAGTTTGAAGTTTGAAATAGTCGTTTGTTAAAAACAGGTGACAGATTGGTGTGAGATTAGTTTTGTAGAAATATCTCCAGATTTAAATTTTTTTTGTTTTGCTTTAATTAATGTAGAGATTTTGAATGAAATAGCTTTAATTAAACTTTTTTATTCCATGCACACAAATTATATGGTTGGCAAGAGGTTGTTTTGTCATTAAACTATACATATTTACATTTTCAAGTAATAATTATAATTTGAAAATTGAGTTAATAAGCTAAACTCTAATCATTGATGAACAAAAGCTTGGTTCAACCGCATTTTGAATATATATCTGATATGCAGTAGAATGTTAGAAAGATCATTCAAATATTTGAAAGTTGAACATGAAGTCTCTCTTTCTAGAATTTAACTGTTTAACAACCTCTGGAAGGGTAACAATATTAAACAGCTGATGTACTTTATAGACATATAAAGCATAACTAATGGAAGTATTTGAAATCAAGATTATAGAATTATAATATAGTGAAAAAATTCTTAGGTTAAAAGAAAATCTCTGATAATTATAGGTCAGTGGAATGCCTTCTTTTCTCCAAGTAAAATGGACTTGAAGAAATTGGGCTCATCCAAGATTATCTTTCCATGTCTAATGTTAATGAAGTATAAATCAGTTAGAAATGTTCTTCTACTTCTCCAGATATGTTAATGAATTCATAAACTATAAAGTATAGTAGAGAAGTGAATAGAGTATCTGGTAAAGAATTTGGTCTCAGTGGCTAAATTTGTGTAAAATGCTTTTAAGGCTGCATTGCTGGCACAAGCTATTGCAGTGTTCAAATTTATCAGTTTTCTTAAAGATAAACTTAATACCAAACTATATCCTTATCTTTGAAGTATTTGTTGCTGTTTAATACAATTTACTAATGTTTTTATCATCTGCTTTAGCTGTACAATCCCAAACTAAAGTGACTGTACAGTGTTGGTCTATTGTTTTGGCTTTATTAGTGTAGGATATAAAATAGAAAGTCAAGATTCTTCTTCTGCTGTGTGTGCGCGCGCGTGTGTGCGTGTGTAACAAGTGATCTGAACACATGGGGACATGTCTTGTGTGTTCCTGTCACGTGGAAAACATTCTAATGTCTTCATCAGTTTCTCTAACTGCTTACCTTAATTAATACTGACAAGTGAGAAATAACATAAATGATCAAATATTCAGGGGACATAAAATATGAATGTTTACATTTTATCCCTTGCTATTTAAAGATGACAAAAAAAAAAGAAACTTTACACTTTGACAGTTTTAGCCCTGACACCAGATTAATTTCATTAATACGATGATAGAGAAAATATGGATAATCTCTCCCATTCCCCACATCAGATTACCAGCGTTCAAAACACATAATCTAAGTCCTCCATACTGTGTAGGGATCATGCCTAATATACTAAATCTGCAAAACCAAATTCTTGAAGGAGGAAATGGAAATTTTTCTGAAATGTTAATAGATGTCAGATACAGTGCAGCAGTGGACCTCTGACATTTTATTTTTTTAGTGAGACAAGATTACGAGGATTGCTAGATGAACACTTTACTGGGAAGCAGATGGGAGAATGTGGACCAGACCTCACATCACCAGATATTTTTCTTGTGAGGCATGTTGAAGGACGTGGTGCACACCACAAACCCATCCACTCTCCATGTAACAAGGGTTGGTGATGATTAAACAGCTATTCACGTGGAAGCGGTGCTGCTGCTGTACCGTATGATGTTTGAGATCTCTGGAGCATAAAGCGAAAATTGCATCTAGCAATACGTTTTTGTTTACTAGGCTATAGAGAAAAGTGTATATATGGAACACCCAGAATTAGTTGAAGATGAGGAAATATCTTAAGACTATTTTCTTGCAGCCATCTTGCTTCAAATCAGTCAGTACAGCACAGACTCACTGGAATTGTATCACATTTTATGCAAGGTAGAAATAATTTTACCTTTTATTAAATTTTTTGTTATACATAGAAATTCATAACCATCATTTGTAGCCATAATGTACCAGTTTTTGTTACATCTTAGAATTACACTAAATAATCTGATATTCAGATTTTTGGAATTGGAACAGAATAACTGTATCCCATGTAATTTATCTAGACTGGATTTGTATATTTGAAACATTGCCATGTAAAATAACAAAAAATGGAACTTCCATATACAAATAATCATTAGAAAGGCTATCCATTTTTTAAATCAATTATTTACATGCAAATAGTAAAAAAAAAAAAAAAAATTTCCAAGAAAAATATTTGTTTAGATTGGAAAATTAGGGAACAATTGATCATATTGGTGTAGTAGTAGTAGACAGTAAGTCATTGTCAAATTATTATGCTTGTATATACTATGTCAAACAAAGCATTACTACAACCATTTTATATCAAAATTAGAGAATATCCTTCCTCAAACTGCTTATATGGTTTCCTAATATTGCAGGATATA
Organism: Nautilus pompilius; assembly: GCA_018389105.1. Lineage (NCBI taxonomy): Eukaryota > Metazoa > Mollusca > Cephalopoda > Nautilida > Nautilidae > Nautilus > Nautilus pompilius. The sequence continues at coordinate 591,288 of JACATO010000598.1, read as the reverse complement.
TTTTGGAATGGAAATTCAGAAACCTTTGAGTTAAGAATGTTAATTTTCCCTACGATATACAGCAGATTGTTCAAGTGTTTGCATAACATCCTACCTGAACATTTATTACAGTGAAACCAGTCTAGAGAGCTACCTGTTTTAAGAAACTGACAAATTCTGTGCATAATTTTAAAATCCAAATCATTAAAAAAGTCTGTCATTGTTTCATGTGAAAGTTTTACAATTATCTGCTTTACACTATTGTTATCATTTGTATTTTTCTTTTAGTGACAAGATAGTTAACATGTAAATGATTAAAATTTTTTTTTTTATCTTCAGAAAATATAATTATATTCAGTTGCCATGATTGTATTATTGCTCAAAGGGAAGAAGGAAAAAAATGAAAGATGTTTTTTAAACTGCAGATTTGGCAGACGCCGTTCAATCATATTCTACTTGATGATAGGTGCTATTACATGTATAGCAGCAGGATCCATTCCGAGCAGTCGAGGTTTGTATGTCCTACTAACTTACACAGCATTAATGTAGCCAAGAAAGACATTTGCTGAAAAGACAATGCTTAAAAAGTACATAAATAATCCAATAGAGGCATTTAAATCACCTGAGGTATTCAAACATCAAAGAAACGAGATGGTTAGTTTGGGTATTTGCCACCAGCTAATTAGAACTACTGACAACTGCAAATATAATCCAAACGTAGATTCTCTAGGTAGTTTGGGCATCTTCCACCACCTTGTTGGTATAAATAACTGTCTAGTTTCTATTCAGACAATGCTTTGCATCCAGATGAGTTCATCCTTGAATAAATCAGTTATTATCAAACTTTGATTTTTTTTAAATATACATTTGAATGTCAAACATTGTTTATCAGTAAAGACTTATCTAAACATTAATAATACAAGGATTGTAATATTTGAATAATATAAACTTCTGTATCATGGAAATTTAGTGCAGTATTACATACAATCTTTTGGTTTTTATTACACTTGTGCCTTACAATCTGGTGTGCTACTTAAATTATATCTTCTCTTTTTTTAAAATGTTTCTCAAAGTTTGTAAAATCAAGTCTTATGATGAAAGTCTGATGGTTCACTTATAAAATTTGTTTTTAACAAAAAAAAAAATAACACACTGATAATAAATTCAGCATATTTATCAGCAAAAAATAAAAAAATTAATTTGGGAGATTTGAGATTTGTTATGTAGATATCCTACAGACTTAAAAGTATCAATTAATATAGAAAGAATACAGTAAACCTCAAAACTTGTTATCTAATGCATATTTTTATTCTAATTCCTGGTTTATAAACTGCTGATAAATTTGTATATGGAAACTATTCTGCATGTGAAACATGGTGTTACTGCTGCTATTAATTCTGAAAGCAGGTGTCTATAAATGCTTCCAGATCTGTACGTGTCAGCCAAGACCAGCCCACCTCAAATAGCATCACAATGGCATTTGGCTACAAGTCCTACCGATTACAAGCAAAAACAGCTGATAACATCCATGACTCAACATCAAGATGTGGGTTTTTCTTTGAATAACTGAGTGTGTACACAGCTCGGGATAACCATTTTTATTGAAACAGGAACTTTGTAGACAAATTTTGTGCACTGCTTTGGCAGTATAGTTTTTTTTCCTTTTTTTCTTGAACAGAAGATTACATGAAGCCATTCAGTTCAATGTACGCATATGCTGTGTAGTTGAGAGCTGATTATTTATTTATTATCTCTAAGTACATACCACTGTGCTTGAGGATAATGCCCCTATTGTTTATACTGAAGGTATGTTTTAGCTTTTTTTTTAGCTCATGGCTGAATTTTTTTATCAACTGTATAAAGTGAATTCCTTAGCTACAAAAAAAGAGACAATTTAACACTAGTTGCATGAAACTCCCAACAGGTGAGATTTTTGGAATTACATGATTGGATAAAAAATTTTCCTAAATTTTGATTGGATTTGGCAGTTTCAGGAACCAATGAGTTTTCTTCATTGCGCTGTTGCCAAAGCTAAATAATCCTGCCTCTCAGTCCAGCTCTACACATTCATGAATCAAGAAAAAAGTGTTATAGAATGGCCATTTTATACACCTCCCATTGAGCTAAATGCTGTAATTGTTTTTAATGCAGTAAGTGCACATGTTGGTGGCAACTGATCAGAAGGCGACAGCCAAGATAGTCGGAACAGATTTACAGAGAAATTGATGATGAAGAGACTGAATGGCAATGTAAAACAGGACTTACAAAGTAGCTCTTTGAGAAATCAGAGGAGCAAACAATTCCAACTGTATCAGATATTTGACAATTTTTGCAAATAGCAGCCAACATTGGATGCAGAGTGCCCAGCAAAGAAGCAAGAGAGACCATATCAATAATGGATTTGGAAGAATCAGTCAGTATAATAGATTTTGTGAGGTGATAAATCTTCATAATCCTGATTTGTTGGGGCACCTAATAACCCATGAGGGAGAGAGAGAACTTCAGATGACAAACTATCGATGAACATGAAGACATTGATCAGCAGTTTGCCTGAACAGAATATTCAAAAGCTAGTATTGCTGGCTCTGATATGCAAAACCTTTACGTCAGAATTGTTGAGAGATGTTTGGTATTGAAGAGTATGTAGCAACTTCAAGGTGACATTTCAAATACAAGGCTGAAGGTAATGCACTTGCTGTTGAAATGACCTGTAATGTGATACAATGAATTGTCAGTGAAAAGATCTATTAAATTTTTACTGCACAAATTAAATGTACAGATGATCTCCTGGGAAATGGAAAAGATCTTGTTGGATGGTAATGAAGTGGATTTTCCAAAGCAGATTCGAAGATGGCTGTCCAGACTCATAGTGCAAGCATACTTGGACAAATATCCAAATCCAATTGCTAAAATCAGTTACTCCACTATTGAAAATAGTAAAGGCTCTAACATTCAGAGTCATGAAAGTGAGAAAAGCTGTTGACTGTGTTTCAGGGATCATATTGTATGATACTTTTGACATTATAAATCACACTGTATCCACTTCAACTACTTGTGCTGTTGAACTGAAAGTTAGTTCATGCATTGGAAGCGTTTATGAAATCAGTGTTTGAAACCATGTGTCAAAGCGTAGTTCAACATCAGTAGATTAAGCATTGTATATCAATAGCAGTTTAGTATCAACTGATTGAAATCTGCTAGTTTATCAAGGACAGGGTTGACTTGGAGCATGAGCAATTTTTAGATTTCATTGATAGGATTAAAAAAGTCTACATGGGACATAGGATCTATAACCAGCGGTTTCGTATTGATAGAATTCTAGTATCTCCTACCTGGAAACAAGCATGTTTTGTGATGGATTTGAAGATGAAGGTTGATGCGATGTACTTTCATGAAGAAACTAGATCACTATGGCAAAAAAGGAAATTCTTGACATGGAATGATGGTCTATATGAGATACAATCCAAACCAGTGAGCAAAATTTGGATGACCATCATATCATGTATGATGACCAAATTGTGTCAGGTGACACGAAACAAGATTGGCTGGCAGTGTTGACCTACTTTGAAGCAGCTGTGATTTCACTGAAGTAGAAATGATTTATGTCCAATCAGACAGTGCAAAGCACTATCAAAAGCTGGAGCCAGCGTATTTTATAAATGTGGTTGCTAAACATGGGTTGAAACTAGTTTCTTACATCTGCACAGATACTCAGGATGGCAGAGGTCCTCTTGATGGTCGTTTTGCTATCGCAATGTATCAAGGTATTGCAACACGGGTAACAATGTCATCACTGATGAAATTTGATTGAAACTCTACATTTGAATAGAAATATAAACTCAGTTGCAGAAACAGTTTGCTTTAATCAAAATAAACTGGAGCAACTTCAAGCTGGACATGGGCATGTTTTGCAGCTTTCCAAGTGTGTGACTCTATGTAACAAGGTCTGTGTTGAGCATGACAGTAAATGAGTACATATTTATGAGTATTCAGGAATCGGTTTGGGCAAAGTAATTAGCATTGACACCGAAGACGTGAATGATGGTAGAGCTAATGATGAGGTGCCTGTTTCTGATGATGAAGACGACGACAATGTGGATAAAATGAGGGATGTATTATTGATGTGGATGATACGCAGAGTGCTAGTGCTGTATCTGGCACAGTGTTTGTTAGATCAATAACAAATTGCAATATATTTGGTGGCCAGATAGCACATCGATGACTATGGATTAAGATGAGACAAACCAATCTTGATGCAATGGAAGCATTTGCTAACATGGAGGAAGATTCATTACAGTGCTCAATTTGTTAGAGGCAGTTCAGCTCTGTTGTGCAGGTAAAATCAGCTCACCTGCAAAGGAGTTGCTGGACAACAGGATTTAATACACTATACATCAACATCAAGTTGAATACATTAATGTGAATCCTGATAGAGATATTGAATTGTGTGTTCCAAAGACTTTGAACCAGGTTGGCTTGTCGACCATCTTGGAGTAAAGGATACAGTAAGAAATATACTGAAGATTTGAAAGCTGATGTTATGTTCTTGGATGGGGTTCAAGACAAGTCACTGAAAATGGTTCCTGGTAGAATGCAAGAGAAACTATTGCAAATATATCCTTGATGCCTAGATACGCGACACTCAAATGCATTTCAATAAACAAAAAAAAAAAAAGACAGGAAGCCAAAGAGACTTACACCTCACCATGCTGCGTATATTTGAGGAGTCCAATGGAGCCATAATGGAGAATGCAGCCTAGAGCGAATTTCAAAATGCTCATCCATCTTTTGAGAAAGCAAACTATCCTTAAAAAAGCCAAGTTACATCCAAAATAAACCCATTAAAGGCCAAATTCAAGAAACGGATGAACTACTGGTCAGGAGGCGGTGTTAAAAGGCATTCATTTGCCATAAGTTACTTGATGGAAAATGATTAAAGTAAATCTCCATAACTAGGACATTTCTGGAGAAAATAAAAGTATCTGCATGATCATAAGTTTCGTTTAAACCACTAAACAACTTTTTATGCAACTTCTGCTTAAGTCAAATTCCGATAGTTTCACATTGCACCTTAGACTACCTAGCATGACTATTAAAAAAAAAAAAAAAAGGCAGATAAAACCAAAGCTAAATGAATATCTTTTCTGATTAACAGTAATGTATAATTACTGAATGGATATCTTTCCAGGAAGTAGCCACATTAGAAATTCTTTTGTCCAGTGGATTGAAAAGTTTATTTTCTGCAGACTGGAACAAAGCTGAGGCCTGGCTGAAAATCACCAGTTTGATACTACGCTGAGGTGCCTCAATAAAATGTTGAAAAATAAGTGATCATAAATGAATTTTTTAAAATATTTGAATTTTGTTCAGCCTCAGGAGACTATTTCACTTTTTATTATAAGACCTAAGTTTCTTTTAAATCATTTCATGCTGTGTACTCTCACAAATCTGCTGCTGCTTCAATATTTTGTAAAATATTTTTAAAAACTGAACAACATCCAATGGTTCTTTTCAAACCCTATCTCCTCCTAGCTTAACTGCAGACATATTTTAATCTATACACTAGAAGGGCAATGAACCAAAGTTCAGATATCTTTTCTCTGTTGATTTGATTTGTTGGTTACTAGACCTATGCATAAGCAGAATGTTGGTTTTAAGAGACATTTTGCATGTCATAGTAGTTTGTTCCCATTTACAATGGTAGGGGGGGGGGGAGAAATTTGTTCCAGCAGGTAGTCTGTGCACTTTGGGTACTATCTTAAAGAGCTGCAGAATGCAAAATGTATTCTTAAATGTTATGTTAATATCAAGAAATCTTTAAAAAAAAAAGCCACCTTTTAGAATGAGTTTCCATTCTGGCAGTCTTGCTGCTGTATTTATTTGTATATGACATGCAAAAAAAAAAAAAATTGCTATCTCATTGCGCAGGGATTTCTTTGTAAATAAAGATAAAAATATAAGAAATCAAAGCACTGATATTTTACAAAAGAATGAGATTAAATTATATTAGTTTATTATCTGGTATTATTCAGCATTTTGTAAAATGCATAGAAAAAGTAAAAATTGGCTATTGAAAGAAGTACTCATGTAATACTCAAGGCATTAGATGCATCAAAAGTATTTTACTATATAGATGTCATGGAAGCTCCATTATCTAATGTCAATATAAAATGTAACCTCTGCCTGATTTTCTCTTTCCCACAAAAAGTAATTTGTGTAGTACAGTCATACATCGTTGATTTGTTTCAAGACTCGCGACTTAAGTCAAATAAACTTTAAAAAACGACCTAAAACCCCTATAAATAACCCCACAATGTTGCTAATAACACTGGTGCATAGGAATACAATAAGTTGTTCGATAGTTCAACATATTTACATTCTTTTAAATAAATCTATACACTTTAATTGATACTAATGTAAAGAAAAAACAAAAAAATTTATTTACCTGATGGGTGACATTGATGTGCTTGATAAGCCAGAGGTGGAGGTTAGAGGAAAAGGATGAGACTACATTGACAGCTGAGGCTCTCCAGCAGATGATTCAAGTTCTTCCTGTTGATTTTCAATGCACTGCAAGAACTAGTCAAGAGTGCCCTGAATAGTCTTGTTGTTCTTTTCATGTATGATGATCCTACTATAAGGAACATTTGTGTCGTGAACTGCCCCAGTTATTTTTTGCTTAGTGTTGAGCATTGGGATCTATCTCGAAAATTGCAAGCGCTTTCTCGATGTGTGCAAAGCCATGCTGATGGTGAAGTGTTGCAGTTTTTGTAGATTTCGTATCCCTTCCAAAAGCCATGGAGTGTGACATCATCATCCAGTTTCATTGCAGCTACAACCTGCCTAAGGTAGTAGCGTTTGAAGATGGCAATGATCCCCTGGTCCATTGGCTGCAAGAGAGAGGTGTTTGGAGGGGGGATAAACGACGGTGATGTTCGGATGAAAATAGAGTAGGTTTTGCAGGGGGCCAGGAGTGTTGTCTAAAATAAGGATCTTGAATGGGATGACCTTCTCCTTACAATACTTCTCCACTGCTGGTACAAAGTGGTTGAAGAACCAATCCTCAAAAATGGCAAGTCACCCAGCCTTTGGGTTTGCCATCCATACAACTGGGAGAGAGGCCTTAGGGATATTCTTCAGCACTCGAGGATTCTGGGCATGATACACCAGCAGCGTCTTTAACTTAGTCGTCTGAGCAACTGCCTCCCAAAAGGGTCAAACGGTCTTTTGCAACCTTGAAGCTTGGCATAACCTTCTCTTTGGCTATGAATGTGAATGAACGATCTGGCATTCTCTTCCAGAAGAGACTGGTCTCATTCACGTTCAATATCTGTTCTGGAAGAAATAACCTTCACCAAAGTTGCTGGGAATTCCGATGTAGCTAATTCATCGGCCGATGCATTTTGCCTTGGATCTTGATGTTGTGTAGACTGTCGCTGCTTAAACTGCATAAACCATCCTGAACTTCCCTTGAATTCTGCACCTTTCTTGTCGGGAAACTTCTTGGTCTTTAAGCAAAGACAATGCTTTCTCCTGAATCAACAGCTGGCTTATGGGAATATGCTGATGAGTCTGCCATTCAATCCAAAGGATGATGTTCCATTTCCTTGTAGATCTTGCCTCTTTTCTTGTTGATGATGGCATTCTTCATCGCTGGAGCATCTTTGACATGGGCTAAAATCCATGCCTTATCATGAACGATTGTTGATACTGTCGTCCTATTCAAGCTAAAAGCATGAGCTATGGCGGCAACCTTTTCACCATTTTCATGGCGTTTTATCATAGCCAGCTTATCTTCCAATGATGTAGCACTGGCATTAGGACTATCAGTAGGAACTTTCTTCAGAGCCATGGGGTACAAATGTTTGTGTTGAATTTGTGGCTTTGAGATGCTGCAAAAAACACATGCACAAGCACAAATTTGAATCAGCTGACAAGAACTACAGCACCACCATGCAGTGAATGCTAAAACTATAGGTACTAGACATCATGTAAATTAATAAGTGTACTGTACACAATATTGAAAAAAATTTTAAGCCTTTAAATAATTTTATAAATTATTTTGCATATTCTAGCATTTATTTTTGTGATTTTGCACTTTTTTTTATTGGTTTTTAGGTGATTTTAAAAATGTGTGTGTGTTTTTAGTATGTTCGCTGACTGACGTAACAAAGTTGCATAAACTGATGTTAGTTGACTTTTAGTTTTCCCTAATATTATTAACAAAAAACCAACAAAGTCAAAAATGATGTAAGTCGAAACGATGTAAAACGGGTTATGACTATTCTCCACCACTGTTCATGCAAAGTGTGGACTAGTTCAGCAGTATTCTGAACAATGTCTCATCTTCATTGATTCAAAAAGATGCTATAGGTTCAAATCCAGGTGCTTAGAGACTCAGTGCCCTGAGTATATTCCATCACTACAACCATGTTGTAAAGGCTGGCAATGGTGTCTACGAATATTAGTTTAGTAGCATTGAGAGATTATCAAAATGAGAAACAATGGCAGGTGCAAGAATGTTTTCAGGCACAATATGAGAGATCAAATTTACGTTTGTTAGCTACTACTATCGGATCCACCATCACAATCAAGTCTCACCAATGTTTCCTTGACTAAAAGTGTGTTGATAGTTTCTTTTGCAGCATTCAATGCTCAAATGAGTTTAACTTTCATTGAATCAATGTACCCTCCTCCATACTGTCAAATTCCTGGAAGTTCTGCAGTGATGAACAAGATAATCAAAATGACTATCTCCTGGACACTTTCTGGTGATGTTTTGTTGGTTCTCCAGATGTTCCTTAGGTCACTTGCAATGGCAGAGGGATTATGGTACATTTCATGAAAAAACTGCTGTGTTCTCTAGGAGTCATTTTATTACAGGATACACTCTACTATGTGCTATCGACAAGTGCTGTATATGGTTAATAACAAAACCACTGATAATGGAATGGTGAAAACCAAGTTGTCTCAGAAATGCAGTATCCTGAATTTTTACAGCTTTGCACATACATAATCATGTTATTGTACTTTATTTTTTCAAAGTAAACCCACATGCATGTGCAATCGAAGCCCTTGTTAATTTGATAAATACGCCATAAACTGGTAAGTAAATCAAAACAGTGAATGATTTTATTAGCAAGAGAACAAAATATGGTTTTGATAGTGTTATTTTCCTAAAATGGGTTAGGAAATAAAACTACAGCATACATGATATATTATACTCCTAAATTTACTATTCAGTAAGTGGAAGACTTTGTGTATAAAACTTAAAAACCATGGTTGTAAGTGTTAAATGCATGTAAAATACAGTTGCAAGTAGTACAACTGCCATAATTATGGAACATATTGAAGTATGAAAAACTTGTATTTCAGCAGTTTCCTATCCCCACATGGCTATTTTACTATCAAACTCATAGCCAATGACATTCTACCTTAAATTTAGGTGCCCTGCTTTGGCCAATATTTCTCCAAGACACTTGCAATTAGTTCTATTTTTAGATATTTGTTAGTACAATATTATAAAACAAATATAGAGTAAATTGATGTAATAACCTGGACAGGAAAGATTCTTGATCATTTTGTAATAACAAAATTTAGGCAATTTTTCAGAAGCATACACATAGGTAAGTTTCAGGAATATAGCTTCATTAGTTTTTGCAATATTCCAATGTGAAAATGCATCAAAATATTTTAGATGATTGTGACTATTTAAACAAGGAGTGGGGGTCATTGTATATTGTTCAGTTAAATGCTATTGGCCAGAATAAAAGGAGAAAAATGGAGGTGGTGCTTGTTGAACTGATATCAAATGACCAGTAGGGTTTTTCCATTACTATTGATGAGTGTACCAGGCCCTACAAAGCAATATTTATTAGCAGTAATGGTGGCAAACATTCTACAATATACTTATTCCTGTAAACTTAAACAAAAAAGTGAGTGATTTTAACTGTTTCACTGATAAGTTTTCTACATATGTAATAAAAAAATTACTATTAACAAATGAAAACACAATAGTTTTAGTAAATTACAAACAAAATATGTCACACTCCATTATATATTTAACAAAGCAAAGATGTTCAACAATACAATGAACTTACAAATCAAATTAGCATAATGGAAGAATTCAAAAAATGACATGCACCATTTTAATTTCATTACTACTATTTATTTTTAACTGTTTTCCAAACCTAACAGAAAATCTGCTCTCCAGAGTACCCAGCGAAATAATATGTTGTGCTAAAAATACTTATTCTAGATTGATCTTCAGCTATGCTTTTAAAAAAAAATTTTCTTCATTTCTTAGCAAGCAATTTCACAGATTTTATTTTTTTTGCTTAATTTCAGGAGAAATATATCGTGGCTTCACAACTGCTTTAGCCATAATTGGAAGATGTGGATTTGCAGCACATTTTAGCATGATATTCTTATACACAGCAGAACTATACCCAACAACTATTCGGTAAGACATCTTGATTTCTATACATCAGTATTCAACAGAACATTACAACTTGTACTTACTTCAGAGTTGTTAGATTATTAAATGAATTTCTGATGGACTTCTGAAACTATCTCAATATATATCTATGATAAGCAATTTCTATCTGAGCTACAGTAAATCATTTCATAGGATTTCAGTTACTTCAAAATGAATACTACATAGAAATTTCTTATACAACAAATATCATCCTATACTCTCATTTCTTCCTGTGAAACATCCAGAATATTTCATTTATTTCCTCTGGAATCTAACGTTTAGCTTTACTATTTTTTTTTTTTAAATTATTTAAAGAGTTTAGTATTAACATTTTTTAAAACTTTAATTTAAAAAGTACGAGTTAGAACAACAAACAAATATATTTAAGAATTTAGCATTTTGTTCCACCTATATAATTAAGATAAATTTTTAAATATTTATAGAAGTAAAAATAATTCTAAATGATTAAAACTCATTTCATAAAAATTTTAATTCTGAGTATGAAATTTTATTTTGTAAGGATAAATTTTCTTTCTCTGAACAGGTGGAGCTTTCTGCCTTATACAAAGTTAGAAGTTCATTTCTACTTTTGATTACCTTAGCAATACTGCATAAGAAAGAAAAAATTTGAAATTCCATAATCATTTTTATCTTAAAGAAACTAATCATTCTACATAATCGCACAGATTAATAAACTTTTTGAAATCTGTTTAAGGAACATTGGTGTTGGTGCGTGTTCTTTCTGGGCTCGTTTAGGAAGTGTTCTTGCTCCACAAATAAACATTTTGGTAAGTATGCAGGATAAATGAAAACTTCAATAAATCTTAAAGATATAGTCCAGCTTTGGAGCCATTTACATTAACTGTTTATTGAAGGTGCACTGTGGCTATGATTGATTTAGCCCTGCACTTTCTAGTAGCTATTTGTCAATGCCAGTTTAACTTGATAAAAATCAGAATCTTTCAGAAATGTTCTGAATTTTTCTCTTGAAAAGATAGTGTTCTCCAAACATAGTTAAAATCACAATGAAAAGCTGACACTGTAAAGTTTATTTCTACTGCTTTCACATTACTGTTATGACCAGTAACTTAATGACAGAAGCCATGTATAAATCATGGCTTCCCATCTTCTATAAGCTAAGGTATCACCTGTTGAATACTAAAACAATTTCTCCAAAGGAAAAAAACAAAAAAAAAAACAATACAAAATGTCCAACTACACAATGCCATCTAATTTTTTCAGACGTACAATTGTGCTACCAAATATTCCATACAACTGCACCTTTTAGGAGATTTAATTGTAAACATAGCTTAGCTTGATGACACTATCTCACTGCTCAGTATTATTTAGAACATTTAGGTGAGTTTAATTAGATAAAATGGATTTTGTATATCAGAATTAAATCATTTTTATGCAAACCAACTTAGCTGATTCACTAGAAAAAAAAAAGACAAATGAGATGAAAAACAATCACAAAACTATTGGAATAAGTGAATTTTAAAATTTAGCTCACTAAATTTAATTCTGGCAAAAAAGCATAATTGTAAAAAGACAGACTAACACAAAGTACACAAGTATAATTAATGTGTAGGGTAGAATCTGTCTTACTAAACAGGACAAATCTAAAAAGTCTCCACCATTGGCATTAATCTTTTTTCTGTAGTTTGAAGACGTCTAATTACAACACTGTATGGGAACAAATCCCAAGATGCTTGTAAAAAAGCAAAACAAAACAAACATATCACCCCCCCCCTTCCATTCTGATAACTTGCTTAGCAAATTTGTTTTAAAACTGAAGTTATTTTTGTCTTTTTTTTTTAAGGGTTACTATCTACATCCATCTGTACCATTCATTGTATATGGTGCAGCAGCATTCTCAAGTGCTTGCTTGGTGCTGCTATTGCCAGAGACACTGAACCAAAAACTACCCGACACCATTGTAGAAGTGGAAGTTTTAAAAAATACTGAATTGTTCATTCAACATGAACAAATTCCTTTAAATGAAAATACAGGTCAAAATGCTGAATATGTATGACACCAGTGAAAAGTTAGCATTTGCTCATGCACTTGATTATAGTCAGGATGTAACACTGGGCAAGAAATGTGGACTTAACCCCTACGAAACCCTTTTCTTAAACTAAAAATCCTTAGTCCTATCGAAACCAGAGTGCCTGGAGGAAAACTATGCCAATACACTAATGCAGAAGTGGGAAGAGACTATGATATGAAAGGTTTACCAAGTCCTCAGCTAAAGCAGGCTTATATATGAATTCAGTCACCCCCACTGCCCAGCATGTCATCATTATATAATATAGCCATAAAAACTATTTCACATCAAAACCAATTTAACTCTTAATATTGATCTGAGAAGACTCAGTAGGGTAGTGTTGATTACTGGACTGCTACATTTGAGGGTCTGAGTTTGAATACTAGTTGATTGGCATACCTCCCTGAAAGAGTTGCTTTTTGCTCTTCCCCAGCTTGCTACATGGATTTCCAACCACACTGAGAAGTGGTTTTGAAACCCACTCATTAGGGAAGCGCACAATCCCTCATCTCATACCCCAGCCAGCTACAAGAACATCGTTCAGTATTAAATATTAGTGGTGGTTGTTTAACAATTTATCTCCTTTGACTAAAGTTTGATTGTCTTTCCATAAGATCTAAGCCTCCCATAGCTTTTTAAAAAAAATGTATTTATCTTATAATTTTGCTGATTTATCATACTGGATGCAAGGTTCTGTGCTATATTATAGATATTCCCTATTTGCATGATAGCTCTCCTAATTTGGTTGGGGAGGGGAAGAGAGAAAAGGATAAAGATAAAATATAATGCATCTGCACATGAAGCTTAGACACTAATTTAGAGTTAGTTCTTTTCAAATGATAGATTTATCACAATTACTAAAGTATATCTATTTCTCATTCTAAGTTTTTTAGAAATAAAAATGGCATGCTCGAAACATTGGACATTATATATGAAATAAAACAAAGTGCAATACTTACACCCTTTTAGTTATTGTTCTAGAAAATATTAAACATTTAGCCATGTTGAAAAGATTAGCATTTTGATAGATTGCCTCTATTTCAGCTTTAAGTAACAAAGGAAGGTTGGCTCAGGAAATTATACTGAAACACACTATATGAAACATGTTGTTGTTGTTAATACTCAAATGGATTCAGTGTTAATTTGTAAAACTTAAACTCGAGAATTAAATTTTAAAAATCTGTAGTAATTTGAGTGAACATCAATAACTTGCTACAAAACCCAGTAGCACAGCAACAATATTCAAGATTTCTAATAAAGTCTCTAATCAAATTGTAATTTTTTTATTCATATTCATTACTTAATGGTTGCTAAGTAAATAAACTAAAAAGAATGATTAAGAAAACCTAATATACCTCCTACTCACCTATATACTGATTGTGGTGTGAAACTGAAAACTTTTCAAATCTTTGCACGCATTAAAGATACATTTTATACTTGTACTTTTCAATTTGTTCATTTTTGTTTTAAAGCAATAAAATCCATTATCTTGTTTGAAAGGATTTTCTTTTTTGATAATTTTTCACAATGTGAATATGACCCATATGTAAGTAGAAATGAGTTTAAAAAATTTAAATAGTTGGGCAACAAAGTTTTTCAAATGATTAAAAACCAATTGCCCTGCCTGTTCTTTAAAAAACTGTAGCAGTGATATATGAAGCTAAGCTATTTATCACAGATTGTTATATTCCTGGCTGTAAAACACTGCCTACTCATGAAGGCCAATTGTAAAATAATTAAATTATTTGCATATTTTACTTGTAACCCATGTCTTTCCAACTTTACAATTCACCAATCACTACTTTGTAAATTTATTCAGTCAATTTCTTTTTGTCTTGCACAGTAAAGTATTATGAACCTTTTCTTTTGATTTTTCACTCACATTAACTTATTTACTCATTACCATGTTTCATTTTTTTTAAGGAAGTAAAAACTTTCTAGTGTAAGTTTTACTCATATATACATTTTAACTCTTTACTAATAGACATCTTTCATCATAATTTAAAAGATCTGCTGCAGTAAACCACAGCAGAAATCAGTATCTATTAAGAGTAAAATTAATAAACCCGTAAAGCATCATTAATGGTTCCCACCCTTGGAGTGCGATGGTTGATCAGAAAATCTTTTTGCTTTTTTTTTTTTTTTAAATGCAGAAAAGTGGTTGGTGGGGTCAGTCTAGCATTTTATTTTCCTCTCCTTACTCCAGCATACAAGTACCAAATTATGAATATTTTTCCGAGCCTGTTTTACAGATTTCTTTTAAAATAACCAATTATATATATTTGAATAATTTTAATATAAACCTGAGAGTTGGGAGGTCCTGTTGGTGGCCAATTTAGGGTTGCAGCAGAAAAAAAAAGGTTGGAAGCCAGTCTCCCCACAAACAAACTCCTGAGTACTCTTGTCTTTATAGGCACCTAGTAAAACCATTGGAAAAGTTATTCATAATGTGTAGTGTGCGCGCGCACGCGCGCGCGTGTGTGTGTGGAGGTTTTCACAAGATAACATGTACCCATGTACAAAAACTATTATCAAGAAAGCATGATGATACTCACTATGGTGCATACTCTGATCTCCTGCAGTCAAAGACTGACTCAGCTTCCAGTTGGCCTCAAGTACTTGTCTGGCAATCATCAGGGTACCCAGCTGGACTAGTGACATTTCATGGAAGACAGATTTTCATAAAATGTGCGCACTCTCACAAAGCATTCTGAACAGAGTGATGATTGGGAAATTCCCCCCCCCCCCTCCCAAATCCAACCACACTCAAAACTGAGTTCAGTATTCTTGAAAAAAAAAAAAAAAATCCTTTATGGATTTTTCAAATCTAGTACTGATAAAACACTACTAAAAGTTGCTAAGGATCAAAACTATCATAATGTTAATACCTTAAGAAAAGCAAAGTTTGAATGCGAATTAATAGTTACTCCAAATATTCTTAGCTATAAAAACAAACTACAAACCCTGCCATTTTACTCCAAAGTGGCAAATTCCTGTCTTCAAAATTCATTATCTTGTGCAAGCCTCTAAAACGAATGTTTACCCCTGATAAAACTTTGAATGTTGATCTGGGCCTGGCTATCCATTCCTTTATAAAGTTTACAAGTTCCTGCAAGACATCTCACAATGTCAACCAAAGCAGGTTCCAAACCTGATTCAAGTGCGGAAAATGACTCCAGGTGCTGATCAACCACCCCCAGCATTATCATCTACAAAAATGAAGCGATCCCAACAGCATCAGTGTATGGCTTCACATAAACATCTCATCTGTGTTGTTCTGGAACACATGAAGGTCAGTCTTTACAGCCCAGCTAATCCACCTACACATCAGTCATGTTCAGCAACATGAACATCTTGACACCTCTCCTCCCCTGGCCTTTTCCATATTGGCTTGTCATCTGTAAAGTCTAGACTGAAAGACTGGATCACTTATTCTTAGTACACAGCAGCTCAGTAGTGGTATGCAGATATAAGGTTTTTCTTCACTGCATATCATTAGCTTGAAGCCAATTACTTTGGTTATTGAGATATTGATACCCATTGTATTTTGAAGGCCAGATTTCAACTGAGTCACTACCTGGGAACTATCTCGTCTTGCTTGTAAGACCAAAAAAGCAATCCTGGCAATGCTTTAACTTGGATCAGACATCAAGCACTACTAAAAGTTTGATTTATGCCAAGGTCATCAACCACAGAGTTGCTACTGTCTTCAATACACCAATGCCTCTAGCATGTTCTATGGCCATTATGCCATCATTCTCTATCAACCAGCATTAAAAATATTGTCAATTTTATATTCACATAAAAAAACATCTTGATACACTGGTGGATTTAAAACACTTGGGTGTAGGGTCCAAAAGTATGCTGAATATTTTAAAAAGAGTAATTTTTTTCAGCAAAAAAAAAAATTTTTTTTACATAACTGCAAAAAAAGTGATAAATTAGTTTTAAAAATACAGAAGTCTCACATCCATGACTTATGTTGTTACATTAAAATTGTATTATTATTATTCAGATTTTTGCTAAGTAATAAAACAGAAAATAATAGTTTAAAAACAAAACAAAACAAAACAAGAAAAAACAAATACAAACTTTAATCTATAATGTATGACTTTAACCTGCTTTCTTATTTTAAGATGAAATGAACTCCAGGGCTACTTTTGTCAGTCTCCTGCAAATGCGCTTTTTCATAGCAATGATTCAAGAAAGCTCCCGATAAAAATCCATTAGAGGTATTTCAGAATTATTTTCTTCTCTGGAAAACATTCCCTCGACCTCCTCGGCCCCTGCCTCGTGCCGCTGCAACAATAAAACAAAACATTAATTTTCCATGGTAGTAAATTTATTACTATTACCAAATAAGAAAGCAATCTACTGTTGACAGACACCACCCTTCCAGATTTTCTGCTTGAGAAACCTACTTTTTCACATCTTCAGTATACTCTATTTACATGGACTTTTTTAAAAGCACAAATTCCTTTTCCAAATTAGTGTTTTTACACACTTCTGATATCCAAGAGTTTTCATACCCATTTCAAATTACGGCAAAAAGGGCACTGCATTTCAGGCATGATTTATATCAAACATTAAAAATGTAATATGGATTTTTTTCCTTCAAAATTTCAAGCAAGAATGTCATATTATAACCATCGAGTCTTTAGCTTTAACTCAATTTATTTTAATGTTAATCACATCTTACTACACTGTACAATTTTTTTAGCCAACACCTCTTGAATGCATCTACAAGAATTTGCCAATGGCCTTTCCTTTTCCACATCTAAAATGGCTACAATTCTTTTTTTGAACTGCCAGTGGTTTTTAACAACATTACTGTCCAAGTTCCTGGTGCCAAACCAGTGCTGAGCTAAAAGTTGAACCTTGATTTGGAAAAATCTGTATGACTACTACACTGTTTGCAGCAAGCACTGCATTCTATTGTGCCACTAGTCTCATATTAGAAAAATTAAAACAAACATCTATACTGGAAAATTTTATTGGTTGTCAGACTTTCTGAATCATTTCAGTTCTCTTTAGATTCTTTTCCAGGACTGGAAGTTTTTGCAGTTTCTCAAAATTTGGATCAAATAAAGACTGAACAACAGTAATGTTATATTGATGCTGCAACTCAATATACTTCCAGATGTAAATAACTTTCCTGAATGTTGACCTTGAGTAACAGAGCTAAATCAACAGCATGACTATTTAGATTAGTGATAAAGCTAACCAATTAGAAATTAACTATTATATCATAGAACAACAAAATGCTTATAGAACACATGGTTCTCAAGTCCAACAAACAGATCATATGCACTGTATTGAATGTTCATACTTCCAAGCATTGCTAATGTGCTTTACTTCCTTGCAACATGGTACCACACCACATACGTTTAACATGAATCTGATTGTTGAATTTGTTTTTCCAGCCAGAGAAACTTTTCTAACCAGTCATTGTGGAATACTTGCACTTTGGAGTTTTCTTACTGCTGCTCGAACGGAAGTTCACATTTTTTAAATGGCTTTCTTTATCTACTTGTGGAGGAGATGCTGCATTTGTCAAATTTTCATCAGCCAATTGCTTATAACCTCCAGAAAAAATATCAGGTTTACACTGAGACACGTGTATATTAATTAAGGGTTCAGAAAAAGATTGTACATCTTTATACCAATTCTCACCTAGTTTTAAAGATAGAAAGAACAAATGTCACATTTTCCAATCTAATTTGCATGTTTCCATATGTAGTTGCTAACTTGTAATACATCAACCAGGTATAATATTGAAACAAAATGGAATCTTACTCACTAATGATCAGATGCATTTAAAAAATTGTTTTAACAGTTAAATTATCTTGATCATTACTTCCTGATGCTCAACAGATGAACAAATAATGTTATCAGTAAAACCTTGATTTTTTTTAAGTGATCAGTGACTTGTCAGGATCTGATTTCTTTACATTTGTTATTATTACAGTTAATATTTACTTAGGGCTTGACAGGATTAAAATTAAAGCACAACAAATGTTATTAAATCCTTTTACATACTAAAACTAAAAAAAATTAACGAGTCTGCAGGACCCATGGCAACAAGCACTAATACATTCAAATCTGATTTACTGTCATGGGACCTGAAATCTCAAGTCCTTGAGATCCCTGGGAGACAGTCAAATAAGTGAAAAATAAGTGACTAAGTGAGAAGAAAAGCTGTTCACTGTATTTAGCCCTTTTAGTGAAAAATCAACACCTGTTAAATCTTTGTAATGGGGAGCATGCAATTTTCAATTAGTGTGATATACCTGCCATTTCTGTGAAGTAAAACGTTGCATCAATATAGAAGCTAGTAAACTAATTGGTGAATATGAATTAAAGAAATTATCATCTTTCAAAGTTAGTCTGTTCATCAGATGCAACATATCAGTGTTTGTTCTGATAGCAGTTTCAACAAGAATTAAAATAATTTTAATTATGATAGAAATTTATATTTTTACTTTCACAAATTTAACAAAAACACCAACAAGGTCCTAAGTAATTCAATTATTTTATTAAAAAATTGAATTTAGAACAAAATGGCCTAGAAATGAGATTATTCAAATCTGCTTATTTTGAATGAAGTATTTTTATTTATTTAATACAACTGACTTCCTTAAAACTTGAGGACAATAACAACCTGTCGATGGTAGTGCTAGTATTCGTATTTAATTAAATGAAGAATAATTTAAGTAAAAAAATAATAATAATAAAAGCAGTGATAAAATTATTTAATTTTTTTTTTTTTTTTTTAAATATCCGTGCGCTCATGGGGCTTTGTCAGGGGGTGCCCCCGGTTTGGTGGGTGGTTAGTCGGAAGACAGAGGAAACAAACTGCAGTGGAAGAGGAGGAGAAAGAAGCGGAATTTACCTTGAGCCCTTAAAATAGCCGACTTCCCTCTCCCGGCACCGCCACTCGGTCCGCCTTTCCCTTGCACCTTCTTAAACATCGGCGCATTTTTCAGCATATCCGGCAAAATCAGAAACCGGATCTTGCTGCCCCTAATGAAGACGTTCTCGAGCTGAGCCACCCTCCCGTCGCGGTACGTGACGGCGATGTTCGCCATCTGGCAGTTCATGTTATCCTCGGCCTCCACCAGCTTGCCTCGGTACACCTCCCCCGTCGTCGTCTCGCAGGTGACCGTGTGCCCTTCCGCCTCGTGCAGCACTTTGATGGGCACGCCGATAGACATTTCTCTCAACTTCCAGCAAATACTCTCCCTCAGATACCACGGCTGGGCCCGCTGCTCTCTCTCGCGGATAATGTCGAACTGCTCACGAACGTTCTCCGAGCGGCATCAAATATGGCGCCGAACGCTTTCGGCACGCGGGCGAAAGATCTACTCAAGGGCAGGTAACCGCGATAACTCTGAACAAAGAAAAGCAGACTCTTTACCGTTAAGTATCACGGAAACATTTCGTTTTCTGTATTTATTTGCGTAGGATCGATTAAACGCAAAGTCAAGAGCTAACTTAGCATTAGGTATAGCAACGCTGGTAAACCATGAAGTTAGAAAAGTTAGTTAGCCAGCTGGTCTTCTGGAGATTATCGCCCCTTAAAAAAATGGAGTCTGTTCAGAAAATCAAACCTTCGAACGGTCTTGTCTGAACAGAGTGGTTTATATTATCGGGGAAAACTAATATAATAAATAACCACTGTTTGACCGGAGGGAGACAAAACTGAAAGTAAAGATGATGATAATACATTTTAAAGTATCTGATGAAACGCAAAACCTTTCCAAGCATAGCCGTTATCGGAGAGTTACCCGCCCCTTGTCTCACGTTTAATTTATCAAATAATCAGCCCAGTAATTAATAAGCTGCGATAAATGTTACAATTTTAAAATAAATAAATAAATTTTGAAGAAGCGAAAGAATTTTTTTTTTATTTCATATTGCAGGCTTCGCTGATAACAATTGTTTGTTCAACAATCAGCGACAGAATACGATTTAGCATAACAAAAATAGTTTAATTTTTCATGTTTACCTAATAGAAAATATTTTTCCTGTACAGTTGTATATAGTTCTCGAGACATTACGGCATCTTTATAAAACAGTATTGCATCTGTTATGGTGAAGTATTGACAGAATTTCGTTCACTAAATCTGTAAAATTCTCTGGAATCCTCACATCAAACTCCAAGATGAGGTCGCCTCGCTTCGAGGGTTGATGGAGATAGGGAAGGCCTTTCCCCCGGATCCTGCCGATGGTAGACGGCTTGATCATCTTGTCCCTCTCCAGCACAAAGCTTTCACCGGTGATGGTTGGCACTTCGATAGGATTCCGTCCGTACAAAGACTCGATTAAAGTCAGCTTGACCTTATATCGCAAGTCGTTGCCCGACCGAGTGAACAGGGGGTGCTCCTTAATTTTGACGATAACGATAATGTCAGACGGCGCCGCGAACCCAATCTGGTTACCTGCCCCTGGGAATACTATCTTTGTTTGCATTTGGCAGCCCCGCTTAATTTCCACGTCCAGCACCTTTTTCTTCTCACTGATGCACCCGGACACGTCCATCACCGTATTGGTGATTCTCAGCCTTTTGACACACCCGTAATACACCTCTTCGAGGGAGACGGGCAGAAAATGGACGGGGTCGGCTGGTCGGCGCGCGAAGTTCCCTCGAAGACCGGCGAACATCCTCGTTGAGGGTTGAATACATTTTAAAAATGCCTCATACACGGCGTCCAGCATTTTGTTCATGTTGTCCAGCCGACAGTGGGCCCGAAACAGAAGAATCTCGGCTCTGACCCTGCGACAGTGTCTCTTGGACACATGGCGGCGTTCCTTCCTGGCGCTCAGTACCTCGTAAGCTTTAGCAATTTCTTTGAATTTCTCTTCGGCCTCCACCGACTTGTTCTTGTCCGGGTGGTACTCGCGAGCCAGTTTTCGGTAGGCCCTTTTCACGTCCTCGTGAG
This sequence comes from Nautilus pompilius, assembly GCA_018389105.1. Lineage (NCBI taxonomy): Eukaryota > Metazoa > Mollusca > Cephalopoda > Nautilida > Nautilidae > Nautilus > Nautilus pompilius. The sequence goes on along the minus strand of JACATO010000598.1, from coordinate 569,843 downwards.
TGGCCCGCCCACTTATCCTCAGGATTTTGTGGTAATCCTCTCCCATCTTGTTGGCCAAACGTCCTACAAGATTGCGAAATGGATCCGATAACGGAAAGCCGGCCGGCACGCCCTCGCAGACGCCGAGCTCTTCTACATTCCTCGTTTTTTAAAAAAATTCTACCGTAATAGGGGTTTATCGGGCTCCAGGTCCACACTGTCTTCAGAACACGACGGTCGACTCCCCAAGTGCTATCGTTTATTGTCGGAATGTCAAATTATATTCCGTGCCATTTTGGAATCTCCATGTTAACCCCCTCCAAACTCCATGCGCATCATCCTATACATTGAAAAGCGCTCACGAATAGTACAGATGCTGCCAGGACTTTTAAACCCAGAAACTATTAAATGATATTTTAGTTCATCATTGAAAAACAAGATGTTTATTTCAAAAGTTTCTAGAAAAAATTTTAAAAATTGCTAGCAAAACCAATTTTGGCATAGATTGTCAAAGTATGATAGCTTTCATTCTCTAGATAATTATATTTTTGTATATGAAACAAGTCACTTCTTTGGCACTTGAGTATTATAATTATTCAAATGTTTTTTAAAAAAATGTTTATTTTCTGTGAGTCTAAATTTCTAAGTAGTTGGCTTTTTTGTTCATTATATATATATATATACGTGTATGTGTGTGAAATGGTTGCTCCCTGGGTGAGTGAGTTTATTTATAATATAAGAGCTGCTATATAGAACAAAACAATAAAGTGATATTTTGGATTATTTACAACAGCTACATTCATCAATGATGCTGATGTCATATGATCCTGCAACTTTTTGTTAACCCAAGGCTTGAATCATGTGATAATTCTGTTGGTTTAAGTGCAAGCGTCTTTGTCCATGGTGTAATGATTCTAAATTTGCATGACAGTCATCAAATTACCTGTCGCAAATGTTTACATAATGAAGTTACTGAATTTTAAAAGTATGGCACCTCAGCTTATGACTTAATAGTAATAATGACCATTAAATTCCATATCCAGCTTCATGTAACTACTATTTCTGCATGTTCTGTTCAGAACAAATGTATCTTTAACCAGACTGCAAAATCAATTTGTTAATCTATATGCTAGACATCTAATACTTCACATGTTCCTAACACCAGTATACCATAAGGCGTTCTCTTCTCTGATGAAAGTAAATTTAACTTTTGCTTTCCTGATGCTTTATGTTTTTGGTGGAAACCAAACTAATGTCAATGCTGTAGGTGTAAATCATCTCCGATAGGAAAATATCCAATCTCTCAAAACAGGCTCATTCTCCCAACTTAATCCCTATAGAACTTCTGGGTAGCAAGTAGTGGGTGGGCTAGCAACACCCAAATGCAGATGAGTTGTGAATATGTAAAGTTTCACATTCTATGCTAGTGCATAATACTATATAAAGTTTAAGGTCTTGACATATGACTATTATTTTCTTACTAATTTTTAATTTGTAATGAGCATTCTTGGTGGGAAGCACATGAATAGGGGAATGACTCAGTTGCCAAGTGCTAGCTACAGCTCTGCTCTCTAGGCACACTGGACACTGATTGTGTTCCTGGAACCATTCTGTAACTTTATCAAACCTTAACAGAATGGTACTTACCATTACAAAGACTCCATCAGAGGTTTGGTTAATAGCACAAGGTGCAGATGCAATGCTTTATTACAAACCAAAGACAGGCAGACATGTTACTAAAGGTTATGCAACTTTAAGGGGACAGGGAGTGATTATTTTTTGTTATTATGACATCACTAAATGCATAAATGGCCTGATGTTGTGCAAAATTAATTTATGTCAAACTATGGTCAATTTGAATTGTGCGCAACTTTTTTATTGCCAATAAATTCATATATCACAATACCCATATAGTTTTACTCAGTGTATATACGAAACAGATAAATACTTTTTAAAATCAGTATTTTGCATTTATTTCAGTGAGCAAAAGGATTTAATAAAACAACTCTGGTGTGTCTGTTTATGAATTGATATTAACATTAAAAAAATTAATATAACAATCAAGGTATAGTAGTGGATTGGTTTACATCATTCTAAGCCTTAGAGACATTTATCCTCTGACAAGCTTCTGTTATTCATCTAAAGAGCTTGAATCTTCACAATGTACCCTTTTAGCTTCACTATGCATCCACAAGCTACTATGGTAGCACAGGACATTTTAACATTATAATCGATTACTCGGAATCATCAGCTAACTGACATGCATTTAAAAGAATCTGACCTTAAGGCAAACCATCAGCAAGCTTCTATCCCCATAGAACATACTGTGCTGTAATAAGGTAGAACAGGGATAGCTGCTAGCAGGCAAAACAAATGGAATACCAAAAAATAAAATTATACCTTCTTTTTAGAAATCCAGTTGTCACTGGTTTTATGAAAGCAAGCTGGGAATTTTACTCACTTTAAAACTAGCTGAATGAACCACAAGTCAGTGACAAAAAAGAAGTTTATCTTACATGCCTAAATTATTATCTTAATGGCTCATCCAAATGATTTCCCATGTGAAAACAGATTATTTTTTGTTAAACCTAGTTTCTCCATTTTTATCAGGCATTTTCCACTTTTTATTCTCCGAATTTTAAGCTTAAATTCAGTCACTTGTATTGAAACATTTTAAATGTAAATGCAATTAGCATATTTGAGGGATTTTCATCCATCAGTTTCTGATGCCGTTCAGTACAAAGATAATTACATCACTAATGAAGAAAAACTTTGGTACTAATGTTAGATAGATTAATAGGTAATAGCGTTTAGAACTACCTATACAAAGTCTTAAGAACTTAACTTTGCAATGCAGGACATGGATTAGTTCCTCTTGTGAAGTTCATGGATTGAAGTTAATCAAATGTGTGAGATAATCATCTTTGAAATTTCAGAAAAACAAAAACAAACTATAAGATTATTACACAAGAACTTATTCAGGGAGTCGAAGAAAAATTCTCGTTTTTATGAGAAATTTAATTAAATGAAGATACTGGAATTAACTAAGAATCATCAGACTAGCTTAAGTGAATTATATAATCACCTGTTTTGAAAACTTTAGTTTTTTCACAAGAGCCAATTTTCAGACTCTTTTCATTGAACTTGTGTAACATTATGATTATTTGATTGTTCCTCACTGGATCCTAGAGCATGTGTGCAACATTACCATTCAAGCGATTGTTTTCATTAAACCTTAGAGTGTGTAATTGTTGTTTATAATAAAACAAGAACAAAGTTTGTAAAATTATTCTATACTGAAACACTTTAGAAACTGCAACACCAAATCCTGGTAGAACACACGTGACTGATGTCACAACAGTATGTTAGATACACACAGCGTCACAATGGTGTAAACTTTCTCTGTACAGATAGTATGAGTGCTAGGATACTGCATCCAGCAGCATGCCAGCAAGGAGATAGATAAACATAAGGGTGGCAATTGTTTGTAGAAGCCATGTTTGCATTACAACTAAAAACAAACCACCTACAATATCTGTGATACGGAGACCCTGAATAAAGTCGTCATATATCAAGGAACATTTTGAACAGTGAGGTTATTTTCAAACACTCTTTACACACTAGTAGCCTGCCTCCAATAACAAAGATGTTATGGTGAAGTATAGTAATTTTTTTATGTTGCGATTCTAAGGTATCTCACTATAGAAAAATTTAGAGAAACAAGCAATTTTTATTGTGACTCTTTCAAACAATTGCATTTTCAAAGTCTAATCAGGCCCACTGTATGCTTCTACAGTAAATGGAATTTTACGCATAATTTCAGGCATAGATTCTCTGGTGTACTCGTGGACTTTCATGTAATGCTGCTGCAAGCACTGCTTTGTTGTGAAAGCTGCAGAGCAGTCTGTCTCAGCACATCCAAAGGGCTTCACTTTGGAATGAGTCAGTAAATGAACTTTGAGGTTTGCAGCTTCTCTGAACATCTTTCCACATCGATCGCATGTGTACTGATAAATATCTGTATGAACCAACTTGTGCCGGTTCAAGGACTGGCGGTTTTTAAACGTTTTCTCACAGAAGTTGCAGCCTAAGCTGAGATCTGTATGCACCCTGTACATGTGGTTCTTCAGTCTGTCGGAGTTGCAAAATTCCTTCTTGCATACTTTACAGGCAATTGTACCGGCAGAGGACTCTTCATGAACCAGTTTAAAGTGCTTACGGAGTTGTGATTTTCCAGGATAATTTCGATTGCAAAAATGGCAAGTAAATGCTCCATATCCTCCGTGTTCTTTCTTATCATGCGCACACAAATCTTTGAAACTGTCAAACTGCGCATCACAGTATTTGCACACACAATGCACTTGGTGGAATCCCCTTCGATGGTACAGGCGCACATGTTTTAGGAAGTTTTCAGGATCACCCAAGCTCTGGTGACATGTGGGACATTTAAAAGTGAAATATGCATCAAGAAATGATTGTGACTCCAATGTTATCATGAAAGGAACGCAGTAAATCAGTTCGTTGCCCTGTTCAATATGTTTGGTAGAAATCAGATAAATGGAATTGTCTTTGTAAACAGCTGTCAGATTGCACTCATATTGTTCCACAGAAAGCCGCAAGAACCGACACCAGTTATCTTCAGCTTCACTGTATGTACAAATATAACCATCCTGATTTTTGGGATGCTCTATGATCCAAATCTGTTCTAATGGTATGCAGTCCAGACTATAGAATTCTAAATGCTTTCCAACAACAGGACCAAACTGTGTCCATGCTGGAATGTTTTCGGTGCTCACCACTATTTTTTGGCCAGTAGGACTATTGACCAAAGTCAGGCAAGTCGGTAATGATGCTATAGAACATGGCACTGATAGCAAAGGTTCTGGTTCACTATCACAGACTTGGTGTTTGGGGAAAATGTACAGACAGTCTTCTTCTTTATCATGGATACAGTTGCAGTATAAGCATTCATCTATGCTGTCACTATTATTTGATTGGTTCTTTTCCTCAGTTTTCAATTTTTTCAGCAGTTCTTTAGCTTCCAGGGAGCGTTTCATTTTACGTTTATTTAGCAGTGCAGCAGCTAGACTGTCTGCTGAGTTTTCAGGTACATACACAACTTTGTTCAGAACGTCTCCATTCAGAGATGGGCTCAAGCATACTGGCTGCATTTGTGTTTCGTCTTTCATCTTCACTGAATAAACCATGGGTGTGGTTGCCTTTTGCCTGACTGGAACCAGCTTAATGTCCCGGTCAATCTGCACAGGAACTAAGAGTACAGTTCCATCTTTCTTTGGTGAAGAACAAGAAGTTATTTGCTTCTGATTGCCAGTTGGTGAAGAATCTGGAACTGCAGTTTTACCAGAATTATTCAAAACAAGCCCAGGAGCTGGATTATCTGAAATGGAATTCTTTGCAGCTGCTTTTTTACTCTGTCTCAAAGATCTTCTTGAAGCGATTCTCTGCTCAGTTTTTTTCCCAGAAATTACTGACCAACAATCTTTATCATCTTCCATGATTTCTGGAAACTCAAAACATCTCTTTTTTTCACAAGACTGTAAACCAGTATTTACAGGAAAAAAAATTAGTCATTTGTAAAATAAAAAAAAAAACAAGAAATCACTTGAGTAAGATGAGAAGTCTGATCCAATGCTGATAATCATCAGTAATTTAGTTGCATATCCTTAATGCTGCAACACCCTTTTCCTGAAGAAACAAACAAAAAAAGGAATTAGAAAATAAATCAAGTTATCCTTAAAAATTTTAAAAATAAACTAAGATCTTCACATTCTATACAAGATGAATAAACATTTAACATCTCAAAAATATAAAATTTTCGAATATTGTTTTGGATACAAATTACTGATATTAACTTAGCGGAATATTTTTTTTAAAAAATCTAGTTATTTGTAATAGTAATAATGAAAAGATACCAAAGCCATTGTCATTTACATAAATCATTATGGTTACATTATTATGAAATACTTGTTCGAGAATCTAAAAATACCATTATTATAGTATTACTATTACATGTCTATTATAATTACTATTACCATAATCTAGTATTTAAAAAAAAAAAAAAATAGGTAAAGCTACATGAGATGAATGGTCATAAGTAGAAAAAGAAGGGTTTTAATGAGAAGCTAAAACCGAAAAGCAGCAGAATTAACATCTGTAGTGCACCGCCACAGGTCTGCCTGTGTTAATTAACACAGCCAAGACAAAGCAAGTTAATTAAAATTTAGTTATGACGTCAACGATAAAATAAAAAAAGTTCCAGAGGATCTTAAAACCCCAGTGATTAAACGGTACTATCAGACGGAGCTAAACATGAATTTAATGCTCTACGTGTACGAAATACATACCTAGGGGGGGAAAAAAACTGAAAAGTATTCACTCGAATACACAAAATAAAGGTTTCTACTTATATATCATTTCAAATTCTTTTAAAAATTGTACATGCCAAATAGTGGAATAGGAAACCGAGTGCCGAATTTAGACTCGGGGGTATGTATATAACTTTTCTGTTATTTATTTTAATAAGCTTATTAGGCATTAAAAGTAATTTTAAGCTTTTTCATTTTTTTTAAAATAATTTATGCTCTATACTATGCTTAAAAAAAAGGTAAATGATTACTGAAAACAATTTTACATGTTTTGCTATTCGGTCCATCATTTCGAATTTACTCTTCGCATTTTACTATGTACTAATTTTGTAAGCATTGTGGGATTGCTTGCAAAAAAAAAAAAAAAGTTACCAAGAAACTATTTATTTATGGTTAAAATGTTTCTGTTGGAATTTTAAAATTCTTTTGGAAATTCTAGCCTTTGATATTTTAAAAAAAACACAAACGTTATTCTAAGGCAGTAACCGTTACTAAGGCTGGTGTAGCGCATCCTTTTTGCCTTGGCATCAGCCGCTTGTAGTGGGGAAGTTAACCTTTTTGTTTTTTTTCCTCCAAGAGTTACCTCCTCCTGCCATTTGTCGCCTCCCTGCTGCTGAAAACTGGTCGCTTGATCTCTGTTTATCTTGATGTATATTTATTTTTTAATGTCTAACTGCAGTGAGATACTAAAGGAATGCAGCAAGGTCTGTCCTGTCTGATATGCTTACTTCGTGTTTCTCACCGGTCGTATCACAAGCAGGGTTTTTTTTTTTACTTTCACTTTTTCTTCTTCTATTTAGGGGTTGAGCTGGGCCGCCGTCGGGGTCCCCCCCAACCACCAGCACCACCCCTGCCCGTGTAGTTATTATCTGGATATGTCACTGTCGTTTGAAGGGGGGTCCTGGGAGTGAATCTGACAGGAGATCGAATGGCTTTGTGGTCGTGTCCCCAGCTGTACTGACGGGGGAGGGGGCTGGGGCCTACACTATGTCACTGTCGTTTGAGGGGGGGGGGTCCTGGGAGTGAATCTGACAGGAGATCGAATGGCTTTGTGGTCGTGTCCCCAGCTGTATTGACGGGGAGGGGGCTGGGGCCTACACTATGTCACTGTCGTTTGAGGGAGGGGTCCTGGGAGTGAATCTGACAGGAGATCGAATGGCTTTGTGGTCGTGTCCCCAGCTGTAGTGATGTACTAACGGGGGGGGGGGCTGGGGCCTACACTATGTCACTGTCGTTTGAAGGGGGGTCCTGGGAGTGAATCTGACAGGAGATCGAATGGCTTTGTGGTCGTGTCCCCAGCTGTACTGACGGGGAGGGGGCTGGGGCCTACACTATGTCACTGTCGTTTGAGGGAGGGGTGTCCTGGGAGTGAATCTGACAGGAGATCGAATGGCTTTGTGGTCGTGTCCCCAGCTGTATTGACGGGGAGGGGGCTGGGGCCTACACTATGTCACTGTCGTTTGAGGGAGGGGTCCTGGGAGTGAATCTGACAGGAGATCGAATGGCTTTGTGGTCGTGTCCCCAGCTGTATTGACGGGGAGGGGGCTGGGGCCTACACTATGTCACTGTCGTTTGAGGGAGGGGTCCTGGGAGTGAATCTGACAGGAGATCGAATGGCTTTGTGGTCGTGTCCCCAGCTGTAGTGATGTACTAACGGGGGGGGCTGGGGCCTACACTATGTCACTGTCGTTTGAAGGGTGGTCCTGGGAGTGAATCTGACAGGAGATCGAATGGTTTTGTGGTCGTGTCCCCAGCTGTACTGACGGGGGAGGGGGCTGGGGCCTACACTATGTCACTGTCGTTTGAGGGAGGGGTCCTGGGAGTGAATCTGACGGAGATCGAATGGCTTTGTGGTCGTGTCCCCAGCTGTATTGACGGGGAGGGGGCTGGGGCCTACACTATGTCACTGTCGTTTGAGGGAGGGGTCCTGGGAGTGAATCTGACAGGAGATCGAATGGCTTTGTGGTCGTGTCCCCAGCTGTAGTGATGTACTAACGGGGGGGGCTGGGGCTACACTATGTCACTGTCGTTTGAAGGGGTGTCCTGGGAGTGAATCTGACTGAGGAGATCGAATGGCTTTGTGGTCGTGTCCCCAGCTGTACTGACGGGGGAGGGGGCTGGGGCCTACACTATGTCACTGTCGTTTGAGGGAGGGGTCCTGGGAGTGAATCTGACAGGAGATCGAATGGCTTTGTGGTCGTGTCCCCAGCTGTACTGACGGGGGAGGGGGCTGGGGCCTACACTATGTCACTGTCGTTTGAGGGAGGGGTCCTGGGAGTGAATCTGACAGGAGATCGAATGGCTTTGTGGTCGTGTCCCCAGCTGTACTGACGGGGAGGGGGCTGGGGCCTACACTATGTCACTGTCGTTTGAGGGAGGGGTCCTGGGAGTGAATCTGACAGGAGATCGAATGGCTTTGTGGTCGTGTCCCCAGCTGTACTGACGGGGAGGGGGCTGGGGCCTACACTATGTCACTGTCGTTTGAGGGAGGGGTCCTGGGAGTGAATCTGACAGGAGATCGAATGGCTTTGTGGTCGTGTCCCCAGCTGTACTGACGGGGAGGGGGCTGGGGCCTACACTATGTCACTGTCGTTTGAGGGAGGGGTCCTGGGAGTGAATCTGACAGGAGATCGAATGGCTTTGTGGTCGTGTCCCCAGCTGTATTGACGGGGAGGGGGCTGGGGCCTACACTACACGGTATCTGGCTTTACCGTTGTTTAAAATGAGATAGCTAATATATATGGGAGCTTTGGCACCCAGTGGCATCTCCGATTGTTCTAAGACCAACAGACAGCTTTGTCTTGTGCCTCAACTGAACCTTTTTTCTTCTTTTTTTTTTAAATATTCTAAACACCAGGAAGACTTGGAAACGAAGAGAGGGTTGTGCTGGAAGTACCGCACTATGAACAGAAGTCTAACTGGGACTGCGGACTAGCCTGCTTTTGCATGGTGCTGAGGTAATAGACAAGTAGCCAGGTTTTGCACATGATGTTGAGAGTTTATTTAAAGAACTACCAATTTTGCAGAGTATTATATCTTAAAACAAACGAAAAAGACACGCAGAAGCTGTGTATAAGAGTGATGTTAACTTAAAGGAAGACCTTTTTTTTTAAAACTGGAAATACCTATGGCAGCACCTAGCCTGTTTAACATTGATGTTACTTGCGTTTCAGCAAAACTCCAGTCTTCTAATTCTGAGGTGCTTTGATCAGTCGATCTCTCCACCTGACGGTAGAATCTGGATCACTCATGAAATACTGAATTATGCTATTGCTGGATTACTAGCAATAGAAAGCATATGTAGTTGATTATGTACAATACTTTCTTGAACACACCAATGGAGCTATTGCCCACATTTTATCTATTTCTCTCTCTCTCTCATTCTTTTTTGCTATTTAAGTAATTCATTATTTCATTATTTGTTGCAATTCTTTTTGTTGTTGTTTTTACAGAAAAACTGCATTAATATGTATTGTTTACTATGCTCACTTTAAATCTGTGCATCTGTTGTATTTTTTTTAATTACTAGATATTTGGGTAAATGTTGTGACTCTGTGTATTATGAAGATCTGAGAATGCTGCAGTGTGGGGACAGGTGAGAATCAAAAATCTTTGTTCTTTAGCACTTAGTAATTAGTATTAACGAATCTATTAATACTGGTTTTCAAATTTTAACAATTTAGTTAACTCAGATAGATTATGAATTCAAAATTCACGTAAAACTATCTTCTCACTATTCTCAAAATTTAGATCAGTTTTTAAATAAAAATTTGGCATTTTCACGTATCTTGTTAGAAAGTGCATCCATGCACATTTCTTTACTAAGAAATAGTTTAATTTAGATTTTCTTGATACGAAGACTAGAAAACCTGGCCAAGTTTATTTTAATAATATGATTTATTTTTGGTGCTCTACAGACAGACAAGTACTTATTTTCTTTCTAGACACACAATCCATTATTTCTGTCTCATCACAGAGTACCGGAGACGCTCACTTCATGTGGGTTTTTTATTTGGCACCTGGTACTGTGAACTTGACAGACTGGTGGCTCTTTGCCTCAGGGAAAGGTAGACCCTTTACTATTCTTGTCACTGAGGTGACAAATCTGCCACATTACCTGTAGATACACACTTAACTCTCAAAGATTAGTTTTTCAGATGTACTTGGGTCTGAATGTTAACCACTTCAACCAACGCAAATCATTGTGTATCAAGGTAGATATGAGATTTGTTTGATAAAGTTTTATGTAAAGAGTTATTACTCACTTTCACGACTATTAGGTACAAAGCTACAGTATATTAACTAGAAATTAGGATAGACATAATCTTTAATGAATTTATTAAAATATGAATAAATAACACTAACAGTTTTAAAAAAGGATAAAAGCCTTAACCGTTTGGATATTGTGTTGTATGGTGATACTAGAAGAAGAAGAAGAAGAAGAAAAGGTTTGCAAAAACTTGTATTTGAAAAATATTTTTGCATGTGTGCCTTTTAAAAATATTTTGACAAAACTTAATGTATAGTATTGAATTCCTCATTTGTTGCTAGTTGTCAATCTGGAGACTTACACTAGAGATTTACAGAATTAGACAAGATATGTGTGTTGCTCATTTGACGGACAGCTGGATGAGAGATTATGGTAAGCTATCTAATAAATCAGTGCTACTTTCCCTTTGTTTTAAAGATAGATAGTTTGAAATAAATTTCTTATGCATAGTTTATCAGTTTTTTCTCCTAAAGTCTGATTTTTTTACAGGAACTGTATAGGAGAAATAGTTTTGCTTGTTTTTTGTTTAGTGTATGGACTATTGATCTGGCCAAGCTGATGAAGCTCCATGGTATCTCTCACCGATTCTGCACGATGACATTGGGCGTGGACAAAGGCTATGCTAAAAAGGTGTTTATTTTCATGGTCTTTGACACCAAGTAAACTCTGTGCATTCAGTATCCTACTGTTTTTTGAAGCTCCACCCAGTAAATTAAAACAGAATTTTACAGGTTGTGGGCGTGTGTGTGATAATCTTAAATGTCTTTTTTAGAATTTGTTGTCAGAACAAGTTTTGTTTGAGAAATATTGAAGAAGTGAAAAGAACTCTGCTTTATAGACTGGATGATATATCTCTCCAGTGCCAGCTGCAGAAGAGATGTGTACTTTTCCTTGCTCGGGCTATTTTTGGTCTTAAAGGGTGTTTTTCTATACTTCAGACATTTTATAGATCTCATTTCAATTCTGATGAACTTCGTGTCAATGAACTTTTTGAGATGGCACCAAGGGAAGGCATCGTCATTGAGAAAAGGTAAGTTAATGAGGAGGATGCTTTTTGTTTTTTTAAAAAAAATTTTAACTTTACATTTAATAACTAAACCCATAACTTTTTGTAAGATTATAAATATTGTGGAGGATTGTCCAAACTTTGGATTTCTATTTACATTTCCCTTTGGGTGGTGGACTGACTGTTAATCTTATACATTGCCTTGGTTACCTAATGACATTTGCACTGTTGTTCCCTCTATTCTCCCTTTTCACAGGAATTGTAGGGTCAGTGCTACTTTATTAATGACCAGGTGTGGGAATGAGTGTGCCCCTTCATTGTCTTCAGACCTTGAGAGTACTTACAAATATAGTATGAGAATAAAAGACAGCAGGTTCTTTTACCACAGCTTAGAATGTATCTGATGATGGAAAAGTTCTGTGAATGTACTAAAAATTTAGACTAAGTGTCTTGTTTAGTTAACTTACTGAAGATTATAACCTCTTGAAGTGTTTTAAGAAGTTTCATTGAAAATATATCAAAACCTACTTTATGTAACTTGAAATTTTCTTTTTCTCAGTGTTCATAAGAACACAAATGATGACTTTGATGCCAGCTATCTACATCAGTATCTGATGATAATTGTCTTATATTCCTTCAGCATACAGTGATGACTTAAATTCACAAAAGTTTGAAAGAATACCTGTTTTTTCTAGAACTTACATGAGACTGCAATGAGTGAGATTAATGCTTTGTGGTGCATCCCTTTGCCTAATGCAGTTGGTAGTAGTGCACTAATTAATTGCACTCTAGATCAGTAGTATGGGCCTGTGAAGCTGCAGGTCATTCATGTCAAAGAATGTGTTTCAAAGAGCAGGGGAGCATGGTAACATCTGTGTTGCCCATTGCATTTGGCAGCTGGTGCTGCATGGGATGAGGAATGTTGTTTGTTGTTTACTCCATGCTGTGAATATAATGTCTGATTGTTGTGGATACTTGCTAGTTCTGCCATATTTGCAGCCAATTATTGGAGTTTGGTTTCCATTCTGTTGGCTTTGGGTGTTTAGGATGCACATAAGTGATTGCCTCCCAGCTTTTTTTGACCAGTTGGCAGCAGAATATCATCCAATGTCTTGGAGATTTCTTGCTGGCTTCTAATGTCTCTGTTCAACTAAGTACTCTCTTCCAAAGTCCATTTTCTATGAACTTCCTGTTTATGGCAGAGCTGTCAGCAGACTGAGGCTTTCTCTGGTTTGTAACTGTTCTAATAGCTTGTATCACATGCTTATATAACTGGACCGGCCTATTTGAGTCTCATGGATATCCATTTATGTCAAACTGCTCTAGTGACTGGCTTGAAAGCTGCTCTGTGACTGATCTGTTTAGTCTTGGTTTCTGATCAAATTGTCTTATTTTTAACCACCTATTATCAAAAGAAAAAGTTGAGTGCTATGATATCTGTAAGAGTGAAAATTCACCCCCCCCCCGTTTTTTAAAGGAACATTTTTACTTTCGTTTTAAACTGATCTGGGCAATTTTCATATAATTAAACTTGTTAGTTTTAATCTCCTCCTCATTTCAGTTTTGTTAATTTCAAGGAATGAATTTTTGTTAATTTTTTGCTAAAATTATTGTTGAAATCCAGATGCTAATTTTTAATCCACCCTTCACGAGCCAGGCAATTACTTTTTACTGTGGGGTTGTTTGTTCTCCAGGTTGTCTTTGCGGAAGCATCCGAAGCAGTGCTATTTGAACGTATTGCATCATACAGATTTCAAAACGTCTTTTGGTACGAAAATTGAAAAAAAAAAATGAAAAAGTTAAAGGCATTTGAGTTTTCAGCACTGTGCGGTACAAATGTATACTAAAGTGTGCAGATGTAGTCCCAAGGCGATACAACACGGGAAGCAGGCAGCACACACGATCAATTCTGACTTACTGTTGTGCGCTGCCTCCTGTGCTTCTGCTTCAACAAACTAATAAAGCTTTTAACTTTGTCATTGGCAGGAAAGATGCTCATCTGACCGTCTTCCTTGAACATCACCAGTAGGTGCTTCTTTTGTTTACTAGACATTATTAACGCTTCACTGGAGTTTCTACCTACGATGTTTGGGGAAGAGATTTTTCAATAATTTATCACGTGATGCACCGAGAATAAAATAGAGGATGGCAAAGGGATACTCTCTGCACAGGAAAATTCTCAAACAAAAAAATAAAAACAAAATCTATCTTTCTGCAGTGACGGAGGATTTTTGTACCAACGAGGAAGTGACCATCTGTCTCGTGAGGGATGTGTTAAAAACTAAAACCAACTGAAATATTGATTTAAAAATTCTGAATTTTGTAACAAAAGTAAATAAACACATGACATTAAATATTTTTAAACCTTGTAAGATATTTGTTAAGAAGTAATGTTTGTCTGTCTCTCTAGCGGGTACTGGTTTTATATTTTTAGTTCAGGTGGAACTCTTTCTTTGTCATCACAGGTCTACATCATTGGCTGATATTATAAACCATTTGAAAACTAACAATATTCTGGTGCATTTAATAGACTGGAGTCTGCTGGACTGTTTGAGATGTCATGCAAAGGTAAGACATTTTAGTAAAGTTATGGTGTTATGCTACCAAATAGCTGTTACATTCACAAATAAAAACATGAACTTAAACTGTTATATGAACTGTTTTTATAATCCTTTTTAGTTTTTTCATACTTTGATTATTTTCTGTTTAAAAATGTAAATACTGTTGGTATAAACAACAGCAGTTTTGTAATGTGGTTGAATGTATTTACTTTAATCTGACAAATGCTGATGTTTGATCATGTTGATTTCATTTGTCTTTCAGCTGTGTGATTGTCTTCACAATTTAGGAAAATGTTTCAGGACATTTCAAGGTTTGTATTTCGTATTTTATAACTTGCACTTAGCCTATAGTTGTATTTTTTAGGACTTATTAAAGATACAAAAAACAAACAAAGCTACTAGATAGAAACAGTGTAGAGTAGCAATTCCTGAAATATATCTTAACAGTGAGCAGCAGTTCAGAATTTATTTCTTTAAGCAGCTTGTTTTAAACTCATATCTTTTAAATAAACTATTATCTTGTTTCACAATTTTAATTGAGAAGTATAATGTGAATACATATAGGATATTCAATCATTTTGCACATTATCTTTTTGACCCCTTGTCCCAACTGTTGAGGTCTGAGGACATTTCATAGCATTGAGCTAAAGTGGGAATGTGAGGTATCAGTTTTGATAACCAACCAAGTTATCTGACTATGGTTGGTGACTTTCGAGCAGTCAAAAGTGAAGGCAAGAGATTACAGTCGAAGGAATTAACACTGAGCCATGTGACTGGACTTCAGATCCCAAGTCTGTCTATGGTTGTTGAAAGATCTCATAAGTGACATCTCCATGCCAGGTGAAGAAGTTAAGCATCACAAAGACCAGTAAAACGGGAGTGAGAGTAGTCAGTCGGTATGATATCCTCCACAGTCAGGGTCTTTAGGAAAGAACTAAGGATGAGACATGGAATTGTACTGAAGGTACTACAAGAAACTTGAGCATTTTCATGTGGGTGGTTTTTGAGGAATTATGAGCACATGCTGGCAAGGTCTTGTACATAAGATAATGGTTTTAAAATATAGAATTTTAGTAAGCATAAAGGTAAGACTGTCAGGATATGTTGTCAGAATACTTCTGAAACAGTGTTCATGCTTAGTTTACAGCAGAGGCAGTATTGTTTTAAAAGAAGAAAACAGCTGGACTATGTAATATTTTTTCTTTGGGCCCACAATTTTTAAAGAGTGGATTTATTATTTCTTCAGCCTTTTCAGAATAATCTGACATTAATTTCTTGAATTATTACATAAAACGATAAAAAATTGCAATCATCTTTTGAATAATAAAAAAAATGGTGTGAGAGTTAACTTTTTCCTGCTGTTTGGCAATGGCGTTGTCTTAAAAACTGGACTTACCTCATGGTAATGTGAAGGCAGGAAGCCATGGTAGTTTATGAGAGTTCTGGGTTTGAGAAGTAATCAGTTAAGTGGCCTTATAACCCCCCCTTTTTTTTACAGCATTCATCTTTATTTTTGCTGTCTTAGACCCAGCTGCTAGCATTTTGAATAAATTCCATCACAATATGTAGCTAGTCATGTGACTTAGCAGCATTGTTTATCATAGAAGATCTGTGGTGTTTCTGACAGGCAATGAGTCTACAGTTGGTGGTTATGTTGGAGAGTAATAATTCAATCGCTGTTTGTTAAAAATATTTGATTAAATGAAAGGAAGCTAAAATCTGTAGTAAAGAGTTTTCTAATTGCAGTTACAGGTCATAAAAGAATTTAAAACAATTTCTAGTAAATTCCATAAAGAAATGTATTTGCAAAAATGTGAGAATGGAAAGTTGCTATTTTCGAAACACATTTAATATTTTTGTATTGATCTGTAGAGCAGGATTAGTTTTTCTTGTCTCTGTCTGTCTCTTTAGGGCACTACATTGTGGTTTGTGGATTTGACATGAACAGAGATATTATTTACTACCGGAACCCGTCTATATCTCGAAGTAAGTGTTTTTAGCAAGAAGAAATGTGAAAGAAACTGGATTGATGATAATTCACATAGCGCTCCCTCCCTCCTCTCTCTCTCTCCTTCCTCCCTCCCTCCCTCCTCTCTCTCTCTCCCTTCCTCCCTCCTCCCTCCCTCCCTCCCTCCCTCCCTCCCTCCTCTCTCTCTCTCCTTTCCTCCCTCCCTCCCTCCTCTCCTCTCTCTCTCTCTCTCTCCCTTCCTCCTCCCTCCTCTCTCTCTCTCTCTCCCTTCCTCCCTCCCTCCTCTCTCTCTCTCTCTCTCTCTCTCCTTTCCTCCCTCCCTCCCTCCTCTCTCTCTCTCTCTCCCTTCCTCCCTCCTCTCTCTCTCATATTTTTGATATTTGGTAATTTCTGCAATTGCTGATCCAGCAATATGTTGCAGTGGCAAACAATTTGTTTAACTTCAGTCCACAGTTTTATGTTTTTAAGCAAACTAGGCTGTTAAGTCTCTGTGGGAAATTGTTAATGGAGATGTGGGATTGAGTGACCAGGAGGGGGATAATCCAACTGGATCAGTATTCAGGCAAACCTCTTTAAAGGGAATTCAGTCAGAAGTCATTGATAACTTGGCAATAGAGTTGTTAAAGAGCAAGCTCAAGACTCACATTGAAGAGTTTGGAGAGATTTGCAAGTTTAAAACTTGCTTAGCAATCTTTTGCTACGTTAATGAAATTACGACTGACAAGTATCAGTTTAGTTATTGTAGATGTTTGGTGAAAATGGCTAATAAGAAACAGTTTATGAAAGATGGTAAGTAGCCATTGTAGGAAAGTAAATTTAAAATATCCACCAAAATTATCATAATTCTTTCATATAGAGATTTTATTACCTAGATATTTCAAATCATTAAGAAGTTCTCAACATTTGAAATATATCAGTACTTGATTGTTGTTTTTTTTTTTCATTCTGTTTCTTGTCAAAAGTATATGCTCAGGGAGACCAAGGGGGGATAGTTTCTTGAATTAATTTTAAAAAGTCAATTTCCCCCTTTTTTATTTAGATGAAGTTTGCTTGACACACACATCAACATTTGAGCAAGCGAGGAAAAGTCATGGAACAGATGAAGATGTGATTTTTGTATACAGTAACTCATCATAAGCTTGTTGACGTAGTGTAGATGATGGTCCACAGTAATGGTACATACAAACAGACATTTTACAGCACACACTAAAGAAAATAGACAACTATTTATAAAAATCTAGCACTTTTTAATATATTACTAAAATATTTAAAAGATGATTGCTATAAAAAAAATTGATCAATTGCAGTTGTGTGTTCATTCCACACTTGGGAAAATATTGTTTGTTTACACCAGGGGCCGTCAAACTTTTTTGACCAGAGACCCCCCTCTTGTGTCTCGTCCTTCCTCAGCGACCCCCCTCATTTAAAGTATTTTCATATTTTAAAAAGTCATACTGAAATTAAATTATCAACTAAAAGTTAAGAAATTCTAAGCTTATATTTAGGAAGATAATGAACATTTACATTAATTTTAACTATAATTACCTTTCATTTTTTATTGTTTTTAAAGTTAGAAAACTTGGAAAATGCATTTCTTTGCTGGAATACTTCTTTATTAAAATTCATTACATCAATGTGAGGGATGAACTTGGTGATCATAAATCAAAGCATTTATGTCAGGTTGAATGTTAGTCAGCTTCAGTCTCAAATCACCTCGTTCTTCCAGGTTCAGGTGATTCCTCTGCTTACTGAGGATTGCATTTGCATGACTGAAGCTAGCTTCCACCATGTAAGAGCTGGGAAATGCCAGAAGGAATGGCTCAGCTGCCGCTGTAAGGTTTGGGTACTTGATACTTATGTTCAAAAATGGTTTTCACCGCAATGTCCACACTTAATTCAGAGAGTTTGTATTTAAGCTCTGGTTTCATATTCAAATTTTCGAATTTGATGTCAAAGGGTGTCACTATCCATGCCGGTATTTTCATGTTCTCAAAGTTTTAAAACCGAGCACAAAAATCGTCATGAAGTTTCCGCAAGTGATTGGTGAAGATCTCGATATCATCGTCTGAAATATTTTGTCTTGTGTTCAGGGAGAAGTGCATCAAATTTGAGAAATATTTAAAATCTCTTCTCTCCAATGAATTGTCAAACAATCCAAGTTTCACTTGGAAACCCATGAGTACCGTGCGTGCCTGAATTATTGTTACATCCTTGCCCTGCAGACGTTTTTCGATCTCATTAAATTTGCAATAAATGTCTGCCAAATAAAGCAAATGCTTTTCACAGTTCTTAAATTCATCACACAGTGTAGGAGCCACTTCACTCAGAAATTCTACTGTGGAATCGAAGATGTCGACAAGCCGTTGCAAGCTTTCACCCCCCCCCCCCCCCCCCCCGACAACCACCTCACCTGTGTGGAGTAACTGGTTGGCAGTTTCATCATTTTCCTCTCACAATTTTGCAAACAATCTTGAGTTGAGGGGTGCGCTTTTATCTTATTGATTGCTTTTACACAAATCATCAATGCTTGGTGCAGCTCACCACTGAGCTTCTTGGCCACAAGATGGTTTCGGTGCAATATGCAGTGAATAGTAAGCACATTTGGAACATGCTGCTTGAGCAAGCTGACTGGTGCACCATCGGTTGCAACGGCAGTAATATTCTCAAGACTGATGTCATGTTCATCCAAATGCTCTTTCAGGCATCTGAAAATAGTGTCCCCTTTCGAATCGCCTTCTAGATATTTTGCAAACAAGAACTCGTCAATAACATGCTTGAGACTCTGACTAAAATACCTGACATATGTCATCAATACACAGGAACTGCCAAATGTTGATTCATCCAATTGAAGTGAAAACTTCAAAGACTGCAGCTCTGATACCAATGTTTTTTCAACATTGATAGCCATCTCGTCAATGCGGCGTTTTACGTTACTTGCACTCAATGGCACAGACTTTAAAACAGAGTCAGGATTAGCCTTCATTACATTTTCAATAACCTCCACAAGAGCTGGAATAATCACTTCCTCGCCAATGGAGTGAGGCTTTCCCTTCTTCGCAATATTAAGGGCTATTTTGTAGGAGGCTTTCTGACCTCCTTCAAGATCTGCTTTTGCATACGGCTTGAAAAATGTTTTCAAGCTTGGTCTACTGTTGAATTTCGCTTTTAGAGTTTTGAAATAATCGAGATCTTTACTTTCTTTGTCACTATGAATCCTTTGCAAGTGTTCTTTCATCTAAGACGGTTTCATGCTGTCATTGCTGAAAGACTTTTCGCAAAGTAGGCACATAGGAATTGATTCATTTTCTGGTGAAGTAATGAATCCCAATTTCAAATATTCTTGATTGTACTGTCTTCACTTTCTTTTAGCATCTGACATGATTCTGAAAAAAAGAAATGTCTTATTAAAAGGCAGTAAAGACTTCAAATTATTGCAATATGACTTAGTTAGCCTTAAAAGGTTTTAAAGGACAATGCAGCTGAAATCGTTGTAATCCCTTAATACAGGTACACGTATATCCTGAGCTACGCCAGGATATAGCCTAGTACACCTCTTATAAAAAACTATTCGTGGTAACTTAAATTTATACAAAATGTAAAGCTTACCCAAAATATTTCTGTTGTGTCGTTGGCCAGTATCGAGAACTCCTTTATTGTTGTAGTAGCAAGTCTACATGCGTGTAAGGAAAAGTGAACACCTCGTCGGAACACGCTCTGTCTTTTGCACGCAGAGGAATAACCGAGTTCCTTCAAAGCTTCATGTACAAAGGTCGGCGCACAGGGGGGGGGGGGAAAGGCAGGGTGAGTCAGCATCCAATCACACAGCCTCTCAGTCACTCATGCTCTCGCCAGACATGCTGCATACGCAGAAATTCGAGCCAACACCAGGGCCTAAGGCACACATCATTTCTGACAGCTGTTTGCTTTCTGTTGGGTCATCACCAACAGCGCCCAGCTTTCTGTTGAGTCATTCATCACGTAAGTGGGAGGTAAATTACACCACGCAAACTGGCACACGAAACTGATACCACGAATATCGATTCAATTTCAAACTTAAGACCCCCGACCCCCATTCGACCCCCTCGGCTGTCATCGACTCCCTGGAATTCCTCATCAACCCCCAGGTGGTCCCTTGGACCCCATTTGACGACCCTTGGACCCCTGGTTTACACTTACATTTGAGAAATGATGGAATCTCTTTAAACTTAGTTTTTACAATGTTTTCTGCTGTAAAATCACTACTAAATTTTGTCTTGTTTACTAATTCAAATTTTCCATATTTTTACTTTATGTAAAATCTTCGAGACTTGAGATTTTAAAAAAAAAAAGACATTTGGTAGTGATTACTTACAGTAGGTGCCACCAGTTCATCTACTTTCCAACAAAGTTTTGGAAAATCAAAATTAACAGCAATGTTGAAAATGTTTATCAGTAACAAACTTTCTGAGCTAGCTAAAGCTGAGAGCACGGTGTGGCTAATGAGTGACTAGCCCAGCACGATCATTGGAAGGACTTCTGGAGAGTTGCTTGCTCTCTCATTCATCTGCTGAATTATAAGCAAAGAAAAAAGCCTTTTGATATCCTTTGCATATATGTTTGTGTTTATTTGTATTTAAAAATACCTGCTTTTTTAGTCTCACACCCACCTGGTACATGTGATGAGTCACTTGTCAATACGTATATAAAAATAATATTGAAAGACATTTTCTTTAGTACTCGTCGGATTAGTTATATCGTGGTTCATATAAATTAAACAAACCACATGACAAGAAAGAATAACTAGTTCTTGAAATCTTAATACAGATGTTTCCAAGAAATCTATATTAAGGGCCTAAATAATTGACTTAGTAAGTTGGAATGCTGAATGATTTTAAAAAGAAAAGGGACTTTGATGTAAACAACTATAAATAAAATGTACATGTTCAAAATATCAATGAAAATCAATTTTTTTTATTTTTGTTTGACCATGATGTAGCTAAATCAGTCTCTTCTGGTTCAGTTACCATTTGGAACAGGCAAGTGGAACCATAGGTTCTCTCAACTCCTAGTTGGGCAGAAACTGTCAGAGCCATTTTGATTATTCCAGAAAGGTTATCAGTTTGATGAAAATTATTTTAAAGTAATTGATTGATTTTATATTTTTACAGTAAAGTTCCTATATAATAGCAGGTTGGTTGGTTATAAAGTTACTATATTTTCTATTTAAGATACAGTGTCACTTTAGTCAGTTTTAACAATATCTTTTAGACAGATTTTCCTTAGTGTTCACTGGTGCAAGCTTTTAATGTACTTTTAAAGTTAGGTTTTATTGAACATTAAAGAAAAAACATTTGGAAGTTAATACATTCTCTTTGTTTTAACATCTAAATGTATAAAAAATGTACAAACATTGAATGAAATTTATTATTCTTGAAAATAAAACTATTTTCATTTCAATTATTTGCGAGTTCTTGTTTTGTGTGACCCAACTGTTTTCTAATTTCTTTGCCTAGTTTTATTTTAAGATGCTTTTTCACCTATAAATCCTGTGTACAGTGAAATATGATTTACAAATTGCTTAGTATTGTTTACTTTCTATTTAAGCCAAAGCTTTGCTAAATATATATAAGTTAATCTGTTGTCAATGATACTGTTCAATACGAGCAAGATATCTGTTTTTCAGAGTCGGGGATGTTTTCTAATTTGAATTTGCTTCCGGGAAGATATTCATAAAGCTGAGTTTTCAGTGGTGATGTCACCAGGTATTAGAAGGAGGAGACATGTAGAAAGTAATAATAATCTCAATTACACATTAGGAAATATGATAGTAATCTAGTATGTAGTTGGAATACTTTGTAAAATTTGCAAATCTCGTCACTGTTTTCCAATATATGTTGGACCCCTGTATGTGTTCAAATGAATTCTTAATACAAACTTAATCATGCAGAGATTAAATTATCACTTTTCAGTAGGGAAGTTGCTAAATTTGCAGTATGAGCTGGCACTAATGATTATGAAGGGTCAAGAAATCTTGTGATCTGTAAACAGCTCTAGTATTTGCTACTTAATAAACTGATAGTTTATTCTTACTACACACACACACACACACACACACTTGTGCAATGGCCATTCAGCTTGTCCCATAAACAATGATTCTGGACATTCTAGAGGGCTATTGAGCTCTAAATGTGATTGGTTATTTTACATTTTATGGGGCAGTATGTTGCGTACATGGATTTATGTTGTCTGAGTTCTGATTTTAAACCAAATTTTGAGAACCATTCTTTTGTAATTAATATTTTTTAGCACTTACTATTACAATGGTCTCCATGTTAAATGAGGAGAACATCTGAAAGGGGCCGAATCAAACTTAACTGCTGGATAGATCCTTGATTTATGTGAAGTTTCTCATCAAATTATAGAAGTTATTCTGTTTATATTGGGAAACCACATGAATGTGCTTTCATTTCTTGTTTGGAACTTTTGAGTTCTCATACATTTCAGGTTTTACTTAGACATTTTCTGGCTTAAGTCCCAGCAAGTAGTTCCTGTGAGGTTTGTATGGTGCTGTGGGAGATTTGATTAATTCCAGTCTGTTGTGGATATAATAAGGGAAGTCAGTCAGTCATAGCAGACCTCAGCCAGCAGAGGTGTACTGTATACTCAAGGCCCTCTGTTTTTGGGTTTTACTTTTATTTATCAGTGTTTCTTAAAACATAATCAGGTAAAATTCAGGGCAATAAAGTGAGTAATCATTTTTGTGGGTAAATTTCAGGGTGACACAAACTGAGTTTAAGAAAAACAATCCGTCTAATATAAAATACATTAAATTTAAACACTAAATGGTTTAGTGTAATTTCCAGACGTGTTATGTAGCTTAGGCCTCTAAAGGCATCTTAAAGTGTCTTTTCCAAGACTACTTCTCCTCAGTCTTGTTATACGTAGCTGAATTTCGAAAAGAGACTCCACATCAGCTGAGCCAGGTGGGAAACTGTGGATGCGAGAAGCAGCACAGCTCAGAATGGCAATATGCAGCCAAATACACACTGGACTGACCACCTTGCGGTACAATAGCAATATGCAGCCAAATACACACTGGACCGACCACCTTGTGGTACAATGGCAATATGCAGCCAAATACACACTGGACCGACCACCTTGTGGTACAATGGCAATATGCAGCCAAATATACACTGGACTGACCACCTTGCGGTACAATGGCATATGCAGCCAAAACACACTGGACTGACCACCTTGCGGTACAATGGCAATATGCAGCAAATACACACTGGACTGACCACCTTGCGGTACATGGCAATATGCAGCCAAATACACACTGGACTGACCACCTTGCGGTACAATGGCAATATGCAGCCAAATACACACTGGACTGACCACCTTGCGGTACAATGGCAAATGCAGCCAATACACACTGGACTGGCCACCTTGCGGTACAATGGCAATATGCAGCCAAATACACACTGGACTGACCACCTTGCGGTACAATGGCAATATGCAGCCAATACACACTGGACTGACCACCTTGCGGTACAATGGCAATATGCAGCCAAATACACACTGGACTGACCACCTTGCGGTACAATGGCAATATGCAGCCAAATACACACTGGACTGACCACCTTGCGGTACAATGGCAATATGCAGCCAAATACACACTGGACTGACCACCTTGCGGTACAATGGCAATATGCAGCCAAATACACACTGGACTGACCACCTTGCGGTACAATGGCAATATGCAGCCAAATACACACTGGACTGACCACCTTGCGGTACAATGGCAATATGCAGCCAAATACACACTGGACTGACCACCTTGCGGTACAATGGCAATATGCAGCCAAATACACACACTGGACTGACCACCTTGCGGTACAATGGCAATATGCAGCCAAATACACACTGGACTGGCCACCTTGCGGTACAATGGCAATATGCAGCCAAATACACACTGGACTGACCACCTTGCGGTACAATGGCAATATGCAGCCAAATACACACTGGACTGACCACCTTGCGGTACAATGGCAATATGCAGCCAAATACACACTGGACTGACCACCTTGCGGTACAATGGCAATATGCAGCCAATACCACTGGACTGACCACCTTGCGGTACAATGGCAATATGCAGCCAAATACACACTGGACTGACCACCTTGCGGTACAATGGCAATATGCAGCCAAATACACACTGGACTGACCACCTTGCGGTACAATGGCAATATGCAGCCAAATACACACTGGACTGACCACCTTGCGGTACAATGGCAATATGCAGCCAAATACACACTGGACTGACCACCTTGCGGTACAATGGCAATAGGAATGCTGCATTCAAACATGATCTGGCAAACATTAAAGAAGAGACTTTGCTGTATTGGAATGCTTTAAAATGCACTAGTATCAATTAGAAACTTTTAAAAATCAGCCATTTTTGGAACCTGCTTCATGAGAGAGAGAGAGAGAGAGCAGCATGCAGCAGATGGGCTGGACAAGACAGACAAATTAATTCTGGTTTTTCATTGAACTTTACATCCTGTGTGTACTCTGCATGGTAAAAATCAGGGTCAGAGTTCGCCGCATCCTTCCAGACAAGTGAATATTCATTAACAGTGTTGCGGACAAGCGCTGCAACTGTTTGACTACTGTGTGCTGGTGTCACAAACTCCCCAATCTTCTACAATAAGCACAGGTTTTTCCCACCACAAAAACCACCAAGGTTGGGTGCTGAAGAACATCTAGGGATCCATCAAAGAGCTGGTCGCATTTTCAGTCGATCTCCCTTTAATTTTGTCGGTCAGGGAAACACCATATTCTCCTCCTCCAGATATATTTCTCGGTCAGATGGATTAGGCTCGGCAAAGATTTTTGGGGCTGGACAGAAGCTTCGCACAAACTCCCCTAACGGGCTGTCAAAAAAGCCCAGGGCACCAACAGGTTCGCCTACCCCACCGCGTTGACCCCGACCCCCTCCCTCCTGTGTCCACACCCGCCCGGTGAGGTACCCGACACGGGTCCGTCGCTCGAGTGCCGCTGCCCGCGAGCGTCGTGTTCCCCCGTCTCTGCGTCATCGTCGGCAGGTGTCCTAATTAACGCTACTCCCACCTGGCGCAACGGTGTGCGTCATCCTGATGGAAGAAACTTTTCTCCCTTATTTCATTTTGAAGATAGGAAGTTTGTCCCGGAATTAGTCCGCTGACGCCATTCGCTGGCGGAGCCGAAGCCCGAGAGTAGAGAGAAAACAACAACCACTCGCCGTATCCCATGGCAACAGAGCCGCAGCGAGGTCGCGAAAACAAGCGAGTTATTGTTAGTCGGGGACCCGGGTTCATCGTTTACCGCTGACCCCACAACCCCTCCCTCACCCGCGTGCGTCAGATCCTGCTATAACAGTTTAGCTTGACGGATGTTGCTCAGTGCGAATGAACAGGTAGGTCAGTCATCAGTCGTGCCCCCTCCCTGCTCGCTCTTGGAGGAAAACCCAACGACGCCACCGGCTGCTGTCGACTCTCTCTCTCTCCATCATGCTCCGGTTTATCTCCTCCTCCACGAACAGAATTCGATGTGCTGCTGTCGAGCGTTACCCATCATCATTCCTCCTCCACGGCAGGAGTGCCACGCCCTCGAGACATTATGCCCCTGCTTCGGATAAAGGTGAAGGTTTGTGAACATTGTTGTTTTTCCAGGTGATAATTGATATTCAGACACCTTTCGTCCAGCGCGGAACGGTGATAACACCAGTGATCCCGAATCTGTTTACGTTTCTGCCTGTCACCGACTTCACGGGAAGAGGGAACAGTTTGGGCGGGGCCGGGATCCTTTAAAATGCCATAGCGCCAACACCCCACGAGCCAAAGGTCAGCTCAAACCGTGGGTCAAGGGAATCAAACCCCGTGACGAAGAATCTTCTAAGAATTCCGATGTCAAAAGTTCTCCCATTAAGCAGAACGTTCTCAGTTTCGATCCGTTCGTCGTCCTCAGCTGGCCCAGTCCCCTCTTCGTGAGCTTAATGTAGCTTCTGGAACCTTACGTCGAACGACCCGTGTACGGGCGGAATTCCTTTGTTGTTGCCCTTTTCCTTCGGGTGCCATAATCTCGCCAGAGGTTTCCCGGCACACTTCTGACAACAGCCACCAGGGAGGCTTATTTCTGCTATAAATGGAAAGCATCTCCCGCCTCCCTGCGCCAACTTCCCGGAAGCTGCTAGTCCGAAATGTCTGCAGAGAGAAGAGGTTTTCTTAGCATGTCTATAACTAATGCATACTTCAGATTGGTTCCCAAGATGCACCATTCATCCCCATCTTCCAATCCATCAATCTAGAATCCTTAATTTTCAACACAAACTTTTAAATCAAAAACAAAACTGCAGTCTTTTACTTCATAAAGACTTTTTTTTTTAAATATGTTTGCTAAATAATAAATATTTTTTTTTTCCTCTTCCCACCCCAGCCATGTTTTGTTTTCAGTGTGAGCAGACAAAGGGTAGAACTGGCTGCACTGTCGTTGGAGTCTGCGGTAAAAGTCCCCAGGTGGCAGCACTGCAGGACCTGCTTCTCTACAATCTTAAGGGAATAAGTGTTTTTGCGAAAAGAGGATTGGAGCTTGGTGTCGCTGTGCCACAACACGTAGACGACTTTGTGTTCGGAGCTCTCTTTAGGTATTGCTGCAGCAGCAGAAATTCCTCCTAAATCCAAACCCTTTTGGCCGACTCTGCGGCAGAGGCACTGCTCTGCCTGATTTGGGAGGGAGATAAAATTTGAGGCCTAAGATAAATGAGATGATAAAATAATTCAGTTAAAGAAAAAAGCAAGATGAAGCTGTTGCTCTGGGATTAGACTGGTTGAGTAGTGGCTCTGCCATGGTTAGGGTTGGTTGGGGGTGGTGAGATTCTAGCAGTATGTTTACCCAGATAAAAGTGCTCCTAGGCAAGAGTGTTTGGTGTGGACCCTTGCCATTCCTGGCTCCCACTGATTTGAAGGAAGTCAGCTTTGGCCAGTCTACCCCACCCCTCACCTGTTCTATGGAGCAATATCTGGGTCACACTGCTCCATAAACAGCATTCCCTCCCTGCTCTGCCTTTCAGTAAATTCTATTTGTTTAAGCTTTAATTTTGAAATTTAACTATAAGATTAATGAGTACCAACTTTGGAAATATTTAAAACAAAATAAAAAAATTAATAAATTAATTACAAAGGGACACAAAACATGGAGGTTAGATGGTAATCTACTGCATAGACTGCTTTATTATAGATACTTGACACATACACACATATGTTTACCTCCACTGTATTTCTTTGATTTTCTTATGAACTGTAGGTAATTCCAGTTTTTACATTTTACTGGTAGCTGATGTTTGGAATTTTGATTGCATTACCATCATTTTGTACAAGTAATGAAAAGATCATTTAGGATAGGTCATATTTTCAAGACTGTGTCATTCAATAAATGCCAAGCTGCTTATGTTTAAGGTGTTTAAGGGATTAAAATGTTGATAATTATTTGATGTATGCTAAAATAGAATTTATAAATGGACATAAAAACCTGATTTGACCAGACACTCCTTTAAGAAACATGGGTTGTTTAAATGTATTAAGGGAGGGGTATCTTCAGTTCACAGGCATATGTGCAATTTAAAGGTTTAATTTCTTATTTTATGGAAGAAAAACTGTCTTAGAAACTTTGGTGTAGAGTTCCGCTGTGCATGTTTACACTGACTTAACAATTGCTGTTTCAGCACACTGACTAATGTGAACTTTGACCCCGGTCGATTCTCTGATTTTATCAGAGATGCTCTGAAGCATAGAGAAGAACTCAAAAATGCTTACGAAAAAGCCTGCGCTTCAGCTGGTGTTCAGCCAGACACTTTTGTTGATGGCCCTTCAACATGGCTTCCCAGTGGCTCTGTTACTGATGTAGAATCTCTTGCTGAGCAAGGTGAATGTATATTTATTTTTTCTTGATGACTACAAGGATGTGAAGCTCAGAGGCTGGCAATATAATCTATATTTGGTAAGCTCTCTATTACTTTTCTAGAGGTAAATGAGGTAATGTTACTGAATTATCAGTAGCAACAACTTGCACCTTTTCAGCAATCTGACACAGATCTAAAACCTCTAAAATCAAGGTAAAAATTCAATTGCACCCTCAAACAACAAAAAAACAAAACTACAAAAGGAGAATCATGCTGCACAGCGATTAACAGTTACCTAAATAATTGTACCTTTTTTTTGACTTAATATTTATTTTAAGATTGTAGATTTTTTCTAATACCTAATTAACTCTTCTTTGAAAAATTTAAAAAAAAAAAATTTGATTGTGACATTAACTCTTTCCCTGCCAAAGATTTTGAGGTCATTTCCATCAACAAATACACTCCTCCATTGACAGATGATTCAGAATTTCCCCAAGAGCATTCACCAACAATATCTGGTGCTGCTGGCCAGCCATCTATCAAGTGTCACGAAAACTGTTAGATCGATGATCTCCAACTTTGGCAATTAGTGGGTGGCGATCATTGATTGGAGATCTCTGACTCTGGCAGGGAAGGAGTTAAATGCTATATTATGTATAGGTGCCAGTTAACTTCAATTATTATTATTTGCATGCATGTTGGTCTATTCACACGAAAGCTCCCTATTTGAAGACATGTTAAAATAAAAACCATTTAAAGGGATAAGGGCATAATTTTTTTATTTTATAGAATTTTTTTTGAAGGGAGGAAAAAGGTTGGCTGAAAATATTTCAAAGTAACCAGTAAAGACGAGATATGTGCAGATTAAGAAAGGGAAGTGTTGAAGCTGCTATACTTGATAAATTGTCACATGACTGTTCACTTACTGAATAGAAATCCATAGAACTTTATTTGGCATGTTTCTCTCCTTATATGAACAAGTCTGTGAAATTTATCTCATGACATTCACAATGGAAGGCTATGTAACATATATAGCAACCAGTAAGTTAAGATACCATGAGATGACATTTAAATGGTATTAGGCAGATTGATAAGCATTCGCCTCATCTCTACTGATTGAACCCCTTCTTGGATCAACCCAATTTCTTCATCAAGATTGTTGATATTTGTGATGGGGTGTGCTGATGATGTACAGAGAATACTGGACCAAACACTGCCATAGTTAGGACTGGCGTGATACACTTTGTATCTAACAACACTGCTATGGTATCTCGATAGGAAAATGTACTCAAAGGATATGCAACATATAAGCTTCTGCAGCAATTCATCCATGTGACATGAGCTAACATGTCTTCAGCATGGGACCTATGTAGTCTTGATGTCACCCTATTTTAGAACTGACATGTACGTCCAGTAAATTTACCAGGCTGATATGGAGGAGTCTCATTCAATATTTTAAAGTACCCCACTTTAAGTACGCCCATGAGAACTTAGTGCTTTAAGGTGCATGTATGTTTGATCCCGATGGAAGATTGTACAGACTAAATGATATCTGGTGATGCGCGTAATGTGTAAAGTGCATTTATAATGTGGTTCATTATGTTTAATGACCAACTGTGTGTCAGGAAAGGTATTTCCTGGTGTTCAATAGTTAAACATTAAGCAGCAAGACTGTTAAAACAACAAGCCAACAACAGAAAAGTGTACAGTTGATTATGCATTTGGACAAGTATAAAAGATAGCCTCTGAATAAAAAAAAAATCTGTATAATGTCTGACTTGTAGAATTTTCATTTATAAATCTTCACAAAGTTGATGTGTTGTAGGTAAAATGCATGGGGTGCATTCAAGTCTGTCCACGTATGGTGCCGATGTAAACGGTGTGCGAGAGATGATTGTATATGGGTTGAAGGGCATGTGCAGCTATGCTCTGCATGCAGTTCGTCTTGGTCAGAGGGACAAGGAAATTTCACATTTTGTGTACAAGGTGAGTTCTCAAGAACAAGTCCTAATCAGAAAATGGGGGAGGGGTCATAAATACATCTTTTTGAACATTTTATTATAAGATGAAAAAATAAAGAATCATTGTACAATCTGGATTGTTTTGATGTAATTTTTTTTTTTTTTTTGGCACCTGAGAATCTTTTCTGTGATTGACCATTCTATTTGTAGCTACTGAATTTTGTTTTTGTAGGCCTTTGATTTTTTGGAGAGTGGACCAGTTGAAGAACGCAAAGACCTGGGCACCAATCTTAAATTGGCCTTGAAAGTGGGTGAGGTGAATCTGCTGGTTTTATCACTTCTCGATGCTGGTCATCGAAAATGTTATGGGGATCGAACTCCAGTACAGGTGCATGATGGACCAAAGGTTGGCAAGGTGATTAGTATTGTATGCTGTTTGACTATTGTGTTTGCTGTCCTGATGACCCCATTTAATGGATAGAGCAGTCCAGGCTGGCAGAATATTTTGTTCACCTGGAGTATTCTATCATAGATAGGGTTTACAGGGTAGCAATCTGTTCTACCTAGAGTATAGATGATGGCACAGCCAATAATATTTTGTCAAATCAGATAGTGGAGAGTATAAATATTCTTAAAAAAAATAGTGGATGTGCACTTTTTTGGCAACAGGGACTTCAAATAAATTTTAGAAACTTTCTGCTGCTTTATCTTTCTATATTTGTATCTATTCTTAAACAGCTGAGCACAATTCATTCTGGGAAATCTTGCATGGAAAGACTTTTTTAAAAATATTTTTCCAAATCCAAATCCCAAAGGGGACATTTTTATATTTGAAAGTTACTAAAGTTACTAATCACGGAGGGGATGGGGATTAGATGTGACGAGCTCTCAAAGCTACCACTTGCATCCCAAATAGAAAATTTCATTTTTAGATATAGAAGGCAACTGGAGGAAACTCACTTGACTGGCAAAAAGAAACTACACCAAGTAGATTTGCTGAACCAAGATAGTCCTGGCCATAGCAGTCTAACTAACGGGTTTAGATAAATCTAGAAAGGCAAAAATAAAAGAAATCATCTGTGAGCTAGCATTTCTGAGTTGAGAGGTTGGATGTTGATTAGGTTAATAGTAATAAGGTATGTTACTGTATCAGATTCATAAGTATTTAATAATTTCGTGATTAGGTCCAAAATAAACAAGTGTTTATTATCTTCTCAATTTTTCAGGAATTTTAAAGTAAAGAGTTTGAAAATTTTTGAGTCTTAGAGTAGTTAGATCTTAGTAATTGTCACAGTTAAACAAACTTTAAATCTGTTTGTGATCTGCCATTGGCCTTGTGTCTGATTCATGGTTTTGTGTCACTGAAAGCATTTCTGAAAAGGACTAGTTTTACTTCTGTTTGGCTTCCAGGGGATACTGGTATCAGGCCATGATATCTTTGACCTTCATCAAATCCTCAAGGCAACCGAGGACACTGGCATTAATGTTTACACTCATGGCGAATTACTGCCCGCTCATGGATACCCAGAGATACGCAAATACAAAGTAAGTTCACAAAATCTTTTATAACATGGTTCACATGGAAATGGTTTTTCTAGTCATTTCATTGGTATTTCATATCTCCGTAGTAGCTGGTGAAAGAATTCCAGTCATCTGACCGCAGCTTTGCCATTCTAACTATCCTACTTCCTTACTTTGAAATTTTAAAATAAAAACTTAAGAAAAGTTTATAAAGATACAAATACACATAGCCTCTGGTGTTCAAAATTATGAACCCTCATTAAAAAACTAGTTGTCTATCTTTTGAACTTATTATTGTTAATGAAAAATTCATTATTCTAGAAAAAGCCATGCAAAATATCATGTAGTATCAGAATGCAAATCATTAATTGTGATGATGATATCACTTAAGATTTTTGCATAATTATGAACCAACAAGTTATTTCTTTGAATATTAACTTTAGTCCATCCATAAAACATCACGTTTATCCAATATAGTTACTAATTTGAATAATTGTTAGCTTGAACTGTTTCTCAACTCGAATTCATTCTCAGTCACTCTCCTTTGAGGAATTCAGCCATTACATTGGTTAGCTCTACTTTGCTCAATTATTGTGACCCATTTTAAGTGATAAAATGTGGCCAAATTTATCTAAACATGGGTCCGAAACGCCTAGCAAGTGACAGTGCAGAAGGTGAACCAAAAACAAAGTGTAAGAGCATCAGTCTTGGTTTTAAATTGAAAGTTTTTAGGCATTTGGTATTGGGACTAGGCAGTACTGCAGTTGAGCGTGAATTCTGACTTAAGGAATTGCCTGCAATGGCAGAATCTCAGCAGCAGGCCAGTCTGCCACTCCAGTCAATGTTACTAAATTAATTTGTATGAGAAGCACCATTATGGTGAAAATGGAGAGACTTTTAGCAGTCTTGGTAGAAGATATGAACCCAGTGTGCCATGCTGTGAGTCAGGCAGTGATTCTGTCAAAGGAAAAAAAAAAAACTTTATTTGATGATGACCTGAAGAATCAGGAAGGAGGGGAATCCACCACAGGTACATTTATGGCCAACCAAGGGTGGTTTGATTTCTTTAAGCACAGCTCTAATCTGCATAATTGGCAAAGCTGCAAGTGCAGATAAAAAGGCAGCTGGTGAGTTCTTTGAAACATTTAAGACAATTCTGAAAAATGGCAATTACTCTCCAAACCCTGTTTTTAATGTGGATTGAGACAGGACCTTTTTTTGGAAGAGGATGCTGCTGCACATGTTTATATTGAAGGAAGAATGATGTTCCTCTGGCTTTAAAACACAAAGAGACTGCCTCACACTACTTCAGGTGACCTGAAGCAGGCTATAGCCTCTTCTTGTGTACTATCCTGAGACACCATGAGCTATGAAGGGGGACACAAAGGAACAGCTACCCATCATCTGGCAGTCAAGCTATAAGACTTTGGTAACTATGGATGTTTTTAACAATTGATTCATCCATTGTTTCTTCCCAACTGTCAAGAATTGTGAGCAAAATTGATTTGAACTCCTGGACAATGCTCTAGGCTACCCACAAATCCTTGATACTTCAAACTGACTTACCAGTTGAAGTCTTGTTTTTTTCCACTCAAACCAACTTCCCTGCTGCAGTCCATGAACTAGGGTGCCATTGCTGCCTTCAAGGCTTACTACCTATCATTTCATTAGTCAAATGGTTAAAGACAATACACGAGGGACTGGTGGAAGGCATATAACATAATGAATGCTATCATTAACATCAATGAGTCTTGGCAAGAAGTCAGTTCTAATTGTATGAACTGTGTGAAGCAGAAATTGTGGTCAGACATCATCAATGATTTTTCTGGATTTGAGGAGAGCATGTCAGCAGTCACCAATGACATCACACTGTTGGCCAACACTGATGGATTTGAAGAGGTTAGTATGGAGAATGTGGATGAGCTTTTGCAGTCTCGCAGAGAGCCTCTGATCAACATGGAGCTGCAGTAGTTAGATCAGCATGACACCCAGGCTAAATGGCTAGTTGCTGATGAGGCTTCAGCTGGAAATGTCCTTACCACCAAAGTTCTTCAGGAGTGACTAGCTCTTATAAATTCAGGTCTGGACTTGGAGCAGCATGATGACAATTGGGAGCTCATCTCTGCTGTCAGAAAGATTGTGAACCAAGATGTGCCACCTGCTATGAAGAAAGTCTGTGCTACCATAAGAGGAAAGTGAGGCAACTCACATTTGATGCTTTCCTCTTCCAAGGAGTCAAAGTCAGGAACTTCACAGCAGGAAGATTAAAATGAAAATTACTAATAATACAGTGACTTTTAAAATTGATATTATTAAGTTTCTGTAATGCTTTTTCAGGTTAACAGCACATTAATATTAATATTTTACTTGTTTTCATGGGTCTATGGAACCTATCTTGATTACTGCTATGTGTTAACAAGCCTATTTAGTGAATAGTCAAGGAAAAAGGTTAAACCAGTGTCAGTCAGCTATAGAACTACTTACAGGAGGAATGGGGGAATTATCTATAAGACAATGTTCTGAGACGTTACTGAACATGTCACCAAAAGTGTGCGCGGTGGTTATCCACACGAAATGTGGCAATTTTGAAGAAAGAAGCTTGAATTGATAGCATCTCATAATTAATGGTTTATCAGATTTATTCATACTTATTTTGCTGGAATAATGTATTTTCATTAACAATAAAGTGTTGAAAAGAACGATAACAGCGTTTTTGTATGGTAGGCATATAATTTTTGAACTCTGTGCACATTCGTGTGCACGCACATACATATATATAAATCTACTATTTAAAAAATTCTAGGATTTGACTGTTGTCTGAATTGAAACCTGACTGAATTAGGTTTTGTTGAAATTGATGGAGGTAAGACTTTGTAGAAAATGAACTAAAGTGTTTTATTTCTTTTGAGTTTTTAAAACATTTTTTATTTATCTAGAATCTTGCTGGTCATTATGGAAGAGCCTGGCAATTACAAAAGTTTGAATTTTCAGCTTTTCCTGGGCCTATCATCATAACAACCAACTGTATGATTGAACCCTTGAAAAGTTACAAGGATCGGATTTTTACTCTTAATGAAACTGGCTTCGCTGGTGTCAAGCACCTGGATGTAAATAACCAAAATGACATGAAGCTGATCATTGATACGGCTAAGGCAAACAAGGGGTTTACAAAGGAGGACTGCCGCCTTCCATCCAAGACACTTACTGTCGGTTTTGGCCATGAGACTATATTAAACAATGCAGATAAAGTAAGGACAAATTTTGAAGTCTATTATTAATGACACACATTAAAAAGGGGTATACCATGCATTCATTTTTGGTTTAGCAAATTTGAAAATCCATTTGGGTGATAGGATGGCATGTGACATGCTGTGACTTCATGCTCTCAGTGAGTTTGGTCCTTGATGAGTCTTGATTAAGTTTACTGTCTAGTTTCTCATGTTCTTCAGTACAGAGATTTAATAATAAAATATTCACTCATGGGCACACGTAGATAAGAATAATCTCTATCAGGCCATTTCTGATAGTTCCTAAATTTCCCTCATAGGTGGAATCAACAACAATGGCAGCTAAATTTTGTGTGTTAGTGTGAGTGACCAGTAACCCAAAGTATTATTTTCCTAGGCTCCTTAGAAATTTTAAGGTTTCATTATTACAACACCTATTCTTTAGCTTCACTGAAAATTAGCAACTATATATTACCATTTAAAAGCATTATAAGGAACAAATGGGTTATTGTGCCAATCTCTTCCCATGTTGACTAATTTGTTTTTCTTTGAAAGGTACTTGAAGCCATGAACAATGGGAGTCTGAAGAGGATATTTGTTGTTGGAGGCTGTGATGGATCGGAGAATAAGCGAAATTATTACACTGAGCTTGTAAAAATACTTCCACCAGAGACCCTCATGCTGACAATGGGCTGTGCAAAGTATCGCTTCAATACTCTTGAGCATGGTGTGCTAGGACAGACTGGCCTGCCACGCCTGCTGGACATGGGCCAGTGCAACGACAGCTACGGTGCAGTTGTTCTGGCACAAGCTCTTGCTGGAGCTTTGAAGACTGATATCAATTCCCTTCCCATTTCTATAGTGCTCTCCTGGTTTGAACAGAAGGCTGTTGCAGTTCTGTTGTCCCTTTTACATCTGGGAATAAAAAACATCCGTCTGGGGCCCATATTGCCAGCATTCATCACTCCAAACGTTATGGACATTCTTGCCAAAAACTACAGTATCTCATCTGTTGACATTAAACACCCCGAGGATGATTTAAGAGAGATGATGGCTTTACCAGTTTAATAAAATGTGATCAATGTACTCAAGATGACTGTTGGTACTGACTATGCAACAGTGTACACACACACACACACATCAAAAACACTGTCAGTGTAAAAATTTCAAAGCTTTTCTTAAAAAAATGATTAATATTAAAATGTTGGCATCCTCTGGATTATTTTTTTCCTATCTGTTAAAAAAATCAGAATAAAATGTGACATGGATGATAGCCATATGGTTGACTTTTAATCATTGGAGAGACACATAATCTTAAAAGTTTTAATTATTTCTAATCGCTGAAGTATTTAGCATTGTAATTAGTCTGTGATAGCTCACCTGTATATGGATATATATCTTTTAATAATTTATAATCCCTGTTTGATAAATTAATTTTATCTTGTATACTTACTGTATTTTTAGAATAAAAGTATTTGTATATTCGGAAACACTATTTGTTTTTTTTTTTGGTCATGTTTAAAATGCATTTATATTAAGAAATTATTACAGGGTCTTTAACCTCTTAACATCAGCAACACAAATACATGGTTTTTGGTGATTTTTTTCAAACCTGCAGTAAGCTGAGAATTACTGTACATCGTGATGATGATGAATGTCTAGCCAACTTTTAATGATGATCATACAAATATGAACAAGAAAGATGCAGCTCACATTCCAAACTTTTTCTTTCACCTCTTCCTAATTTCTAATGAATTTCGTGATTGTTCTGTCCATTTGTTAGTTTTTACAGTGTTTTGTAAAGTGGACATTTTCTGATTCTTGCAAAGTAAAAACGTGTAAGCATAGCACTCAATGCGGTAGACGACTGAAGTACATGGGCTGTCTGTAAATGAATAGTGATCCTGAGACTTACTCTACGTGACACATTTCTTAAATTACCAAAAATTCCAGGTGCATACTTTCATATTTGTGTGCTTAGTTTTTTTTTTTTTTATTTTTTAAAAATTTTGGTTAGATATTGATTTAAGAAATGATTTCTCCAGATAATCCACAGGGTAAGGATGCAGATTGTTTGTTTCGAGCTTGTTGCAGCAGATGGAAAAAGAAGCCCCAGTGCAGCAGCTGTTTTTCTTAAACAAAAAAAAGGGAAAACATTAAATTATTTAGAGACTAAAAGGGATCATTTTCATTTTAACTCTGATTTGCCTGTGTTGCTCACAAATTGATGATATTGAATAAAAACAAAACTTTTGTACATATTTTAAAATAGGATAATTATCCATGTCAAAATATTTATCTTAATGAAAGTTGTTTTTATTAGCAGCTGCATCAGCTTAATTCTCATGCATTTCATCTTTAATGGAAAGTCAGTGTAATCAGTCATAAATCTTTTTCTTGTTTTGGTAAGAATCACCAAAGTGTGATATACTACTAAAAACTGCTAAGGATCAAGTAATCAAGTTGGAATGTGTGTAAATTTGAGACATTAATGTTGGCAAATGTCAAAGACATTAAATAATGATGCCACAATGGGTCAATAGAGGCACTCCTTAAAAAAAGGAACATTTTTTAGTTAATCAGACTAAAATTTGACATTTTTTTCACCAAAGTAGCAAATTTATTCAGTGCTTGTCTGAGAGCAGCTAGCATGAATGACAACTTGGCATTGGCATCTCGTGTTTCTGATGAGTCTTCAAGTGTTGATTTGGGACAGTATGTCCCTTTCTTCTATGGGAGGGGGGATCACCAATTTTCTGCAAGTTTCACAAGATGTCTTGCAATGGTAGCCTGAAGTGTGTGCCAAACCTATTCAACTGAATTATGGTTTAGAGAATGAGTTGGTCACTCCATATGGATTACTGTCTCCTGTTCCAGGTACTCCTTGACTCCAGGCATGATATGGAATATCAAGAATCTCTCATCCTGTACCTTAAACTTTCATGGTGCTGGTCTACAAAATAAGGAGGGATGTCTTGCCATTCCAGCTAAGCCCTATCCAAATCCATAGTATTATTGTTCAAATGCACTGGCAAATGGAAGCCTTTGTCCACTGTGAGGTCAATCTATATAGTCAAAACAAATTTGAACTCATCCAGAAAAGATGCTGGAGTCAAGCCTTTCCTATGGGTTTATAGCTCAGTATTTCTATTCCCTTCATTTAGTGGTATGTGAATACAGGCTTTTTTTGACTGTATACATTTAAACTGATTATGTAGTTTGTGTTGAGAAAACCACACTTTACATTTTTAAGATCAGATTTCAGCCATCCAGAAACAGTTTTTCCTCTTTTGCAAAACCAAAAAGTGATCATGGCAATGTTATGACTCAGATTGGCCCCACCATGTCATCTAGCAGCATATTGAAAATTTGAGTCCAGACCCTAGAAATAATCCTCTGCTTTATGTTAAGCTCATCTGCCAAATTCTCCAGCATACCATTCATCAGGTAAGTTCCCTGGCTATCAAACACCCATTACCATTCTGATAACTTTTCACTGTTGACTGATACAATCTGGTGAAGAAGCACTTGGACTGGAGGAAATTGTCACAATGGATGATGGCTAGGAATTAGGGACTGGAAGTAAAATGCATTAGTATTAGATGTAATATTTGTGGTTTGTTGCTAAATTTGCTAAGGATAAAAAACTGAGTAGTATATCTAAAGATCAGAATGAATTGAAAACAAAAATGTTTTTGCATGTTTCTAATCTTTACTTGCTGTTATAAACAAATGAAGAAAAATTTCCATAAACATGAGAGCTTTGTTTAATGGTGTAAATCAAAATAAGGCCAAGTTGTTTTTCCTTGACTATGCCAAAAACAAAGACAATATATGGCCATTGTCTTAAGATAGCATTTGGTAACATCAGAGGCATATTAACAATGATACAAGGTATTTTCTCCATGAGCTAGAAAGATCACACATCAAGTAGTTCTTTAAAACTAGTTTTCTGTTAATCGTGATTTTTCTTTTTTCCATAGGGCTAACTCCACTCTAAGTGTTTGGAGAATAGAAGAATTTCAAATTAAAAAGTATATGATTACCAAACCAGGATTTTGAACCACTTTTTCCACTTGAAACAGAAACTAACTGGAATGGGAAAAAAAAACAACAATGAACCTGAACAAGTTAAAAACACGACCAGTTCATGGTTCAGCTGATTGTGCTTGTCCTATATGTTTACCTAAATAAACCTGTATCAGCTTATTCCAACACTGCTGCTTGTGCTATGGCAGGGCTTCATTTACACACACTGAGAAAGATTGGGGGACAAAAAATCCATAATTAGCTTTACTCCTAAGGATGGCTAGGGTGGACTTGTGAGCAAAGTCATTAATTAGTTCCTCCCTGAAGTTGGCAGGCCATCTAGACAGTTTCAACTAGTGAGAATGCCCAATACACACACAACAGGTGCAAGTGAAAAATTTTGGAACCCAGGTCTGGTGTCAACTCTGAATGATGAGGTCCCAGATGCCACTATTGTGGGCATATAAACATAGAACATGGGAGAAGACCTTGTGAGAAACACTGTAGCAGACCAGAAAGAGTTCGCATCCAGAGTGAAGCAGTTTGACCACAAAGAACCAAGGACTAACTGTGGCCATGCAAGAACAATGCTGGGAAGATAGGACTGAACCACTCTGAAGTAACCAAACCCATTGTCAAAGATACAATATATACAAAAACTTACCCCATCACACACCAAGATCTAAATACAGGTAGAATCTGGTCTTCCGGCTGTTAAGCTGTAAGTATTATCAGTCATATTTTCCATGAACTGTCAGCTTCCAGGGCTGGATTGTGGGAATACATTTTAAACTATCAATGGATAGAAGACTGTTTCAGTTTTCGTACATCTGAATCTTTAAAAAAAACAAACAAACTTTAAAAAAATTTCGACTGGTTTTAAATTCATAACAGCTAAATATTTATCCAGTTTTATTCCATCAGAATTTTAAAATATTTGATAAAATTTAAGAATTTTGTTAGGTTTAACTTGTTAATCTCCTTGCACTTGTGGAGTCTAGCATACATAAACTGCAGAGAGATGACTGTCTTAATTGTAAATCTTCGCTACACAAGATTAGATGTATATATAGGACAATAAAAGCTACAGTAGTTGGTATATCATTTCCTGTAGACAGTTAAAGAGAATGTGGCAGCTAGTCTTAGTATAAAAACTTGTGAAGAAAAGTAAAAGATGCAAGCGGCATTGTATGCTGATGATAAATGATGCATAAAATATATTTGTTAGCTTCATTCTTAGCTTTATTTCATATCTGGTCTGCTGTGTTCAGTGAGGTAAGTGGGATGGGCTAGCTGACTAGTTAATGTATCTTTGTTACAAAATTGAAGTCTGCTAGCCACTGAACAGTAGTTGAATGAGGTGAACCATGTGGTGTTAAGGTGAGATTAACCAAGTAACATGGATGTTCACACATCTTTGTGTTTTTTGTAATCATGGTGGATAGTCCAGAAAGTAAGTTTTATACAAAGTTTTCAGGTGCTAAAAAGTACAGTTCATTCTTCCAAAAAGATTGGACAGCCAAATATCACGTGTTTTCATGTGAAGCTCCAGGAAACTGTACATCATTTTATTATATTGTTTGCAAGAAAATGTCAGGCATCAAGGTGAGAGAGACAAGATTTCTCATAAAGATGGTGAAGACCATCCAAGATGGGAAACAGCACTGTTAAACCAACTTACTCTAAACCTAGATATAGTAAATTTGAGCTCAATGGCTTACAATACAACAAAAAACAGGTTTTCACCACAAATTTTATAACTTACCCATTAGCATGTCCGACCATTTGGGTTTAATGTTCAGACATGTTTGCTGATAATGATATTACCAAGATTTATTCTTCAGTTTACACAAAAACAAACTGAATAATGATGCAAATGCTCCACCTCTGAAAGAAAATTTGGTATCAAAACAAAGTACAACTTAGGTTTGATGACTTGTGTTGACATTTTCTACTGGTTTGAGCACTCATCTAAGAAAAACCTCACTGAATTTTGTGGTGTTCAGTAGAGACATAATTACATAAGTATATATTAGGTAGCTTAGTTTGGAAAGTACAATAGAACATATTGAAACAGTATAGCCCTTCAGTCTTATCACATTGAGCCCCAAAAGAAGTGATCTTAAAATTCAATGATAGAAATATGCATGCTCTTCTGGCAAGCAGAGCTTACTACATTTAACAGATTTTACCAAACTATTACAGAAATCAGATCCATCAGACAATGCTTTCCAATCACACCCAACTAGAGTGAATCAACAACTGTTTGTCAGCATTATTACAAGAATGAAACTGAACAAGTATTTCCGGGATGGCGTAATATATGAGGGACAAGCTACAACGTTCCACATATCTACATGCTAATTCTGCGTTTGAGCTGTAACATGTATGCATTAGAACCTCTCATCGTATGATGAGACCTTCAAGAATACACAATTTGTTTGGAAAAGCTGATTTTGATCAGGTCACATTTTTTGTATAACAGTGAACAAAATTTTTATATGGAAAGTGAAACAACTGATCCTAACTATAGTTTAATGGTGGTAGTAGTGATGGGTGGGTGAAGGTTGTTACTAATATACTTGTAAAGCTTGAGAAAGAATATTTTTCCACTTCACCATAAAAGAGGAGAGCTTTGGTATGAGTTGACTGACTACCAGCTAATGAGATTAAAATTTGCCCTAGGAAGGCAAACAACTTGCAACTGTATGAGTTGATGAACACTGTCAAATTGCTTTTTCTGCATGGATATTATTTACATCACAGCCAGTGACTGTCAGACTTGAGAATCTTAGTAAAGTGGCAAAGTCAGCTCTAGTGTTGGCTCACAGCAATGCAGAACAAGACATGTTTCAGGACAAACCTAAAAACTGATGGAACCATGAGCTCCTTTATTACCATCAAGATAGATTTAAATGACCCCTATTTACAATACAGGCCAGTAGAAGAAAGCACAGTAGAAACAAATTAAAAAGAATGAGAAGTTAGTAACTGTGATGTTAAGAATATGCTGCTGAATAAATACTTAAAATACATGGCATTTTACTCTTGATATTTTGAGAAAATAACTCCTTAAAGAATGCGCTTAGACACCCCCTATAAGCTAGCATTTTCTGTGCTTTCTAATAAGCCTTTGGCCCTCACTTTTTACACAAACAAGCTTATCCCACTCATTCACAATCTTCAACTTTGGAGTTTGTAGTGGGACTCAAGATGAGATGTTTTCATGTGGAAACCCCACACTCACTGAAAGACTGTATACCGACAATATTGATGTGGCCTGTATCCAAGAGACACACCTGAACTTAAACCATCAATTCACCATTAAAGGATACCAAACCTTCAGGCTAGACAGAGTAGGAAGACACAAGGGAGGAGTGCTGATGCTCATCTGCTCATCAAGAATGACATACCAGCACAAGAAATCAGAGTGGACACCAATCAGCAAGCTGAAGTCCAGGGTCATCACCATCTACAACCTGTACTGTCCCCCAGGCAAAGAACTTTCCTTGCAGTATTTGGAAATTCTACTTACTGAGAACTGCCTGGTTGTTGGAGACTTTAACAGCCACTCTACCTGTTGGGGGTTATGAGGAGACGGACAGAAGAGGAGAGGAAGTGGAGGACTGGCAGACTGATCCCTGACTGGTTCTGCTGAATGATCCAGAAGACCCACCCACCTTTTTCTCACGCAGATGGCTGTCAACCTCTACCTCAGACCTTGCCTTTGCAACTGATGACCTCTCCAAGACGATCATCAGAGGAGTACTGAGCCAGTTGGGAGGCAGTGATCACAGGCCAGTGAAGATGACCATCAACCTACAGTACAGGCTACAGAACTCTACATCGTTCCCCAGGTGGAACTACAAGGCAGACTGGAACATGTTTGCCAGCATCACAGACCTTTACTATAGGGAGCTCAAGAGATGACCTGAACATCAACCGGGGTCACTCGGAACTTCAACCAGGCTATCCTGAAAGCTGCTTCAGAGACAATGCCATGAGGTGCACGCAAAAGAACTACAGGCCCTATTGGATGAAAGAGCTTCAGGAGCTTGAGGATGAAGTCAGCAGTAGCAGACAGGAAGTAGAGGAGAACCCTTCTGTTGACAACAACATCACCCTGAAAGTAGCCACTGCCAAGTACAGGAGAACCTACCTCCAAGCAGCAAGATCAAACTAGAGGGAGAAGACAGAGAAGTTAAACTTAGATAGGGATGGTAGCAAACTGTGGAAGCTGACGAAAGCCATAAAGCCATGAATGGTGAAGACACAAAGGCAGTGCCAACTGCCACCTCGCAAGGCCAAGAGTTGCTGACAAGAAGGCTGGCAACCTTTTCATAGATAGTTATGAGGAAGTCAGCAACATCACTGTACCTAAAGGCAGGCAGGCTCAGATACAGGAGGAGAGAACCTCCAATGAGCATCAGCTTGAAGAACACATGACCAAACCTTTCAACATTCAGGAACTGGCAGATGCCATGAAAGCCTTGCATAAACAGAAATCTCCAGGGCCAGACAAAATCACCAATGAGATGCTTCTACATCTATGCACAAAGGCAAAAACTCAACTACTGAAAATCTTCAACAACAGCTGGAAGACTGGCCATGTTCCACAAATCTGGCAAGAAGCTAATATGGTTGCAATACACAAGAAAGGAAAAGTCCAAGTAAAGGTGTACTGCTACAGACCCATCAGTCTCACTAGCTGCATTGGCAAACTCATGGATTGGATGATCAACATCAGGCTCACTTGGCATCTGGAGAAAAACAACATTATTTCTCCAGAGCAGGCTGGTTTCAGGCAGCATTGTTCGACTGAGGACCAGGTGGTGTACAGCACCCAGATGATCAAGGATGGTTTTCAGGACAAGAAACATACCCTGACAGTATGGATTGACGTGGAGAAGGCTTTTGACAAGATCTGGAAGGATGGGCTGAAGCTGAAACTCCAGAAGAGTGGTGTGATTTGTATAATCCAGTGGATCTGCCAGTACTTGCACAGCAGGAAAGCAAGAGTCCATGTATGTAGACAGTACAGCCATAAGATGACACTGAAAAACGGAGTTCCCCAAGGTGGAGTCCTCAGCCCAACCCTATTCCTAGTCTTCATCAATGACATCGTCAAAGACCTTCCAAAGAATGTCCACGGAGCCATCTATGCTGACGATCTTGAACTCTGGTGCTCAAAAGAACATATCACCACTGCCAACTACAGGATACAAGAGGCGCTGAAGGTACTCGAGGGCCGGACAAAATGGCTCATCACCATCAACTCCAGGAAGACCACTTACACAATCTTTAGTTACTCTCTAAAGGAACTGAAGGCCAACCTCAAGCTCAACAGAAAGTCACTGCAGGCTGACAACACCTCCACATACCTTGGCATGACCTTCGACATGTGACTCACTTGGAAACAACAAAGAAAGTCGAAGCCAGAGCACAGCTGCAGTTGGTGCTCATGAAGAAGCTAACTGGCACATGGGGTGCAGATGCAGCAATCCTGAAAAAGATATATGTGGGCAGCATCAGACCAGCTCTTGAATATGGAGTGACAGCATGGGGCACTTCTGCCAAATCAAATTTCAACAGAGTCAGCAAAATGCAGAACCAGGTGGCCAGAATCATCAGTGGCGCCATGTGGTCAACCCCTATCCAGGAGTTGGAAACGATCACAGGTCTTGAGTCTATGGAAGACAGAAGGGACTCCAAACTTCTCACCCAAGCAGCCAAATTCAAATGACTACCAAACCACCCAATGAAAGACAGACTGTGTCAATCAACAAAAGACTGAAAAGAGAAAGCTTCATCCACCAGTTAAGGGTTTTGGAAAGGAAACACCATGATATCCTG
Source organism: Nautilus pompilius (assembly GCA_018389105.1). NCBI lineage: Eukaryota > Metazoa > Mollusca > Cephalopoda > Nautilida > Nautilidae > Nautilus > Nautilus pompilius. The sequence goes on along the minus strand of JACATO010000598.1, from coordinate 525,167 downwards.
GAACATGAACCCAAAGATATCTATCTCCCAGTACCTTGGGAACCCATGCTGGAGGGATGTTGGAAGATCCAAGATGCAATGCAATGTTCCTGGCATTGGAAAGAAAGATTCTCAGAGTGATGCTGTAGAAGTCCCTCACCATGGAACACATCCACAACTTCTACCCTCAACACAACTGGACTCATGTGTACACTGACGGGTCTGCTCACCAGGCCGTTAGAAATAATGGTGCTGGAATCTACATCAGGTATCCAGGAGGTACAGAAGAACATATCTCCCTTGATACCGGCCTTTTTTCCACTAACTTCAAAGCTGAAGCAGTAGCGCTCAAGACAGATGCAGCCCACATAGAACACAGTCCATTCTCCACCAACAATGTTGTGTTCTTCAGTGATGTGAAGTCAGTTCTGCAGGCTTTAGATACTGCCAAAGACAAAGAACTGAATGACCTGTCATCCACCCTAGTCCCTCTGTGCAGAACCCACACAGTTGTTCTGCAGTGGGTCCCCTCCCACTGCAACATACTAGGCAATGAAGCTGCAGACACTCTTGTGAAGGAGGACACTAATAAGGAACAGAATAACAGGTCCACCACCTTCAAAGAAATCAAGACTATCATTAAGGTAAAGCAACAAAACAAGTGGCTGCAGCAACACCCACAATACAATGGAAATGACCCTTATCACCTGCTCTCCAAGCCTGAGCAGGTTCTCACAGTCAGGCTGCAGACTGGCCACAACTGAATGAACCACCACCTCTTTACCAAGTTCAGAATTGGTCAGTCAGACCAGTCCCCATCAGAAAGGCAGCATGACAACAGAACATCTGCTGCAGTCTTGCCCACTACATGATGGCTGTAGGTGACAAATCTGGGCAGAGGAGACCACAGTGCAAAAGCAGCTCTTTGGCAGTCTGAGGGACCTGCGGTGCATGGCAACCTTTGTGCAGGAATCCAGCTTGTCCATTTGAGTGATCAAAAAAAGATGTGGAAACCAGACCAGGTTTCATCAGAGCCATGGAAAGTGCTTGCTGCATGGAATTTTGTCTTAATATGGTGACACCTTTTGCAAACTTGCTAAGTAAATACTACACACATCCAAAACTCTTATTTTTGTAGAAATATTTAAAATTAAATGGTCATTAAATTTTTATTATTATTAAAAGGTAACAAAAACTAAAGATTTTATGTACTATACATATTCATTTCAAGATACATTAAATTTACAAGCTGATTTATACATATTTCATTATGTTAATTATAAACATATCCACCACGTTCATCAAAATAGCATGATTCCAAAGTCATAACTCATTATTCATCAGTAAAGTTAGAAAATAAATGCATAAAAAGAATTGGATTATACCAAATTTTTCTAAACAACTTTTCATTAGCATTTCACAAGCATAGATGTAGATGCATGGTCCTTTCCTAATTCTCTTCAGTATTTTTCTGTTTGTTCAGACGTCTTGGAATTGTGATACAGATCAAAGCACATATCCAGAATATCAAACCAAAAAGAAAGAAAACAAAGTTAACATTAAACGGAGCACCAATCTCAGATGACTTCTTGCTGATTGACCAGGCAAAGACACTGCCTCCAAATGTTGGCGCCAAAGATCTGGAGAGAAAACAAAACGGAAATAGCTGGAAGTGAGGAACAACATGACTTTTAAACTAAAGATCTGCAGTTGCACAACCATGCTGATAACACAACGATTTGATTAAATAATGTGGCTGCAATTCTGACTGGTGGGAAAAAGTTTCCGCATAAGACTTTAAATATAAGTGAGATTCGATGTAACTAATGATCTGTACTTTATTCCCATTGGTTGTCAGTTATGAGAGAGACTTCAAGAAACATTCTCTCTTTTCTTTTTAATGTTTTCTTGTTTACTTTATGGATAAATAAAAAGCCTCTAAATAAACTATTTCACAAAAATCTAAACAAACCACCTTCCAGTTATTACTGTAGCTTCTATTTATGAGTGAGAAGACAGGCAACAAAAAATAACTGATACAAATCTTCTAATAAATAGAACTAAAAGCTAAAGGTAGTTAAATGTAATTACCCCTTCCCTATTTAAAGATCTACTGGCTGTAGGATAAAGTTTATTTTGTAAAAACAATCTCTGGGAAATCTAACAGTATCTTTCTTAAATACAACCAGTCCTTGTTAAGCGAACAGTCACGGCAAACGTTGGGTTATAATGCTTGAGTCTATTTCAGCCTTCAATACTCAATTTCTTTTATCCTTCATGAAGTGTCGGCATTTTAAACACCGTTTTGTACATTCTACTTCAAAGATCTCTTTAATTCTAACCAATTTTTGCCATAATTTATTACCTTCTAAATCTTTGCATGTCTTTATGACTGTTTGAACCTTATGAACATTTTTAAGCTTTAGTTTAATAATGTATGTACTCTACATAGCTTATCTTTTAGCATAAACATTAAGTTTATTTTTCTACTAATTTCACCTTTGCATAATTTTGTTGTATACAAATAGCCTAAATAGAAACAAAAAGGTTAAATGAAGCACAATGTAATATGAAAAGTTGGTTTATTATGTACAAAATCAGATTTTACAATTAAACATCAATTTAATCGGATATAAATCCTTCGAAGTTGCCGTTCTTTTCTGTTTTTTCTGAAATGTTGGATACGCTGGCATTGCTGGTTGATGCTCGTCTGCTTATTGTGTGATTGTGGCTGGGGTTGGCGATGGTGAGGGAAGTGGGGATGTGGAAGGAGTAACTTTCTTAAAGAACCCACTAAGTTTGGTTTACATAGGTTTCTCTCTTTTTTCTTCGTATATTTCACGATAACACCTTAAGATGTCACGCATTTGCTGATCTACCTTTCCAAAACGTTCTACATTTGGATCCATACTTTCTAATTCTGATAAAATTTTGTTAACATCCGTGAAAACACCAGCCAATCTTTTTACACTGAACTTTTTGGGCTCAGTTCTATTTTTTCTTCTTCCTCAGCCCTTTATGCTTCCAATTCGATCAAATCTTTGTTTGAAAAGCTCTCCCTAGGTGTAAGCTGTCAAATTTTTCACATCTTCAGCATCGACTTCTAAATCAAGGGATTTGGTGAAAGTCACAACTATTTATTTCGTCCAAATTCCTGTTTTGGTCGAATCCTTCAAAGTTATTTACAAAAACAGAGAAACATTTTAAGTACTTTTTCTAAATCCCTTGCATGCATTTCACACTAACATCCTCCCACCATGCTGCTGCGATGTTTTTGATACAATGGAGGATATTGTATTCTTTCCAAAACTTGTGCAATGTTTGCGTATTATCCTCTGTTGCGGCTATGGCTTTGGCAAACGTTGAATGTAAATAGTATGCCTTGAATGTTGCAATAGCTCTCTGGCCCAGAGGCTGCAGGATAGTGATGGTGTTTTTTGGTAGATAAACTACCTCTATATCTGGGTGGAGATCGTCGAGATGCAGGGGATGTCCAGGTGTTGTTGAGGGTCAAGAGAATTTTAAAACAAATTCTCTTTTATAAGCAATATTCCTTTACTTGGAGTATGAAACAATCCATGAACCAATCTTCAAAGGGGGCTTGCATCATCCAAGCCTTCCAATTGGATCGGTAGTAAACGGGCAGTGTGTGCTCGCTTGTTTTTGAATGCACGTGGGCTTTCTGAATGGTAGATTAGAAAAGGCTTTCAGCTTGAATCCGGCAACACTTCCTCCCAATAGCAAGGTTACTCTATCCTTAAATGTTTTAAATCCAGGCATTGATTTGGCCTCCATCTGTATGCAGGTCCATTCTGGCATTTTTCCCCAATGTAATCCTGTTTCATCGACATTGAATATCTGTTCAGGCAAATAGTTCCCTTTTGTGATGATATCATCAAATTCATTCAGAAAACGTTCAGCAGCACCTTTGTCAGCACTTGCAGCTTCACCACTTATGCATTTGTTGTGGAGATTAAATCTTCGCTGAAACCGCATAAACCAGCCATGGCCGGCAGTGAATGTTTCGGCGCACTCCTCACCTGCTCGTTCCTCCAGTGTGTCGAAAAGGCTGCATGCCTTAGCCTGAATGGTAAGGTGGTTAATTGACATCCTCTTTTGTATCTGATCCGCGATCAAAATTATAAGCAGTTTTTTCAGTTTCGTGGATGAGGCCTCTTCGCTGTCTTGTTATAACTGCTTTCACTCCTGGTGATCCTTTCCTTATCCTTCAAAATGGTGGTGATGGTGGAATGGGCCAGGCCTTCATCACGCGCTATAGTGTTCACCTTCTTCCTGGTAACATACGCTTTGATGACCATCTTCAAATCAAGATTGATGGATTTCCTACGTTTTTTGCTACTTCCTTCAGCTGAACTGGTGTTCTCTCTCTTTGAAGACATCTTGGTTTGGGGTAAAATGTGCGTAAACACTGAATAAACAAGTGAAAACAAGAGCGGGTTGTGTGTGATGCTAACTGTAATAGCAAACAAACACAGAGATGGAGAGATGCTCGGTGGTTGCTGCCTTCTCACCCAGATGAAGTTCTCATACAACTACGCCAGCGTTACCCTCACTCAGGTGCGCGTTGTTATCAGATGTATGAAATTTGGTCGTAAATGCACACAGTGGTCGGTAAAAGATTTTTTGCGCTTTCGTAAAATTGTGGTCATATTTTCGAATGGTTGCCAACTGAGGAGTGGCTGTATACGAGTAAAGAGCTGAAGTGAACAGGTATATATGCTACTACTATTTGGTAAAAACTTGATTAACAATGTGTCCTGAAGGTTTAATGTGCTTCACTTATTGGGTTACAAAAGTTATTACTTCATCTTTTTAGGGACACATACAGAGAAAGATTAAGTAGATTTTTAAGTGATGAGTTTAATAAGTAATAGAATGTGGTACATGTGAAGATAAAAGACTGTTTTAAGATTTTGAAATTATTTTACCAAAATTAAAAAGAACACTATAAAAAATACCCTAAGTAAATGAGTTAAATAGGAAAACAGATAATTCATTTTACAGAATAGTCAGCAAGTAATGTATTTAGTTTAGTAGTTGCAAAGAGGCAAGAAACTGTCAGGACTTATGCAAGGGCTCCTCGAGGTGGTGAAAGGGGCATCAATGTGATTCTTAAATTGATTAACTCTAATTAATAATAATAATAATAATAATAATAAACTCACCAACAATTTATTCCATTCCTTATCATTTTTATTGCTAAAAGAATATTTTCTGATGGCTAATCATGTTGGATGGCCCATAGTAACTGTAGAAAGATATAAAAAATTTGTTCCTGTCCACTCAAAGTCCCTAATTATTTTGTAAATCGCTTATAAGGTCTCTGCTTAGGTGACTAATATTCAAACTTGGTAAATCCAATCATTCAGCATATTCTGAATGTTAAGACCTAGAAACATTCTATTAAATCTATGCTGAAATCTCTTTAATAAATTAATATCCTATCAAAAATAATGGTTCCATATCTGTATTTAAGATATGGATAAATCAAGGATTTATAAAATGAAATTAAAACTTTACTTTTGTGCTTGATACTCTGACTAATAACTCCTACTAGCATTAAAGTCCATTTTCCACAAGTGAACAGTCTAATAAATTATTTAAATTTACCTGAAAATTATTCATATCATTTTCAACATTAGCACTAATACATATTATAAAATCATCCACAACATTTATATAAAATAAAAACAATGCTGGAGCCCACTACACTTATTGATAAGACAACGATACTACATTTATTGGGTTGTTACAAAAGTTGTTGGCATATCATTGCTGAATGTGAAGTTTATTAATAAAAGGAAGTTCCATCACAATCAATACACATCTGCCAACAAGTTACAAGCACATTTATACCATTTTGAAAAAAATCTGGATTTTTGGAGTTGATAAACTGTTGAAAGGCAGTTTCATTTGCTGCTTGTTTGGAGGAGGATTTCATATAGAGGAAGCTGTTGAGGTGTTTGAAAAGGTGGTTGTCTGTGGGAGAAAGGTTTGGTGAATAGGCTGGGTGCAGGACAACTTCGTGCCCCAACCTGTTCAGTTTCTGAGGAGTCACTTTTGCAACATGACGATGAGCATTATTGTGGAGCAGGATTGGGCTTCTTCAATTCACCAATGCCAGCTGTCATTGGGAGAGTTTTTGATGAACAATGGTTAATTCATGACAGTACCTTTCAGCTGTGATGGTTTTGCCAGGTTGCAAGAAGTTATAGTGGATGACACCAGTTGCAGTCCACCAGACAGTGACCATGACCTTCTTTGGGTGTAGGCTGGGATTTGGAATGTGGTTAGGAGCCTTATATGTTGAGCCGCTGTGCTGATCGTATTGTCATAAAGGATCCATTTTTCATCACACGTATAGATATGGTCAAGAAATGGGTCATTTTTGTTTCTTATGATAAGCGAAGAGCAGCCCTCCAATCGAAAATTTTGTTGTTGTTCATTCAACTCATGAAGCACCCACTTGTCAAGCCTTTTTACCTCGCCGATTGCGTCAAGATGCCGGGAAACAGTTGCAGTGCTTACGTCAAGCTCTCCAGCAATTTTGCCCACTGTTTTTCTTGGATTGGCTTCAACTGAGGCTTTCAGACGGTTGTCATCACAGCTGGAAGGATGTCCATTACATTCCTTATCTTTGAGGCTCGCATCTGATCGAAACTTTGCAAACCATCGTTGTACTGTGCGCTCATCTGCTGTGTCCTCACCCCATGCCTGCTTAATGTTACGAGTTGCCCCTCGCTCGCTTTGAACTTGTGAAGCAAAATGGCACGTAAAACATTTCTATCCATCCTTCACTCAGAACCCTGAAACAAATATCCATTTTATGATTTTTAAAATGGTAGGTTTTGCATAATCTATGCCAAAGCACACGCTACAAAACGATATACAACTTACCTACATACACCTTCACAAACATGCAAAAATGAACCCCAAATTAACATAATATAGAAACCGACAAAACTTTTTAATGACCTAATAATACTATGCACATATGTACAACTATACCTTGCCAAAGCTGTAGTGGTCATAGCAATACCGTTTAGTGATCCAGCCATGCCAGATCTTATAGAGTTGTTGATTAGCAATGATGTAGCTGCAAAGTTATTGCTGCAACAAATTCTTTGGGGTATCAATAACAACAGAAGAGTTATCCACAGCCAAGTTGTGCTGAAAGTAAGTTTCACAGAAATAAACAATGGTGGGTTTGTACATGACAACACTGCTTTAATCAGCAATAAATCTTAAACAACAGGCAAACAACCAAAGCAACATCAAAGTATTGTACTTTTAAATTAAAACTGACAAAAATCTCTTTAGTTTGAGTTTTCTCACTAATAACAAATAATCTGGTGAAAAGTTCAAGACCCTGCCAGCATTACTTATTATCCTTAGTTATACTGAAACATCGGGGTATCACAATATCTCCCTGGTCCAGTCTTATGAAGTAGGGGAGGCTGGAAAACCTTGAGACACCACTTAAAACATATCCATATGAATGCTGAACATTTCTAAATGAACACTAGGAACCTCTGAAGGTGAACAAAACCAGATAGTTTTTTTAAATGGAAGTAGCAGGTGAATCTCACTGATTTTGGACAAAAAAAAGAAGTTGTTATTGACACTCTTTGTAATATTTATATGCACCATGATATATAATGTATGCAATTAATTAGGCATTATTGAGAGCAGGATCAGACCAATTAATTACCAGAAACAAACTTCAAGTCAAAATTAAACTTTTAATAAATATTTTTAAAATTTCCTTTTATTTTATCTTAATTTAAATGTATTTTCTTAATGATTACAGTTTAACTTGTTGTTTTAATTTACTCAGCTTTAGCAAAATAAGCATGTGAGAGGAAAACAGAACAAAGCTTAAGCAGTCGTGATGGAACAAAGCCATCCATCTGGTTAGTGCAGTATTGTTTTTGTTATTGTGGTGTTGTAAAGTGTTTTTGTTGAGTGCAAAAACAGTCCTATCTGTGGCATGCACTTAAAAATGTGTGTTGCATGGATAGATCTGTTCCAAGATCAGCTGTCTTAGCTGTTTAGTGTGGGTTGTTCCACCCCAGTGAGAATTTATTTTATATTACTCAGAAATGTCAGTAGTCTGAAAGAAGTGCAAAAGCATCTTATTTGCATAAGATGCACAGACAGTCAGACAGAGAGAGAGAGAGAGAGAGAGAGAGAGAGAGAGACAGACAGACAGACAAAATGATTTGAAGAATGAAGGGTATTTTTTATTCTAAGTGATTACCAAAAATGTTTTTATGTAATGAAGGTTACATGGATATGTAAATGATACATTAAGAATTATTAAAAGATAAGGATTACTAATCTCTCTGGTTACAAGGGGTCACAACTTTGTCTTCCTGATGAAGTCGTTCGATGTACCATAACCAACACATCTAAAATGCATTTGAATGCATGGTTTAAAAGGTTGGGCACTATATAAGTTGACATACTTCTTGGTCCTCTTAATTATAATTACAATATTATCATATCTCATTATGCAAAAAACAAAGAAACAAAGCAGAATCAAAACAAATATTCTACATTGAAGAATATTTGGATAAATATTTTGGACATATTTAAGTTAAAAAAAAAGTAATTCTAAATGATGAAAATACCATTTGGCTACACAATTCTGCTGTTGGAAGACAGCCCTTGGTATTTTTCATTCATAGACAAACAGAAAAACACTTACTTGCTGTGCAGTAAGTGGGTAATTGGGCAGACAGTCACCACAACAATTAGAACAACATCATTTACCATAAAAGTCTGAAAAAAAAAAAAACAAAATTAAGAAAGCATATAAACATTACCATCAAAATGTAATGTACTAACTAAATTTTATAAAGACAGAGACAGTAGTAGTTATTCTGTAAAGTTTATAGCTATCTGACAACCATCTCTATAGTAGGAGCGGTTGGTCATTTATATTCTATCTAGGGTATATATATATATATTACCAAAAAAAAAAATAATCTTGAGATAATAATATTAGTTGTTTTGTTTTAATAGTCTAATACAATAGAAGCCACTAAGAAGATTTCAAATTCTACAGATGAAGAATTTTACTATTGTAAAATTCACTTTAAATCTCTTCCTGTTGTTCTATCCTTGAGATTCGATAGACAGAAATGCTTCAGTGATTTCAAATTGACCATTAATGCCTCTTGTGAAAATGAGTAGCTGAGCCATGTCTTAATATCCATGGTCTACTGTTTCTGTAACTGAACTAAGAGATTCTGAGCACCTTTTTTTTTCTCATTAGCTGAAAGTTTAATGTAGACACTATATTCTTGGAATTATAACGGTGACTCACACTGCACTTGAAAACTGCTGCACTTTCATGGAAAATCAAGCACACATTCTGTACCTACTTCTGTGAAGAAATACTCATTATTCAGGCCTAATTAAAGATCCTGCATTTGCTGTTCACTTTTCTCTTAGGGACACTCATCTTTCACAAAAGTCACAAATACAAATCATCACCATGGAATAGAGGACATAAACAAGAATCGGGTAGGCTCTTGACAACTTATATGGATGGCCTTTATACACTCTGTAGACTTCTGGCTTTGAGTGCAGTGTTGACCAATTGCACAGGAGCTCTAGTGTTATGATTCCTTGGTGACAAGAAGTGATGGGTGTTTGAGATGTCTGGCTTTTCTGGTCATCAGGTGGCGTGAATCACCTTAGGATAGTTCATAGCACCTACTTGAGCCATTATGTATCCATGTAACATCAACCATAAAATTTGACGTCCCTTGTATTTCACTGCATGTTCATGGATATTAATGTTTGCTACAAACTAGATAGGTCCTCAAATCAAATCAATAATGTTTTTAACGTTGAACTCATTAAATTCCAAAAATCTTCACTTTCAAGAACAAAATGGTAGATACTTAAAAAGAATAATCAGCTTTCCTCTGTCATACTTCTAGGTAAAACTGAAAAAAACAAAAACAACTTATTAAAATGAGTCTTTTTCTTTAGATAAGATTTAAGTTCTTGGCTGTGTGTAAAACCTGGCAATTTTCTTTTCAAAGACATTGGTCTTACCTTAAGTAATCCAATTCTTTTTACCATTGGCGAAAAAGTCAAGACTTGAATAAACATTAGAGGGATTGAAACAATTCCTAAAATTGATCCAATTTCATTTGTAGAAAAACCTAATCCATCTGAAAGAAAAGACCAACAACCTGAACAATTATCACCAGTCTATTTAAGCAGTCTGTTGCAAAATGTCTCAATATGAAGCGTTCACATAAAAATCTTGTTTTCAGAGGTGCCAGTAACACTTTAATTCAGTTTATCATAGATGCTGCTATAAAAATCTCTGAGAGTTACAATTCCTTTAGCAAATAGACCACCATCAGCGCACTACAACACAACTAAGTGATACTTTTAGAATGTTCGTATTGACTAAATGCACAAAAACATCCCAATGTCTTTACAGGGAACAATCAATTATAGATGAAAAAAACTCACTTTTATAAAACAATATTTAATCTGTTCAATGAGCTGTTAATAAAGATTTCCTGTTTATAAAGACTATTTGTAATTTGTCCATTTTTTAAAGAAATGTTTCAGTGAAAACATGAACAGTGGTACCAAGACCGACTAGCTGTTACCTTTAATGATTTTAATAATGTTTTTTTAAAAAAAAAACAACAAAAAACGTCCAGTAGTTAAGTTCTTTGAAAATGTGAACACATTGGTAATGCAGGTCTCTCTTAAACAGAGGTACTGCTGAAATGGTTTACATGCTTTATAATTTCCTTTTTTTGATATTAAAAACAAATGCTTTTCCTAAGTTTCTTGGTCATTAAAAGATGAAGGTGTATACATTTTCAGACTGATTTCTAACAATACTTAGTCAGCATTATGCAAAAAGTTCAACAACATTTATTTAAGCTAAAAATTGCTCCTACCACCAGAGGTTGGATGTTGTTATAGGTTTAGTTGCTTTTATGAAGCTGTATACCTCTTATGATAAAAAAAAAACCAAAAAGTTATTTTGTTATGTCAAAAAAGTAAAAAAAAAAAAAAACAAGCATTCACCAAATCTGGGTTCTGTGGAAGCCCAAATAACAAATGTGTCTTCAAAGCCTATGACAGCAAATGAGAAGATAGTGTACAGAGCAACGGTCTTCCTAACATCAGGTATACTGCCAAATATCAAATAGAAAATAAAAAAGGGCAAACAGTGAATGTTTAGAGAAAATTATTTCAAAATACTGTCCTTTTTCTTTGGCTAGTTTCAGAATGGTACAAGACAAATACTCTCTGTTCTTTCCCTAGATAAATTTACTTTCAATGAAGTGGAAAATTCACCAACAATTAAATCTCTCAAATTACACTATTATACTTTCAAAAGTCAAGTAGTGTCAATAGCAAGCTATTGTTTTTGTTTAGCATATTTTTTTAGAAAGTGCCACTTGAATCAACCTAACCAAGCTACAACTTTGCGCACATGCATGTGGTTCCATCATGGAACTTTAGTCAGGCTGTTCAGTACAGTCAAGTCATTTGTGCCTTGTTTTTTGTTCATCAAGTGTAAAAAATGCATGAAGAAGTCTATTTTGAACCCCATTTCAAATATTTGCAGTAGAAAATGGTAGGACCAATTCAGAGTTGATTCCACTACTTCTGCTAATGATCCTTTAAATTTGTAGGGTTTGCTATTTTAAAGCTACATGAGAAAACTATTGGTATACTAAAAATGCATATTCAGATATAATGCCACATCGTATGGATGAGATAAAAAATCTTGGTCAGTGTAATTGCAGCCAATTCCTAGCATAGCATCTATATAGGGAATCCTGGGAAGCAGGTTTATATGGACACCTTTGTATGGATCAGTAAAGATATACTACATGTACTCAATGGGGTTCATGCCCAGTGATCTGTCAGGCATAGCATAATTGTGATGCACAGGTGGTGTGAATTGGGGTATCAACTTCCATAAAAACTGTACCTTTTTTGGACAGACTTATAGTGGCTTAGATAAGCACTCTCCGAGAATGTTGATATATTGAGCGGAAGTTGCAGTTCCTTTTCAGGCCATCACTGTGTCTGTCCAGTGGTGCAGATTGCATCTCACCATGAAAAACACACTATCATATTTTATTATGGTTTGCAAACAGCTCAATGAAAATTTGTGCTGAATGTTGCCACACCTATACACAACCACTGTTTTACAACTACAAAAACTTGGACTTACTGGAAAATATTAGTGTTCCAAAATGCAGTCAATAACTGACAATGTATGAGGTGAGGACTAGTTTGTGTTTCACCACTCTTCTGTTGTACTCCATGCTGTGAAGATAATGTCTGATGATTCTTATAAACCCGTTTTGCCACATTTGTAGCCAGTTATTGGAATTTGGTTTCCAAGCTTTTCTTCACAACACTGGGCATCCAGGATGTGCATAAACAGCTGTTTGTCTTCCCTTGAACTTGACAATTACCTATTAACAGTTGACAGAAAAATAGTGTCTTGGAGATTTCACACTAGCTTCTACCAGCGTTCTAATTTCCATCTATGCCCCACCCAATTTGGAGTCCATCAGTTCCTGTAAACTTCCTGTTCATGGCATAGTTGTTGTACTTCTGGTCAACTATACCTATTCTTATAGCTTACAATAATGTGCTTATGTGACCAGAATGCCTCAAGTCTCAGGGAATTTCTCTATTTACTTATTTAAAGTCAGTCAGTCAGTGTGCGTGCACGATCTTTTGACTATTTAATTTAATATTATTTGCCTTTTGTTTTTACTTTATTGGTTAGTTAATTCAGGAATTAAAAACAACAAAACATGAAAACAGAAAATATGCTACTAGATTAGTGTTTGCATAAAACGTTACTTCATTACTGTCAACCTTTCCATCAGCTGTGCATTTATGTACACAGGATTTTAGAATTAGGAATGAGCCTACTATTGTTTGACAATTTTCTGTAGCCTTGTCATTTGCATAAACGCAGAGACAAAATAGCTTTGGCTCACTAAACAAAGATGATTATAGATAATGTACAGTAACCAGTTAACTTCCAACTGCTCCTGAAAATTAAAGGATGCAAAATGATCTTGTTAACAAAATTGTCAAATTAATATGATGCAAAGAAATATTGACATTTACAGTATCAGTTACTTCTAAATATCTCTCTCTCAATCATGCTTTAAAGGGTAATAGAGTTATAATTTTTAACATTTTTAATATTAAAGACAAAAGTTATGCTAATTACTCAGTGCACCATAAAAATATTTAGGGATTCTTGGCTAATCTTGTGTGTTTTTTAATAAAGAAACATCAACAAATCCCACACTTATTTTAAAAAAAAAATGGTGGGAGAAAAACAAATCAGAGGTATAATAATAATTTTCAAATACTATCCACTTTGTCAAACAGACATAACTTTAACAACACATACCTTAATAAAACAAACAAATAGCTTGATTTCATTTTTTTCCAAAAGGATTTCTTCTGTTGTATGTTGCTTGGAGGATCTATTAAGCAATCTTCAGCACATGCCCTTCCTCCTCCCAAGGTTTCAGCTTTGTTATATTGCTTGGCATTGTCCAGGGAAATGTTCACTGTTGTTTGCAACTTGAATGACTTCTGAAGAGGATCAGCTGTAGTCTGGCTTCTGTGGAGGAGCACAGAGTCCAGCGAGGACGACAGGGCAATACTACTATGGCCTTCACTGGCACTGGTCAGGGGTAACAATGTGACACTCATAGAACGACTGTTGTACCTTGGATTTTCCACTTTCATTTGGTGCCTCTCTGAAAAATAACCAGGAGTTTTCACCTGGTTATGTATGTCATCCAGGGAAGCAAAACTTGACAGGTACCTGCTATCCAATATTTTTTTGTTAACGTCCCATTCTTCACTGTGTTTTAACAGTTGAGAACTACTTTGCTGATCTATGTTAATGACTTCCTCTTTTCTAAATGATAGAAAGTATAAAAAACAAATTAGCATCAACAGTTAAAAGATAGTGATGTGTTAATTACAGGCGTCAGACAACTAGTTTAAGCTATTCCTATCACCTCAGATAACTATCAAACTCATATTTCAGAAATCCGTTCTCATTCCCATCATCAGGGTTTAGAGCCAAAACAAGTTCATTAAAATGTATTACTACTAATAGTGATGGAAATTGGTAAAACCAACCATCTTCAGTCATTCATTTAAAGCCAAATAAAACTTTTGTAGGAATTATCCAGTTTCATTCAACTTAAATCATAATCAACAACCAGTTATTGGTAAGCATTGCAGAAGAAATACAATGGAAAAGAGGTAATTAATTAAACGTTTTTTCGCCTCCCATGTATATCCTTTTTCTAGAATGTTGTATCTTTCATTTTAAAATTATTTTTATAAATATAATACATTAATAATATATTAAATAATATTATACATTTTTTAAAAGCCTGGATGTACAAAAACCTGATCATGATAATTAATTTCTTTTAAGAAAAACTAAAGGAAATAAAATAGCAATATATTCAGCAAATGAAAATCAGAAACAAAGTCTACCCTGACCTGCTTATTCATTTATGTCACAAGTGTACATTAAAAAAAAAAATTCAAACAAACACTGGTTGATTAAGAAAAAGACAATGTAAAAAAAGGAAAAAAAGAAATCTAAATCAACTTGCCCATGATATGCTAATTTAAAATATTCTAGGGCAGTAATGTTTTAAAGTAGAAAACTAACTGTTCATGTTATAACATTTATGAATCAATTCAGTAGATAGTGACTGAGACATTGGGAAGAACCAAATCCAAACAGCCCATATGGGGTGATGTCTTAACGATCTTGGAAGCCTCCTACCATGTTACAACACAAAATAGTAATAGTTATTTGTGCCTCCAGAGTTTAACTGCAAACCAAAACACAATCTGAAAAGCCATTTTCCTGAAGCACATTAAGCTCAATGTTTATCAGACAAAAAAGTTGTTCTTGACTGAAGCATATGGCAGTGAAGCTGATTTCTATAGGCCCAAAGCTTATCAAGGATAATTAGAATATCTGGGTTTATCGATTTTTTAATATATTTTTTTAATACATATTGCTGCTGGTATCCCTGGGTGTGTGTTCAGTTTGCCCACACCTTAAGATGGCCCTTAGAGGGGAGATACTTACTTCTGGCTATAGGTTTCTGGAAATTTGAAGAAGACTATGAAGCAGGCAATCACTGCTGTAAGTCCAGCTGTTGTTGCTGGAAGAATGTAAGGGAAATCACCGAAAAAGCCATCAGAAGCAAACACTGATGGATACTTTGCAGATGGAGAAGCTAAGTAACCTATTAAAAAAAAAAAAAAAGTTTTTTTTTTTAAATTTCTTTAAGTAGCTAAATTAAAAATAAAAGCTAAACATTTTGACCATTAAGCCTGGTTGGGTTAAAATGTCTTCTTAAGCCTGCTCATTTGAAAAGTGCTACATTTATAGAAAATAAAGCCAAGTTTATTGGGTATCTTGGACTTAGAACCATGCATGATAAGTATGTTTCACTCAAGCAACATCATATATAGAATTACCAAACTTTTCGGAATAGAAAAGTGCTGCACTGAACACTCAACAGTAACAAACTTTCTTCAGTGTACTTACACATCTGTATCCAGAAGATAAGTCACTCATATAAGATAAAAATATGAATATATTAAATATGAAAGCCATTATTTAACCTACTGCAGTACACAAATGAAACAAGTTCAAAAGCAAAATCTCAGTTAATCCACACTTGTTTGATGAAGATAAGAAAGTTGTAATACATAGAATAAAAAATTTAAATAATGCAATACAATATATATCTCTTGCTTATTACAAAGATCAAACTCATTACATCTTAGTTAAAAAATCTATTCAGACTAATTAGAATGTAAATAAAGCATAAATAAAAAATCTTTGTATGCCCAACTGTTTAAATTATAAAGATGAGAAAAAACTTATAAAACAGATGTGTAGCAAAAACTCACTTGTTTTACTTAGATTGCCTAACACATAAAATAATAAATTAGAATTTAAAAACTGCAGCAAAACTAAAAGAACTCTTTTAAATTTATGCAGATTTTGAAAGTGTTCTGATAAAAGTAGGAGGGTATACTTAAAACCAGAGAAATAGCAAGGGTGGGGGAGGGTCAGTCGCCTCTGGGCACAGGTCTGAAGCGGTGCAAACTTTCCTCTGGCCCATAAATTATAATGCCAACTAATAACTATCCACCTCCGTCCATGAATTTCCACAGTAGTTGTGAAAGGTCTTTCAGCAAGCTGAAATTAATTGTCATACTTGAGAACTTCAATGACTCAAGAACGACTGAGTAACTTGGCAATATTAAGTATTGAAAAAGACATAATACCTTAAATTTTGATAGTTTAATTGGTTCATTTGCAGCAGCAAAAGCACGAAAGGTTCATATATAATGTAACAATGAATACCAGAATGCTACCTGTACAAGATCTGGTTAAGTATATGCACAGTTTTGTAAACTAATAACATTTATTTGTAAACATAACTAGTATTTTATCAATCTGTTTTGTAATACAAGTACACCACAAGTGACTTCATTCTGCATGCTTGAAAGATTACTCTAGCTGTGTGACTTTGAACAATACTGGATGAAATAAATATCAAAATGGTTTACAATTTAACAAATTATGTAAGTAAACCTAGTAGGCAGTACTTCATTAGTTCCAGGTTTACCATTGTGATATTGTGAGGTGTTATATTGTGACTTTAAATTAGCTCTTTATGAGATGGTGATTAATTCTTTGTGATTGTTATTAACTGGGTAATGAGTCACAAACAAATAGTAAAAGCATATCAGAGGTGGGGGGGCGCCAAAAGGGTCATTGTACCCCCCCCCCCAGGCGCTGAGAACCCTTGCTACACCTCTGAAAGCCATCATATTTTTTGTTATCTGACTGAAAAGTCCACACCTGTTCTTCTTAGAAATAAAAATAAAGTAGACACTATTGCTAAATCTGTATTTAAAAGTATTCAAAAAGTAGTACATAATATTTTTACAATTCTCAAAAAATTCAAGAAATATGATTTATACAAAAGAAAATCGCAAACTTAATAGTTTATACGTTTTGTCATATCAGTGACAATGACACTTAACTGGTAAATTTAGCAATGTTGTGCATGAGTATATTTTAAACTTTAGATACCCAATATATACATCTAATTACAATCAGCAACTCTTCTCTATATATCTGGCTACAGAAATCTCTCTCTTATACTACAAACATTCAAAAAGTATATTTCATTTAATGTTCGTATTACACATAGCACAGAAGTGGCAGAATATAAAGCTATGCTGTTCGCAGAAATGCTTATTGCATCTCACACAGATGACTTTTGTTTTTTAGTAAATGCTGGATACTGCTTTTGCCTATCTAACTTGTCTTTTTCCCATTTCAGTTGCTGTTGGTATATATTGAGTCACCTTTTCCTGAACATTCTGCACCAAAGCAATCACTGCAGGTCCTTTGGGCATCCTAGATCTGGTTTTGATGAGGGGTTCAACTAGGGCCTCTACCATCATATACAAAAATGTGTGTTGGCAAAGTTTGTTGGAGTTACACTTTGAATGGAATTCATCCACAAGACAAAGGTGTTATATGCTGAAGCATCTATCATGTAGAACAGCAGCAGCCAGTCAGTCCTTCATTAGCAGGCATAGCTAAGGATGATGGGAGGCTTCCTCTTGTTTCCTCCATTCACTGTTTCGTACTTGTGCAACATGTTCATGAAAAGAACATTTTTGTTCTTCCTTGCCTAAGTTTTCTACTAAACTGTCTAAATAAATATCTAAAATGCTTCTATGAAATATTTTCCATTTTTTAATGAACCACTTCAATATTTAGGAAATATCATCTATTTCATTTAACACATATATATGTAACCTTTATTCTATTTAGAAAAGGTTGCATATCAACTAAATCTGTTGAACAGACATCTTTTGAAAGAAAAAAAAAGCCACTTTCAAGAATTTTTCCTAACAGGTTTATGTAACTCTTCAGCTAATACATGACACGTGCATTCAAGTTTTCTTTTTCTTTTTTTATTTGAACTAGAACTTGTAACACCATTAGTAGAATATTCAACAGCTATTTTACCTTTCATCGAAAAATTTTAACTAAAGCTTTACCAATTTTTTTTATTAAACTAGGATTCTGAATATTATCAAGATCATGAATTAAAATCTCTATCAGTTTTTTAAAATCTGTTTCTGATATTAGCAAAGTTTCCTGGGAAGCCCCCAACTATACCTGTGTACAATCAAAGTGGAATCAAACCATGTCATTTGTCTTAAAATCAACTATAGATATCCACTTTATGACAGAACCTTTATTCTTATGAGAAAAAAAAAAGTTCTTTTTTTTCTTGCTTTTTTCTAATAAAATGACTAGAAATTGATTTTCAGTATTTAAAATTTGTTTGCACTGACCAGTTCATTCACCATTGCAACTTATCTACTGGAGAAAAAAAATTGATATTTTGAGATGATTGAGGCTAGTACTCATTTTAACACTAACAAGTATCTGAATAGTTATTCATAGAGCAGCAGACTTTCTGTCAACTAATATACCCTACCTGTTAACTCATATCTATTTAATGCAATTTTAAATGAATTAAAGATGCACTAAACAAACAAGTGATTATTTTAAATTATGACAGTAACAGAATAAGCTCTTACCTCCAAAAGAAGGACCCAAGAAGAGTCCTGTACCCCAGGCCAGAGCAAGAATAGACATCCCTAAAGCCTGATTAGAATTATCTGATATCTCATAAAGTATAGTTTTTGCTGTTCCTACCACTCCTAGAGTAAAGAAAGAGAATTTCATCTATCAAATTGTTCCAGCACAAATTCTTGATTTACATTCCATTAAATATAATGTAACCAAAGCCCAAAAAATCCAGTAAACACTAAAATAGTTTAGAAGTTTTAAACTGCTAAAAACATTAAATCTAGACATGCAATGGTACTAAGTTGACTATATACACATGAAAACCTAGAAATCAAATATTTAGCAAGCACAAATATGGCAAATAAAAATTTAAGATATTTAAGTACAGTGCATCATGGGTGGCATTCAAATAATGTCTAGAAGACAAAGTGATAGTTTGTAGTCTGTTCTTGCAGTTTCTCGTACATCATTTACTTCCGATAAATAGTATTTCACACAATAAGCCACAAATCAAGACAAAATAGAACCAGGTTTTCAGTTAAATTGTCATTTTAGATAAAGCTGTACTACTTATTGCTTAAATAAGTAAATTCAGAGGCAAAATATGCTGTATCTGAAACAAATCCCGTCTAATTCCATAATGATAATCTAAATAAGTCTGCCTAGGGAGAGCGCTTGTGACTGGCAATACAAAGATTAAAATAGAATAGCAAATCAACAAGAACTAAAGTCTTACCTTTGCTAGCACTTACCATTTGAAACGCCAGCAAGAAATCTGATAACTAATGCCATGGCTAAACTTGTAGTAAAACCAAACACAAAAGAAAAGATTCCATTAGCACTCAGTGTTATAAGAAGAACCATTTTTCTGCCTTTCTTATCAGAGAGCCAGCCCCAGAAATAACTAAACAAATTAAAAAAAAAGAAATTTTAGAAAAGCAAAAAACACAAATTTTAAAATAAACAAACAAACTGTTAGTGAAGAAAATTTCTTTAATTTTTTTGTCTATCTGTTTCTAGTTACTAATTTCTGAAGATTCAGGGTGAATATTTTATTAGTGTTTAACTTACCTCCCAAAGATTCTACCAGCAAAAACAGATGAAGCAATCAGACCAACATAATAGCCCTTCTCCTCCTCTGCGTAACCAAAACTCTGCAAAAAACAAAGCAATGGATTAGCAGATCTTGTCATGTTCAGCTGACAAAGAGATAGCACTAATGATCCCTAACCAAAAAATTTTAATGCTGTTAGAAGAATCATGCAAGAAAGATGACAATCTCTCTTCTAAGTTATATATAAATACTGTAAGATGCAGTTTCATTGTTAAACTAGCTCAGATATTCTTCTGAAAAAACTAAATTCTCTATCATCATCATCACCTCTCTCATCATCATCATCATCTCCTCTCTCTCAGCTACCTTCTAAAAAATTATATATGTATGTTTTCGCAATGTAAAATTTTGATAAAATCAGCTGCTTCCTTTGGGATACTCAAATCACAAGGGTTGCCTTGAATGTCCTCATGATTTATATTTACTGAAGAGAAATCACTCGACCAGTGTGATTCCAGACAATCAGTAGTATTATCCGATAAGCCATTAAAACTTGTATAAGCAGGATGGATCCAAAATGAATTTTCCACCATAATCCAAATCAGGCACATCTCAGAAAAAGAAAATCCTATGATGCTAGAAAATGATAGCAGTACTAATTATAGATAAACACTAGTTATGCAGATGGACAGACAGATCAGGTGATGTTCTGCTAGCAGCATACCAGCTTGGCATCAGCCTAGATAAGCCCCACTTATTGCTGTCAAAAGACATGAAGAAATTGCCATTACTTTTAATTATAAATATGCTTGCAAAATGTACGAGGCATGCCTTAGTGAGAGATACCAAAACATTAGTATACTTGGTGAACTTCAACTTTAAAATCTTGTGATGCTGTAGCTACGTTTGACTGAACTCTGCTTATTGCAGTGCAAAATGATCAAGTTCTTTTTGAAATGAAAAATGGTAACTACCACAGACCAACTTACCTTGACCATCTCAGGAAGGAAAGGAAACAGAAATGTCAGACTGAATGCACTGGAAAACTATAAAAAAAAAACAACAACAACAAAATATGAAAAATAATTACTGGCCTTTTATATAAAATAAGTAGATCGCTAACTCTCGTCTGAAGCCCATCTTGCAAGCATAAGCCTAAGTGGTGGGCTTCTACTTCAGGAAACAGAGAAAAGCCAGTATACTCAAACCAAGCAAAACAAGAACTTACAACTCACCAGGGAGATAAACACTATGAAAATGACTTTAATATTTGGTGGGGTGGCTCCTTCTTCCAACAAACAAACGCATCTTTTCAGTTGAACATACCAGGGAAGTCTGGCAGACCTGTTACTGTTAGGTTTAATAACTTCTTCTGTCATTAGTGTTTTTGATTTAACAGGCTTAATCTGGAAAAAAGAAAAAAAAAATATAGCAGTTAACAGCAGCCAAACTATTCTATATTATAGAAGTGATATACAGTTTTGTGTAAATTAATTTAAACAGGATAAAAAAAAAAGAATTTTTTAGAAAACAGCATATATTTTGAATGGACCAAACCTTAATATGGCCACCTTTAGCTTTAATAACATCTTGAACATGCTCAGGTATTAAATGCATCAGCTTTTCACAGATTTTCTTTGACATGAAACCAAACTTGGAGACAGACATCATTTTTTCTTTAGTTGTACAATTCAGTTTTCAAAGTCAAGACTTACATATAACCTATAGATTTTTTATTGAGTTCAGATCTGGTGAGTTTCCTGACCAATCTAAACAGTTGATATTGTTCATCCTGAAGTACTCCTTAGCACATTTTTATGCATGGCATGGCACCAGATCCTATTGGAAAACCATGTTTAAGGATAATTTAAGCAGTCTGGTTTGACAGGGAGTTCTAGAACCTCAGGATATTTCTTGTTATTCATCATGCCTTGCATAAGCACTCTTGTGCAGAACATTCTCCTTTCTGGATGCCTCACAGTTCAATTGTAATGAGAACTGGTTTTGGGTTCACCAGGTGAATGGAGTACAAAATTGACATTGTTGACCTTAAACAAGTGACTTGTCCTAAAATAACACATTACATCAATCTTCTTTTCACCAACCAGCAAATTTCTGAGCCTACACAGCGTTTTGTCTTCATTTTTGTTAGCAGTTATTATTTTTTAATAGGTTGCTTGACTTGCCACCCCCACCCAAGCAATTCATGTCTCACAGTTGATGATGATACCTGGAGACATTGCTGCTGATAATTCCTGGTTAAGCACGTCACTAGTTTTTCTAGGAACCTGCTTGTTCGTCCATGCTAATTTCGCATCATCTCCGAGTGACGTTTTTCCATTTTCTCCTGCATTTTCCTTTCTTTGAAAGGGATATTAAGCCCGTGGTTTGCTGCTTCTTAATAATCTTATTGACTGCTCCCACACCACGATTTTAATGGCAATTTCTGTGTCTGACTCATGCCTGTTTATTCAAACCGATTATCATCTTACTTCCTTGATGTAGTGTTTAAAGTCAACTCTTAAATACAAAAAAAAAAGAACAACAACAGATCACATCTGACCCTGACGACTCGTAAGAATATAATAACCTCAGGCGGAAACCGAGTGACAAGTCCAACATCATAATTTCAGGAAATGACGCAACAATGCATTGTATCCCATTATCGAACTCACTGAACATCCCTGGCTTCGTACAGTATTCGCCTTTTGTCAAAGCATTAAGACAAAAAACAGAACGGGCTAACTCTCAAAAGACTGGAATGGGCTAACTCTCAAAAGACTGGAACGGGCTAACTCTCAAAAGACTGGAACGGGCTAACTGTCAAAAGACTGGAACGGGCTAACTGTCAAAAGACTGGAACGGGCTAACTCTCAAAAGACTGGAACGGGCTAACTGTCAAAAGACTGGAACGGGCTAACTCTCAAAAGACTGGAACGGGCTAACTCTCAAAAGACTGGAACGGGCTAACTGTCAAAAGACTGGAACCTCTCAAAAGACTGGACGGGCTAACTGTCAAAAGACTGGACGGGCTAACTCTCAAAAGACTGGAACGGGCTAACTCTCAAAAGACTGGAACCTCTCAAAAGACTGGACGGGCTAACTGTCAAAAGACTGGACGGGCTAACTGTCAAAAGAGGCTAACTCTCAAAAGACTGGGACGGGCTAACTCTCAAAAGACCGGGCTAACTCGCAGAATGAGACGAGTTATTACCGTTTCCAAGACTACAGCACCATTAAGATTACACAGAGAACTTTTTAGGTACAAGTGCATTTTAATTTAAAAGAAAACATTGAGTGTTCACCGACTGATTAGGTAACAATAATAACGGCCGCGAGTTAGACCCCGGGGGGGGGGACATACTGATACAGCGGCAGAGTTTCCGAAGGCGTAACGAGACGCCGCCGCCATTCTCCACTGACAGACTGCGGTCCGGGTTTCAGGACTGCCCCCCCCCGCCCCGAATAGGGACCGAGGCGGTTGGTACCAAGAATAACCATCCATTCTAACGCCGCGCGCAGGACGGGAAAACATGGCGAGGAATCAACGGAAGGAGAGGCTCCGTGGCGGCGGCGGTGGTGGTGCCGTACCCACCCGCTGGCTGTTCGGATACAGCTCGCGTCTCTCCTCCTCGTCCAGGTGAAAGCTTCTTGGGGAAAGGTAAACCTTTATCGCCTGCCAGACAGAGACGGAAATCGCCCGCTCACCCGGATGCCGGTTAAAGGCGAACACCGACAGACGCCATTAGACGGTGGAATATTCTAAATTATAAAACAAACTGCGGTTAGGAGGATACAGCGGGTAGAGTGGGAGCCTCCCCACCTGGCTGGTCGTCGGGCTGTCGTTTTACCTGCCTGAAAAACACCTGAAGTAAATTTACCTTCCCTCGGTGCTTCACATTAATCAGGGACCGCGAAGCCAGTCGTCGCAGTACAGGGCGATTGGTATTCCATATATGGTCATCTTAATTTATTATGTTTTTTTCCCCTTTTAAAACGAACTCCCGTATAAGCAAAGGCGCGGTTTTGTGTGTTCTCAGGGCCGTCCCGGTCTTAGTGCCTTGAGTTCGATTTTTCTTCTGTCGAAAATGAACCAATATATTCTACGTGAGAGGAGGAGGAGGAGGAGCAGCCTTCTCCTCAGATGTCCAGTACCGCCATTATTAGTACTAAGGGACGTAACTGTGACAGTAGCCAACCTATCAACTTAGATACACACACACACACACACACACACAAAACTGTAAAAAAAAAAATAAAATAAACAGACTTCAGCGACGGTTCGCGGTGATGAGGCGACTCGGATTTAAACTCGATCGAGCAGACATTTAGTTTCCGATGGGTGTCCAGAATATTAGCCGTGCCTGACTCCGTGTCTGTGATGAATAGAGCGAGCTCGATTACTTCCCTTGCAGGAGAGAGAGAGAGAGATGGCAATAATGTGAAAACAGTGGACCAGTGGTCAACACCCGAGACCCCCCCACTCAGAAAAATTTGCAAAAAAATATATGTTGTAGTAGATGCTTTTAGAATTCTAAATGTGAAATTTGAGCATCCTAAGTATGAAAAAAAAATTGACCGAGATATCCCCTTTCAGGCTTTAAAAACACCATTAATTTTCCTCCATTTATGCCTACGTTTTTTTTTACTAGTTCCTGTTGGGTTACAGATACCTAACTTTTCAATCTGGAAGAACATTTTACGTAGATTACGACTATGCATTTGGTTTTTCTCTCTCTCTCTCTCTTAACCCTTTCCTGTCGGTGATTTTGACCATCTCGGTGCGAAAGTAAGGATTTCTTTGCAGCTTACGAAGATGCAACAATGCACGATATTGCCAAGACGCACGAGAAAAGATGGTAAAAATAAAAAAAAAAAAAATAGAAGCACTTGAGTGCCAGAGTTGAATTTTGGATATGTTAGAACTGGGACATCAGAGCTTTCATTTGCAATAAAAATTAATCTTGCTGACATTGTCTGACACGGCCAAATTGGCCGCTGAAATGGTCGCTTTTCCATGGGAAAGCAAGTTCAGACTGAGATATCTCGGGGGATATCAGTCATATCTTCACAATGTTATTTTTTAGTCTTTATATGACTAATCATATACTGAAAACTCAACTTGCATGGTTCTGGATGGTACAGCAGGTACTCTAAGAAACCACCAAAAATTCCAAAAAACAAAGCAGCCCAAATTTTTTTTCGCATTTGCAGAGTGCCGACAGGAAAGGGTTAAGAGATACAGAAAAACCAAACGCATAGTCGTAATCTACGTAAAATGTTCATCCAGATTGAAAAGTTAGGTATCTGTATCTCAACAGGAACTAGTAAAAAAAACGTAGGCATAAATGGAAGAAAATTAATGATGTTTTTGAGCCTGAGAGGGGACTATGCAGAAAAACGACCATATCTCGGTCAATTTTTTACTTAGGATGCTCAAATTTCACGTTTAGAATTCTAAAAGCATCTACTACAACATATATTTTTTTGCAAATTTTTCTGAGGGGGTCTCGGGTGTTGACCACTGGTCCACTTGACGTGGAGTGACCCACAGAGGATAAAAACAATTCTTGTAATCTTAAGCCTGTTAGTTTAGAATTTTTGGAAAGTCCGGTATGTCGTTCTATTGGACTTCGAAAAATGTAATTTGAAAGTGACAAAAAAAAAAAAAAAGGTGTTCATGAACTTAAAAACTTTCTAAAGATTCAAACCCGACACTAGGAACTATCTGGATAGTCGTCACCTTGGTCGTAGACAAGTAGAACGGTCAGTGTACCAACAACTGGTTTAATAGATAGGACCGAGTGGGGGGGGGGGGAAATCTCCAAGTCCATATAAGCCTCGTATAAATTGCAACTCGGTTTGCCGTCGTCTCCAATGTTGAGTATGTTAGCTCAGTATTTTTTAATCACGGTAATGAACTACATTTAATATTAGATGCTATTAAACTAGTAGCTGCTATATTATGCATCATTAGAAAAGAAGAAATTTAGCTAATCTTTTTTTTTTTTTTAAGAATAACAATTACTTCTTAAACCAGAACCCCCCCTTTTTGTGATTAACTGTGACAGGTATAGTAAAATTTGATGCAGAAAATTGTCGTATTATTTCTTTAATTTGAAAAATTATTTAAATATATTTTACCAGTACAAGAACTCATTAGTTATTTCCCTTATAAAGGGTTATTTCCCTTAGACTATTCTAATAAATATCTTTAACCGCATGTCGCGAGATTGAGTTTTCAAAGGAAATAAAACAGCACAAGTTTATTTTTTTAAAAAATCAAACAAACAAACAAACGTTTGCTGAAAGTGTATTCAGCTTTAACATGGAAATGAAACAAAGCAATAAAACAAATAAAAATAAGTATTGGTTAGAGAATAACCGGTAATTAATTTTGCTTCTGAAGAAAGCTGAATTCCTAAAAGAAAATTCACGGCGGCTAATAAGGAAATGATGATAAGCAGGTGTCTGATCACCTTGTGTTGGTAAACATATGCTGCTGCAAAGCTGAAACCTTTCATGTACACATTCATTGATGCTGCCGCCACTACAGGAGAAGGATTAAGAACTTGATTAGCCACCTCAGATTAAATAAAATAGAATTTTTTAAATGATATTCAGCCTAGATTATAAAAGCTAAATTCTGATCACTTTAGGTAAAGATTTAAAGAAATCGATAAGTATTGGAAAACTAACATCAACGTAGAAACGGGGAAATGTTACACCGTTGGGTTAAAAAGAACTGTAAGAGCGATCCTGCTAATCATAAACAGTATAGTATTATCATGGTAACTGTAGTATCTCCGATTGGCAATGCTTTAACTAAATAAACAACAAAGCCATTTTTTTTTTTTATTTTAACAAACTTACCCTGAATCTGCAGACCTCTGATCCCGTTACATCGACATCACTGTCAACATCTAAAGTGGATCTCATTTGAATAAAAATAACTTTATGACTGGAGACAATCAGCATAGCTTCCGTTTTAGAAAATTCTAGCTAACTAATTTGTTAGAGTTTCTTGAAAATGCCATTAATAAATCTGAGAAAAGTAATATGGATGTTTCTTATTTCTATTTTCATAAAGCAGCTGATACAATTACGTGCAGACACCTGGCAGGAAAATTCAAATGCTTCGGTTTAAGTGGTAAGCCCTTTGTTACAGATCGATAATTATTTATGTAACAGAGAGTTGCTCTAGAGGGCACTCTCTGAGGTCTTGATGATCAGCAGGTGGGTACTTCAAGGTTAGATCCTTGGCTTATTTTAAAAATTATATAAGGATGATATTAACAGTGAAATAATCCATAATATTATGAAATTTGCAGATGATACTAAACTATATGGTTGGGGCTAATGACAGCGATGATATTAAAGAGTTTACAATCTGAGAGAAATCAGGTAATTTAATTAGGCATGATAAATTGTACTACAAATATTAGAACTTTGGAATCTGTAGACGTTCTTTATATATATATTAAAAAAACAATAGTTAGACCACTTTTGGAATATGTGGTACAGACAAAGAGTCCTTACCATGCAAAATGTATCAATATATCAGGGAAAATTCTTAGGTGGTTTACTAATAAGAATGGTTTCAGTGATGAAGACATTAAAAAGCTTCATTTGACTAGTTTAGCCTAGAGACGTTTATGGGATGATGTGAATCGTTGGGTCTGTCTGCGTCTTCGTTGGCGCCCGCCATTCCCCGGAAGCCGGAAGTACCTAAAGTAATTCGTTTTTTTTTTAAAGCAAAACTGAAAGAAAAAGAAAAAAAAAAGACCTCAAGAACCCGTGACGCGCGCGTGAGTTTAGTGTCACCTGTAGGATGACGACGAGAAGCCCGACAGACCAGCAGAAGGTCCGAAGAGTTTTCCGAACCGTCAACGAAGGGCTCCGCTGCCATAGAGACCACATCGGTGAACTCTACCTTTTTCAAAAGCCGGACAGTACTGCGCATGCGTTCGCCGGTGACCTGGCGCATCCGCCGGATGTCAGGTCCGAGAAACCCGTGCCAGCGAGGGCTTATTTAGCCCGCCGATCTGTCGTCTAGTCACGTATTCTAATTTTAAAAAAAAAAAAAATGAAGCGTGTAACGAAAAATATTAATTAAAATGATATTTTCTGGATATGAAACCTGTTCTCTGTTTGCCCAGCTGCCCCCTGACTTCGCCCAGCTCGAACAATGGGAGCGCCGATCGAGAGAGACGAATGGCTTGCTCATACACTGTATGTCCTTTAACCGGTCGACTGGAGGCCGCATAGTATCAGGGTTCAAAAATAAAAAAATAAAAAACACGCTTGATTAGACGTTAGGAAATGGATTTTTAGTAATGGTATAGTGCATGTCTGGAACCTGACAGGGGTTAACAGAGAAATTTAAATGTTTTTTTTTTTAATAGAGTTAATTCTCATTTTTGAGGGAAACAAAGGGGAGGAGGCTATTTATTAATTTCGAAAGATGCTGCTTGTTTGACTTCTGATATTCATGTCTAGCTTGGGTTGTGTAGAAAGGTGTGGACCAGCAACATTTTCCGTTCGTCTTCTTTAAAAGCTTTCGCAGTTTTTGAGAGTAACTTTTCGAGTTGTTCTTCGCGATCTCTATTTACCTGATTATAAGTACTAAGGGCTAATACACCATGGATATGGCGCCCTGGTATGTTTTATTTAGAACAGCAATTTGCAGGTCACAGGATTAAAATCTGAATTTTAGGCGTGGAGCTCTACACGTTCACTTTTAGGTGAGCGAGATGTTATACAATTTTGATTTGCGAAAAACATCGAAAGTCCCAGCTTTGGTTTACATGGACGTGGAAGGGTCCACACCAGTTAAACCAGCGAAGAAATAGTACACAATTTAGCGGCTGTAGCAAAATTACATATTTTTTAATGTAGAAGGCTAATGGTCCACTGCTAAGATGAGAATTGTTGAAGTGAGAACCGATGGCAGAGATGGCTCTTCTTTTATATACTTCGGTAACTATATCTACTCAACAATAATTTACGAGATGGTTTTGGGTTGTTGATGTCTTTTACATGTCAGAGTCCACTGACATGCTAAATTTTATCAGTGGACGATGATCTGCTAAAACATGAATTTGTAAACTTTGCGATAAACAGTGCATCTCACTGCTATTCGGCAGAATACACACAAATTCGCAGAAGCTTACTGCCGATAGCGAGAAACCCTGACCAATCAAAGTCGTTAAAACTAGTTTTCAGAATTTGCTGAGGGCGAAAACATCAGCGCTTCTGATTGGCTATTGCAGAAACAGCCTCTTTCCCAATTTCTTGCCAGACTAGCCGCATAGAAGCGCCTCACTAGACGTAGATATTATGAGGCTGTCAAAAATGATAAAACAGACAATCTGTTAGATGCATTCATTTTAGTCCCATTCTTCAGATCCCACAGAGTTAATTAGAGACATACAATTAATTTTTTAAAATAAAAGATCTGACATTTCAAAACGCGACAAAATAAAGGTGTGGCTTTTTTGCCTTTTCATTATTTATAAACTTGGAAAAGAAAATTAAAATAAGAATTCCTGTAATTTTTTTATTATTAAAAAAGAAAGTAAAGACTTCTTTTCTGATGATATTTAAAAGCATTAAAAAAAAAAAATTGGGCCGTAATTTAAATGTTAGCTTTTGCTTCCATAGAAGTGAACGCGTTCGATCGACTGCAGGGCCGTTAAATAACCTATCGGTTTAGCTAGTATTAGACCAGTCGCTGCGCCGACGAATATGTCCACTCAGGCATGCACTTATTCAACTCATTGTGAGAGAGTCTTCATCCAATTGGATAAAAGAAGCCGAGATAAATAAGCTGGCATTAAAGTATTTTCCTTAGCTATCGATCGTCTTTTAGAAAAGTCGGTTTGCTTGGCAGCGCGCGAGCTGCAGAACGAATGCTCTCTATGTTTCTCCATGGAAACAGTTGATATTTATTTACTTATTATTTCTTTCTGACGGGAGATTCTTTGATGAGAAATGTAATTACTTTGCGCCATTCTCGACCTTGACCTTGTAATCACGTTTGACGTACTTGCGCCAGCCATCCTGTTTCATTAGCTGGAGTAATGGTTAGACACCAGCAGCCGGAAAACGACTTCTCTCGCAGATAATAAATAATACCGATTTTACTGGAGATTGGGCGAACGGGGAAAATAATCGCAGAGACTCTGAGCGAAATGTTGCAGTTATTTATGATCTATTATAGGAATGACTGCTTTCTAGACTCAAATAAATCTTCAGTGTAGGAGATTGTGTGTGTGTGTGTGTAAAAGAGAGACTTAGCAAGTACTGAATTGTTGGAACCCCGGTGTCATGTGACGCTACGTCATTCTTGCTATAAGACATGTATACAGTCTATGGCCCCTGGATTGCCAAGTGTGTCGTATCTTGGTTGCAGGAATGTTGTTCTACTTCTGCTGCAGCAAGCTGCCGACGTTAAGCTGGCGAAAAGTACCCCCTCTAGGTAAATAGGGCTGAAACCGGGAGATCTGGATGGTCAGTCTAGCAGCTCTTCAGACTTGTTGTGTGTGGGCGTGCGCTGTCGTCACGTGCAGTCAAACGTCCGCGCTAAAGAGGAAGAATGGCAGACAGCGCTCGTGCTCTTATCGCTAGTTAGTGGCGAAGACAGCCAAGTTATTTATTTATTTTTTTTTTCATTTAAAGCCATTTTCTGAAGCAACAACAACAAAACAACAAACAGACTGAAAAATATTCGGTTTCTTGTTTTTTCAAATACAGAATCTCTCACACGTCTCCTTTAAGTCCGGTCAAGAATCAGTCATTACGTCAAGCAAACAAATGCGAAAGGTGGAGTCGTGGTACGCGGCGGAAAAGAGAGTCATCACGTGAGGAACAATAGACCGAGAAGTGGTCATCTTTATTTGTTGCCCAAAACATCGTCGTCGACAGGATTCGAACCTGTGCGGGGAGACCCCAATGGATTTCTAGTCCATCGCCTTAACCACTCGGCCACGACGACCTCGGTGATCCCTTTCATTGTAGAACATCTAAAAGCGTCAGGTGTTTTTCTCGATCTTATTATTTCAGTTTGCTAATTTCACTGCAAATTATTCACACATAAACCCTGCATCAGAGAAATAGGTGGGGGGGAGAGATTAAATTTAAGAGGGTGGCTCGTATTTCTTTTTTTGTCATGAGTTCGAAGCTTCTTCTGAGCGGAGTGTAAAGGCCACCTCGTCTGTCTGCAGTAAATTCCCTGTCCGTGAGGATTCTGATACCAGAGGAGGAAGTTAGCAGAAGTCAGTACACAAGTCGCAAAGGAAGTTCAAACGAGCTACCGAGGTCGGGGGGGGGGCGGGCGGCGCTGCCTGTCTGAAGTAAACCGAGCCGTCTCTCTTCCCTGTCTGTTGTCGTCGTCGTACCCGCAGTGCGGTGATTGTTAGGGAAGTTGGTCTGGTCACAGTAGACTTTTTGGCAACAACAACGACAACAACGACGACGACGACGACGACGACAAGAGGCGAACGGCCGATCCAGCTTAGGAGAGGGTACGGGAAGAGGGAGATCCACCCACCTCCGGAATAATATCTGGGTTTCGTGGCAGAACCAGACGAGGAGGAGGTGCAGCTGCGGCCTCAGGGCTCGCTAAAGCGAAGGTGCGAACGTTCCGGGGGGGGGGAGGAGGGGGTCTTGATGCTGGGTTTTCCAGCTTTATGCGAAGTTACAGACGAAATATGGCGCCAACGCTGACCCTCATCCGAATCTGGAGGGTGGAGGCCTGACTCACTAAGTTGAGGGCGCGATCGATCGCTTGGAGGGTCCAAGGACCAGGCAGAAAGAAGTGGCAGGGGGAACTACTTCGGTAGGCGATCGTTCCTGGTGCACGTGGTTCTGACCTTTATAAGCGCTCGACACATAGCCAGGAAATGATCGAGTAGGGAGAGTCGGTGGTGGAGTTCAGGCTGACGCTATGCCAAGACCTTCCCCTTCCCTAAACATAGCGTTCTCTGCGAAGAAGGCGCTCATCAGCAAGCACTTCCCACAGCGCATAACGGGAACAGTGGACCGAAATACGTAGAACCGCATCACTGTACTGCACAAACACCAACCTAGTCGAGTTCCTCTCTGTGCGTGCGAAGCTTGGGGGTCATCGTACACTGGAATACGGCTCGGGGTCAGGGGAGAGGTAAATGTCGAGATGTTCTCCGGCAGCGACTGGGCTGAGGTGAGTCAGAAGAAAAGATGCAGGCACGACAAACGAGAAATCAATGTGTTGGCGTGGGGGGTGGGGGCAGCATCAGCTTCTTCAGAAAGGTGCTGTACGGCGAGAACGGAAGAATCGGGTTCCCAGACATTTCCTCCTTCCACAAAAAAACGTGACCGGGTCGATGGAGAAGAGTAAAAGAGATGAGAGAAGACGGTGAGACGCCACCTGTCCCGGAAGACGCAGGAAGCGAGTCGCCTGATGAATCCGGTAAGGTTATGGAAGTAGGTACCTGGATTGGGAGTTCCTCTCTTTTCGGTATTATATTTTTGAACTTAGAAGAATCTCGATAGCCTCCCACTGACGAGCAATTTTTTTGACTTTAATAAGAATAAGGCAGGAGGTCTTACTTCCCCTTGATGTTATAGGGACCAAATACAAGTCGTATTTTGATGCGATCTAGATAAAAATAACAGAGGTATCTTCTCCTACCTGCAGGAAGTACATCTCGAAAGTTACCCAGATTTAGCATATAGCTTCTATCTACTGTCACAGTGATAACATTTGACAGATAAGCTTACTGGCATAAAGTTAGCGGCTCAAACTACCCTTAGAGAGTTAGGGTCGTGCCAAGCAGATGATATTTGTGTGATGGATGATAGACAGGGATCGAACACTAAGTATAAGCACCTATGCGGATCGAAGCAGCTGCCAACTGCGGTCCCCAGCTTGATTTGATAGACGCCTTTAGGACTACATACTCCGACAATAAAGTGAGAGTATATTAGCATTAAGCCTAGTACTGTCCAGGGTATAGTTTACGAGGCTATCTCCCTTAGCGACCACTTTGCCTTTAGGGTTAGCTTCAGCAGCAATGGTAGAGCCGAGATACCCAGGCAGCTGGAAGTCGGACAACACAGTCCTGACCGAGTCGGGTTACGTGAGTGCGTCGAAGGCCTCTGGACCGACTAGAGAACGCAATGGAGCAGGTTCACCGATTTAACTGGATGAGCAAGATAATAAATGTAGACCAGACCGGCTCAGTTCGAGACCGATATATTCTAGACTCCCTCCAACAAAGAAGAGAAATACCTGCATAAGGTAGACGCGGAAAACTCTGCAGCAGTTCTGTTAGCTGTCGATCAGTCTGAAGCTTTTGATAGGGTAGAATGGATTTTTTCTGTTCGGAACATTGAAACGGTATAACTTCGGGGAAGACTCCATCCGATGGATTTATCTGTTTTACTGGATATCCAGACAAAAACTAGTTAGAACGGCTACCCAATAGAGGGATACGACAGGGTTGCCCTCTAAACGTCATGCTTTAAGTACCTGTAGCGGAGACGCTTTCCTGAACGATTCTTGAAGAATAAACTTGTACGATTGTATTACGAGATTGGCGGAGTTAGCAAGCTGTTTCTCTCCGCTTAAGGTCTATGAGAACGCACCTAGCGTCTGAACTAATCAGTCCGAGACGGGAAAACCCTTTTTTTGGATATCTTCGGACGAACAACCAACACCCACCCAAAAGCTATGGAATTAGATCGGTTAAAGACGAGATAAAATGACTTTCGCAGATAGAAACCTAAACGTAGATAAGGAGAAATGTAAAAAAAAAAACTAAATGGTGACATAAAACAGAAAACCAAAACGCTGGCGACCCTCTAACCTTGGCTACGTAAGTAAGAAAGCAGTAATCAGTGGCACAGTTATCGTTCAGTTACGGTACAGGAGCAAAGTGATAAGGGTGCCAGCGCAGGATGTAGCTTTGTATGGGCAAAGACGCAAAAGCCTGGTAAATAAGCAGAAAGTCTCACTTCCCCAGGACATGGGAGATTTAGACGCCCTCTGTAGTATTCGAAAAGTGGCAAATACTCTTAGAGCAGCTGCCAAATAATAAATAAAAATCTGAGTAAATACCACAAGGATCTGTTAACAGTATGAAATAAGAGCAACATGACTCTTAACTGGAATCTGATTACTCGAAACAGCCATGCAAACTCTTAAAGCGAGTTTCAAAGTGGAATCTGCGTGTATCCCGAATTAGCTACGACCTGGCTTCTAGACCCCTCCCGGAGATACCTCAATTTCGGCTCTTTTCCATGGCGTAACTTCCAAAAAAAAAAAAGAAACACCCCAAAACTCTTTTAGAAGAATTTTCTCTCGAGACTCACTGGAAAATCGTTCACCAAGTTCTCCCTACGGTGGAAAAGACTCACTGAAAGGCCCTTTCTTGCGAAAGGCACGACTACGGTCAATAACGGCGTCTCTCATTGTTCGCAGCAGGAAGCGCTGTGGATCTAGTCCAAGTTACAGAATTCATCCGTACTGGGGCCCTTTTCTATTCACCCCCCCCCGCACACAATAGAAAGATCGCCCCTCGAGCCTTTTCTAGTTTTGACCGTTTAGCAGGATGCTTGGAGTGGCCAGAGGGCTCTAGATGACGGCATATCCACTAGGAGCGAATTCAACTTCCGGAATTTCGTGGGAGGTTTAATTTACGCAGACAAACGCTGTAGCTTTAGGCACAAAGACAGAATGGATTTTCTGAACAGCTTCTGATCACCAAAACTTTCGGTCACTTGAATAAAACAGGACCTGTGTAATTCTACACGTGTAAGCGTTTACAC
This sequence comes from Nautilus pompilius, assembly GCA_018389105.1. Taxonomy (NCBI): domain Eukaryota; kingdom Metazoa; phylum Mollusca; class Cephalopoda; order Nautilida; family Nautilidae; genus Nautilus; species Nautilus pompilius. The sequence goes on along the minus strand of JACATO010000598.1, from coordinate 490,584 downwards.
CAACAACCTACTTCCACCTTATATGCTGAATCCATCGCTAAAAGAAACTTCTTTTTTTCAGCATTAGTTCGAGTCCGTTCGTGACTCTTCTCAGTAAATAACCTATCAAAAGAATTCAAGTACAACCGACTGGAGGAAGAGAAGGACGAGGACGATCTTTTTTTCAACTTATCAATACCTCGTGTGTTTATTTTAGCTCAGGCAAGCACTGGGTAAATGGCATCCGTCAGGAAAGAGTTGGGTGGCCGGCTGGCTACCTTGTGTCCCCACCTATTACTTCCATAGGTGTAGGATACGCAGCTCCCTCGACCAAACATAATACACCACGTAAACTCACAGTTAGGGCTGTTCTAGTGTTCGATGAACATATTTCGCTACGTAGCGGAAGGAGAAAGTTAATTCCAAATGGCGTATTGACAAGTACCCATCGCATAAATGGGCATGCCTATCACGTGCTGTACAAATGGATATGGCATCGTAAGTAACGATTTACTTCCGGCGAAACCAGAGTTCGGCGAAGATAGTAATTTGTCGACGTGCACGTGCTGTTGGTCCATATTAACATGGCGGACCAAGTAGAAAACAAGCGATCTCTGAGAGGATTTCTTTCCGGCGTTTCCACGTGGAAACGCTTCTGAAGATAACAGTTATGCCTCCGTTGTAAGTAGTCGGCAACTTCGGCCTTGTTGAGAACTGCGCAGACGAATTGATATTCTGCATCTGTACTCGTGGCTCCTCCAGATTCGAGCTTCCATTTACTTTTGGAAATTTTCTGAACGTATGTATATTCTTAAAGTGAATCAGGCCGATCGCTGCATGTTTAGCGTAGCAGCTTTAAACTCAGCCATCGCGGCACTCGGTTGGCACCGCAGAGTTTTACAGGGTAAAAACTGCAGGAAGCCAGAAAAGTGGAACCCGTTCAGGTTCCGCTGATGCTAAATGCCTTTCAAGAACACTGGTAGGCTTAAAACTAACACAAACCATTCTGAGATGTTGTGTGTGTGTATTTTGTTTTTAAGGAAATAATCCGGAGTTTTCTCGCTGGGAAAGCAAACATAAAATCGCCTTTAGGTTCTACTATTACTTACTTCGCAACAGGATATGCGTTTTAATGCGATTCCGCTTGTGTTCCGTTGCAGACGTAATCTTCGGAAAGTCGCCGGAAGTCAAGCGGATAATCTTCCAATTTTCTTTTATCGGCAGTTTCCAAACTTACCGTGGAAATAGCCACCGTCGCTAGGCAACCGAGAGTGTCGATAAAGCATTCTGTGTATCAGGTATTCATCGCAGAGGTTACGGTGACTGCTGAACATAATAACCCGCTTCTGGCTGTTCCGCGAACCAGTTCTAGCTTTCCGCAGATTACGAGTTTCTCTTCTTATTATTAATATTAGTTCATTTAAAGCTTTTATCCTCCATTTTAAAATGGATAGAGAATAGGGCTTCATTTTCTGCACGAAAGAAAATGCTTAAGAGCGTTCATGTGTATTGAAAGCACAACAGAGGTGCTAAATTAACCCTTTTTAAACATTTATTAAGCAAGTTGAGTTACCGTGATGGAGCGGTAGACGTACAGACGATGTATGGGTGATCGTTGTTTACATAACCAATCGGGAAGAACGATTAAGTTAAAGGAAGAAGAAGAAAGAAAAAAAAAGCAACAATAACAAACACGTTTCCGAAAATATAAAAAGCTTCGAACGGAAGGGATAAGTAAAGACCGCGGTGTGTGCTGCAGCAAAAATTCGTTAAAGATAGCGCATTATCCAGAGGTAATGTACCGTTTGAAAGTTGTCCCGTCGTTCTGCTGCTAGCCGTAACACATCCACCAGTCTGATAGTGAACAGTGGACATATACATTTGAAAATAAAAACCGAAATGGCGGCGCCGTGTGGAACCTACTCATTTCGCGAAGGAAGTTATTTCATTGATACCGCTTCCGCTTTGTGTGTGTGGGAGGCTAGTCATGGCTATTATTTCTCTCTAAGAATCTTAGCACATTTTCAGAAGGAAGCTGGAACAGTTCAGCAACACATTGTAAACCATCTTGTAAGATGCTAGTGCCGTAATAGCTCGCTTATAACGAACGGCAAGCCGTTATAAGCGAGGGTGCCGTTATAAGGATTTTCATCCATTTTACTTATAACGGCTTGCCGTTGTTATAAGTGAGGTATTACGGTTATGAGACGTTTCTTTCGCTGAATCATAGATAAAATATACACCAGACATATAGAAAGTGAAAGTGCATTATTTGTTGTTGCTGTGTTGTACACCCAATGTCTACAACGAGGACAAACTGGTGAAGGAGCTATCGCCTCCGACTTCGACAGTAAAATCTTACTAGAAACTAGAGACCATTCTAGGAGGTACGTCAAATCGAGCCCGACAAGCGGCTCTAGTAGCTGTTATTGCTGATGTCTGTATGTCATAATACTGGTAGCAGTTGTCTTTATCTCTTCCCCTCGTAAATAAATTCTGTTATTGACATTGAAGATATTGCAATTCAGGTGACTGTTTTGATTGTTTCACCTGCTTGGTACAAATCGGGATCAGGCGCTTCCGGTGGAAGAGGGGTTTTTAAGTAGTGCTAAGGTGTTGCCCTTCTGTAACTATACCGGGTTTTATGAATAATGTTTTAGTCATCTTTAGCCCAGAGAACTCGCAGCAATTCGGCTTTGCCCTTATAAAGTTTCCGGTGTGTGGGAAGAAACACCGGCCCTTTGTAGATTTACTCCAAACTCTCACTTATTTAAGGAAGGAAGTGGTTCGAGCAGTTCCCGCTATTGTGATGGCATCGAATATAAGCCCTGAAATTTTGAAATTTTTTCGAAATTAAGTTTTCACCAATTTTCTGCATCTATTTCTTTCTTAAACCAGACAAAAAAAAAAAAAACATTTCGGTTTGGTTCTTTTGGGTTGGGACTAACAGGCAGAAGAGGTTATGGAGAAAACTTTTTTTTGTTTGTTTTCCTTAACAGCCACGAAAGCAGATATCGGCTTTAAGAGCTGTTGGTGAAAAGGCAAAGTTTAACGGTCAACTTTAAAAAAAAAACTGGCGAAATGATGAAGATTTTCCACTGGGATGTTGATGATCGTAGCTAAGTTATTAATTATTTTTTTAAAAAATTGTATTTTAATTTTCCGTTTAAAATTACTATTTGAATATTTTCAGCGCTGATTTGAATGTTAATTAGATTACAAACGATTGATCAATCGACTCACGCGAAATCACCTGGGCAGCCAAGAGGGAAGTGTTCAAAAGCAGCCCCCCCTATAGCTACTGATGAAGAATCGAATTAACTATTGTTTAGCGCTGTGTAGATTAATCATTTGCATAGAAAGAAAAACCCTTTTGTTGCTGTTCAGTAAATAATGTGTTTCATCAAAAGGAATTTTGTGTTGCGAATAGAGCTCCAACCTGTGAACGCTTCAGCAAATGTACAAGGGTGTACAAACGTCTTGATTTAATCTTTAAAGAACCAGATTGGCGTATTCAGGTAAACTGGAGAGGGGAAAACGTATGCAATAAAAAGTAAAGATTAAAATTTAGATATAGTTAGACTATATCGTTTTTGTCATGTCGTACAGCAGTCTCAACGAGGGAAGTAACCTTTCCGCATTGCAGAAAACCCTGTTAAGAAAGCGTAGTGCCATTAGTATCCGCCAGAGGGCGTTGCCTGTTTTTCGTCAAGAAAAACGCTGACACTTAGGTGGAGAATCTCTACTAGAGATCTTCCTTTTTTAGATGTGGTAAGAAACCGGAGTATCCAGAACAAACCCACACGACCGGCTGGTGAAGAAATTGCGCCAGGTAGGTTCTCCGACCCCGACCGAGCGGGAATCGAACTCGTAGTATTTTCGACCGTGCAATCCAGTAAGCCAATCACTGGGCCATCGGATACCCTTATGGAGTATGGAAAACGGTTGAGTTTCAGTAAGAATATATTTGAAGAAGGGCCTGCGTTTATGGGTCTTGAGAGAGAATAGAATTTTTCGCGTATATCAACATAATTCCAAGGTTTGGAAGTAAGGCGGGTGGAATTAAATGGCTGCAGAATTTTTATAAAAATAAAATCGATACTTTTTGTCTGTGTTATCTGTCGACAGTCTAAGAAAACGATTATTAAAAATCCAGGCAATAAACATACCTTTTTCTCTTTCTACATATTTACGTAACATGAAAAATTGCAAAATTTCAATAACCTGATTAAAATATAGAATTAAAATCGGATCTTAGCACGATAAATAATCTTCCACGAAAGATTCTATTTTAAGGGAAAATTCGTGCTGTTCAACTAATATTCACACAATTTTACGCTGTTCTCTGTCTTCAAAACTCCCATTACATTCAGCCATCAGACTGAAGTAATATTAAATACAGTAAAAGGAAACAACTCAGTAAAGAAAATATCTGTTTAATTTCTGATTAAATATCATGTAAAAATCAACTTCATTTTTATAGTTTGCATTTAAATTTAACCGATCTTTTAGTTGCTTTGGAGTACTAGCGTAGTTTGGGGATTGAGGTTTACAAGACGACTTTGAAATGTTTAAAGATATGCTGGACTTTGGGGGCTAAACAGCAATGTTTAGACATGAAGGCCAATTTTGGCTTCAGCTCCACCTTCCTTCGGCTGGTTCGAAAAAGGAAGCAGTTTGGCGAAAAGGTGTTTTGGCTGCACCGAGCGAGTTTAAAACAATTCTGGTATATAACATTAGGTTGTTACGAAAGTTTTGTTGGTTTTTTAAGGCAACAACGAGATTTCACATCGTTGCTGAACGTGAAGTTTATTAATCAATAACATTACAATCAATACACTTCTGCCCACGAGTTACAAGCGCATTTATACCATTTTGAAAAAAAATCCGGATTTCTCGAGCCGATAAACTGTTGGAAGGCAGTTTCAATGGCAGCTTGGTTGGAGAAGGATTTCATACGGAAGAAGCTGTCGAAGTGTTTGAAAGGTGGTGTAGTCTGTTGGAGAAAGGTTTGGTGAATAGGCTGGGTGAGGGAGAACTTTGTACCCGAACGTGTTCAGTTTCCAAGGAGTCACTTCTGCAACACGAGGACGAGCATTGTTATGGAGCAGGATTGGGCCTCTTCGATTCACCAATGCCGGCTGTCGTTGGGGGAGTTTCTGATAAACAATGTTTAATTCACGACAGTACCGTTCAGCTGTGATGGTTTTTGTTTCTCATGACAGGCGAAGAGCAGATCTTCAATCGACGATTTTGTTGTTGTTCATTCAACTCATGAAGCACCCACCTGTCAAGCCTTCTCACCTCACTGATTGCATCAAGATGCCGGGAAACAGTTGCAGTGCTTACGTCAAGCTCTCCAGAAATTTCTCGCACTGTTTTTCTTGGATCAGCTTCGGCTGAGGCTCTCAGACGGTCGTCATCACAGCTGGAAGGACGTCAGCTACGTTCCTTATCTTCGAGGTTCACATCTCCTGATCGAAACTTTGCAAACCATCGCTGTACTGTGCGCCCATCTGCTGTGTCCTCACCCCATGCTCGCTTAATGTTACGAGTTGCCTCGCTCGCTTTATGGCCTTGTTTGAACTAGTGAAGCAAAAACGGCACAAAAAACGTTTCTATCCATGCTTCACTCAGAATCCTGAAACAAATATCCATTTTATGATTTTTAGAAAGGTAGGTTTTGCATAATGAGTGCCAAAGCACACGCTACAAAACGACATATAACTTATCTACATAAACCTTCACAAGCAGACAAAAAACGAACCCCAGATTAACACAATATAAAACCCGACAAAACGTTTGTAACCACCTGATACATATGTTGCTAAACTGGTAATCAAGTCTTTACCTTAGCGGCTCCTACCTTCTTGTACAAGAAATTCTGGATTCGCTTTCCTAAAATAAAAAAAAAAATTAATTAGTTGAAGCAATAAGTTTTAAAAATTAGCTTTTTAAAATTCTGGGGCGGATCTAGGACGTATCAGCATTCTCCCTCCTGCTCTGATCGAGTATCTGTAATGGTTTCACTAGCCACTTTTAAAACTTCGTTCCGATTCGACCAATCAGAGTTCACGTCTTGCTGTCAGCTACGTCACGCAAAACTGTACTGTACTTCTGCTGCTGGACGCTTGGGTGCGCTGTTCGCTGAGGGGAAACTTTGTCGAATGTACATTATCATGACAGAGAGTTTTACCCGTGTCCGGCCTATCGGCTTTTTGACCTCCGTTAAAACGGTAGCTGGTCGGTCGAAATTAATAGCGACAACTTGTGTCGGTCTGCATGATTGCGGTCCATAAAAAAAGAAGAAATGCAATCGGACTGATTAGAAGAGCTGCTCACCAGGGGGCGGGGTGGGGGGAGGGAGCGGACCACCTTCAACCAGTTCTCCTGTCAGCTTGCTGACATGACTAAAGGCAGGCGAGACGTGCGATTTTAAATCCGATCGAGAAGCACCCCGAGTAATTTGTTTATAATCTGGTTAGAAAGAGAAATATCGGGTGTAAAGAACAATTCTTTTATAGACATTAAGGAGAGGGAGGGAGGGAGAGAGAGAGATGGAGAGAGAGGGAGAGAGAGAGAGAGAGAGATCCAGTTTCGGCCATATGGAAAGAACTGGCTTTCTGAAAGGATCCCGAAAGTTGGCTAACTGCCAACACTCGACACCAATCCCGTGGTCACCGAAAGATTACCGGACCAGACACGGGGAGCTGTGTGATTATGGCGACCAGCTCTGCCGAGGAGCCGTTCTCGTAGCTTGGACGAGCTAATCGACCGTAGTAGACGGAGGCGGTGGCGGCGAGCAGGGACGCCTAGACTCACATCTCGGCATTTGGCGGTGCGCTGTTGCCAGGTGTAGAGGAGGATGGAAGGCGCGTACCTAAGTAAACTCGGCCGTGTGGATTACCCGAGACACCAGACCCTGCAGTTCTAATCCACGAACCGGTTTGCCGCACCCTGAAACGAATGGTTCGCTCAAAAGTACAGCATTGAGGGGAAAAAAAAGACAAATGTCTAGTGGTTAATTTAATTTGCCAAATTGAATGTGATGGGTCAGTCCAAGAACGTAACTGTATATTTGGGCTCCTCCAGACAGAGCTCTCCAGGGAATGCCGATGCTCTGTAAACTCGTGTCCACGTCCATTCCCTAGATGTTCCTTCGCGAAGCGGACGTCATGTCGCTAATGGACGACAATGGGTAATAAATTGTGGAACCTAATTATGAAGAATTTAAAGAGGGGTTGCGTGCGTTCCAGTGAGATATTGTAGGAAAAAATATCATTGCGACTATTGCTGACCATAGATGCTGTACTAAATTAAAAAAGTGATAATGTAATACCAACCTAATTGATGTTAAAATTAAGAAAACGGTTATTTAGTCAGCGAGGAAATCCAGGCTTTGATTTCCGTGAGCGGGAAATATATATGGGAAACTTTAGGTTGATAAGCGCAAACTTTCGGACCAGCAGCCTTTGATTTCCGTGAGCGGGAAATATACGGGAAACTTTAGGTTGATAAGCGCAAACTTTCGGACCAGCAGCCTTTGATTTCCGTGAGCGGGAAATATACGGGAAACTTTAGGTTGATAAGCGCAAACTTTCGGACCAGCAGCCTTTGATTTCCGTGAGCGGGAAATATGCGGGAAACTTTAGGTTGATAAGCGCAAACTTTCGGACCAGCCACCAATTCTCATCGACAGAAACAACAGAAAGATGTTTTAAATGCCACAGGAGATATTGTGAAACGCATCCCGTTAAGCCGATTAGAATAGGTTTTGACGAAAAAAATATGATTTTTCTAAAAAACTTTCTCACCCAATCTTTAGGACCCGCGAACCACTTTAGAAAGCGTTGTTTACTTATCGTTGTGTAAACTGCCCGAGTATGCACCAGATAATCTAATCTATTGTTTAGACTGGAAGGCTTTCAGTTTACCCAGACCGTTCAAACTCCTGTCCAGAATATCACGAAGCATTCTCGATGCATTCGCTGGCATAGCAACCCTATTAAATGAATGCGTGTGGGAAGGTTGGAGTGGAGGTGTGTGTGAGAGAAAGACAACGATGACATATCTTTGATTCCACAGAAGCCGGTAGAAAATGCGTAGGAGAGATCGGGATTAGTTAGCTGTCATAGCGACAGTAATTCCCAATGAACTGCATAGAGGAGGCTATAATCAACGTCACGCGCTTTGATCTCATATGACGTCGATTCTATCTCATTTATGCATTTAATTAGGAATTAATGGTGCTGAGATAATTTACCTCCAGATGTAAAGAAACCCAGACAGCAGACATTAGCTGACGGAAACCAGGTTTATCTGTTACCGAAAATATGTATTTAGAAGACTAACGTTATTGGATTCGATAAATCATATGCTAAATGGCTTTGTTTGGTTCTCTCTCTCTCTCTCTCTCTCTCCATCTCTCTCTCTCTCTCTCTCTCTCTCTCTCTCCTCTCTCTCTCTCTAAACGATCCTTGTTATCTGGAATTTCTGTTTTGTTTCCGTATGTTTCGAATTAATTTCCCGTTGATGATTTCGCTTCATCAGTTGAGTCTTTCGCGACAGCGCGGCACGAGGGAAACGAAGTATTTCAGTGATCTGCAGTTCCGCGGTCAGTTATATCGCGTGTTAGAGAGAGAGAGAGAGAGAGAGCAGTCCAGCCAGTTCGTCCTGACGTAAACAGCTGCATCACACACATGCGCCTACGATTAACAACACTAAAAGCATCACGAAACAAAAGTCTGTCAACCCAGCAATATCTTCCGCACATAGACACCGGCTCACGGCCGCTTTCGTCAGTGGGCCAGAGTTACAAACACCGGCGATGTGAGAGAGAGAGAGAGAGAGAGAGAGAGATTAGCGTGGAGGGGGGTTGTATAGAGCCCCCCTCTCCACACTCGTAGGTGTTGATCGCTGGTTCGTGATTACATTTGCCGAGAAGAACAGGAACTAATTATCACGAACGCACAGGTTCTTTATCTGACCGTCGCCATTAACTGAGTTTTCACCCAGGAGAATTAACAAAGCCTAACCTTTAACTAACCCCAGTGACATATGGAAGGTTGGTGGCAGGAAATCTCACCTACGTGTTCCGCTAAGCAGCTGTAGGTAATCGGTTAGAACATCGACCACCGACTCAACTCAAAGGAGGATAATAGAGCCATGCTGTTTCCCCGTGATTTCTATGCATAGATTGATAAATATAAATCACTGGCTTAAAGTTTACATATTTGGCTCTCACTTCTAAAACAAACGGACGAACACAAGTATCGTCTCTCCATTTTTGAATGATACTTTCCCCTTTAATTCATTTTTATTTATTTTAAAGTCTAAATGGCATCAGAAACGCAGCAGAGATTTTTGTTGACTGAAGCTCTGCATGAAATGTAAGAATGGAATTATTATTGGTCGGAAACCTAACTAGCAGGAACAGCCATTTTTTTTTTCAAATTCGGTTAAAAGAAAAGCGATATCTTAAGAGCTGCGACACGTGTTACTCCTGAATAACAGGACAGAGACACACGTCGCTGATTTGTAACGAAAAATCTATTTTTTCACATATCGGTGTTTACCACTATCTTCCTGACATCCTCATCCCTCTCTCTCTCTCTCTCTCTCTCTCTCTCTCTCTCTCTCCTCTCTCTCTCTCTCTCTCTCAAGACGCAAGCTGTTGTACGGTTACCTCTGGCGAATACATAAAAAACAGAGACAGTGCCTATGTTGCTTCAAACAAGTACACTGCTATTGTGAGTTCATCTCAGTGAAATGGGGCATTTGATTATTTTTAACGTCTTAAGTATACTAAGTCAGCTTACCAATATTTTTGTGCGGTTTCTGCTGTTGAGAGTTGCTCAATGTTTGGACAGTATGTTGTCGCTTTCATTTTCAAGCAGGACTAAATTTCATCATTCAGTTTGCTTTTTATAAAATTCATACCTGAAAACACTTGCCCAATTTCCTTTTGTTTTTTAAGATCATGCATTTCATTCCATCTGTATTGACCAGGGTAAATTTCTGCTTTTCTAGATTTGGCGTTCAGTCGAAGTCTCTGAACTTGGGTTCTTGTCATTCAGTGTTTTAGTTCTGCTTGGTTCACTCCTGAAAAACCTGAAAAGTTGAGTACAGACATCTTTCTGCTTCAAGAGGTTTCAAAAGAAATGATAAATTGTCTTTTAATTTCTGAATTCCTGCAAAAGCTGCTCATAATTTGCTTCCTCTTTGAGTTGTTTCAGTGATGCGAAGTGAGCCAGCGAACCTGTATCCATGTCTCTGGGAAACAATACACTCAAAAGATAGTGCCTCTTCTAAAAGCAAGTGAGCTGTGTTTCCTTCTCCTTGCAGCTTATTGTTAAGGTTGTTTAAATGTGAGGTGATGTTTACCATAAAGTGGAATATCTGGAAGCTCTGTATATTCAGTCTTTTTTCATATAAACACCTTCATTTCTTCCTAATAGGCTGCATACCATGCAAGCACACCTGAAAAACCACAGTACCTTGTTGTGCAGAAGGTCTGAATATTGGCCATGGATTTCATCAAGAAGTTTGATCCTTTTGCCAATTTTTTGATGATCTGTATAACCAGGGTTATTATCACTTCTCTTGAATTGCCCAAAACTAGTGGTAATTGTGTACTTGGTGATTTTGTCCATTTTTGGTTATTGCAAATGAGACAAAGGGAGCCCAGCCAAACTCACTAATTCTCAATTTTTTTGAAGCCTTTTAATTTTAATTGCCAGTTTTATTTCATATTTAATTCCGATTTTGATTTCTTTCTTAAAATGTGTGCTGACCCTTGCAGTACTATTGATGAATATTCCAAACTTCTGTTTCCCGGAAAGAATGAAAATACTGTACCATGACCATCTCCACAACGTTATACCGGTATTGAAGAGAAGTTATCAAAATGATAATTTCTTTGTTATTCAGATATTATTGATTAATTATTGTGGTTTTAAACGTTCGTAGTTTATCGGAAATAATCACGAGTTTACTTTTCTTTACTTTGCAATTAGGGATAGACGAGCACGTGTGTTTATCTGAGAACATTCGTGTGGGTGGGTGCGTGTGAAATCAATCTCTGTTGCTGGAGCTGATCTCCTTGGTGATAGTGTAGGAAGCTAGGGGCGCGCGTGCGGCGAAATCAGACACAGATGATAGGAAACTTGACATCAGCCCAGAGAATGAATGAGTTGTGCATGAACATCCTACCGAACCCGACTTGGGCAGAAGGGGGGACGTGTAAACAAAGAGTTTTTATTCTCGCCAGACGCATATCTCGTTCATCTTAATTTCGTAAATAAACCATTATACAATCATTATTTGCAACACGTGGTAAAAAAACAAAAAAAAAACAAAACAAAAACTGTCAGTCACGTGTTTGTTTTGTTTGTTTTTTTTACATCTGCGAGCGAGTCACGTGGCCGTCGATTTCCGATTCTCGCTTACCTGCCCTGCCAGGATCAGAACCTCGCTGCTGGGAGGGCGCGGTTCGAACTCTAAACTGAAACTGCGCAACAGGCGACCGCAGTGTGTAGGTCGTATTCGCAGATTTAAAAAAAAAATGCAACTGTAATTTCACTTTCCTCGACCAGAGTCGTTAAGTTCCGTTGTACACCGGACTGGCCACCCGGCTACCCCACTCAGCCCACCCTTATTAATGCCGTATAGATATCCGTCACATACACAAGAATTCACCTGACTTCTACTTGAATCATTCTAATCAGACGATCACTGCTTAAAAATCCACGTCATAATCGGAATTAGCATAATTATCAGCAAGTCAGGCTTGTCCTCACGGTTACCAGCTGCTGGCTTATCGCTCACCCCATCTCGTGGAATATTCCTTCCAGCACAGAGTTCGCCAGTGACCCGGCCTGTTTTCCTTTTTTTTTTTTTTATCATTGCCATGGTTCTCGAGTACTATTTAACCCTTTCGAGACAGTCACAAAGGTTGAGGTACCTACGACTATAAAGAAAATATAGAGAAATTCAGGTGTAGTATCCACCAAAATCTTACCTCTGTCGAAGTCCCTTCGGTGCTCTGAACTCAATCTGCAGTCTGCGAGCTCATGATTGGCTGATGGGGAATCATTTCACCAATAGCAGGCCTCCTACCGAATGATCGAGCGACCATTCGCGGGGAGAAATGTTAGGAATTGTTACACTGTGCCGCAAGACGACCTTCTGTTCGGCAAAACAGCAGTTTTGTTCTTATTATATCCGAGCAAACTTTCGGTGGAATTTCCAAATTTTTGTGATCAAATGGTGAAGAGTTCTAGCTGCTTCCTGTTAAAATATCTATCGCTAAATACATTTTAGGTATCCGATAATTTTCGAAATTCGAAATGCATTCGAATTACTATTTTCTGAAGACTGATAATGTGAAAAGAGAGGGTTTGGGATCGATCCTGAGTTTGGGGCCACATACAGATACTTAAGGAGCCGCGGTTGGCCGACTCCCGCGTTATACCATACTCTTTAATACGCTCAGCATCGATTCAACATTGCTGGGCGCACGGAAGAGGACTAATGTTTGAGTCGAAACATACAATGCCGAACGCATAGAGAGAGAGAGAGAGAGAGAGATGCTACAGCCTTTTGGCAAAAGTCCAGAACGATCAGCCCCCGAGGAGCTGTTGCCCGCAGTATTGACATTTATCCTGCTGTTAGCACCACATGCTACTGGAATGTCCGAGCGAGGGTCAACCACGTGCGAGAACTGGACAAGGCGGTCCGCTGCACACTCCTAACTTCTTCCGGGACGAGGCGGACCGGCCTAGCTATAAGAGTGACCCTTTGGATATTCTTCTGGGGACAACTTCTGATGATCATTCGTGCCAGATCAGAGAGTCGGAGGTTCGCTAAGCCACAAATCTTACCCTACCTCGGGACGAATAGCGTTCCGTATGCTTACTCTTTAACGCACTGCTATTTATTGTTTACAGACAATTTTAATATCCTTCACCTTCGCCACAAGTGTGACGTCACACGAAAAGGCTCACACCGTAATAATGATTTTAAAAAAGAAGTAAAAAAAAAAATTTTTTTTTTCTCATTTAACAAACGAATCTTTTACGCGGCCCGGAGTCTGTGAAATCGACCGAATAGAAGTTTTTCATCAAGTTACCAAGCAAGCTCAGTGGGTCCGTATAAAACTATGCCTGGTTGGATTTTCGCGAAATGTGTGGTCCCTTTAAATATACCAGACAACTCGTGGTCTACCGAGCCAGAACGAACTTCTTCCTCCTCTTCCTGTTCTCCCTGACCGTTACTGCAAGGTTGATGCAAATACAGAAGTGATTTAACAAATCGGGAATATTATCAAACAGGCCCCCGTAGGAGTGAATCTGGAAGTTGGAGTTGGGGAGCAGTCCGAAGCCAACTCATCGTGTGGGAGGACACTCACCCTAGAAACGCTTATTCATGCTCCACCGCTGAGTAAATACTGTCAGGAGAGCAAACGGCTGCGTAACGCAAACAATAACAATGTTCTCAGCAGCGCCCAGCTAAGGCAAACACTCGGAATCGCAACAACAAACCGTCAAAGCTGTTGCATGTCTAGTTGTTTGCAATCCTTAAGTGACACGAACTAACGTGGGACGAAGAAATAAGAAGCCAAAGAAGCCCGTGTTTTACACTTCGCATGCAAACCATAATTTTACTGAAAGACCAAGTTATCGTGGTGGGAGAGGGCGCTGATTGATGGACAGCGATACATCGAGCCCGAGCTTCAGGTATATCTGGGGCTGAGGGAGAGCATGTCTGTGGGTTAGGGGTTGGCTCCCTAACCAACAAACAAAAATCTATTTGTTTGGAATTATTTACATTGATATCTATACACGAATCATTTATCAAAATAGATATTTCCTGACGCTCCGGTATTTCTTCCGCATCTGAAGATGAACGACTCCAAAAGAAACTTTGCGGCGGAAAATTTCCAGCCCCCTGTCCTCTCCGCTTCCGCCTGGTTTAGGAAATAGACATTGAGGAAGGGTGGGGGCATGGCAGGTGCTGTATGGACGCCAACACGCAGGTTCGAAGAAGAAAAACCGAGCAGATATCAATAGAATAACCCTTTCAAAACGCAGGCCTTTTTATGGGTAAACAGAAAATATCTGTCCCTTCTGACCATCACGCCATCTAGTGCTGCCGTTCGGCGTCGACTCTAGCCCGAGTTCGACTATGGAATCGGGCAGATCTTCTGTTTTACCCGATCGCCTTCGCCATTAGATCATCCTGTTTGGGGCTCTCCGGGCCTAATTAATACTCGGTGATCCGCCCAAAGTAAGCCCCGACTGTGACGTAGTTGTTAGAAAACAAAGTGTTATCCTATTTTCAAGTTTTATGGAGTTGAAAATGAATTCCTGCCTAAAGACGGCAAATTGGGGGGGGTAGAACTTCCCGAACAGTCGGTTACTTAATTTTTGTGTGTGGTTGAGGTTAAACGTTAAAAGTTACTACTGGGGGGGGTCAGAGGTTATGCGCAGACTGGGTAACGTTATATAGGATTGATTTATGTCGAGATGAGGCGGATATATTAGCCCCAGTATGAATCGAAGCGGAAAGATTATATGGGCAGTTAAATAGGCAGCGCGAGGAGTTAAAATAAAGCAAACAAGATTTGGGGATGCATTGCTATTTCAGCTGAGAGTGATAAGAAAAAAGATTGCATTGAAAACAGTCAAAAACACTGATGCATACGGTTAGGGGCTGATAAACTTTGGTTAGACGGAGATAATAAATCTCACGGGAACACAGAAAACCAGCTCGTTTAATAACGACATGCGCAGCTGCTCCACCTATCGAGTTCTACCGACATCGCCACCAGACGCTGCGCGAAAATCGTGCGCCCCGTTCACGTAAAACAGTTTAGCTGCTTCCGTGTTTCCTATATGCAAGTAAAAATTAGAAAGAAAAAAAAAAAAGACATCGGAGGAAAACCGTAAGAAAATATCCGGAAGCTAGTAGAACGAATACAGGTGGAGGTAACTCGTTCATATTCAGTTAAAGGCGACAAACTGTCGTGTATGGAGCGGTTCCGACGCATATTTAATTCTATCATATGCTATCATTCATTCGAGCACTAACAGGAAAAGACACCATTATGTACATTTAACACGCGCGAAATAATTAAGTAATGAGAAGAAAGCACCTTGGATGTAGCATTTTGTGAGTTCTTCTCATATATACGCAATGGTGGACAGATGTTGAAGAATGATAGCAGAGCGAATATGAAATGACGCAAAATATGAAAAATTAAACATTTTAGCATGATCATTTCACTGATAGAAAAGCAATTCTTGTTTTTCCGACTGACGCATACATCAATATGATATGATCGAGAGTAAACATTTTGCTTGCGCTCGCTTCTCTTACATCACGAAGGAATTTCGTGGCGACAAAAACCTAAGGACTCCAACTCCATCTGCTCATGTTTGTGTGGTTTTTTTCTTCCGGACAATCAGTAGAATGTGGTAAACTAATGCGTAATGTTTTTTTTGTTTTTTTATACCATTCTACAGCTGGTTTAAGTCCACGCTGGAGTCGTGAAGTTCCGCAAGGAGAAATTCTCCTATTCCGAGACCGCCAGGCGAATCGAGTGGAGTAAAACGTCTCGCTGCGTAGATTGGAAGTGGAGAATCCGAACCGATTGGAAAAATCAAGCGTCTGTCCAAAATGAACGGGGACAGCACTTCCCTTGACATTTTGAAACATTTGGAAGACCTACCGATCTTCGTGGGAACTGTTCAGAAATGGTTTTGTGATTTTGAAACGATGGGGCGTGTTGCCAGGAAGAAAGCCGTTGTTTCTTTGGGAAAAAACGGACGGCCCGACTTCAATTCGCCAAGAAATATCATTTTCACTGGACCCAGGAAAACGTGAGCCAGTTTGCTATGGTCCAATGAATCACGATTTCACAGAGGTTTAGATCAATCAGATGGTCGGACATTCGCGGCAAAGATTTGGTGAAGCAGTCCATCCGAAGTGTAAATTGACGATCAAAGGGGGGGAGTATATGGTGTAGGGCTAGATTTTCCTATACGATAACGATCTGAAACATTCGGATGCAATCACTCAGCCGCATCTCACAGATCAGAAAACTCCAGATTCTATAGTGGCCGGCTAAAATCCCTGGTTTAAATCCAATAGAGAAGCTACGGAACGATAGAGACAAAGCTATCAAGATGAAAAAGCCCAGAAAATTTCCGATCAACTGTCCTAAATTATTTAGTCGACTTGGGCTGATACTTGCATAGGCCGGTGCATTTGTCTTCTGAACTCCACACAAGCGCTGCCAGAATGCGATTAATGTTTTGGCCATGCTACCAAATACTGATACTTCCTTGACCTGTTCATCTCGTGGTAATCTCTAAAAACTGGGATGGAGTGGGGCTGACCTAATTTAGAAGATGCTTAATTCGTTTTTAAACTTTTGTTGCCACGAAATTCCGTCATAATCAGTGTTTCTCCAGAATGGTTGCTGGCCGTAAGAGCATCGAATATCTATACCTGCGCTTTCTCGTAACTGGCTGGAAGATTTGAACTGTTGCTTTCTCTACTTCAGACTGGGGTCATCCTGGTAAAAACCTTCTAGCAGAAACGTCGTCGGGAGCATGACGTTTCTAAAAACTGGAAAAAAAAAAAAAAAACAACAAAACAACGTGGAATGAACGGGGAGGGGTTAACAGAGCAGTGTGTGTGTTTAAGAAAGTGCTTTCAGCTTTGTTCACTTCGTTTGGGAAAGGCGGCGATAGATGAACGTCAGCTACGACTGTCGGATATAAAGACACACACACACATATATATATAAATTATGTTAGGATTTTGCACTGTTCTGGAGAAGGGGTAATGAACAAGTAAATCCCTGAAAACTTGCTACCCTACCAACCAATAAACAAAATTTACAGGAAGATTCGTTAAATGTGGAAACTTTCACAAACCCCTATTCAAAGATAAACTTCTCCATCACTATGAGACGACTTAAAAAAATGAAATCCCTGAATAAAATGGGATAACTGATCTTAGGTTTCCTTTTGGTTCTACTTTTATATTGGGATCATTAAATTAATTAAAGATTTCTAAATATCTCTCAAAGATAGAAGCCAACATCGATGGCTGATTCAATAGAAGTTAACATGAATCTACTTATTAAAGGTCACATGCGAATATTTTAAGCCCCTCTTTTTAAATTTAGAGTAAAAACTAGAAAAATATATTTTAAAATGTTACAGAATTTTTAGTTGCATCTTTACCAAATGATGAGGGCTCACGGTTTTACCCATCTGCTTCTCTAATCCAGTTTCATACATTGGGTCCTCACGACATGATATCATGACGTCTACAGTATTTAGCGTATATTAGCCAAGTTAATCATTTCATATCAACCAGCCGTACAGGAGTAGTATTTATTCGACTTTACATCTTTAGTCAGTAATCCAAACCTTCCGATTTTGGGGTGATGGTTGTTTTATAAACTTGAACTGCATTGAAAATGTTTTGTTTTTCGGAAAAGAAAGCTGAAGATTCAGCAACTGCCGAGAAATGATCTCTTGGTAGTTGCACTGTACTCTTCAGAAACGTTAGCTGTTTAGAATCATAACGAGTTTATAGTGTATTTAGTCCTCTCTAATAAATTTCCATAGGGAGTACAGCCAGGACAGCATTAAAGAGGTCTATCTAGCTTCTGCGTTTGAAGCACGACAGTCGATCATAGCCCGACACCAGCGACCTACAGCGGTCACCGACCGTCGCAGAACATGTCGGGTCATGGTGCGGTGTTTCTACACTCTTCTTCTCTAGGGCCTGAAGAAGTTTCCAGAACCGCTGAGTGTGGGGGGGGGGCGGCGGCTGGATGCTGGCTGACATCACACCCACCCGGTGCTCAAGCTAATTTTTACAGATTCTCGACAGGGTTCAGGTTTAGGGAATCGAATGGCCAGGATAGTACCCTAATGTTGACAGGAGTGTAGCAAATTCTGAGACACCCTGTCATCTAACCCCCTTGTGTTGTTGTTGGTTTTGGAATACGTCATCACGGACCTCATCTCCGTCACTTTCTCTGCACAAGGTGGCGCTGCAGCGACTTACTTCTGTTGGATACAGCTCTCGATTCCAACAAAGCGCTTCGCTTATTTTAAACAATAAAAAAAACAAACAAAAAACCCCCGCTTCGAGTTAATACCGGGAAACCTATTGCAGGAGAGAGAAAAAAAGAAGAAAGAAGTAAACAAAGAAAATCACTCATTAAAATTAATTGCCCTTTTTGATTTTTCCTCGACTATGCTTCGGGACCTCTCTTTAAAAAGGCCATACCTCTGTGGATAGCTAGATTGCCGTGACCCACCTTCCACGGTTTCGCGGAAAGACCATTTAAAACAGGCGATTAAATTAGCCAGAATATTCTAAATTAACATGAACGCTCCCATAGAATACACGTGTATGTAGCAGGTGCTTGCACCACCATCCGTCAAGCGCAACGGGTATATCGGGTATATCGTTTATAAGTATGCAATTTTTCTTTATCGAACTACAGAATACATGTGTGTGCGTGTAAATGATTGCCTTTCAAGTCTTTATCAGCATTAACATCACAGTAATAATGTGTTTCTGAGTGTACAAAATAAACATCAAGTTTTAAAAATGCCTTTTTGTTAAAAACCATTATTAATACAGTAATAATAAAAATGGCACACGAGTTTTGTTAAATAAAGAAAAGACTGTATAACAAAATCCCACCCAAAAGAAGCAAAGGGGCGAAAGCAGTCAAAATAATCCACGAGATCATCCCTGGTTTTGTATGTAGGTGTGTTAATGGCGACTACCTATAAGTCTCGTTGTTGGTGATTTCCATGCAATGTCAGGTGACCGTATACCGTATCGATCGTTTACTGGTCAGTTGACCGACGCTCCGATGGAAAGTAATGCTTTAATTCGGCTTCTTAACCTGCTCCAATCTCAGGCGTAATCTCGGTTTGGTTTGTTTATTAAATCGACTCATTGACAAAAGAGTGATTAATAAGAAAAACTGTGAGCGCTAAAGCCGCCGAAAAGGTTGATTAATGTAGATAGCTTCCGGCCTGTCCACTGGCTGTTGAGAACCGAAGCTGACCAATGAAAACGGCAAACACAAACATTGAATAACCAAAGCTGATCACCAATGACTACAGCTGGGAGAAGGTGGTGCGGTAGCGAATATTTCCGACGTTCACAAGTTTCTTTCGGTTTAATTAGATGTTTTGAGGTTAGCTGCCCTTTACGACCGCTTTGTCCGCTATGAGGTTTCTTAATGAAGTTCGAATTCGACCGAGTGTCGATGTCATGTATGAATTTAAAACTAGATCCGGCCGGTTAGCGGGAGTTCGTAACGACCGTGGCAGTGTCATGGCAGTTTAATTACAGTCGTGTGGTGCTGGAAGGTGAACGGGTTTAAAGTATTCCCGATACTGCACAAAAAAAAAAAAAAAACTTCCTCTGATTCCTTCGAAAGTAAACCGCACAGAAACAAACGTGAGGTCTTTGGACGCTTTAGGTACAATTAGAACCGCGCAGTTTTATCCAATTAATTTTCCTCTTTATTTTTTAAAAGCATTTTGGCAAAAAAATAAAACTTTTTTTTGTTGTTTTTTTTTTAGTTCAAGAAATAATTATTCTAAAGGTCAAAATTAATTAAAGCCGCGTGTACCTTTACCAGCTCTGCAGCAGGCATCTCTTCCGGTTACCTTGAACCGCGAGCCCGAGTTGTTTCGCTTGAAACGGAGAAGAATTCAACCTAAATGCTTTGTCGCCGCCACCTGTCGGGTGAAACTTTGTGAGCACTCGACCGATTAATCAGAAAACAAGCCAAGCCGCTAAAAAAAAAAAAAATGACAGGACGAAATTCCACAACCCCCCAAAAAACCCCACAAACACAGAAGAAACAAAGCGACGGGGACGAGTTTGCTTAAGGAAATAAAACGAAAAAAAAAAAAAATCAGAAAAATGCTGAGTGAGACATAAACGACGAAGTTTGGAAACGCTTCTCCTTTCCAACTAAGCGCAGGTTTTAGTTTCACCTGTTCGAGCCAAATCAGCTCTTTGCAATTTTGTCAACACACCCCACAAAGAATAGTAATAAACCATTTGAAGTCCCACTATTTTGAACGTTGCGTAATCAGCCATTTTGATGGAAAATGCATTCCAATAATTTTAACATTTCAAATGTTCGTATTAAAAGATTTTGAATGATTTCGCATAATTCCGCTCATTTTCATTTATTTTCGCCTAATTTTTTTCAAAATGGAAGGCAATAAGAATCGTCGATTGTTCTCAAGAATATAAAATAAACTGGAAGTGTAGAGAGAGAGAGAGAGAAGAGAGAGAGAGAGAGAGAGAGAGAGAGAGAGAGAGAGAAGAGAGAGAGAGAGAGAGAGATATCTGTAGAGTTGTTTAGTGGAGGTCACGGAAAGAAGAGAGTTCAGTCAAAGAATGAGGGCTTGGACGGAGCAGCAATGGAGAAGAACTGTAGAGACCTTATTTGAGAGCCGCTAGAGTGTGAAGTTTGGAAGCATTATCAGAGGCGAAGATCTGTAGGGGTTTTATTTGAATGCTTTCAGAGAGTGGGGCCTGGAACGACGAGCAAAGGACAAGAATTATAAGAGACTTAATTGAAAGGTTCCATAGTTGGTTGGGGCAAACAGCACAGGTGAAGAATTCTAGGGGCCCCGTTTGATTTTTTGAAAAAGCAGTAGAGAGGAAGAACTGTAGAGATTTTTATTTCAAGCAGTCAGAATGTGTAGATAGGGAGGTGCAACTAAAGGGAGGAACTAAAGAGATCTAATTTGAGAGCTGTCAGCTGTTGGAGTTTGTGGAAAGCAGAAGAGTAGAACTGTTGGTATCATATTTAAGAGCTCTCAGAATTTGGTGTTTGGTTCAAGCATCAGATGAGAAGAAATGTAAGGTCTTATTTGAGAACTGCGTAATGTTTGGCTACTTTGTGTTAAGAACTTCCGAGTTAGGGGTACGTTTGCTTGCTGTTTTTTATGTGAAATAACACGGCATGTTTGTTTAAAATAGATACAAAGTCAGAAGTGCAGGAAGTTTTAAGAGTCATATAATCACCTTTTTGGTTGAAGAATGAGCATCTAGTCAATTCTTGAAAATGCTGATGCTGTATGCTTTTAGTATCCGGTTTTTTAGAAAACATTCCAAACCTTGACAGTATGATTACTAAAATATCGTTTTCCAATGTCTAATTTTGAACTTTGCTCTAAAACTTTAAACTCGTGTTATTAGTTTCATATTTTGTTTCTTTGATATCAAAACATTATCTAATTGGATATATTATTCATAAGAATCAATCATGAAAATTTGAATAATGTCTCCACGGAATGTCTGTTAGCCAAACTTGACAACTGAAGCCTGTCTTTCGTCTTTACTGAGGCGACGGACATCACTAATCATTTTAGTAAATCGCCTTTTCTTCTTTTTTACCTTCTCCAAGAATCTATTAACAATTTTTATAATGTTGGCTCTGAATTTGAACCTCGTGCTCCAAAAGAGGTCTTACTAATGGTTTATCTTATATATAGTACAATTAATCATATCTAAAACCTGGTTTGTTTTCAGGCGCATTCTCTAATACTGTTTGCGACTCTTTAATGAATTACTGATGCCTCCCCTCAGACTCTTTTGCTGCTATCTGCAGTTATTGCACAACTATTTCGTGTACACGAACATCTATCATCCGACTCTTCCCAAGTTAAAAACCAAACGATCTGAACCAGCTGCATCATTTTGGCAGCACCACCTTTATTAACCTTACCATAAATCTTTTGTATCATCTGCAGATTTCATAATTTTTGAAAATACTTTTTAAAAATATCCAAGAATGAGGTGCGTGGAGAACAACACAATGGACCAACTAAAATTAGTAATCTTTCAATTTTAAAGCCTGATCCACATCCCATCCGTTTCGAGGTACCAGCTACCAACAGCAGTTTGCTCATGGAATGGACTAGTATTTGCTATTACAACGAGTCTTAGTAGTACGCAATAATCTTTTATTCTTCATTAAAGAGAGGCTTTTAATTCCACGCGTAATGACGCTATTGTATGTGGCTTACTAAGGAATTGGGCCTACTTGTCGCCGCGGAAGCCGACAGACCTAAACCATGTAGCGCTTCAGCTGAATTAGAGAAATGTTCGCGCGATGCTCAGACGAGCGACTAGAGATGCAATCTTGTATATTGAAAAATCGAACTATTTAATTTTTTTGGGGGGGAGAGCTTATTAATAATTTGATGGTAATTAGCATTTTCTCAGAAATATAAAGTTTAAAACTGCATCAGATGGCTGGCTTATGTGTATGTTCTCGTTTCCGTTGTAGAATTTATTTTATATTTGAAAAAAAAAAAAAAGAAGCCGTATTTAAAAAATAAAAACAACAAATTATACATTTTCTTCTCTTCTTCTCCTGCTGAGACTGCGATGGATTGACCAGTTGTTTTTTTTTAAAGTATTATTTGTTTGTTAAATAGAAAGCCTAGGAACCATCTTTGTGCCAACACTAATTGGATCGGTAGAAATCGATGTGTGGGTTCGGTTCAGAATACAGTACGCACCAGTGCGATTTTCTGAAACTTTTAGACGAAGCAAAATTTAAAAAATTATATACACAGAAGAATCAGATGGTAATCAAAGGGATTGTAAAACAGTGGGAGGAAGAAGGAAGCAACGATACCAGAAAGCAGGGGTAAGCAGAAAAAAATCAGTCTGGCTGGTTGAGTCATAATTTTCGATCTCAAAATGCATGCTCAACATTTAGCGGTAAACTTTTCAGGTAAATCTAAAAAGCAGCGCATTAGATATGCTGCATAAATTGCCTGCTGATCTGCGGTAAAGAGAAAGGGATAGAGTCACGAGAGACGCCCCGCGCACACGCCATTACTGTGCCGCTATCCACGTGGTCAGCGACCTCACTCGGGACAACCTCTTCGTTTTGCGAAAACACGACGACGGCTGAACGTTGTAACCCTGTATTTTTGTGACCTTTATACTGATAATTATCAACGACGTTTTAGTTTTGAAAGTAGTCGGGAGGGGGCGGTTCTTCACTGCGCTCAAAGCGAGGCCACTAATCAAATTTCTTTAGTAATTACATGAACGTGGGAAGTCTGAGGCTTTTTTGGTGATTGTCCGCGAATGTTTGCGAAGTTAGTGCTTTACGTCTCGGTAAGATTTTCCGAATTAGCGGGGATCACTGCCCTACGGGAGTTAGCCGCCATCACCACCTCAGATCACAACCCGCGCCGCCAGATATTTGTCCACCCCTGGCGGCCCGGGCAGGAACTGAAGAAAGGTGCTGCCGGAAAGTCCGCTTACTGACTCGCAACTCTAACCGTTTACGTACCGCGCGACGTTTTACATAAACGGATTCTGAAAAAAACAAAAAAACAAACGAAAAGTAGGAAAGAAAGAACATTGCCCGAAAAACGGAAGTTCGGCGATAATAGAACAAAACGTGGCGTTTTTACGGGGAAAACCTCCGTCTCCGACCGTATGGAGAGTCGGAGTCATCTCCCGGTGTCTCTGGTAACACGAGAGCCACTTGCAGTCGTTTGGATCCTCACCGTTCATCAATCGGTCTGTGACAAGAAAAAAAAACAGAAAAAATCGGTTGCTTCGCCTCGAGTTAGCGAATTCCAACTTCTTTAGTTCTGTGTGGCGTTAACTATTTCTATCGACCGGGAGAACGGTTATCAGATGTAAATGAGATTATGCGGGTGACGGGCTTCAAGCGGGGCCGATTGTTTTTATTTAGAATTTGTTCAACCAGAGGAAATTCTTGGAAATATCCCGACCTGAAATTCTAGCGAATTCTAATTAGCAGTTTTTTTTCGTACAGCTACTTTAACAAATTGTTCTTCTTGCCTGATTTATGACGATGCGCCTGTCTTTAGATTCTGTTTCAAAAAATCAATTTTTACGCGATTAAAATCAATTAAATGCTGCCTTAATTTCCTTTGAACCCATATTTGTCTCCATTTATCCATTGATTGTGGCACGAGAGAAGAGAGAGAAAGAGAGAGAGATGACGTCACTATAGAAAGATGACGTCAGAACTGAGAGAGAGATGACGTCAATATAGAGAGATTACGTCAGAACGGAGAGAGATGACGTCAGTATAGAGAGATGACGTCAATATAGAGAGATGATGTCAGTACAGCAATACTGAGAGAGATGACGTCAGAGCGGAGAGAGATGACGTCAGAACGGAGAGAGATGACGTCAGTATAGAGCGAGATGACGTCAGTATAGAGAGATGACGTCAGTATAGAGAGAGATGACGTCAGTACAGCAATACTGAGAGAGATGACGTCAGAGCGGAGAGAGAGAAAGAGAGAAAGAAGTAACTGACTGGAGGTGGGTGAAGTCTCTCGTCTCGCTCCCTCAGCAGCTGGATAGTTCTGGCGAGAGAGAGAGAGTGGAATTTCCCAGGACTTATTTAAACACTTCTGGCAGGACCGGTCGCCGAGGAGAGTAACGTTTAAACCGACCACCAAAAAGGTCAACTTGCGCGAGCCTTAAGGCGACTTTCCGGACGAGCTGAGGAACTCCAAAAACAACGCAATGACCTGGCAGAACAGAAGTTGATTCGCCCTTTTATTTTCTGATTTCCCAATAAAAGGTTCCCTTCACAATTACATTTTATTTCCGTTTTTTTTTCTTTCTCTCGCTTAAGGGGTCCGCGTGAAGGAAAGAGTGAAGTCTGGTGATGATAAACCCGCCGAGAACAGAAAAGACTCGGAGAATCCCCGCCATGCCGGATTCTTTATTAAAATACTCTTCGATGAATGGCCAGTTGTTATAAGAAACCATTCCTGGCCGCTGACGGAAAAAAAAAGAAGCTTATCAAATCGCATGGGTTAGTAAAAACAAACAAACAAAACCAGGTTTTTAAAACGTTGGCTAACTCTTTTAGGAGCCAATACGATTTAGTATGTGAACCATGTTTTTGAGCGAGTTGTTTAAGCGCAGTAGTCACAGAAGAAAACAACAACAAAAAACAGGCGGGATGACCGGTGAAAGTGTGTGTGTGTGTGGAGGAGGAGAAGAATTAATGCCGACGTTGTGAAAGGAAGCTAAACTCTTGTCCGAGTAGAATGGCACCGATGGGAAAGTCTCGGCGTTCACTTATTTTATTGTTAATACGATTCTGCAAAGTCCATGGTTTTTTTTTTTTTATCTTAAAAGAAATGATTTGATCGTAAAAATTTGAAAACTTCACAATAACTTATTTCTATCGACCAGTCCCTTTTTTCCAACTGTCTTCTTGTGAAACAGAAGCACTTATTTTTTTAAAAATCGATCTTTATAATTAATTTGTAAAATGTCACGAATTGTGAAGCAATGACAAATAATAACGCAGGATCTCCTTTGGCACGAATTTCGTGTCCTCCCCAACTGCTTCATTTTTTCATCACACCCGACAACACCACGTCCTTAAGAACACCGATAACTAAAGCTCAAAAAACACTACTGGGTTCGAAAGCCCAACTTTCCTGCGAATAGTGTCACGTGATGTTACTGAGGGGGGGGGCATTGCTATTCACTAAAATACTCTCTGTTTTCTCTCATTAGGATGGGAGAGAGAAATTTATGAATCCAATATGCTGAAAAAGCATCAAACAAACAAACAAACAAAAGCTGATGTTTGTAATTTAAATTCGGTTGTAAAATTTCCACAATTTGTCATTGTTGGTGATGTGCGTAGATTTCTTGTAAAACTGCTTCAAATACCTAAAGAGGATGATGCAAAACGAGTTACTCATTTGTCGATGCGTTGCTTAGGTTTTCATCCACTTTACTTACAGATGACTTTAAAATCTTTAAATTCACATTTGTTTTACTTTAGATCACAAATTATTTCGGATGATGTCAAGGTACTATTCATCTTGTTCGAAAGAATCCAACAATTTATTTTCAAAACCTTTGAATTCTGTTTTGAAATAAAGGTGCATATCTTCGTTTTTATGAATCGTCTTCACACTTTTGTGGCATTCCTTTGTTGAGTAATTTTTTCCGCTTGAATTTGGTTCCAGCTAGCTGAAAATGAGCTAAGGTAGGGGAGACCACCGAGGAGGGGGGCATCTAGTTGCTACAATACCAGTAATTTCTAATTAAGCGTATACTGTAGATGAGTTACGATCGGCGTTAGATGCCTATCACCGTATTACGTACGCATTGTCATTTTGTCGTCGATGTTTTTCTTTTGAAACTAACATATTTAAACAAAGAATTTTCTGCTCTCTAGAATATTCTGTTTCCTTGCCTTGAAATATTTCTTTCCATTTATTTACTGTCTGTGTAACTGTCTTTTTTTTTCTCGCCGTTACTTTTGTAATTTTTATTTCTGTTAAAACTTAAGTAAACAATAGTAATGGAAATAATCAGCGAAAGTACACAGTGATTCCGACCGAGAGACGAGTGCAACACGCGCACAGCGTTATTACTGAACATCTACAAAGGACAGTGCATTAGTATTTGGTATATGAGTTCCTATGCTCTATATAAGGCATGACACCTTGTTTTCACGCTCCCATACAGGTTATCAATGTATGGCCTTGGGATGCTGTTCCAAATATGCTTCAGCACTTTCCCCAATCCATCCAAGGTGTTTGGTTGCAGTCTGACTTGCTCGATAACCACGCAGGCCGAGGAATCTCTGTGAGTCTTCCACCAGCCTCTTTACGTTTCAGATAATTTTTCACTACATTCTTTGTATGCTTTTGGTCATCGCCATGTCTTCCTAAGGGAACGACATGATGGATAAGAACCTGCCTGTACCCGTTGGCAGCCAGTATAGTATGTCTTTGATTTTTATCTTCAGTATCCATGGCCGATACGCAACTCCCACCCACTCCTGTATGGATCCATCCCCGTGGTTTAAGGTACCCTGACTCTTGAACTGCTCCCCGGACCGCTTTTGAACAAACTGCCGTTGATTACTGCCAAACAGATCAAATTTGGACTCATCTGTAAAGAGCAATTGCCACATCTCAGCAACGATTTTCTGACAGCTACACATCTATTAGATCACTTAGCGTTAACCTGTATCTCACTGTTCTTGGGAACAGTTTTAACACCCGTATTTGCAGGTAGGTTACTCGCAAGACCTTTACTGGCTCGATTTTCATCACGTAGTGAACATAACTTGAGGAGGCACATAGCATCACTTTCGAAAAGCTTGGGCTTTCTTTCTCGACCGTGTCTATTGTCATCAGGACCAGTTCTATGTATCCTCCTCACAGTCGCACTAGCTCCTCCTAAAAAATGAGCTAGGGTCGCAATTTCCGACATGGAGTAGCCTTCACTAGCTAAGAATTTTATCTCTGTAAACTTGTCAAGTGATATTTCCTTTTCAAAAGCCATAGTATTCACCGCACTACAGTGATACCACTGCCTGTACTCCTATAGTTATTCTGCAGGTGTGAAACTTTCTGATTGTTTGCATGACAACCAATCACTATGTAGTATACCAAAACTCGAGTGTAGTATGGATCGCGTTTAAAATGCCCCCACGCGACTTTATTGCTGTATAAGGAATTTTATGAATAAGGATACCAGCCATTTTAAATTTCGCCGCTCGATGGGTTCAGTTAGGCTTGTCATCGATAGGAGGGAGCCGTTATTCTGTCTTCCGGGTATTTAAGATTCTCTTTAATAAAAGGAATTGTATGGTTCTAAAAATGTTGGTCCCCGATTTAATTAAAAGAAAGAAAACCAAACGACGAGATGCTGATAAGTGCGGGCACACAGGTGATGTCAGTAACACCCAGGGCCCGCTGCATACACGCTGTTCTTCAGCGAAGCATTGCATATACAAGGAAAACTCGCTGGTCAAAATCTTTGTCTTTGCACGAGCGAAAACACGGGGGGTCAGTGTTTAAGAGCCGATCCTCAATGTTTCAGTCTGGCGCTTCTTCCGAGGAGCGCCTCGGCATCCGTCTGTGATCGTTAAGGGACACCAAGGATTCGGGTTTCTGTCGATGTTTCTAGATCGAAATACTGACTGTTGTTCTTACCAGAGCGCGTGGCTGAAGAACTTCCGGTAACCCAGGAAACTAACCTACAGCACTGGTTACCACTTTTTCGTCCATATATAGCTGCACCTTTTGGGAGGTCCTTGACAGCACGCATTCACATATAAGGGAACCGTTCTGGGAGATATTTGTTGACCATTTTGGTTTGATAAACTAATGGAAAGTAACGTGTGCTGTACCTATACGAATCGTAAAAACTCGCTAATAACAGATTTTCACAAAAGGAAAAGTAATGCAAAAATGCTGATGGCGTCGCAATAAATACGACTCATTAAAGGACAAAACAATATTAGTGGAAGATTTAAAATGCAAATTAATCTTGGTGTAGAATACTCTTGAACAGGTGTTTGGTCTAATGGACTGCCAAAATTGAGGGCTCCAGTTCGATTTCTGGGTCCTCACTGACATGATGTCCTCTCCGTCTACTTCATCGGCCGATCACGTCGGTTTCTTCGTACACTTGAAAATAAAAAGTCTGTGAAAGACCTAAACTTCTTTCCAAACACTTTTCAAGTGAAGACTAATGACGAGGGGTCTTGTCAGTGCCGCGGCACAGTTAGTCTCTGATTACATACTGTATACTCTTGAGGAACGTTTCGATTAAATGTAGCGAATTTCAGATATAAATGCATTGCCAAAGATGGCGTGGAGGTCTCAGCCTTTTCAGATTCTGTATAGTTGCACAAATACTCGACGATATTCATGTCGACATCCCCTGACGGCCAAGGGAGCCCTCTAAGGTTTCCATTAGTGATCCATCTCGCTGGGTAATTCCTTTGTTAGAGTTGATGCTCTGGGCTGGATAATTCAAATTACATCAGAGCTTTTAGACTCACCTGCTATTAATAATTATTAGGTTCTTAAAAAATAAATAACAAACAAAAACAGATGCGTTTTTACCTTTAACAGGTTAAACTTCTCTTATATGTTATATGATATTTGTTTACGATGGAGTTGGGGAACTTCACAAGTTAAAATTTTTTTCCAGATTCAGTGGAGGAGTATCGATCTATCGGAAAGTTTATCTGAGACTGCTTTAGGACGTTCTCATCTGTGAAATCCGTGAAAGCAAATGCTTTTACTAATTAACAACATGGTTCCGCTTCTCGGTTAAAACACTAACAACCAACCAGAAAGAAGATCAAGAGTTAAAATTGCCCAAATACTAAAAAAAATTGTTGGAAAAAATAATTTAATTTTTAGATTTTTTAAAAAGTAAAAAGAAAAGGAGTTATTTAAACAGTAGCATAGAAAATAGTATTTAAAAAAATTGAGAGTAGAATGATTATTTTAGTGAAAAAATTCTGAGCTGCGAAGAAGCGTCGTGACGACTTCCGTGTCACATGGATTAAGGTGCTCTGATATGATTTTGTCGTGAGCACGTGACCCTTCGGATGTTGAACGAAAGAAAATTCAAAATTTTTTCAAAAATTCTACTAGCGTAGTATCGGTATTTTAAATCTACCAACGATTACTAGTTTGTTTCTGTTTTCACGACCTACTTCAGTCAAAACTGCATTTTAAAATTAACTTATGTTTTTACGATAGGATTAATTTAAACAAGAACTAGGTAAATTAAAAACAAAAGATTTTCTTTCCTTATTTGTACCACTCTGTGTTAAAGGTCAAATTCTATACCATCCGACTGAATGAAATAAGATAGCAGCCTTTGTTCAGATAAACGTTTAAAAAAAAACATCATACGTTTTGAGAATAGCGCTTTTCACCTTAAGTTAGCGCGGTGTTAGCCGAGTCAGTGAAACGTCACGCGGAAGAATACAAAGAACAGAAAAATAGCGACCAAAATAAGAAGGCGTGGCTAGCATTGTGTATCCGTCGTGGTGGTAATGGCCATATCAGATGGCGGCGAAGTTGCTACAGGGCCATATCCACGACATCACTTTCAGCCTCTGTCATGGGGATAATTGGGAGGAAATCTCCCTTGAGCGGGCAGATACTGAGATCTTCTAGCTCATCTTCATTGCTAAGCTTTAAAGTACGCCATCTGTTAGTGCGACGTCGTCGTCAGTCGATGACCCACCTCCAACATCGCGATCAGGCACGAACGTTCTGGCACAAACCGCGATTTATCTTTCAGGAAGTTAGGCTACACAAGACAGACACAGCTACGCTTTCAACACTGAAATGCGTAAGATCTGAAGTGGATTTCTTCTACTAATTATGATTAAAGTTTACTGCTAGCATTACCAATCGCAAACCAATCATTCTTCTAGCGGCACTTCTGATGTCGCCATGTTGCGCCTCTGAGCTCTCTTAAAGTGAGAGCAGAACGAGTAGTGGCGTTAAAACCCGCACGTACTCTGTGCACAACTATGACACACACACACACACACACACTGTGGTTTTATGGTGAACTGCGGTATCGCCCATACATATTTAAAAATTTTCGAAGTTATAAACTGGCAGAAATGTTCTTGATGTTAAGTAAAATAATACGGAACTCTGGTTATGAAGCAAACTGAGTCTGTTTATCCGTACGCCAGTACAGCTTTTCTTTCTTATTTTTTTCACATGAGTCCTTAATATGTTCTTCTGAGAGTAAAAAGACGAATGTCTTTGTTTGGTTGGCCAGCTGCTGTACGGAATCAGGATTTCTATCCCCTCTACATTCTTGATATTTATAGAAAATGCTATTCTTCCATCCTTTCCGGCTAGTAACCAATTAATAAGACAAATAGAACGTTTTCACTGAAAGTAGCCGGTTCAGACTCCAATCAAAGAATCGCTAGGTAAGATTTCCCTTCTCAACAAAAGAGCTTTCAGCATCGAACTAAAATTATTTTGTTTCGCATTCAATGAAAATTTTTATTTAGCATAGAACCTCAATCTTGACTTAATTAATTGTAGCCGTTAAAAATATCTAATTAGCATAACAATAGCGTCTTATACTATTACCTTGCAGGCAAAAGACATAATTCTTATTCTTTTGTTCTTTTTATATTACATTTTGTGATGAACTCGCAGAAAAGAAAGCTGATTGCTCTCCATTGTTTTTTTTTTTTATTGAAACCTTCACTCTATGATTTCAAGCGATAATATGAAAGATTAGGTTTGATAAAGTAACGTCTGTTATCACTTAACGTAAAGTCATTTAAAGCGTAAAGAAAGAAACTCTTTACATAATAATACGTGCATTTGTACTAATAAAACTTAGAGCGACCATAAATAATCCTTAAAATTGTTAAGATGTTGTAGAGTAAACTAACAGTTGAAATTAGTAGAAATGTTCCATTAAAGGCCAAAGTAGAACCTGTAACTGGAACCGTTTTATGACTGAGACAAGCCGAGCACCGTACACTAAAACAGACATTTCCTCATCATTTTACAATCTTGTAATGATTTCACTCCCCTTTATCGTTGTTCTGAAAAAGGAACCAAAACTATAACCCCCCCCCTAATGGTTAGCGAGATAAGTAACATTCGTCTGCCAAAAGATTAAAAGGACAGAAATTTTAAAAAAAAACTCGTCTCTCTCTCTCTCTCTCCCTCCATCTCTCTCTGTAGTGACGTCATCTCGTTCTCTCTCCATCTCTCTATATTGACGTCATATCTCTCGCTCTGCAGTGACGTCATCTCCTCGTCTCTCTCATCTCTCTATATTGACGTCATATCTCTCTCTGTAGTGTCGTCATCTCGCTCAGTGGCTTTTTTCCCCTTCCTCTCAGACCCCGACAAGCAACAGCCTAATAATTGCTGCTCGGCGGATGATGACGCACTCTCCGCTTGGGTGAATACACGGCACTGAACCAAGCGATTATAACGCAGGTCTCATCGCCTGATAACAATGCCCAAATTGAAAATCACATCGTGTTGGACACTGCGGTTCCTTTTCATTCATGTATTTGGAGCTTGGAAGAAAAAAAATGGACTTGGCTAAGATCGGCAATTTCCGCCCTGAGTATAGCTTAGGCCTTCGCCGGCTTGATTCCCCCGACCCTTTTTTCTCTCTTTTTTGCTTTGGTTTTAATGGTTTTTTTCTATCATTTAGTTTTTATTCTCTTAAGTTGATGCCGATAATTTGTGCTTAAAATATAGTGACTAACCCAGAGATGACACAAACCTCGCCGTATTGTTAGTCACAAAAACACTAATGTATAGGAATGGCGAGACATTGGTAATGTGTGACAGAAAATGCAGAGCAAGTTCGGGGATGTCTCCATGTTTTCTACCTCGGGAGGGTGGAGGCTTCCGATATGTTCAAGTGGCCTCCCTGAAAGAGTCGGAGCAGCTTCGTTTTCACTTGGAGAATGGAAAACAATACGATTTCGCCAGTCCGCCATGACCAATTCGGAGGATGTGTTCCTGGCGGATCTCGTCTATGGTGCGCGGAAGTCGGTCATGTGTTTATTTACTGACTGGTCGTAGCCAGGCCAATTTCCTGTTGTCGTGAGATATTTTACAGGCTGTTTCGCGGGCAGCCGACGTGTGGATACAAGTTAAGCGGTCATGTGGCAGCGGACCTGGAAATTAACTCTCCGGCTACGATCAAGCAAAAAAAAGAGAGGAGAGAGAAAGCCTTAGTAAGGTCACAACAACCACCCAAGGATACTGTTTCAGTTCTTCAGTCGGCTTCGGCTCCAAGAATTTGAGGGCTTTGATGGAAAGACGTAATAGAAGCCCCCACAGGAACAAAATAAGTAGAATTCACAAACATTAATATAATATATAGACAAGAAAACGTGTAGACTAAGATATATATTAGAAATTTGTATTAATTTACACAAAACCAACATGTAGTTATATTACGTGGATGTAATTTCTTGTGTTAAATGTAAGCTGGTTTCTGACATCTCTGAAATCCATCTCTTAAGGTGTCGCTGATTTATTAGAGGCGATAGACGAGGCTGACAGGGGTTCTGACGCATGGATGACCGAAAATATTTAATAATTTCTAGTTAATTAAAATTCCGTTCTCCAGATGCTACTACAGTAACAGGAAACTCAATAAGTAGAATCGGGTCTGTGCAAAAGTTCGGAAAAATTTGTTCCTCGTTTTGCTTTACCAAAAATCCAAGAATTTTTCTTAGGGCTCATTATTCGCTGGATGATGGAAAGTTAATTGTCACAGCTGACGAGGCCGGCGATAATAGGACCAAAGTAAGTTAGCTCAATCCGCGCCGACAACCACGTGCTGCTGCCAGTCTGCTCCAATGCGCATGCGTGACGGAATTCATTTAAAAACGAATTCGAGTGTGGAGAAAGGTGTCGGTGGGGAGGAATCCTCTGAGGAACGACTGATCTCTACAAATAAAATAACTACGCCTCCCAAAATAGTTCTGACTTTCAGCTTACCTTAACCATCAGCATCGAGGCGAGCGTTCGTTCCTCGTCTTTCATTCATCATTTAATCATTTACCTGTTTTCTCAGTTAAACAATATTCTTTAGACGGAACCTTATTACAGAGCGTGGGACTTTTATTGCTTCATTACTACTCACCGCCACTGCCTTATACTATCGCCAGCTTCACCTGTGCGGGCGCGAGCACGATGACAATGGCCGCCTAATTGGC
Source organism: Nautilus pompilius (assembly GCA_018389105.1). NCBI lineage: Eukaryota > Metazoa > Mollusca > Cephalopoda > Nautilida > Nautilidae > Nautilus > Nautilus pompilius. The sequence goes on along the minus strand of JACATO010000598.1, from coordinate 456,992 downwards.
TTTGTTGTGTTGGAAATGCGGTTTTATGTCGGAGCACAGAAAAGGACCCTTCGATAATTTGCTTTAAAAAAAAAAGGGGGTGGCACAATTTCTTTTCGCCATCGCTGTACCGTTACCGTGCAAAGCGGGTGCGCACAGGTAGCGGGATGTGCACAGGTAAGCAAACACTTCACACCCACCTGACGTGTTTCGGAATCTACCTCGTGCCATTCGCTAAACGCCATGTCACTGCGCCGAGACCTGAATCTACAAAAGAAAACTACTCGTTAAAAATTACCTGCACGTTCCCCAGGTACAGGGGGGGGGAAGCGACAGAGGAATGTTTGCTCGCCTCTTACGCGGCTTCGGCGACTGAGGAGGCCTCACGTAGGCTTTACGTCACCGTTCTGACCGCGCGCGGCACGCCGCCATCTCAGCAGACTAATACAGAACGCAGGGATAGCGAGTCCAGAGCAGCCTCAGAGCGAGCTACGGCACAGACCCGTCTCGCTCCGTTCTGTTTTCCAAGGCCTCGTCATCCCTTACGACTGATCGCTCGTCTACTCCTCGTAGCACGAATCTCTGCATAGAAACGTCTTTCCAAGAGCAGTTCACATCTCCATTCTTCTTTTTTTAGTCTTGTAATCGAGTAAATCTAAAACTTTAATACCTTAAAGACAAAATGCCAAAGCCCTTTTTAAGTACTGCGAACTAATAAGCAGGAATTCTTTGGTCGTTAAAGACGGCAATAAATCTTGTTTTGTGTAGATCTCTGAGAAGGTTATGCTTGCTGGGAAACTATAAACAAACAGATGTGTAAGCTAAACAGGTGCGCCCCTCCACCCTAAGTATTCATTGCTTATCCACTGCAACCTTTTGTTCAGTTTTTTTTTTAAAAATACATATTGCTGCTTATTTTGGCTTCTTCTAAGAAAAAATTATTCATCGGCTATTTTTTAAAAATTTTTCGTTTGTAGCATCGATATAATCGCCTTAAACACCTCTCTTTTGTTCCACTTAAGAATAGAGAAGATGTTCCTGGATTATTATGACCGTAAGGATTTCAGACGAGTTAAAAAAACCCGAATAATTCCTACTTTCTTCGTCTTGTTCTCTTTGTTGTTTTTGTGTATTGTCACTGATATACTAGAGAGAATTTACACAGTACCCGATATCTCTGTCAAAATAACTTGAGTGCAGCTATTTTCCTCCTCCGAAGTTGGCGCATCCACCAGAAGAAATCTCCTGGTGTCAGTTTCCTAAACTAAGCGGTATAACTTTTAATTTTTTTTTTTTTTTTTTTTTAGATGTGAGACGAACCGAACTGCACAAAAAACAAACACGTGACCGGCTGGTAAAGAAAAGCTATTTTAGGGTGCATTTTATTCAAAACCGAAATATACATAAATCCAAAGGCGTGGGGTATAAAGTTTCATACCTGATGCATTCGCCAGAGCCTGGAGTCTCAGTCAGGCTCAGTATCACAGTCTGGTCACATAAATGGGTGAGACAGTGCACGGGTGTTGATGAGTTGATAGCAACTTCCTGTCGAGATGATTACAAAGGAGTTCAATAAGTTATGCACAGGCTCTGTGAAGCGCTGGCTTCTACACAGTGACTCCGTGACCAGCCCGACGCGTCGATCTATCTTCCCGAAGAACGTGTCTCATAACAGTGGCAGGAGATTAGCCAAAGGGATGTTTATGTAGCCGTGCCCTCTCTCACCAGTAAAACCCAGAATCCACTGGGTAGTTTACCACCCGACGTACCCATGAATGTCTTTCGGTTTTGTGAGAATCCACGAGCAGCAGTTCTTTCCAACTAGCTCGCCCCCGATGGTCAAGTTTACTGAGACCGTTCTGAATTGTTCCTCGGCTCGTTTTGTCCACGGCCAACCGTCGTCCATTTGGTGTCCTTGGGGCTACGGTAATTCCGGCCTGACAAAACTACGTCAAGATAAAATAAACATGCCAACTTAACAGCCCAAAGTCGCGAGCAATACCCATCTCAATGCGATCAGCCCCCTCCCCCGATCGACTTAATACCACCGGGGAAATGCCACAGGCACCAAATGGTTTTGGCATTCTCGTCCAATAACATTGTTATTCGGGTTCCTACTCCACTTTCTTTTAAATATTTGAGCTCGCGGTGCATGACGGGTATTTACAGCTTACTCAAGTTAAAGCAAGATGCCCAGTTACGACAGAAATTGTTTTGGTCAGACTTGACATCTTTCCAGTCGAGAGAGCGGTTGGAAAGAAAATAAAACTAGGAAAACAATAACAATACCGTATAATGAAATGAAAATTTAGAGAAAATTGGTATTCCTTTTTTTTTAAAAAAAAAAAAATTTACTAGGTTTATTTTTGTCCGTTTTAATTTTTGTCTAACTAACCCAACCTTAGACTCAGTTCTCTCAGTCAGAACGGCAGCGTATTCTTCCTTTTCTTAAAATTGCAATTATCCGTCCGTGGTTAAAGTTCCGATGCCTCGGTCCGAACGTTTTGGCGACGAAGCCAAGAACAGAAGCTAGTAATCTATAATAATAATAATAATAATAATAATAATAATAATAATAAATAATAATAATATAATAAACTTTAAAAACAACTAATAAAGAAGAGAAAGGGAACCGGGTCATGTACTAACTTTATCTGTCTGCTCGCCTTCCTGCCTTGGGTAACCTTTCTCACTTTTTTTGTTTGACAGTTCTGTCATATTCCCATCATAACCGGAAAGCGACAGAACAATGGAGCACTTAGATATATTATATTACCACTACGTGTGTATATATAGCTTCAGATTTCCAGCATGCACCTGTTTATCTGGCTCGCACATTGGCGTCGGACTTTTTTGATGTCCTAAGTACCGTATATTGCTGCATCTACTCTAAAGCATTTATTCCTGTAAACGAAGATTAACTATACCGAATAAATTTTCGGGATGAATTTTAATTTAATAACTAAAGAGAATTTTTAATCTTAGTTTGGAAATTATCATAGGTGAGTGAGTGGGTGATTGTGGACTCGCCAGTCCGTAGTTTTTTTTAAAAAATGCTAATCTTATTGTGTTGTACACCCGTCTCGACAGAGAGAACGCGGTAGTGCCGTGGTTATCCGCTAGAGAGCGCCGCCGCCACGAATGGCCCGGCACTTCCTCCTTTGGCAGGGAAGTGTCTACCAGAAACCTTCATTTTCAGATGTGAGCGGAAACTCGCACGGCTGGTAGAGAAGAGGGAGAGGAAACAGTGCTAGAGGAGGTAGTACGCCAAACCGAATCAGTTAACTAAGACCAGGGATCGAACTCAGTCCCTCAGCCTGGTACCCAACCACTACCGGTCCTCAAAAAACCCTATTAGTCTCCCACAGGGTTTCACTAGTATCGAATTACGCTAAGGCGAATCGTAAAGGATGTTCCTATCTATGGTGATGGATAATCCCTCTTATTGTTATTATTTTCAGAGATACCCGTGGACAATAACGTTATAGGTATACATTTTAAGATATTTCAAGTAAACTATAGATAATAATCGATAGTATCTCTCTGCTTGCTATAGTAAATTGTATTCAGATGGATGAGTACAGATATCTGTCATTGATGACGGTGATGATAGAATAGTCCTATGAAATCATCAGTAATATCTGTATGGTTTACAATGCATGAGATGGTTATAGATTATTTCTATGTATATAAATCAGATATAAAAGTAAATAATCGCGGAGAATATGCATAAAGGTAACAACCAATCGGCAACTATATCTTGAGTAGCAGAAACGGCGTCCGAATCAGAAGAAGGACGGTCTTCGGGAACCGCCATTTTACCTCCACGCAGCCGTAGTGATGGCGTCAGTACGTCTCACCACGTCAGGTGGGTGTGAAGTGTTTGCTTACCTGTGCAGTTTGACATCACGGAGTTAAAACGCAACACATCTTATTGTCTATTGTTTCACACGCCTGTTGACAGCATCCCGTTCCCAGTTACTAACCCTGACTCGCTTTCGAGCCGCACGAGACTTTTATGGCCGAACGATAAAAGCGAGCGCCATCTCTGCAGTTTAAGAATGACCGCCCCGCTTCTCTCCGAACGTTCAAAGAAACTGGGAGCAAACTCGGACTCAAAACCGCGATTTCTATTTTCAGTGTGAGTCTGCTCACCTGATGAAAGGTTTACTAATCTGCACCTACGTCAGTCTCTTTACATCCAGTTTACAGTAATAGTCGTGATATTTAAACACCATAATAACAAGCTACTCTCATTTTTTTCGATGGCAACGCCATCTATTTCCAAAAGTTTCTTATTTTTTCGCATATAATTTTGCAAACTATATTATTATTGTACATCTTTAAAAATGGTGGGCGGCGAAAGACGAGCGGGGAGACATAGCGTAAATAAGGGCCTGGAGTTTGTTTCCCATCTGGATCCGGTGCGGTTTTGGTGACCTTTCCGGCAGAGTTTCTTCTTGCTCCTCTGCACCAGCTCGTCTGCGTGGCTTTACCCGAGCACTCCGCTTTCCTCCCACGAGGCGCCTGCTTGGTCATCAAGGCTGATATCCTACCCATAATTCCTTCTAGCTCACTTTTGTGAAATGTTCTCAAGCAGTGAGGCAGACGTTTACAAAGAAAAAAAAAACAATACTCATAACCGAATGCTTGTGAATGAAACCTTAACATTTACATCATATCGTCGTTTAGTCAGTGTTTTACACATCGAATTGTTATAGCGCTTTAGTTAGTGTTGTTATGACACTTTAGTTAGTGCTGTTATGACACTTTAATTAGTGCTGTTATGACATTTTAATTATTGCTGTTATGACACTTTAATTATTGCTGTTAGGACACTTTACTTATTGCTGTTAGGACAACTTTAGTGGTGCTGTTAGGACACTTTAGTTGGTGCTGTTATGACTCTTTAATTAGTGCTGTCAGGACACTTTAGTTGGTGCTGTTAGGACACTTTAATTAGTGCTGTTATGATACTTTAATTAGTGTTGTTATGACACTTTAATTATTGCTGTTAGGATACTTCAATTAGTGCTGTTAGGACACTTTAATTAGTGCTGCTATGACACTTTAATTAGTGCTGTCAGGACACTTTAGTTGGTGCTGTTAGGACACTTTAGTTGGTGCTGTTAGGACACTTTAATTAGTAAGTTATGACACTTCAATTAGTGCTGTTATCAGTTATGATAGTTCAATTAGTGCTGTTATCAGTCTTTAGTTAGTGCTGTTAGGACAATTTCAATGTTGTAAACGCAAAACTGCTATGCCTTTTAATCAGTTTTGATGGGTAAACTGTTATGACAGCTTAATCGTTTCTTTACATAAAACTGTTAAGGTTGATTAATCAGTTTCATTCAAAAACTGTTATCACACTTTTATCAGTGCTAAAGGATTCTAATTAGTAAATCGATTCAAGCACAAGATGTTTTTGCTCGGATTGCAAATGTGATATTTTCTGGATTAATCTGCATAGTTTCCCATATTTTTAATTTCTAATTTAAAAAATGTCTGCGTTATTTTTTGCAGCATAACATCAACAAATTATTCTTTTAAATTTAATTTCCAAACTGTTTTATGCTAGTACCATTTTTCTAAAAGGTTTGCAAAAAAGTACTAACCCTGAACTCGGAACAAAATTGTTGATGCTAAATTTCGAAAAAAAAGAAAAAGAAATATTTCAAACTATTCCCTGCAAAGAGACATGTGGATGCTTACACTTTTTTAGGTCGCAAGTCATCTGTTGTGTTATTTTACACGCCACACATTAAAGAGGATAATTGTTGGAACAAAGGGTGTTGTTGTTCGTCTCCAACGAAGATGCATTCTAAATGCCGACATTATTGCTTTTCCAAATCGACAGTATTTCCTTACTTTCTGACACAAATATAAGATACTGTTAACTCTACAAGCGAAGCGGGAAGGGGCATGTAATCTGTCAATTATATGATTAGATCTTCGGCCTTTATCATTTTCCGGAAACTTCTAAAGGCGAAAGGTCAGAATCTCACCTAATCTTCGCTGAAACGTTAATGTCAGCGATGTGGTTTTTGAAACAGGTCAAATGTTGCCGCTAAGAGAATCGAGAACGAGGTCGTGAGTTTTAAGAGGCGTCGCTGATAGGCTTACATCTAAATGGTTTGGTCTTTGAAGACACCTCCATTTCTAAAGAGGTGGGCTGTCTATTGCAGCCTGAGGGTGGAAGACAATTTTATTTTTAGACTTTTCCTTTTAGTTGCTTTTGCAACTTTTCATTGAAACTACTTTTGCTAGAAGACCTTAATTCATAAAATTTTATTTAAGATTTCTTTCTTTTGTTTTTAGTTAATTTAAATTTGCATTTTGGGTTGTAAATTATAATGAAAACGAAAAACTAACTTTTTTAGTTTTGGTAATTCTAGTGTTGGAATCGTATAAGATCGCATCTAGCGAAAACGTTTTGAGAATAAGTTTCGCAAAATGTAAAAAAAAAAAATTTTTTTTTTTTAGATTTTCTCCTTTTGTTGACGCTACAGCACAACATCAACACTCTACAGGCTGTCATTCACTGATGCTAACCCTGACCAAACAATATCTCAAAACTAAACCGCGATTCATGTTAACGCTTATTTATCTGTCTCGATAAGTTGATGTTCTCTCTCCTCTCCCTCCCTCCCTTCCCTTCCATCTCTCTCTCTCTCTCTTTCTCTCTCTCTTCTCTCTCTCTCTCTCTCATAGCTAGCTCCTGTCTAAAAAGAAAAAGAAAATGGCGAACTCTTTTAAATTTTGTTGCGAAGACCGGTCGAAGATGGCAATGATATCAGTAGTAAACAATGATGCCAGTGGAATCGGGGTTTCAGTGCTGAAATTATTAATGAGAAGTCGCGAAAAAGTATAAAAAAATAATTAAATGTGAGTTTGTTGTTTTTTTTTTTGTATCGGATATTTCGAAGTACTTGTTCGAACCATAAGAATCACCACCGTCTTGCACATCTCTGACCCAACCGATTCCATGCATTCCTGTACACAACTAGGAAAAAAATGATGCTATTTGTGCTCTTCCTGACAGGAGAGCTACCGAGTTTCCAAAACATGTTCGAAAAGTTTCGTGTCTTTTTTTTTTCATTTACAGACGTAAACGTTTGGGATTTATGTCGTCTCTTCCCTAAAGAATGAGATATTCTCATATGATAAATTTAGTGCAATAACAAAGAAAACAGATAATTAATTCAGTCATAAACCGTATGGATATCATCTCGTTTTTGCTGTGTTCTCAAGTAGTTTCCGTATTGCATATTCGCGGGGTGGGAAGCCATCGTTCTCCTGTAAATTGTCGGAACGACTCGCATGGGATTCTGACCACAGACATCTCGATACTGGCTACATAAAGTAGAAACGAAGGGGAAAAAACAACAAACGAAAACAGATATCACCTGATTGCCGCGTAATATCACTATTATTTATTCTGAACGGTTTCTTCCAGTGACCAAGCCTAGCGTCCGGTTCGTTGACTTCCATATTTTGACCCCCGCCATGTTTTTAGAACGACAGAGAAAGAAAAGAAAAGGCAACATGGCAGCTGTTATTTAGCTGGGAGGGGGGGAGGTGAGAGTTGAGAAAACGGCTAGTAGTTACAAATAATTGTTGTCTGTGGCAAATGAAGAACAGCTTAAGGTCTTTAGTCCATGGTAAAGAATTAAAAGGGAAAAGAAACGATGCGACGTTTCCGTTCTCGCGCTTAAAAAAAAAATTCGTGTTGTTTAGTCGATTGCCTGCGGATGTAGGTGGCGCTGGCAGTGCTCTCAGCCTCGTGGTGGTAAAGAAATAGAGAAAAAGGATGTAGACACACGGAAACTTAAACGGATCGGACAAAATAAAATCAAGAAAGAAACGAAGCTTACTTTGGTAACCTGTGCTGTAGAATTATTAATCAGAGACTTCTGAGGCGGGGCGGGTGGGAGTTACCGCTCTGTAATACACTAGGATCGCCTGCATAGAAGCTCACGATCGAAAAAGATATCTGTTTAGCTGACCAATTCACACGCACTCGATAGTCGTCGTGTAGCACACATCACTGATACCTAAGATATAATAACCTCACTATCCGCATTACAGGAAGTGTTATAGTTTTATAGTAAACGCCAGTACGGTTATCACTAATATCAAAACGTGAAAGAGTTAATTATAAATGTCCGCACCCCACGTGCAGCGCCCTAAAATTTCCATTCCTTACGTTCAACATAGTAAAAAAGAAGTTAATTAAAATTAAAACCTCAGTATTATATAACAAAAGCCCCCCCCCCACCGTGCCCGGAGTGTTATATTCACTTACCAGGACCTGTGGGAAATTATCAAATGACTCCCTTATTTCCCCTAAGTTTGCCAAACTGAAAATCCACGATTCTGCGAGAAAAGCGCCACCGAAAGTTAATACCCAGATTTATATCTTTCCTCATATCTAAAAAAAAGAGATAGTTTTGAGCTGTTACCATAGATGTTGTTGTTGTTGTTGTACCAGAGATGTTTAAATAAGCCCGGGCTTGTGTAACATTTCCGTAAATGGTATCCGGTCGGTTTTCCTTTAAACGTTCCTGGCATCCTGTCAGTGGATGACGCTGCAAATCCGATCGCCACAGATCCTTCCTAGCGTAGAAGCAATTAAGTTACCGTCAGCTCACAATGGCGTTTTTGTTATCTCCATAAATCCATCAAGGTATTAGCTTTGATTATTTTTTCCTAAAAAAAAAAAACAAAAAAGGGAAGCGGGGTTAGGGTATAGCTAACGCCGGCTTGATCACCCCCTCTCCCCAACCCGAAGCCATTTCTGTCGACATCTCGCTTATTGGCTCCCTCGAAACAACCCTTCTCGTGCTCGAGCGGTCGGCGCCGATCCGGTTAGCAACTCAACACTTTCTATCACTCGGCTTCAAAATAAGTATTTTAAAAAAAATATCTTTTTTTTTTTTTCATCCAGAAAACGTTTCATAGAAAAGGATTGAAACCAAATAAGTTCCTTCTGTATATTGCGAAAATAAAAAGAAAAGGACTGGCCCGGGGGGAGGGGGTTGGCCATTGGTAAGACCTTTATTCTTGTTAATGATGGCGTCTTACGCCGCCAACACGAAAAACTCGGCATTTTTGTTCTGAGAAGATGGTTTCTAGAATCAAGAACACACACACACACACACAAGATGGAGATTCTGCAGTTGTATATCTTCAGCAAAGATGCGGTAATTGTCCCTGTATAATATTTCGCTTAAGCACAATAAGAATAATAATAAAAAGCCCATCTATCTTGTATGGACCGCGACCATAACCATCTATACTTAATTACAACGGCTCGGCAATGTTTCGAGAGAGGCTGATAGTTTCCCGAGAGCGGAATCCAAACTGCGAGTCATCTCAGCTTTCTTGCGAAGAAGCAAAACCGGATTTTTTTCTCGTGACTCTCTTACGGTATATCGCGATGGTTCCTCTTACATAATGGATTTTGCAGGTATACGTGGCGCTGTGCTGGACTTTCGGATAATCGAATCCCTGTTGAAATATGGATTGCAATACATTTTTGGTGCTGACAAATTTGTCAGAATTCTAGAAATAATTAGACTTCAGCTTTCAAACGAAACGTGAGATGCTTCATACAATAGCGACTCGATTTGGCAGATATGTTGTGCAGGTACGGATAGGGATGCTACACGAGACTGAATGCGAGAGTAAATGTCCTGTGAACAACAAGTAAAGATGCTTTAACAAAAAAAAAGGAGAAGCTATTAAAGATCATTCTTCGTGCAGTGTGAACGCTTTCGGTAAGCAGAGATAGCTAGAATGCTAGATTTAGCCATTCTCTATTTTCGACATTTGGAGGAAGATCTGAGAAAAGTTTGTTTTTTCTCCCCGAAACAATGGACAAAGTTAACAATATCAGGGCTGTAATTATAAATAGCGTAAAGTTTGAACACGGCCTGAATGGTAGAGGAATATCACAACGACTGGATTGTAAATGAACGGAATGAATTTCCGGCGATGGTTTAGCTTAATTTCTATCGCGTTCATAGGCATTTTTATTTTCTCGTGGCAGCCTTCTTGTAATGACTGTAAGCTAGCTAATCCTTTATCTTGGCAAGGGCTGTTTGAAGGTCGTCTGTCTCCACGAACTTAACTTATATGTTCTGTATGGTGGTTAAGGTAAAAGCAGCAGTAGGTCGGTCAACAAGAACGGTGGTGTTTCTAAATTTATTAAACGAGTGCAAACCTTTGGCTGTGTTTAGATTTGCCTGCGTCTGATGATAAGTTTTGTGAGAGAGAGAGAGAGAGAGAGAGGAGAGAGAGAGAGCGAGAGAGAGAGAAATATGAGTCAGTGGCAGAGGAGAGAGAGAGAGAGAGAGATGACGTCATTAAAGAGAGAGATACGTCATTAAGAGGAGAGGTGGCGTCGTACAGAGAGATGACGTCATAAAGAGAGAGAGAGGAGAGAGAGAGATGATGTTATTAAAGAGAGAGACGAGAGAGAGATGATGTTATTAAAGAGAGAGAGGAGAGTGAGATGACGTCATTAAAGAGGAGAGGTGGCGTCGTTACAGAGAGATGACGTCATTAAAAAGAGAGAGAGATGTTATTAAAGAGGAGAGGTGGCGTCGTTACTGAGAGAGAGAGATGACGTCATTAAAGAGAGAGAGGAGAGAGAGAGATGACGTTATTAAAGAGGAGAGGTGGCGTTATTAAAGAGAGAGAGAGAGAGAGAGAGAGATGAGTCATTAAAGAGAGAGATTACGTCATTAAAGAGGAGAGGGGTGGCGTCGTTACAGAGAGAGATGACGTTATTAAAGAGAGAGAGGAGAGTGAGATGACGTCATTAAAGAGGAGAGGTGGCGTCGTTACAGAGAGAGATGACGTCATTAAAGAGAGAGGAGAGAGAGATGATGTTATTAAAGAGAGAGACGAGAGAGAGATGATGTTATTAAAGAGGAGAGGTGGCGTTATTAAAGAGAGAGAGGAGAGAGAGATGACGTCATTAAAGAGAGAGGAGAGAGAGATGATGTTATTAAAGAGAGAGACGAGAGAGAGATGACGTTATTAAAGAGGAGAGGTGGCGTTATTAAAGAGAGAGAGGAGAGAGAGATGACGTCATTAAAGAGAGAGATTACGTCATTAAAGAGGAGAGGTGGCGTCGTTACAGAGAGAGATGACGTCATTAAAGAGAGAGAGGAGAGTGAGATGACGTCATTAAAGAGGAGAGGTGGCGTCGTTACAGAGAGAGATGACGTCATTAAAGAGAGAGGAGAGAGAGATGATGTTATTAAAGAGAGAGACGAGAGAGAGATGATGTTATTAAAGAGAGAGAGGAGAGTGAGATGACGTCATTAAAGAGGAGAGGTGGCGTCGTTACAGAGAGATGACGTCATTAAAGAGAGAGAGAGATGATGTTATTAAAGAGGAGAGGTGGCGTCGTTACTGAGAGAGAGAGATGACGTCATTAAAGAGAGAGAGGAGAGAGAGAGATGACGTTATTAAAGAGGAGAGGTGGCGTTATTAAAGAGAGAGAGGAGAGAGAGATGACGTCATTAAAGAGAGAGATTACGTCATTAAAAAGGAGAGGTGGCGTCGTTACAGAGAGAGATGACGTCATTAAAGAGAGAGAGGAGAGTGAGATGACGTCATTAAAGAGGAGAGGTGGCGTCGTTACAGAGAGATGACGTCATTAAAGAGAGAGAGATGATGTTATTAAAGAGGAGAGGTGGCGTCGTTACTGAGAGAGAGAGATGACGTCATTAAAGAGAGAGAGGAGAGAGAGAGAGATGACGTTATTAAAGAGGAGAGGTGGCGTCGTTACTGAGAGAGAGATGACGTCATTAAAGAGAGAGAGATGACGTTATTAAAGAGAGAGGAGAGAGAGATGACGTCATTAAAGAGAGAGATTACGTCATTAAAGAGGAGAGGTGGCGTCGTTACAGAGAGATGACGTCATTAAAGAGAGAGAGGAGAGAGAGATGATGTTATTAAAGAGAGAAAGGAGAGTGAGATGACGTCATTAAAGAGGAGAGGTGGCGTCGTTACTGAGAGAGAGATGACGTCATTAAAGAGAGAGAGATGACGTTATTAAAGAGAGAGAGGAGAGAGAGATGACGTTATTAAAGAGAGAGAGATGACGTTATTAAAGAGGAGAGGTGGCGTCGTTACAGAGAGAGAGAGATGACGTCATTAAAGAGAGAAAGGAGAGAGATGACGTCAGTAGTCAGTACAGGGGAGATAATCGATAAGCAAAGAAATAAAGTCAGACTGTAATAGAGCTCCCGTTTGTCGGAGCGGAGAATGTGAAGAAATATTTATGCATGTGAGTACACGTTTGTGTAAAGAGGCCGAGCCGAGTGTTAAGGGTTTAGTTTTCTCTTTAATAGCTGCCAACATCAGCCACAATGGTGGCAAAACCGACACGATCCGTGTTCGTACTCCATTCATCTGCTAGCGCCGAAGACCGTCAGGACGTGGCGAGTCATGTGTCGACGGCTATCGCTCTCTTCCCCCTCTATTTACCTTATAATCGCCTTGCACTCCCCCTCTTTCTTTCTTTCTTTTTTCGCTTTAGCAGTTGATTTTTGTTTCTCCTATCCTCCCGAGTTCGCGCTTTAGTTCTAATATCTGACACCGAAATCATAAAAGACTTCCGCAAAGCGAGTCTGCACGCAGATCCCTACATTATAACACGCATACATTCTAGGTCACGATAACGAGCTAGTTCCACTTCCGCTTCCGTTCCGGGGGGGGACATGCTTGACATAACGGTCATCATGAAAATATTTATTTATTTTCTCTTTTTTTTAAAAAAAAAAAAATATGAAAAACTGATGGAGGAGGAATTCGTTTGGTTTTCTTTCTTCTTTAGGAATCTCTGCCGTTTGATGCCCACACGTATTACGCCTGACGTTTCGAGCCGTGTTTCCTAATTACTTGTCGAATACATGCGTGTGTGTATGTACATGCATATAACAGCTTGATAAAACCGCTTAACCGACAAAGACAAATATAGCCAACACGGACGTACGTGTTGCGGGGAAAAGAAAGTAGTGTAAATTTACACCGTGTTTCACTTGAGCATCCGTTCGGCAAAGTCTCTGTTTAGCAGAGCCCGGGTTAACGTGCTGGTGACGAATATAACCAACTTGGACATTGCTATATTTACTGCTTTTCAAGAATCTACCACTCGTGATCGGCACCGCTCAAGAGTCCCCCTCCCCGCCCCGCCCCCTACCGTGCCTAGGTGAATCACTCGGTCGCCAAACCTTATACCCTACATCTCCTCCCCTCCCCCTTCCAAATCACCTGTGTGAGATGTCCTTAGACGTCAAAAGTAAGGATAAGAGTTCGGAAAGAAAAGGAAGAGGAATTTACTTTACGCAGACAGCCGTGGCAGTTACAAAAATTCCTCGGCCCTGACGCACAGACCAAACACGAACGAACATTTTTATAGATAAAATAACAAAGAAAAATGCATATGGAAGGTGAGAATTATATATGTATGTATATGTATATATATAGTTTTCTTTCTTTTTTCACTTTCGAAAATTCCCAGTTTGTGCTGAATCCAAACAAGAACAGTTTCTGCGCAGCTGGGAAAGACTCTCTTATTTAGTTATTCCAGCACAAGTAATGTAGATGAGATCAGACAGTTGACACTTCCAGTATTCCTATACGTAAGCAGCCCGCACCTGCCGAGGATAAATTATATTGTATTTCCAGAAAAGGGTGCAAGCGACGGCACTGGGGCTGCATTCTGAATAACGACTTTTTGTTACTTCTGTCATTCTTAGCGAGAAACAGAAGTGGGGGAAAATAAGATAGGTAGACCGACGGCACTGTTTGTTCGTATAAACATTTTCATCTACTGCGTGAATCCAATTTATTTCCTTTAATCCCCATAAGTCCACCGTGTGGGCTTATAATCAACGACTTTCCGTTGTTACAGATTACTTTATTGAGAAGAAGCTCGGAGAGCCATCATTTAAGGAGAAGAACGAGCCGAAGGAAAAGACTAGAGAGAGAGAGAGAGATGATGATGATGATGATGATGAGATGGAGAGAGAGAGAGAGATGATGATGATGATTGATGATGATGAGATAGAGAGAGAGAGATGATGATGATGATGATGCGAGAGAGAGATGATGCTGATGAGAGAGAGATGGAGAGAGAGAGATGATGATGATGAGAGAGAGAGATGATGATGATGATGAGAGAGAGATGGAGAGAGAGAGATGATGATGATGATGATTATGATGAGAGAGATGGAGAGAGAGCGATGATGATGATGATGATGATGAGAGAGAGATGGAGAGAGAGAGAGAGCTAGCTGTGTGATTTAACGACACGATTTAACTGTGATTGTCAAACAGTCTTTTATAGAACATCCGGACAATGACTAAGAGAGAACTAACAAGACAATAACGTATTTCGTCTGAACTTTAGAAAACTTCCCACGCCCGCTTGTTCTATAAATATCTCAGTCACGACATTATGCGACGTCACACCTGATTCCAGAGAGTCGCTTGCAAACGGATCTTAGAGTATCCACTACACACTAAGCAAATACTGGAATTTTCGCAGTGTACTTCAGCTGAAGCAAATCGAAGACTAACGGAATAGGGATAGAAAGAGAAAGGTTAACGATGCTTCATCTTTGACAACCGTTCCACGTGATATTTAGACGACACCGAATTGCGACGTAAAGATGGTCTCTTTGTTGCGTTTTTTTAGGTCCAACTGAGAAACAGAAATACAATTTAAAAAAAAAAAAAATTAGACAAGACGAAGTGTGGATACCTACGGAGCTATTAACCATTTCTGCGTTCAAACAAGTAATAATATTCTAACCCAATTCCAGCTGGAACCTGCAACGTGTTTCTTACAAGGTCGTAGTCACACGCCCCATAATCCAATATTTTTCAGCGAAGAGGACAAACCGGAAGTGCCTCGTCGCGGCTCCCAGTGTAGAAATATATGTTTTTTTAAAGAAAAAAAAAGAAGAAAACTTTAAAAAGTATCTGCTAATGTTCGGTGTGAATCGGTGTTCAAGGTGATGGAATAGCACCTGGTTACTTTGCACGCGCCATTAAAAAATATATCTAGTTTTGTAGTCGTGGGTTATCGTCTTCCTGTGATGTCGTTTATGTCATATTATAAACTAGTTGACAGTCGTTAAGTGAAAGGGGACTGGCAAAAGTCTAGTAATTGGAGAAGGGCGCATTTCTTTCTTTTGTTTTTAGTAATAACAGAAATGTCGTCAGCTCGCGTTAATGGCTGTGGCATCTCGCTGTCAGTATTTTCAATAGACCTGCCCTATGTTGAACGGATGACTGCTTTCCGATATCACGTGTGGCTGTCTTCGATACCCAACGCTAGCGTCCAGTAAGAATTCCGTAATATCTTCAGTAGCAGTGTATTACGAAAATACAGGTTTTTTCAATGCATCCTTTTATGTAAAATTCTTTTCGCAGATAAACAAAGAGGCTGCATTCCTTTGTCTTGGTCACGAAGACGATAGTTCGTTCGTTCGCCTACTTGACGGCTCGATATGCCGGCATACCTCTCAAGCGTAGTTTCTTCCGCGCTTTTCCTTCCCAGCAGGCAACGCGAGCTTGTTTCCGGTTTAATCTAAAAATGAAGGTTTCTAGAAGATAGTGATGACTTTCGGTCGACTGAAGTCGTGTGCGACAAAGGATTTTAAAAAAAATTAACAAGAAGATGTAGGTCAAGAAAGTGAAAAAGTGGGGTAATTATTCAGAGTTTGTTTCAAATCAGCAGGCATCTCATTAATGGAGATTGTCAGACAGCGAGAATAAAGCGACAATCGGAAGCGCACACGCACACACACACACACACCAAAAAATAAGAATTATGCTATCGGTTGGGTGGCATAGGCACAATACTCTGGCAGCTGATTGACGGGGAACTCTTTTAAATTGAAACTCCAGAACTGAAGATTTATTAATCAACGTGAATTCACCTGTAGTGTGTGTGTGTGTGTGTGTGTGTTGTGTGTGTGTGTGTGTGTGTGTGTGTGTAACTGCCTATATCGTTTGCTGCTCCGATATCTGTTTTCTGTCACTTTATGGCGGAAGTCAGGTAAAATGGAAGGATTGGGCGAGATATGTTTATCTAGCTCCTCTTGTTATCGTGCTACCGATGTAGGGTGAGCATTCGACCACGTAAGCAGTAGTGTCGTCGAAGAAAACGTGCGCACGTCTCTGAGCATTTATTTTGGCAGGAGAAAGCTAAGAGAGAGAGAGAGTGAGGACTGACGCTACTTATTTCTGAGTCATCTTACTTACGCCAACCCAGCGTTGTTTCGTTGCCCCCCTTTCCACCCCCAAACCGAGCCCCTTCCCTAGCTATATCCATATTACTCTCTCTCTCTCTCCATCTCTCCATCTCTCTCTCTCTTCTCTCTCTCTCTCTCTCTCTCTCTCTCTCTCTCTCTCTCTCTCTCTCTCTCCATCTCTCTCTCTCTCTCTCTCTCTCTCTCTCTTCTCTCTCTCTCTCTCTCTCTCTCTCCCTCCCTCCCACAGAATTATTGGCTTCATAGCTCCAAGGGTTCCCGCGATTAAAAGAAGAAAAAAAAGCGTCGATCGTAATTCATTTACAGAAAAAAGCTGGGCAGCCAAAGTTAAAGGGACAGATAGCAATGATCTAGAAGGTCGCTAATGCTGCTTCATTACTGCGATAACACCCTGGGATCTGAGAGAACATCACCCCCAGCGCGATATAGTGTAAGGGCGGGCGGCTCCTCTTGCCAGCCTTTCTGTACTCAAACAGCCGACCGATAACCGCGGGTTTTCTAAAAATCTAACAAGGTGGAGGAGAAATGATGGTGAGGTACTCAGTTAGTCAGTCTCAGCTGCCCCGCCAAATGGCATTATACTCTCGAAAACCGAAAGTGAATGAGAGGAACTAGAGAATCCGTTTGCAGAGAGCAGGGAAAAAAAGGGCCTCAGATATCATGATAAGAGAAATGCGTACAGCGCATTCGGCGTTACCATTACTATCAAAGAGACCTTTCGATCACTGCGAGTTAACAAAAACGAATTCAACACCGGGCATTTCGTCAGCCGCGGGCACCTTTCCGCGAGCTCGACGTTCGCTCCAACAACAGCAGACATCGCAAAGACCCTCATCTCTATTGACAGGAGCGCTTCAGGTGAAACCAGGCCGCATCTTCGCTTCTCAGAGCTTCTCGCACACCTTGCGCTAAGCAACAGCAAAAACAGAGAAACACCGGAAACACGTGTTTCTAATTCCTTCAAATAATCGTTGAAGAATTTGGACGCAAAATAAAAACCTCTTAGTTTCCACGTCCGGGCAAAAAAAAGCCTGATAATGAGTGACGTCATATACGTATTTAATGTCGCGTCGACGCCGCGTATAGACGGCCTCTGGGTTTCTCAACGTTGCTAGGTGAAGATGAACTCTCATACGGCGTAGATGACTTCACTTACGATAATACAGCGACATTTGTAAATCTTCTGGCAGGAATGAGTGGTGAGGGGGAAGACAAAGTCGGGGCTTTAACGTTGTTTGATGTTCCAAATGATTTCCAAGTCGAGCATCTCAGCCTCCTTTGAGTGGCTGCTGGTAAAAGTCACGGAGAGACTAGATGTTCATCGTGTGGGGACAACCGAGAAACGTCAGAGGATCCCACAGCTAACCTATAATCTGTTGCCATATGAAAGCTTGCAATTACTTAAGGGGTCGCCCCCCTTTTTTTAAACCAACATAAAGGAGAAGAAATGGACTTATTTTGGCAGATGACTTTCAAACCCACTTTTGTAGTTCGAAAATCTATAACTGGATAACGATTCTGCTTTGCTACAGGTCGTGTAACTTTGTGCGAATATATGTGTGTAGACAGGGCTTCAGCAGTTAGCCAGCTAGACTAGGGCAGCGGTGGAGACTGGTCAGGTGACTGTTTGGTTCGCTCACGCCAGAGTGCGGCGTGATCGTACGTTTTGCGCAAGTGAAGCCTTACCTACCTATGCACGGGATTCAGGTTGGAGGAGATTTACGGTCTTTTGTTTCTGTCCTATCCACATCCTTCTTTCGTGTTCTTATATTATCCGGGGCAACCGGTCGTCACGCATCGCGGCTCGCTCGCTCTTCCTGTTTGAGATCATAAATCAAGAGGACATGATTTTATTGAATCTTTTAGTTGACCATAACTTGCAGGAAAATGGTCCGTGCAGGTTAGTGTCAGTGTAGTTGTGTGTGTGTGTATGTGGTATGTGTAGTTGTGTGTGTGTATGTGTTATGTGTAGTTGTGTGTATATATGTGGTATGTGTAGTGTGTGTGTGTATGTGGTATGTGTAGTTGTGTGTATAATGGGTGGTAGTTAGTTGTGTGTATGTGGTATTGTAGTTGTTGTGTGTATATGTGGTAGTGTAGTGTGTGTGTGTATGTGGTATGTGTAGTTGTGTGTGTGTATGTGGTATGTGTAGTTGTGTGTGTGTATGTGGTATGTGTAGTTGTGTGTGTGTATGTGGTATGTGTAGTTGTGTGTATATATGTGGTATGTGTAGTTGTGTGTATGTATGTGGTATGTATAGATGTGTGTATGTGGTATGTATAGATGTGTGTATGTGGTATTGTATTTGTGTGTATATGTGTGTATGTGTAGTTGTGTGTGTGTATGTGGTATGTGTAGTTGTGTGTGTGTATGTGGTATGTGTAGTTGTGTGTGTGTATGTGGTATGTGTAGTTGTGTGTGTGTATGTGGTATGTGTAGTTGTGTGTGTGTATGTGGTATGTGTAGTTGTGTGTATATATGTGGTATGTGTAGTTGTGTGTATATATGTGGTATGTGTAGTTGTGTGTAATATGTGGTATGTGTAGTTGTTGTGTATGTATGTGGTATGTGTAGTTTGTGTATGTATGTGGGTATGTATAGATGTGTGTATGTTGTGGTATGTGTAGTGTGTGTGTGTATGTGGTATGTGTAGTTGTGTGTGTGTATGTGGTATGTGTAGTTGTGTGTGTGTATGTGGTATGTGTAGTTGTTTGTATATATGTGGTATGTGTATGTGTTGTGTGTGTATGTGGATGTGTAGTTGTTGTATATATGTGGTATGTGTAGTTGTGTGTATGTATGTGGTATGTGTAGTTGTGTGTATGTATGTGGTATGTATAGATGTGTATGTGGTATGTATAGAGTGTGTATGTGGTATTGTAGTTGTGTGTATATATGTGGTATGTGTAGTTGTGTGTGTGTATGTGGTATGTGTAGTTGTGTGTGTGTATGTTGTATGTGTAGTTGTGTGTGTGTATGTGGGTATTGTGTTGTGTGTATATATGTGGTATGTGTAGTTGTGTGTGTGTATGTGGTATGTGTAGTGTGTGTTATAGTGGTATGTGTAGTTGTGTGTATGTATGTGGTAGTGTAGTTGTGTGTATGTATGTGGTATGTATAGATTGTGTGTATGTGGTATGTGTAGTAGTGTGTATGTATGTGTATGTGTAGATATGTGTATGTATGTGGTTTGTATAGACGTGTGTATGTGGTATGTGTAGTACTGTAGTTGTGTGTATGTATGTGGTATGTATAAATGTGTGTATGTATGTGGTATGTATAGATGTGTGTATGTGGTATGTGTAGTTGTGTGTATGTATGTGGTATGTGTAGATATGTGTATGTATGTGGTTTGTATAGACGTGTGTATGTGGTATGTGTAGTAGTGTGTATGTATAGTACTGTAGTTGTGTGTATGTATGTGGTATGTATAGATGCGTGTATGTGTATGTATGTGGTATGTGTAGATGTATGTATGTGGTATGTATAGATTGTGTATGTGGTATGTGTAGTGTGTGTATTTGTTTACATGTATGTGGTATGTGTAGTGTGTGTATTTGTTTACATGTATGTGGTATGTGTATGTGTAGATGTGTAGTTGTGTGTATGTTTCACATGCATATTGTATCCCAGACAAGGAGCCCGCCTCTGCCAGTATCCTAAACTAGCTTCCAAACAGCACACTAAAAAAGACGTACTAAACTTACATATATCTCGGAACGTCTCTATTTTTAATTTTCAAACCTCTCTCCCACTAAATTAGCAAGGTCAGGTTCGAAAGCAGTTAGTGGCACAACAAGAAACCCGATCGTGTGAATTTTTGTTATTTTCGAAAAAAAAATCTTTTCTCCTCAGCCAAGAACATCGCCTTCTGCTGCCGTCTCTCTTAGCCACGAATTATTAATCTAATGTTTACGATTAACATCTGGGGTAGGGTGACAACCCGCCCGGCAGGGTTACGAAAACGGAGACATTAGGGCTCAGGTTATGACGGTCAAGGACATAAGATATCGAAATTAATTCATGGCGTTAGTCAGAGAACCCGACGAAGCCTGGCGTGGTGATGGTGAACTTATCTGACCTGGCTGGAAAAATAGCCCCGGTTTCTCTGCAGCATCAAAACAACCCTTCTAAAAACTTGTCTGCTTGCCTACAATTTCATATACTTATTTATTAATTTATTTACTTACTTTTTTTTTAAAATTCAAACGTTAGTTTTGTTATTACCTCTCACGATCGCCAATAATATATTTTGAATGTGCATCTGTTCACAGTTTCCTAAAATCACCGACTTCTACACTAGAGCCGACCTTTCGAGAGGGGATTTCTCCTAAATTTCCACTTTGATGAAGCTAAAAACAGATTGTTTACGTTCTGACAATAATTAAACATTCCGCTTTTTTGTATCTGGTTAATTTTGTTTCTTTTCTTAAAGGTTTTTGTAATTACGGTTTTTGTTGTGTGTTTTTTCTTCTTTAAAAGGTGGTTTCACTTTTCATCTTGACTTTGACTTTCTTTTATTCACTTTTGAGCGTAAATTCTGCCAGCTCCATTGGTTCACGACCTCGTCTATCTCTCGGAGACAATGGAAATAGCGATTACGCCGAGGCAGCTGGAGCGTTGGGCTCGTCGTCTGCCACCCACCCCACCCCTCACTCTCATTGTACACTGGCACGGCGCGTGCTCTTCTTTTGATGCTGTTGCTTTTTTTTTTTGTATATTTTAAAATGATATATCTTTTAAGAAGTCGATTTCTTAGCATTCTTCCATTCTTCTGTTATTTGGTTTGCTTTGTTTTATTGTGATATCGTAACAGTTCTTCTTGTACTGACGTCATCTCTCTCTGTACTGCCGTCATCTCTGTACTGACGTCATTTCTGTACTGACGTCATCTCTCTCTGTACTGATGTCATCTCTCTCTCTATTGAAGTAATCTCTTTCTCTGTTGTACTGACGTCGTATCTCTCTCTTTGTGTACTGACATCATCTCTGTATTGAAGTAATCTCTCTCTGTACTGACGTCATCTCTCTCTGTACTGCCGTCATCTCTGTACTGATGTCATCTCTCTCTGTATTGAAGTAATCTCTCTTTCTCTGTTGTACTGACGTCGTATCTCTCTCTTTGTGTACTGACATCATCTCTGTATTGAAGTAATCTCTCTCTGTACTGCCGTCATCTCTGTACTTGCCGTCATCTCTCTCTGTACTGATGTCATCTCTCTTTCTCTGTTGTACTGACGTCGTATCTCTCTCTCTCTCTCTCTATCTCTCTCTCTCTCTCTCTGTTACTGACATCATCTCTGTATTGAAGTAATCTCTCTCTCTCTCTGTTTTGTTGTGTTTTTTTTCCATCGCTTTGTCTTGACCGAGACCAAATTTCTTTGCATATACATTCCAGGACTTCTTTGAAATGGGACGGCGGTGAAGAGATGGCGTTATATTGAGTAGTTACGTTCGACGAATGTCCTGATGTCTTTGACAAAAATCGTTTTTAGCCACGACTGGAAGGGTAGGTAAGGTCAGTGTGTGAAGGTGGGAGGGAATTCTATTACGTCTCAGCCAGACAACGAGAACTTCTCCCATTACTGTGTAGAACGGAAGTGCTTAGCATGACGGGAGTAAAACGTTTTTTTTATTTCGTCGTCGTTGTTATTCTTGCTCATTATTAGTAAAATTTTAAAAATTTCTTCTGATTGTTTATCTGATTTTATTAACGTTATTTTTGGAGGAGTTAAAGAAAATTCTCTGTCCATAGTCTCACGGCAGCGCGCGCGCGCAGGACCGCAGCTTGGGTAGATAGACCCTGGCTAACTGCGTTCTGTCAGTAACAGAACAGAGAGAAACGCATCTTCCCCGCCTACGTCTGGTATCTTTCCTTACCGAGCCACCACCCATGGCGCTCCTCCAGCTGACACGATTATCCGGTTAATCTCTTTTCCCGCTCACTTTCTTTTTTTAAAAAAAAAAAAAAAACAATGGCAAAGTTTTTCTTCTTGTTTTTAAAGTCATCCGACCTAAACACACTTTTTCGTTTGTAACACGAAAACCTCGCATTAGTACACTGCAGTTTTTGTGTGTGTGTGTGTGTTATTTTAGAGCTGGACAAATCGTAACGCCACAGTCTTCTATACCGAGCCACCGTCTTCTACAGCAATGACGCGTGTGAAGTTGTTTGTGGTTTCCTTGATAGGAGAGTTATGGCGTCACCAGAAGCGTGCTGAAAAGTATCGAAAGTATGAATTTACTGGAATCCTTTGTAAATCAGTGCTTTAAAGTGAGTAGTTTGGGACAAAAAAAAAAAAAGGAGAAAGTTTTCGTTTATAGAATAAATTTTGTTTGCTTATTAACATATCTCAGCAATCCTTTAACAATTAAATTAAATATTTTATCCAATTTTATGTTGCAAGCGAACAAATTTGTTTTAACAGTATGACAAGCACAAAGTGGAGAGTTTTGCGATAAAATTTGTATGAACCTTAATTAATTAACAGTACATTGAGGATGTTTGATACAGAGAGTCTTTGGATAACAAAACAAGGCTTACTTGGTTTTATGATGTTAGAAATAACGTTTAGCACAATGAATAGTCAATATTTTATTTAAAAAACGTAAGAGGATGTAATACTTTTGGCCGCCAGTGTAGTAGCAAATTCGTCCAAGATGGCTTGCCAAACTTGATGCTATAATGAATGCGATGTATACTTTTTACTTAGAAAATAAATCGAATTCTAATAAATAAATAATTTGTTTATTCATATGCTTGCAAGCCTGATTATTTAAGTGTATCTCCAACATCTGGCTTCAATAAATAATTAAAACTACTTAGGTAATTTTTTGCTTTAATTTAAAATTTGTATTTTTTTTTTTTTTTTAAAAAACTTTTTTCGTTTTTGTTTTTCTTTTTCTGTTTTCTGTGTGGGAAAGACGACGGTTTTTCCTGTGCCCAGGCTTTAATTAGTGCGACGTATTTATTTCCACAGCTGACAAGTGTCGCCAGGTCGCCACCTGCACGGAACTGATGATGCTCGCCCAAGACTCGGCGCGATGTTTGTTTGTTTGGAAATGTAGATTTTGGGGCTCGTACAAGTGTAAGGTGAAGCGGTCGATGCCTGGTTGCAGATTCGTTACCCGCCGCATCGGTGATACGTTCACTTTATTATAACCGCTCCCCTCCCACCACCTATTCCCATGGAGTAAAGAAATTCTATAGGGCTGGGGTCCATAATCAAACACGTATGTTCCGTGTTACTTCTCACGTGGTCGCTAACCCTTTCATGCAGCGTCCAAGGGAGACTACTCGTAAAATTCACTTCTCGAAATATAAATAAAATAGATAACGCTAATGAATGACGGTTTTAGATTACGAAAAAAAAAAAGAAATAAAATATATATATATATTTGTACGTATTAAAAATAAAAAGAAAATTTACATAAAAGGAATGATTTATAATGATTTGGTAAGTTCCTAAGGGATTTTAAATGCACGCACGCGCAAGCATGTAAAATAGGACTGAACAGTGCGGTCAGGGTTCCAGACGGAAACAGGCTCGAAGTCGTTAGAAGGAAAACTATTTGGTAGTGTTTAAAATTATTAACAATGTTATCATTTGAAACAACGCTAAGCCTCGGGATTGATAAGGTTTTGTGTGGCGCTATTAGCCTCTTTCCCAACAAGACAAAAACCTAATCCGTCCCCTGGGTCGTAGCATCGGTTCGCACCGCTTCATTAACCCTGTCACAGCGACCACGACGGTGCCGTAAGCCCTGCCATCACCATGTCTCACGATACCTTAGAACGGCTCTTACATACGACACCTCTTTCAGCAGATTTTCTGGTGTATTCGTCAGTCATCGCCGTCTTGCCGGATTTAGTCGCAATAACGACCAGTTTCGATAACGTTTATATACCGACGCAACATTTCTCCAGATTAGCCATATCCTGGCATAACTTTAGATAATGGACCCCCCGGTCGATCACTGTGTCTCATCCCAGACTATATGTTCGTACATGTGGCATAGCCTTGTATCAGCGAGCAGGGAACAAACCAAAAAAAAACTTAAAATTAATTATTTACGTTACTCGGATTCAACAAACTGGTTGAACGGCGTGATGGTACAGCGGTTAGCTAGTTTATGCCGGGCTGCTAACGTCGACAGCCTGAAATCGCTTCTCGTTATAGCAGCTCGATTTGGCCAACGTCTCTAGCATGATTTCTTCTCTACTCCAGCCCCCTCCCCCCCACCCCGGGGGACGCGTTGGTATTCTCCCACATTTAAAATGACGCAGCTTTAGTAGGACTCCCCCTTGCCGAAATCGGAAGTGCCAGATCCCATGTTGCGTGCAATAGGCAAAACTACCTAGTGAACAACTTTACCAGGGTTGTCTTCCTTGTTTTAGACATCGGTCAGGGGCGATAACCCATTTCCTTTTATCAGCAATAAAAAATAAAAAAAAAACATTTTAGCTGAGCTTAAGTGAGGGACCCTTAACCAATAAAAAAAATTTGTTATAGCTAGTTGTTTATAAATAAATATATATATATTAACGTAACAGTTCCTAGAACAATTTTTCTCTTGTCACAGTAGTGGTAACGATCAAAGCGATTGACTTATTTTTTTATCACACAATTAGCGGAAGAAAATTATGCTAAACTTAGAAAAACAAAAAGATAATACTACGGTTTTCCCTCTCGCTGATCGTCTTTCATCGCTTATACCACCAGTTCGCTCTCCTCCATAGACCACCAGTTCGCTCTCCTCCATAGACCACCAGTTCGCTCTCCTCCATAGACCACCAGTTCGCTCTCCTCCATAGACCACCAGTTCGCTCTCCTCCATAGACCACCGTATACAAAGCGTAAACACCATTCGTAATGCTGCTCTTGTTCCTACTGTTAATCGCACATTCAGCACCAACCTTAATAACACGACGTTTTTTTTTCTGTTTCAATGCTGATAAAAGTACATTTTAAAAAAAAAAAAAAACAACAAAAACCGTTTGCTTCTTGTGAGAGATACGTTATGATGCAATGATTCGCTTGTCATAGATGTATGTCCTATATGCGCGCGCACCCAAGTGCACACAGGAGATTCTACGACTTTACAGTAAATGTTAGCAGTTAATTCTTAAAAAAAAAAATTAATCCGCAGTAAAGTCGTCCTGCCGCACAACTCGCGACAGACTCTTTGAAAGACTGCGCGTTTAAACGTGAACTACATCCCCCGGACGGGCCGCCATTAGTCCGGTTAACAGCGATAAGGGGACACAAACCGGACGGCGGAGCGACTCTTTTTCTCTCGGGTCATATCCGCTCGTCATTCTTACTCTGATTCCGTTCTAATTTCGTCCTGGCTTCTGTACATTCTTTAACACGGAGGAGAAAGGAGGGAAAGATGTTGGAGTTTCCGTTATGCAAACGTTAACCCTTTCCGCTTAAACGTATTAGACTCCTCACCACCACCACCACTCAAAGTCATCGGTGATTAATTTAACGCCTAACGAAAGTTCACTGATGTTTCTACGGGAAACATATTTTATCTGTTTATTTTATTGCTTATTAGTTAATTTATCTATTTTTTCGTTATACTTTAATGCTGCCAGATTGCCCCGTGTTGTTTCGGGCAGATGACGTCATCAGCTGACACGTTCGAAACGTCTGATGATGAATATTTTGGAGGTAAAGCGGCTCGGCTGTGCCGACTTTCATTCCCCGTTTTGACCAATGAAAATTAAAGTAACAACAGCTGTAGGTATCAAGTAGCACCCGACCTGTTAGAAGACGAGGTGGGTGAGCGTCAGAAGAGTATCACAGCTAAAAGAGAAAAGAGATCCCTGGAAACATCACTTTTATTTTCTCTACCAAACCTGAAAAATGTCCTAAAGTTGGAAGCACCAACGGGCTGGCATAGAATTGAAATCCGGGAAACTTTCTCGGAACTGGTACATGAAATATTGGCCGCCATTTAGGAATTATTAAAATATAATACCTATTTATCTATAACGAATAAGTATACACATAGATGTATAGACAAGATTTGTTTAGGTAAATATCCAAAGATGATATTTTGAATAAGAGCAAAATCTTGAAAACTTATTAGAAGTTCCAAACATTCTATTTATTATAAAACTATTTTTGACATACTATACTATTTAAATATATTATAATAGCCGTCTATTTATCAAAGTGCACGTAATATATGTATAAGTGATTCGATATATCCTCTAATCGGAATCTCATTTATATAAATCGATATAGTAGTAGGATGAGTTTCTATAGTGAGAAGATAGGAGAAGAAGGTGAGAGATAAAGTCAGTCAGAGAGAGAGGAGCGATATAGAGAGAGAGAGAGAGATACAGATAGAGGTGACGAGAGAGCGAGAGACTTATAGTAGCATAGAGAGAGAGAGATGACGTTCAGTTACAGAGAGGAGAGGTGACGTCAGATTAGCAGAGAGAGAGTGAGAGTTATTAGAGAGAGAGAGATGACGTCAGTACAGAGAGAGAGGACGTCGAGTTACAGAAGTAGAGAGATAGAGAGGTGAGAGAGTGATTAGAGAGAGAGAGAGAGATGACGTCAGTACAGAGAGAGAGATGACGTCAGTACGAGAGAGAGGTGACGTTATTAGAGAGAGAGAGAGATGACGTCAGTACAGAGAGAGAGGTGACGTTATTAGAGAGAGAGAGAGATGACGTCAGTACAGAGAGAGCGAGAGATGACATGATTACTTAGAGAGATATAACGTCGGTACAGAGAGAGAGGAGAGAGAGAGATTAATACTCGTTATTTGAAAAAATGGGACAGTAACCCAAGAGATAAGGTTACATTTTGTGCTTCTGCCTCGGTCCAGCAGTTCCTTTTTTCTTTGCAGTTTTAGCAGAGCGGAACAGATGGACACCTACAGCGCTTTAGACCGGAGTCATTACCTGTTCACCAATGGTAATGCCCTCCAACCGAATGAAAAGCCACCCGCGTGCTTCAATGGCGTACAAATCTGTGGCTCTATAAACATGTCAGCGGCACAAAGCCACGTGACAAGTTCGCTCGACAAACGTTGATGAAAAACAACAACAACAACATTTTTCTGTGTTTGCGTCCTAAACTTAAGCCCTTTAGAAATAAGTAAACTGTGGTGTGTGTGTGTGTGTGTTGCATTCGCGTGCGTGCTGCTGTGTTTGACGCACGTTTTAACCTCTCCTGGGACCTGTCACTTCCTGTCTTTCTTTTCAGGTCCAACCAGGCAGAAATGTTGTAATTCGAAATGAAAACAAGAAACTTAGCAATAGTCGGAAAATCTTGAAATCCGATTCCCAGACCTACGCATGACAAAGTTTATCTCTCCTGAGCCGCAGTGATATTTTCTTCAATTAATTTTTTTAATTAAAGAAAAAAACAACTTAAAGTTCGTCAGTACGGTGTTCAAAAGGCTCCGTTATAAAGTAAGTTTACAGTAATTGTCCTTAACGGAGTCTCCAGGAGGCGCTGTGAATATAACTGTACAGGTGCATCTCAGAAAATTAGAACATCGTGGAAGAGTTCAATATTTTTTGTCAGTTATTTCAGAAAGTGAAAATCGTATATATTCTAGACTCATTACATGTAAACTAAGATGTTTCAAGCATTTTTAAATTTTAATTTTAATAATTACGGCCTACAGCTAAAAAAAAATAGAAAAATGTATCTCAAAATATTAGAATATTCCATTTCGAGTTTGAGTAAATAACTATTTATCCAGTATAAATACCATGAATCTCTCTGTCCGGTTCAGTACACACAACCACAATCATGGGGAAGACTGCTGACTTGACAATTGTCCAGAAGACACTCATTGACACCTTCCACGAGAAGGGTAAGGCACAGATGGTCATTGCTGAAAAGGCTGGCTGTTCGCAGAGTGCTGTATCAAAGCATATTCATCGAAAGTTGACTGCAAGGGAAAAGTGTGGTATCAAAAGGTGCACAAGCAAGAGGGATGACTGCAGCCTTGAGAGGATTGTCAAGCAAAGCCGATTCAAGAACTTGAGGGAGCTGCACAAGGAGTGGACTGAGGCTGGAGTCAGTGCATCAAGGGCCACCATGCACAGACGTGTCCAGGGAATGGGCTACAAGTGTCGCATTCCTAGTGTCAAGCCACTCCTGAACCAGAGACAACATCAGAAGTGTCGTACCTGGGCAAGGAGAAAAAGAACTGGACCGTTGCTCAGTGGTCCAAAGTCCTCTTTTCAGATGAAAGTAAATTTTGCATTTCATTTGGAAATCAGGGTCCCACATTCTGGAGGAAGAGTGGAAAGGCACAGAATCAAATTTGCTTGAAGTCCAATGTGAAGTTTCCACAGTCAGTGATGATTTTGGGCGCCATGTCATCTGTTGGTGTTGGTCCACTGTGTTTTATCAAATCCAAAGTCAACGCAGCTGTCTACCAGGAGATTTTAGAGCACTTAATGCTTCCGTCTGCTGACAAGCTTTATGGAGATGCTGATTTCCTTTCCCAGCAGGACTTGGCACTTGCCCACAGTGCCAAAACTACTAGTAACTGGTTTGCTGACCACGGTATTACTGTGCTTGATTGGCCAGCCAACTCGCCTGACCTGAACTTTATAAAGAATCTATGGGTTATTGTCAAGAGGAAGATGAGAGACACCAGTCCCAACAATACAGACGAGCTGAAGGCCGCTATCAAAGCTACCTGGACTTCCATAACACCTCAGCAGTGCCACATGCTGATCGCCTCCATACGACGCCGCATTGATACAGTGATTCGTGCAAAAGGAGCCCCGACCAAGTATTGAGTGCATAAATGAACATATTTTTCAGAAGTTCGACATTTCTATATTATAAATCCTTTTTTATATTGATCTTATGAAATATTCTAATATTTTGAGATGGTGGATTTTTGATTTTCATGAGCTGTAAGCCGTAATCATCAAAATTAAAATAAAAAAAAGCTTGAAATATCTCACTTTGTGTGTAATGGATCTAGAATATATGAAAGTTTCACTGTTTGAATTAAATTACGGATGCGCCTGTAGCTAAGAATGACGAGATGTACATCCGAACTTTAAGACGTCTTTCACATTTGCTCTCTTGGTAGACAGCTGAGACATACAGCAACTTGACGTTAATTTAAAGCGAAACGTCTTTAAACAGACTTTACATACAGCGCGCAAGACCGAGATCTGTCACTGAGCAGCAGTGCTAATTAACACGCCCCTTTATCAACTGACCAGTTCACTTATGGGAATTGTAAAAGCATATATTTAATCTGGAACTGTAGGGACGACTGGCGAATTATGAATAGGGATAACACTTTCTGGTATAGTTGGCACAGAATCTGCATCAGGAACTTTTGGAGATTGGGTTTAAGGTACCGTTTTTACAGAGATCGGGCAAGAATGGCTATCACGTGCTCAAGGCGGTTTGCATATATAGTGGCTGAGCGGGCCATGCAAGAGTTGTGATGCCACAACGCTATCCCCCCTTTTTTTTCTCCCTTTGATGCAAGAGCACTGCCCTCTTTGGAAAGCTGATCATTGGGCACAGACAGGCAAAAGTCCTTCATGGAGAAAGCCGATGGTGTAGATTTTCCGCTGATCACCGACTGTACACGCCCGGTGGGTCCCCCCCAAACCACGCCCACAGACGCCGTATTCTGACATGGCTTGCAGATGGATCATTGAAAACCCCTACCTCAGCCGGCAAGGCGCCAATGCACAACCGCTGTCTGAGAATCCCCTCTCCCCAACCCCCGCCCTTGGATCAATCGGGAAAATCTCAGTATTCCAGAAAACGGAAAGGCATAGCAGCATCTGCATTGATCGCCGCACTCGACTGACAATGTGGAGGTAACGTCTGGCGTTCGCACAAGCACCTGTACATGTTGTGCCTCACTTGCAAACATATGTCGGAATTTATTTGCCTCGACCCTTTTCACAGCATCAGCTTCCGTTCTGCTGAACTTAGGCGTCCAGGGTTCATATAAGATTCCCAAACTAGGCACCCCCCTCAAGCTAACACCCAACACACCCTGAGACGCATCACTTTCCACGATTATCTGCCGGCCTATTCGAGTCCCAAAGGATAATGTGCTCACATTCTTCAGGATTACGCGCACCTTCCGTTTGACAAAAGGGAATCAAGGCGTTCACCATCTTCCCCAGATACTCCAAAGCCCGGGTATGAATCTGATCGAGCATCTGGACCATCAGCTAATGGATGGCAGCTCAGCTACATTCTGCCAATACGATGGAATTAAGGGAGAGAAAGAGATGGAGAGATTTGTATCCAGTGCTAGGAGTAAATGGCTACTAAATTTAATTTTAAACAAATTACGCAAAACAATTTGAAAAAAATACTAATCGCAAATAAGGGATTTATTCTTGTCCAGTATAACCCCCACCCTAGAAGTTTAGCTCTTCATTTATCGGAAGCTCAGTTGTTTAAGGAGATTATCGCGCCTGTATAAATCTGGCCGTGTGCTCGATGTCTACACACTGCTTCTTCACGTCTTTTTCGGAACTTTGAATTATTTCTTGCCGGAAGAAAACCTCTGTTAAACAGATTTATTTTTCTTCGCCTTTTGTTTACGCAGACATTTGATTCATAAGCATTTCCCAAAAACGAAAGTAGACGTCTATAGGTTTCCCATGTGAACCGCCGACGGCTGATAATACCTTTTTGTTTGTTTGTTGTTTTTTTTTTGTTATACCGTGTAGTCCATCCGTATCTGCGTTTCCGTCGCCAAGGTGACTGGTGCCACAAAAAAAAAACTACTCACGGAACACAAAACGAACCGCGGGAGAGCAAAGAACGATCATTTAAATTCAGCTGCACATACTCACACGAGAGGTGTGTCCAAAACGGCCATCTTTAAATGTGAATAGGCACAATACAGTTCTCTCTCTCTCTCTCCCGTCTCTCCCCATCTCTCTACTCTTTTAAGTCTCTCTCTCTCTTCTCTCTCTCTCTCCTCTCTCTCTCTCTCTCTTCTCTCTCTCTCTCTCTCTCTCTCCATCTGTCTCCCCATCTCTCTACTCTTTTACGTCTCTCTCTCTCTCTTCTCTCTCTCTTTACATTCAATAGCCGAAGAATGAGAAGGAAGCAGCTACAGAAGCAATCAGTGTAATGTGTACACCACTTTAATAGTGAAGTATCAGAGATCCCGGAGAGAGAGAGAGAGTGTGTGTGTGTGTGGGTGGGTGTGTGGGTGGGTTGACAAAAAGAAAAAGAGGCAGACATATCCAAGCTATAAAACTTGTTTCACCTGAACGGGTCGGGGAGGGGGCAAACAAAGGAGTTGAACGTCGCAATTCTCTTTCAGTTCGGTAAATCCGGGGCTGTCAATAAAGGGGCCGCCTTCAGAAAAAGAATAAAAAAAAAAAAAAAACTGGTTGAAATATCTCCAGACCCGAGTGAGAAAACAAATAAATGCTCTACCTTTAAGGAGAGTTAGGGGTTTAGAAAACTGATGATCCCGGGTGCAGGATATTAGTGAAATCGGTCTTCGAGACAACAGTACGGCGAGTAGGAAGTGTCGTCACGGCACTTCTTTTGTGAAAGGCGCAATGATTCGCATATTTTCCACACCGCCGGATAAGGGATACATTCGGCAAGGGACTATTTTAGACCGCCGAGTCAATTCTTAGCACCTGTCGAGACTGCGCAAGTTCTCGTCCTTTCAACAACGAGGAGGCTTAGGGTTAAAACGAGTCCCAAGGCCACGGTGTGGCTTACCCGCAGTCACGCCTAAAGAGGAAACGAATCCTTTCTCGTGCAATAGGATTTTTAATAAAAAAAAATATTTCCAAGTATAAAAATAGTTTGCCCCCTCCTTTTTTTTTGTTTTTGTTTTTTTTATCCTATAACGGTACCCATCCCACAACCAGGTACCGAAGTCATTGAGCGAGTTTCTTCTCCTGGTTGCCTGCTTGTTTGATTTAGTTTCCGGCAGGTCGTAAAAGATACTGAACGTTATTAAATCTCTGCTTGCTGCCGAAGCATGCTGGCCAGTTGTCATGGTGCCGCGCCTGTCTGATGCGGCTGGAATCTATCAAGACAGAGGTGGGGGTGGGGAGAGAATCAGAAGACCGGCCAGATGTTTCCACTAATCTCCCGCGCTATCAAGCTTGTTTTGAAGGAGGCGAGGACGGACCAGAAAGAAGATGGTGAAACACTGGCGGATGAAGAGTCTGATTTAAGAGCGATCAGATGGTTCCACTCCTGCAGCTGAAACCAATTCTCGTATGAAATGCCATTTTCCTCGCTGATCGGGAGCTGCGTCGTAGTCTTAGCAACTCGGAACTCTTCATTCGTGTGGAAATCGCAAAAGGTGGTGGTGCCATCATTGGGTATAAACGAATAAATAAACCAACGTTTGACAATGTCAAGATTATCAGCCATAAATAAAATTTGCAATGATGATGTATCTTCCATCGATGGACAAAAGATTTTTCACGTTCTTATTTGTTGCGCTTTCTAATCAGAGTAAACTTCAAAGAAGAGCTGCCAGAAATATTCTGAGTTATTCCGATAGTTTGTATTTTATTTTATTTACTGTAGCTTTATTGTGTGCGTGTGTGTGTTTTAGAAAATTTTTTACTTGTTTAATATTAATAACATTTCCATTTTGTATTTTAAACATTTAAAGAAGTCCTCACGTTCTCACTGTACGTGTAATGAGCGCCCCCTTGTGATCTCATATGGTCATTCACAAATTACATGCGAACACTTGAGTGCATGAGATTGTTTATAATGGAGCTGCTGTATCCATATATATGCTAGTGACTGTTAATTGTTTAGTTGTTCTAGTGTGTTTCGCAGTCAGATTAGAAAAGAAACCGGTGACGTGAAAACTAATACAGATGACAGTATGCGCAACAGAGAGGAACTGAATAAGACAGCACTATGCAAAACTATGACACAAACGAAGTTGTTTGTAGTCTCCTTAATAGGAGAGCTATGGCAACATCTATAACGTTTGGGAAGTAACGAAAATTAAGATTTACTGAAAGTCCCCTGAGATCAATGACGTCAGTGAGTCATTAAAAGGATTCTTATTTAGGAAATGATTCTTTGTTTATTTTTTTCTATTGAAATTTAGGGGTTGGAATTTTGTCTAAAAATAGATTAGTGTCTGACTCAAAGAGGATGCTAAAATTATTGTGGGGGGGGAATAATAATGGAAATTAAAGGTTTTGGATTAGAGTTAAAAGGTAAAGAACAGGGATCAAGGTAGCTAAAAATGTATTTAAAGATATAACTAATAAAAAAAGATGGTGTTGAAATCAGACTTCGTAGTTTAGTAAATTGCATTGGCACTCCGGTTAAGGGTGTTAATCATATTACAGGTGGGTCTTAAAGTGTTTAGATGATCTTACAACACTTATCTAACTGGCGGTCGGTGTCAGTTCGAATAACTTCTGGTTCGGGGGTTGGTTATTGTCATCAACGTGAGCTCGGCTAGGCGTATGAAGCTGAATCTCTCATTCTTCCGACACGTGACCCGGCAAGTCCGCTAACCCAGATTTACATTTAGAAACTCGCTATTCGGTCAAACGGCCGACGTCGCGAAAACACAAAGAGACAAACGAATACATAAAGTAAAATAAAACATTAAAACAACAACACAACAACAACAACAACAAAGGTTGCATAACTGATCCTTTTTTTACGACAGCTTTGTTTGGAAGTTCTATAAAACCGTAGTGGCTTCCCATCTCCCTGTAACTGCTACATAAAGCTCAAACTAGGAAAACTGGGGCCTCGACGCGATCTCCTTGCGTAATCATACATCCTTGTGGCGGCAGGCGGCACCAGTTTGACTCCCTGACATGGTCTCTTCATAATGATCGTGTGGGTGCCTCCCCCCCCGACATCTGGAAGGAATAGGGGGTTTTCTGCCGAAACTCGCAGGATACAACGCTTTCTCACCAGCGCCCCATCCCCTGTGTCGAGAGGTTGTACCCGCTGTAGAAACTGATGCACGACGCAACAGCAGCATTCACCTCTTAGATCCTTCTTCCGAAATTTTTACTTTTGTATGAGAAAAGTCTTCCTTTGCCACTAGTCGCGATTTGATCTTCCTCCCCACACACACACACACACCTTTTTCCCGTTTCGTCGCTGTTTATTTTAAAGATGTCTTATTTTTATCTAAACGGACAACAAATATGGTCTGTTCAGTTTAATGCTTCCTATCTACTGTTTTATTCGTCCATAAATGGTAAATATTGTTCTCTTCTCTACCTCCAAGGACAATACAACACGAACAACAACCAGTTTTTGGTGAAATGTAAGCGTTCGTGACGTCTACAAACGGGATGAGCTGATGTTGGACAGACTTATCTCTCTCTCTTTATCTCTGTACTGACGTCATATCTCTCTCTGTACTGACGTCATCTCTCTCTCTCTGTACTGACGACTTATCTCTCTCTCTCTTTCTCTCTGTACTGACGTCATATCTCTCTCTGTACTGACGTCATCTCTCTCTCTCTCTCGCTCTCTCTGTACTGACGTCATATCTCTCTCTCTGTAACTGACGTCATCTCTCTCTCTGTACTGACGTCATATCTCTCTCTCTCTGTACTGACGTCATCTCTCTCTCTCTGTACTGACGTCATATCTCTCTCTCTCTCTGTTCTGTTCTGTTCTGTTAACAAGCGCTATTTTAATTATGAAAAATTAAGCCCAACTAATTCCATGATTGGAATTTTAGACAAAAGAGATATGGCATTTGCAAACAAAGGCTTTGCTGTTTAAATTAATTACAAAATTCAATGGTGTTGGTAAGAAATGAATCAATTAGCGATAACATTGGAGTGTGTGTGTGTGTGTGTGTGTGGAGGAAGGGGTACGTCTGCGACTTACTCTAGTTTCTGGAGTAGTTTTGCTGGACTTTGTGCAGTAAATTAGAACAACAACAACGTAGATGAAAGTTGGCTCCTAATAACGGCTTAGTCTAGTAAGATAGGCTTTTCCAGTTGCTATGCTAACAGATTATTCGGTGTTAGGCGGAATTTTCACAGCTGCCATCGCGTCTTATCGACTATGAGAAGTGCGCAGGAGTGGCTGGCTGTATTAACCCTAACTCCACTGATGGTTGACCGCTGTAAAATGCACGGAAGAGTTGATGTAGCAGAAATATGAACGCTACAAAAAAACACAATATTTACAGTGTATTTTAAAATAAAAAGAGAGAGGATTTTCCTTCATATTTAATAAGAAGAGAGGCTGTACTAACGTGGGATTATGGAAATATATTAATTATTGGCAGGTGAAAAAATTTTTTTCTCGTTATACTTACCTCCGTTTAATGTTTGACAAAAAAAACTATATATCAACCAGAGGCTTTTGGTTCTAAATGCCCCGAGAAAGCTTCTGACTTTTAATAAACCTATCGATATCTTCATGAATTAGAGGGCCCGGCAGCGTATTGCATGCGAGCTCAATGGAATTACTTCTCCGCGGAAATCGACTTCGTCACGTGCCCATCATAATTTCCGTTGTCGGAAGGAGACACTCTGGTCGAATACAGAAAGCTAGGCGGGTTGACGAAAATTAGTGGTGGGGGGGATAGTGTTGAGTAACAGGTTCGAATTTATATAAATTTGTGCATGCTCTAAACATTTGTTGGTGCACCTCGACCACGAGTTTCCAGCCCGAAGAACGTAGATTTCATCCGTCGAACTCACCCGGAAGTAAAGTACTCCGGGAGACATCTAGATTGTGGATTAAAGAGCGTGCAGATATATCGTCTTCACCAATATCGCCGAGGGACGACGAGACTTTATGAAACGGTCACTGGGATTTTAAAAGGGGGAAGGACGAGTATTTCTTATTTAAACACTATTTTCTTGAGTCTTTCATTTCGGGCGTCTCTATTTTACCAGGGTTAGATAGAGGTAGCAGAAAGTTTTACCGCTGTTTTTTTTAAAACTATGAATTTTGTTTATCGGTGCCGCCATCTTGTGCAAGAGAATAACTGTCCGAATTACCAGAACCCGACCGGATACGGTTACGGTGATTCGATTTTCAGTCGGGTTGAATTTGAACATCCCCAGTGTATGGTCGCAAAATGTGTCCCTTTATTTAGAAATTGCTCTTGTCTCGAACAGAATTAATACAGATCGTAATTTATCAAAATGGCTTGTCTTACAAAACACAACTGGTGTGAGTTATCTCCAACACATACTTTAAATGCCACATCGTACGTTATAAACAATGTTATGGGAGACAACTATGACAAAGTAATTAGTATAATGTGTGTGTGTGTGTGTGCGTGTGTGTGTAGCATTATACCTCGGCCCTGGTCAATGTTCATAAAGAATTACTGCGCTGCTGCCGCCTGACTACGCCACGTGAGCCTCGACTGCGCCAATATGGACAATCTGAACATCGTGCTCTTTGTGTAGCGACATCTACTGGTTATCGAAAGAGGCAAGGCAAGTTCATGAACAGTTTTACTGCTATTTAAATTTTGTCGCTGTTCTTGAGATCTCTAAAAGCGAAGAAGAAGAAGAAGAATGCTGGGGTTTGGTTGTTAAACAAACCATTATTTTCGCAAGAGAGAAGTTACTTCTGCTCATTATTCCGGTATCCAGCATCAGGTTACAGCAGAAAATGGGGTGATTTTTTTCTTTCTTTCTTTTCCTTCACGCAATAAACGTCTAATTAGAAACATTGCACGCCAAAAAAAAGAGAAAGAAACCGAGAAGGATGGGGGGAGGGGAAACACGGGAAAGGCTTTTAGCTCTAAGTAGCCACGTACTCCCGCGATGGGGAGATATTACTCACCGAGCGGAGGATGAGTAAGACATGGAACCACTTTAAATGAAGAGAGTAGCGGTGATGCTGACGCCAAGTACGCATCGCTACAACGACCGACGAGCGGATATTTAAAAAGAAAGTATCTGTGCCACCGAGTATAGACCGAGGTCAAGCGTAACCGACACAATCCTGTTTATTTTATTGTCTCGCTGATGGGCGAGGGAAAACCGTGTAAACGTTTTTTCAAACGACGTTCCTAAAAAATAACTGGCGGTGATGCAGATTAAAACTGTGGGTTTCACTGTCCGTTTAATGAAACTGTTGAGCAAGCAACAAAGAAGCCGTGGCCATTAACTATTCGGGTCCCTGAGTAACGCCGCGCCACTCAGCCAGCCTGGATTTGCCGTAGCAAGTCGTTCCTTTCTTATTCCACAAAATTAATTACAAGGGAAGTACGAGGTTTCTGTATGTCAAGCGGAGATCGAGTTGCCATCGCTGTGTGAGGCTTTGTTATCTGTCACGGGACACGGACTTATTTGAAAGCAGAGCGCACCTGAGCTCTCTCTCTCTCTCTCGTGAGAACTCTTCTCGAACTAGCCCCGCGTTCGTCTCTCACCCATCAGCTTATTAGCAGCAGCTGGACTACGTCGTGAACGACCGTTTCGAGAAGCCACTTTCTTCTGTGGCAGCAAAAAAAAACATGAAAAAAGGAAACAAGACTTCCAGCTTTCCGCTCTTACCCTGACCTAATCATCATTCGGCACTCTATAGATAGGGGAGATAATCCAAGAACCGACTATAATTCTGGCAGACATTTCAGTAGTTGCTGCCAGTCATTCTTCAGCAGTCAGTTATCTGTGACTTTCTCCGTGTTGCATTCATTTATTGGTCTCAGCAGAAATGTTTCATGCCTTTCACTCTACATAAGTGATGACGTGACCACCCACGGACTAATATCAGCTTCTGCCTCATCTCCATCACCTGTCTTCCCAGATCCAGGGCTCCACGGTCCAGAAAGCGATGGCGCTTTCCCGGTGTCCTTAGAAGCTTTTTCTTCGTACTGAATAAATCTACCGAAGCCTCAACTCTCCGGAAAACAATGATAATGAAAACAAATCAAATGATGACAAGTTTCTGCCGATGAACAGAGCGCACGAATCCCTTATTCGTTGTAGATAGTACAGTAACACAAACAACGACAGAGAATGTAATAATAAACTTTGCAATTGCATAGTTTTATGATGTAAGCCAGACAAGTTTAACATAACACCTGCGCTTGATAGAGTTAACATAGAAGGCAGCGATGATGAAAGTAATTGCAGAATCGCGATTAGCACACAGAATTAGATTTGTCGGGGCTCAGCCGAATCACTCCATTTCATCAGCATTAGCATTGGATGTAGTCAAAGCCTGTTCTGATAAGGATAAGAATTTTGGAATTCCGACATGTTCAATTGTTTTTGTTTTTTTTTTTCTCCGGGTGAAGTTCAGAACATCAAAAGTTGGCATTTAGAAAGGGTTTTTTGTTGTTGTTGTTGTGTGTTGTTGTTGTTGTTGTTGTTTCAGTGGTAGTCGCCCGTGGCATAATGACATTTAAATCAAATATAGTTTATCTGTGTGTGTTTTGGCAGATGTCTGGATATCGCTTTTGTTCTTTTTTTTTCCCGAAGAACTGACAGATAGAATTCGCCCTGATAATGCTAAGGTGGGTGGGGGGTTAAATTAAAACCTTAGTTCAGAAATACGGGGTACAGACATCAACGGCAGTCAAACAAGAAGAAGCTAAATGGTGGGGCGTCAATTAATAGAATAATTAATGTACAACGTCCGCTAAATTCAAATACAAATAACATGGAAAAAATCGACCCTAATACCCGTATGAGCTCGGTAAAGTGAAAGTATAACTGGTGTCTGAAGACAAGCGGAACTTGGGGTATTCGCACAGAATAACCATCGGAGGAATGAACAGACCTTTTGATGGATCTTTCTCGGTGTCAGGGTCTCAAGACTCGGGGGAACTTGAGACATTGGAATTGTGATGATACGATGATGGTACGAAGCATAGTAACAACAATCTAGCTAATATTAGAAGAAGTAGAGGAAGAAATATATCGGCCATCTCTCTAAGTTTGAGCATTGATAAACGAAATAAGGACGTGAGTTCGAAGATGGCTAAGGCCACCTACAGCATCACAAAACAAAGAGGGCCCAGTGCCAAAAAAAAATGTAACTGTTTCGGGTTAACATCGCCACACTCTGAAAGGGTCTTCCTCGGGACCGGCGAATACTGATGGCGACAGAGAAAGTCGGTCGAAACGTAGGCTCATAAGTTAGTTTTCTCGCTGCTAAGCTGATGGGGAATTCCAGAGCTGATTTTCTGTAAATGACGAAAGATCAATAACTGCAGACGTTACTCACAGATAAACGGACGAATCTAATCTTTTATTTTAATTTCTAAACCAAGTTATTCAAAAAGAGTTAAGATTAAATTACGAGTTTTTGTTGTTCCTTCGTCAACGGTTCGACGACAGTAAGTCCAAGGTAAAAGAAAGAAGATTGAAAAGGACGACGCAGGCAAGATCGAGTCGAAGCTTAATATTGAGCCCCGTCACCCTGAACTGGCAAATACGTCCGAGTGGTAATAGTAATAATAATAATAATTTGAAAAACGGCTCGTTGAAGGTTTGTCGATGCTCAAACGTCTACGTCTTCATACAAAGACAGCCCTTTTGTTCTTCGGCGACGGTTGGTCTGACATAAATCAGGCGTCTGTTGTCTTTCAATGTCGTGTCCTTTCTTTGTCGACAAACGTAACATGTTTTGCTTCGTGATTTATGCAAATGGAAACGGAAGACATTTCAAGTTGTTTTTTTTTCAATGAGTTATTATCCACATTTCGATTTTTGAAGTCGCGTTGCATCTACTATTTCTTTATTGTGCTATAAATCTTTTGCAAGCGCTTCAACCGGATAGGTAAATTTTCTGGCCACCTGGTGTTTAAACACACACACACACAACAACAAACACACACACACACTCTCTCCTCGCTCTCTCTCCTCCATCCTATCTTCATCTCTATCCACCGCTCTCTCTCTTCATCTCCATCTCCATCTATCTTCATCTCTATCCACCTTCTCTCTCTTCATCTCCATCTCCATCTATCTTCATCTCTATCCACCACCTCTCTCTCTCGCTCCTCTCTCTCCTCTCTCTCTCCATCTCCATCTATCTTCATCTGTATCCACC
The DNA here is from genome assembly GCA_018389105.1 of Nautilus pompilius. Taxonomy (NCBI): domain Eukaryota; kingdom Metazoa; phylum Mollusca; class Cephalopoda; order Nautilida; family Nautilidae; genus Nautilus; species Nautilus pompilius. The sequence goes on along the minus strand of JACATO010000598.1, from coordinate 416,703 downwards.
TCTCTCTCTCTCCTCTTCATCTCCATCTCCATCTATCTTCATCTCTATCCACCTCTCTCTCTCTCTCCATCTCCATCTCCATCTATCTTCATCTCCATCTCCATCTATCTTCATCTTCATCTCCATCTATCTTCATCTCTATCCACCTCTCTCTCTTCATCTACATCTCCATCTATCTTCATCTCCATCTCCATCTCTCGATTCTTCTTCTACAGGTAGATCAATGTAGACAGTTACTTCGGAAGCGATCAGCCTACAAATACAGCGATGCAGGTATATGAGGAACCCCCTAGACACAGTCTAGGCCAGTCAGTTCGACCCACTCACTAATGTAATTTTCAATATGTTAGATATAAAGCCTTCAATTTAAATGCTCATCAGTTGTCTAACAATGAAACTTCTTTTCCTATTCATAGCATATAAGAATTTGCATAGCCAACATCAAATTACATGGTAAATGGCATTTTGAAATGGAATAGATGTTATATGCAACAATGCAAATTTTATATCAAGGAATATACAGGAGATTTTCATTATATCTTAGATTATTTCTGATCTTTCGGTTACATTTTGAAAACTGTCAGAACTTTTCTTTTAACCTAAAAAATTCTGAAATTTCTTCATAATTTTTCCATGTGTGGACAGCGCCGTAGACAGACAGGCAGCTTTATGACACCAGCACGGCCAGGCGATTGGTTCCCCATTTTTCTCTGGAGTTCCGGTTTCCCGTTCCAGGCAGCCAACCGAAACCCTCAACGAAGCCCAGCAATAATAATAATTATAAAAAAAAGACAAAAGTCAAAAATAACCGCTCGAGTAAAGTTCAATCCTTCGCCGTTAACAGGAAAGGAAAACCGAAGCAGAAAACTATTCGTCGTTGAAAACGATTCCTCGCCGATTTAAAACTCTGGCCGGATGGGAGACGCGCTCCGGGGTCATCTTTCAGGTGAGGAATTCTCCTCGACGTCGCGTTTGGAGGATCCCCCACAAGAAACGTCAGTAATCCGGGCGTTTGGATTATCACCAGTCGACACTCACGCGTTAAGGCCAACAGTGCTCCGATCTCGCAGGATGGAGTGTGGGGGAGAGGCGTGTAATCGATCGTCTTCGCTGTCGTCGAATTAGCTGGAGACGGCTCGAAACCGCGCTTAGATTTCAGCAGCGTCAAGTCAGTGCGAGTTAACAAAAATGACAATAAATTCACGGTTTCCTTCGGCTGGAGTGGACTTTTCCGAGTCCCCCGCCCATCGCCGCTACACCCCGAGTTGTACTCCCGGGGTGTCGTTTTGTGAGCTAATCTAACGACAGAGTTCGCTTGGCCTCCATCATTTACGTCACACACCGTACCCCACCCCCCGTCGTGGCAACGCAGTAATAGGAAGGATGTCACCAAGCCACGGTGGCATCTGTAGCCTGAGATTGATCAATTTGTATTCGATCTCCTGCCTCGATAATGCCCCCTCCGCCGTGACAATCGAGGTCGGGAACTTTCTAGTTTGGTATTTGGAACAATTTTATCGCGATCCACAATGGATAAATATTCTGTATAGTTCTTGGGGGAACATTAAAAAGAAAAACAACCAGTTTTTCTTCATTTAAGGTTTAAATTTCAGAGGAACGAATGAACCTTTTCATAGAACAAGAGTCTTTTCTGCAAGGTCATTTTGTCTCTCCCCCCCCCCACCGGAAAACCAAGCCGAGATTAGCCGCTAGGCGCTCTGCTTAAGTGGTCACCTCGCGGCCGATAAGGTGACCGACCCGGCACTCCGGCGAGCGGCCATTAATCGATAACGTTACTTTGAAGCGATCCGTCAGGGCGCGCGCGTGTTGTCTCAGAGCGATGCGGACTGGGGCGCAAAGCCGTTCGCCGCGGCGAGTTCAAGGCCGATAACTCAATCACTTTGACAGATTGTCAGGTCAAAGGTTGACAGATCGCTCTTTCGCGTGCGCGCACAAAATCCTCGGGTCGCGAGGGTCAGTTGTCGCTGGACCGGATCATTGTCACCTTTATTTTAGCCAAGGCGAGTAAACAACCAAGGCGAAGCTCCCATCACCAGTGGTCGGTGCATGTAATTACCAACTTATAAGCTACTCCGGTATGTTAACGGAATTAATCATCTTATCAAATCGCAGTGGTATTTGGATATACATGATTAAAAACATTTTTGCAATAACTTAATCTATGCCATTATCTTTAATGAAATTCCCTTAAAAGTAAACTCTCGATACTTTCAAACGGGCGTGGGCGAAGCCATAGCTTTTCTTCCGACTACGTCACAGTTGTGCAGAGCTAAGTATGGCGCTCGTCTGATGTCGATATTTTTCCTACTCTTTCACTCGAAAAGAGCTCAATAAAAATACAAAAGAAAACCAGGCGGCTTCTGAATATTGGTATAAGAATATTTAATAATTTCTTTTTGCGTAAATATGATAATTTGTGATTACTAATTCCAGCATTAAAACCGGGCCACGAGTAGTATTAACGTACGTCAAAAACTGGGTTGACTTTCGTGGATTTTTAAATCAGAATGACAAATAGAGATTAGCATTTAGCTTGGCTGTCGTACTTCCCCAGCTTGTAAAGCAATTCTAAAGACAAAAGAAGAAAAAAAACGAAAAAAATTATTATTACTTATAACCCTAACCCTAACCCAGTTTCATTTTCATCATCAACATTTAAAAAAAACAACAAAAAAGCACGTGACTTACATAGCTACAATTGTAGAAGAGAGCTGCTTCACGTTCTTGTAACCGTATCCTGATCAATTGAAAGATGTTACGAATTTATTTTAAATTAGATTTTCAGATAATTTAACCTGAATCGGTATTTAACATATGCGACTGTGTGAATACAAAGATTTCATCTTTTTTTATAATTGCTTAATAATTCAATATTTTCTGTCTGAGAAATTTGTGAAAATGTCATCCGCTAGCATTATTTAGACATCTCTTCAGTCGATAAGGTGTGATATAATTCCTGATAAATAATTGAATAGAAGCTAACTGTAGCACGCTATTTAAAAAATTTTTTTGTTGTTGTTGCTATTTCCCTTTTATTATTATTGTGAACTTTTGCGGCAACTGCGATCAGGTTACTTCATTTCCTTGCTTTTTCGTTTCATTATATCGCCAGAGAACGATTTTTATACTAACTCCATTATTGCTGTGCATTTGATCGGAAGTCGTCGTGAAATATTATAGCCTCATACTGGTTCGGCGTTGTTTCAAAATGGAGGCTTTATAACAGAGTAGCCAACGAACAGATATACCAAGATTCGATACAGATTAATTAATCTTGTTTTAATGCCGATATCGGCATAAAAAATGTAATAAAAGGTTTACGTCAGTGGAAGAATAATATAATCATGTGTGTTTGTGTGTATGTGGCCTGTCTGTGAGTGGATGTGGGTGAGTGGATATGTGTGTGTGAGTGTGTGTGTATGTCTGTTTGTGTGTATGTGTCTGTCTGTGAGTGATGTGGTTTGTGTATGTGTGAGTGAGTGGATATGTGTGTGTGTGTGTGTGTATGTGTCTGTCTGTGAGTGGATGTGGGTGAGTGGATATGTGTGTGTGAGTGGGGTGTGTATGTCTGTTTGTGTGTATGTGTCTGTCTGTGAGTGTATGTGTGTTTGTGTATGTGTGAGTGAGTGGATATGTGTGGTGTGTGTGTGTATGTGTCTGTCTGTGAGTGGATGTGGGTGAGTGAATGTGTGTGTGAGTGTGTGTGTATGTCTGTTTGTGTGTATGTGTCTGTCTGTGAGTGTATGTGTGTTTGTGTATGTGTGAGTGAGTGGATATGTGTGTGTGTGTGTGTGTATGTGTCTGTCTGTGAGTGGATGTGGGTGAGTGGATATGTGTGTGTGAGTGGATAGTGTGTGTGAGTGTGTGTGTATGTCTGTTTGTGTATGTGTCTGTCTGTAAGTGGATGTGTGTTTGTTTATGTGTGTGTGTGTGTGTGTGTGTGTGCTTTTGTGAGTGAGTGAATGTTGTGTGCGTGCGTATTTTGCCTTTAGAAGAAACTATTCAAATGCGCTATTTAAAAGAGAAATTAATTTCATAGCACGCTCCACATAAATCTGGCCAATGCATTCTCGGACATGATACAGTAGCACTAGAAAGGTTTCCCTGTCTGTCGGTGATGCACTTCTTGCTTCATCTACGACAGAGAGACTCTCTGGAGCCGAAGAAAAAATCTACACCAGTGACAAAGTGCAGCAGGCTCGGTCTGGCTATCTCGCCGGTGACAGATAAGGAATGTACTTATCAGAGGAACCGCTCCTGTCTTAAAAATTTAGTTTCTGGTTGAGATTAATTATTTACGTAAAAAGAAAGAAAAAGATAATTAAATTAAGTAAATTATATATATATACGTACATTCCTGAAGTACATCATAACCAGGATGTGAAACATTGTCTTCATCAGTGATAAAACATCGCGTGTTTCAGATGCAAACATTAACTTGTCTGACATCAGAACCGTGGTTAAATTTTGTTCTTTATCTTGCTTTGCAGCATTCGTTAAGTCATCACCAAAACCATTACAGGTATTTCTGGAGTCTGCAGACATCTAATCAGAGGCGCAAGAAAAGTTTCACTGTCTCTTTTTCATAAAAGTCATTTTACGATCCGTCTCACCATTAGGTTTATAAAATTTATGTTATAGCAGAACTCTTCCTCCCTGTTTCCTTCCTCTTCTTTTAAAGTTATTATTTTTTTTTTTTAAATGGTTTGAAAACGTAGAATGAAGGGAAATGTCTGCAAATTTTGAGCATTCTGAAAACAGTGAGTGATAAAAACTATTAAATCTGCCATATCTGAATTGAAGACGTTTAGGGAAAGACTTGTGGACTTTTCCAAATTAATTAGGGCTCTCGGAGATGCATATTCTTTTAGCTATTTGCAGTTACTAATACTAGAGCTCATTATTACAAGTTAGCTAAAATTCCGCCAAGATTATATATTAGAAAATACACTTAGTATTTACTTTTTTTGGTAATGAAATTATTAATTTGCAAAATAGATCAAAACTAAGTGTAGTTAATGGATGCGGTATTAATCAATTTAAGTGGCGCGGCCAGTGGCAAACTGCTGAGGTTGAGGAGGGTCCGAGTTCGAACTCTGGTCGAGATCGGTTCGTTTGGGCGTACCTCTCGAAACGTCCTCTTCTCCATCTTCTTTGCCATCATCCCGCCGCTATGGCTTCCTCCCACATCTAAAAGTAAGGTTTTTCCGAGTACACGTGCTGGAGGGAGGTTCCGCGGCTCTCGAGCCCCGATCACCGCACAAGAGGCCCCCAGCCATACCTAACTAACTACTCGCTTGGTCACCTTCCCGATTTCCAACCTTGGACATCGAGAACGTTGGTTCGCCGAGAAGATCGGTTTAGCGATTGCATTAATGGCCATATCTATTTTCCGTTTTTACCACCGCCAAGCCAAAATAATACATTTAGAAAATTTTCGAACTAACACAGAGTTAACCCATTACCCACGAGAAGCATTCCGACTAACGAGAACTAAGCACATGGATTCCCCATCTCCTTCCCTCTCCCTTTTGCTTTCTAACTCATGCATAGAGCCAGTCGAACTCTGTTCGTAATTAGTTTAGTTACCAGCCCAGGAATCTCATTTTTTTTTCCTTCCCCGCATTTCACAAACTTAAAAGAATCCCGCCATTATCCATTATTTCATCATCAGCCTTAATGACCACTCCGAATAAGTTCCGGGCGAAAATTTTTTTATCTACTTTGATCAGTGATTTAACCCTTGAACCACGAATTTCATATTTCATACTGAAAAAAAGAAAAGAAAAAGAGAATACCTAAATGGGAGACAACTCTGCGTTTTTTTTTTTTATTCTCATTTTTGGCTTTTTGCTTTTAAAATTGATCTTTCTTATGGAAAACAATCTCGAATGTCTTACGTGCGAATCATTTGTTTACGTAACTCTTAGTGCCTTGATTACAAATTTGGTCTATTAATTATTATTATTATTATTATCCTATAAATATATGAACGCTACCCTTTGACCTTTGATCTTTTCCCTGTAGATGTCGCAAATGGCTTAGCAGCAACATCATATTGTTTGCTTCCTTTTCTACAAATGTTGTAGCTCGTGTCATTACCTGTACTTTGTCACGAGTCTTGAGGGCCTAATGTAGCTAATAGAGACAGAGAGATGTAACGAAGACTTGAAAGCTTACAAAGGGATGCCAGCGACAGGAGATTGCACATTAGTACTAGGATATTTATGACTCAAAGACTGCGCATTGTTCGGCTATGAATAGCTTTCATTAGTAACAACTAAATAAATGAGATGGCTGGGCTGCCTGTGAGGCGAGTACAGGAACAAAGAAACGAAACGATATCTAAGAGCAGGGGATCAACAAAAAACATAATTCAGATAAATCCCATCAACTTTAGTTAGATCACAATCTAAAAAAAATCGCGCTGGAAAATCTAACCAAAAACTCTTCTCCAAATTCCGCCAAGCCCGCGTTTGAAGCCATCAAGAATGCCCGCATTAAAAGTTTTAATATGCTAATTAGGTACGACTCTGACTACGGACGTCGCAGCTTAAGCCAGTTTCTCCACACCTGTCATCTGTGAAATTCCTCCGAATCTTCTGGTCTGCCCGTCTGGTATGCGGGGGTGGAGGGTACCAGCGACGTATTGGGAAGAAGGGCCGCTCGAAAGAAAGATTTTCCAAGACGGGAAAACCGTCAGGGATAAGAGAAATCAGCCTCGCGCGCTCGTCCACTCTCTCTCTCGCTCTCTCTCTCCATCTCTCTCTCTCTCTCTCCCCTCTCCCTCGCTCTCTCTCTCTCTCTCGCTCTCCCCTCCCCCCCCCCCCCCCCCCCCCCTCTCCTCTCTCTCTCTCTCCAGTGAGGTTCCGGATTATATGCGTATTCTGATATCTAAAAAGTCTCGTACTCTGGAAGAGGTTTTTCGTTCTAATTCCTTTCTTTCTTTTTTTTCCTCTTTAATTAAAGACAAAAACTAAATACGCTAAAAGCTGTCAAAATATTTAATTATTTACCTGGTGCTTTGTAAATCCGTATCAAGTGTCGAACAAGCGTCTGAATGGGGCTAAACTTGATTGTAAAGATCCAAGGAGCCTGGCGCCTGCCTCCAGGGTCTAGAAAGAAAATTAAGCTTTAATGGAATAATATTGTGTATTTAAAAAAAAAAAAAAATGTATTTAGTGTTTACCGTTAACGAACAGTGTGAAGAAGGTAATGAGAGTAACCGAATAGAAAGATTAGCCCCGTGATACATTTACAGCGATAGGTGTCCAATATTCCGACAAATAAAGAGAAATTAATATTCTACAACAAACACAGTTCTTCGCGTTGTGTGTGTGTGTGTGTGTGTGTGTGTGTGTTCCTTGTCTTTAGAAATACGAAAAACTCATGGGATATACATTTTTTAAGATAACGGTCAGCAAGGTGGCTGATTGTTTCTGTAATCCATGTCTTATATTTTCTTGCTGTTTCCGTATTGTTATCAATTGCGAACGGTCCGATCTTCTGGTCTGCATTCTGTTTCCCGTTTTTCAATGTGACAGTTCTAGAAAAATGACGTAGCAGCCCTAAAAGTTTTTCTGCTTTAATTATGACATTCAGCAAACACTTCTAACAAATCGCTCTTAAAGTTCTGCCATTTTCAAATGGAAAAAAAAAAATTCATTAAAAGAAAATGGTTTGTATTTGTTTTTTTTATGGAAAACTAAAACTTGGTTTACGGTTATTCAGTCTTTAAACAGTCTAAACCAATTTTAAATCTGTATAATTCAGATCAGAAGTCCCTCTGTGACGTCGGTTGCATTGAGAATTAACTGTCCAACAGATGATGGAGTTAACGTGGACTATATGTAAATAAATGGGAGGGGGCTGGATTCATATGGAAACATCACACAACGAAACAGGTCGGCGAACAAAAGTTCGCAGTTAGAAAAATGTACAACCGAAATTGTCAGGCAGGAAAAGGAGAGAGGGAGGGAGAAGAAAGATTTATGAATGTCATTAATGCAGCGTAAATACATAATCTCTCTCGCTCTCTCTCTCTCTCGTCGCCTCTCTCTCTCTCTCGCTCTCTGTACTGACGTCATCTCTCTCTGTGGACGTCATATCTTTCTGTACTGGACGTCATATCTCTCTCTCTCTATTTCTGACGTCATCTCTCTCACTCTGTGTTGACATATCTCTATAGATGTATACTGCGACGTCATCTCCTCTCTCTCTCTCTCTGTCACATTGCAATAAAACGTCGTCCTTAAGGTTCAGTAAACCAATTAAATAAAACCAGGGAAAAAACAACAACAACAGCACAGAAATATCCTAGAAACAGATCTAGTTCCTGACCTTGAATGTTTCTAATCTTCATTTTTATTCACAGATGTTAAAATTCTCAGGGTAAAACTTAACTTCCTATCGAACCGCCCGCTAGTTTTCCACGCTCGGTTAACGTTTCAGTCTGGGATGGGCCCAACAACCAAACGCTGTGTAACTCTACAGCAGCACCGGAAAACTCTTCAGCGTCACGTGCCGGCCCCGCGTGACCGCTGCCGGTTTAGAAAGATCTGGGAAAATTTTTAAGAAATAAAACAAAACAAACAACTAATTCTTCGAGAAAGAAGACCGGCGGTTTTTGTTGTTGTTGTTGTTGTTGTTTTCTGTTAGTTAATGTGGGGCTATTCTGTCTGATCGTTTGGTAAATTTTTTGTCAGAGACCAAGATCTGTGGATATGAACCTTTTCAGAATCCTGTGTGAAGTTTGGGCTTTGAACGTACAACCGAAACATTCGTCTGAGAGCACGAAACTATTCAGAATACGACTCGGGTAGCCATCTTGTATTTCCAGCTTTGTAATATTTGTGCCGTTGATGCTTTTCTTTACCGACGAAAATCAAAAAAATACCTGATAGGAAGGAATACACAAACATTCGACACAGCCCATTAGATTTTACTTTGAGAGAATTCGTCTGCCCGTGGGTGGCGCTATATGCAGAGTAAAACGATCCTGGGTGGACGTTCTGAAAGCCGACATTTCTTTGTACTTGGAAATGTGATCGGGAAGTGGGTTTGAGTCAAAGCGTCTAACATAATAGGCAATGGAGGAGGGTATGGCAGAACAATGGAGAACCGTTTGAACTTAATATTCTCAGAGCTTTTTAGAAACCTTTCAGTACTCGGCTTACTTTTTAGAAATAGTCACGTTTACATAATTACCTACGTGGTAAATACATACATACATATATATTTATTAAACAATTTGTCTGCAAAGTATAAAATGTCTAAACGCTATTTATGCTAGCTAGTAGCCCTTTTATAACACTCTCAGCCGTAGACTCTGATGATGAATAGTCTTAAATACAGCTTCCTTTTCTCCATTTTGTTTGTTTCTTTACGTTCGTAGATGGGCTTCTTGTTTGGTTAGATAAGCTACAAAGGTTTAATTATTAAAAGGAGCCAAAAATCCGCCGCTGCTTATTCAAGTTCCAAAGAGAAACACGTAAAAAAAACTTTAAAAAAGAGAATGGTTTTAATAGATACAGGCAGCTAAGCTGGCACCCTAGGAACCGACACCACGAGGGGCTGTTTCTGTCGCGGATGAAGCTTTCGGGCTGGAGAAAAAAAAGAACAAAACCATAATTATCCCCCCTGAATAGTTTTACATCAGAAGTCGATGGCACTAAAAGTACGTAGTGTCCATGTTTAGGTACTAGCGACACATCGCAGAATTTCTACTATCTAGGCGTACCGAGTTTGTCGCCGCCTAGCGGTTTGTTTAAGAACAAACTGTGCGGATGGCGTCGTAAGACTTAAAACTGCAAGCCTGGTTGATATCTGCGCGCTCACTGCTGTTCTTTTTTGTGTTGTTGAAATTTCCGGAGTTTAAAGAGAAAGGGAAGGGGGTAGACGGTCTGTTGGGGTATTGTGAGTAAAATTAAAACAGAACAAAAAATCTGTAGGCGAGAGAAAACAAATGATACCGAAACATATTAAGAGAAAGTAGATGAAGACAAGATTTAATTAGCTTAACTCTTGCTAACCCTTTTGCCTCAGAGTTTTGTTTATAATTGGACTGAACACTAACGTAAGGCCTCGCCCTCGTCATCAAATCAAAATAATTAACCAGAGCGTTTTAGAAGGTAGCTCTTGGGATGGGGCCGCTTAGTGTATAAAGTTCAGATCCACCGTTATTTTGATGCAGATGACAAAACCCTAACGACTTTTCTGCTCCAATGCTAACAAAAAGTCACACTTCAGAATTGCTTTTAAGGAGGACATATCTGGAGGTGTGTGTGTGCGTGTGCGACCTCCGAGTACTCTTTCTTTGTCTGCTATAACTGACCCGTATTCTTAACTCGTTCCAGGAATCACGAACCTCCTCGGTGTTCGAAGCTAAAGATCTTTTGTTAGTCGCGATCGCAACCGAGGTTTCAGGTGTTTCAGTTTTGAAAAAGCCTGTTCGCAAACGTAGGCCCCCCACCAAAGAAGGCTGCCATTCCCGCGACAAACTACTTTTAAATTCAGATGTCTTTTGCGGAAGTCCATAGTCAGACGCGATGAGTCCCACGTCTTTCGGAATATCGTTCGCTCCCTGTTCTGGTAGTTGGGAGGGGCCTTGTCCCTGTCGACTTCAAGCCAGTTTTGGGAAAGACCGGATCTCCTTGTGAAAGTGTCGAAATCAATCTTGGAATTCTATCTTCAATGGTTCCGAGGCCCTCCACCCGCTTATTACCTGGAAAATTCGATTCAGTTTCCTCATTTTGTTCACACATTGACCAAAAACTTTCACGCCGGCAAACATTTCATAAGCCCGGGGCTTTCCTTCCTCCTGCAGCTTCAGGTTCAGCCCTCCCCATTCTGGCTGAGCTCCCTTACTTCGGTACGATGCGAAATGTCGCCGTATTCCGCTTCTATCTCGGAAAGTAATGGAAACGATTCAGTCCCTTACTGCGCATGAAATTCATATATGAAGCAACGACATCCGCACCGTACACTTTTACCGCTCAAAGACCGAGGATGAGAGATGCAGTAGAGCCGCAGAAGAAGTCAGGCGTTCAGATGCTGCATTTCTTTGTTATTGCGAGCTAAGAGCCCGGATTTCTTTTCTACCGTTTCACGCGGCATCCGTTGTCACAGTACCCCGGGCTTTTCCATTGGCCAGCCGTCCTCGCGACATGACATACAGACAGGTGATTAGTTCTTCTTCCGGAAGTATAGATATCGCGTCATTAAAACCAGTTATCCCTAATTACCAGAATAACCAGAAACATTAAGAAATTTGGGCTGAAGCAATTTAACCAGATCTCAGGGTGACCTGTGGTATCCCAGTTTTTATTGTATTAGATATGTGGGTTGTATTTACGGAGCTTATCTCAAACACGTGAAGACAATGGTTTACGGTTCCTGCTGTCTTTGTTTAGATGGGAGGCTGTTAACTCCCGATTTTAAAAGCTTAGAAATACGAGAGCTGACGGGTACAATATGAGGAGGCAGCTATGAGACTACAAAAATGAATTGCAAGCTTTTCTGTGGTTCGCCAGTGTACTGCCATAACCCATCAACCGACATACACCTTCCCAGGACCATCAAATAACCGAACGTATTTCTACTACTGGTCTTCGATGGCTTGTCGGTCTACATATATCTGGAATTTTGATTGGTTGGTATAGCAACAAATCGTCAACTGACGCATTAGTTTGAGCTACTTAGAGAGCAGAGAGAGAGAGAGAGAGAGAGAGAGAGAGAGAGAGAGAGAGAGAGAGATGAGAGAGAGACGAGAGAGATCGTCAGTACAGAGAGAGAGGGAGAGAACTCGGCCAGAAAAAACACAAAGAAGACTCGGATGGAGTAGCATAAGTAGACGCCGTTGATCAATGGCCCTTTTCCAATCGCACTAGATCTCCGGCAGGGTCATGATTCACCGGTAACAGAGGAGGATCGTAGGTGATATATAAGATCCGTCCGGCTTCTCAGTTGTCGGCCCCCTCGAGTTAGTTTTACCAAATCAGACGTGAGCTTTGCTTCCTGCGCGGACCATTTCCGCTGGCAGATCTTGGGTTGCGAACACCTGCAATACGCTACAAATTACACACTACACAGGAAATAATGGCAAGAAAGACAATCATATTCGTACTTCTTTTGCAAAATCTTAGTTTAATCACATTTAACTATAATATTTCATGCAAGTGGGTCGTACTGAGAAAGAAGGGGAGAGAAATGGATACAAGTGCTCCTGCAATAAGAGAGAATTTGGCTCAGCAATGTCCTCTACAGAACTATCTGTTACATTCGAGGAGTTCCCAATGTGCGGGTTCATTATAAGTTTAATTGCGGGATGAGAAGCTTTATTTGGTAACATTCGAATACATTTATAAGCGAATAATGGTTTATTTTGGCAACAGCCCTTAATCCTTTAAGTAGCGCGACTGGAAAATTTTGCCACTGAGAAGTCGTCATCAACACGTTGCTCGATAGTAGTAGCAGGATACAGCTACAGTGTAATAATTTAAGGTTTATTTGTTTTAATATCATCATGTAAACTACAATAGCCAATCAAAAAAAGTCGATCCCTAATTGTATCATTTCATTTCCCTCCCCTGATTAGACGCGGGAGGAAATCCGCGCCATGGAAGATTTGCGGAACCAAGTCGGAGTCCGAAAATGTAAAGAAAGTTTGTTACATTGGAAAGTTCAGCTGAACCCCGGACTCTCTCGTCTCGAATATTCGACACCGAGCGCGGATCGATGGGGCGGGTAAAGCTGGCACCGGCAGTTACCCGGGGCGTGGAAAGAGATGACAGGTGTCTCTAGATTAGGAGAATGTTTCTGGAACAGCGTTCTGCAATACCTCAGGCTTTCTCTCGTGGGTGGGTATGTAGTAGTGCGCATCGGACTGTTTATTTACCTGGATTAATGATTTTAAAAAACAATCTGAAGGTTTTTAATTACCTTACGTCTCTCTCTCCTCTCTCTCTCTGTTAAAAGTCGAGTTTTATGACGGCACCACATCTGTAATAATAATAATAATAATCAAAACCAAGTTCATAACTGCCCCGTCTCTTTCCAGATTTTATAGTTCGTTTAAGTCTTTTTTCTTTTCGGTTTCGTTTCTGTTCGGTTTTTCTTTCTTTTAATGATTTGCTAGTTTCCTCGAAAGGGACAACAATGGTACGTTGTTCCGCCTTCAACCTTTACCGGAAGTCGACGACGTTAGTCTCGCAGACAAAAAAAAGAAAGATGGATACTAATGTCGAGCACTTACTGGTAAAATCCCACTCACTCGCCAAACAGTTATAAACAAATGCGCTTTTGTTTCTCCCACTCGAAAAAGACAAACTATAATGAAATATCTTCCTTTGAGCTTTTCTCACAAGACTTTTCCTTCGAAAGATCGACCCTTATGCTCGATGGATTCACTCAGCGCTCACTTATGGCTGTCGGTGCACGTGAAGGAGACAAAGACACCTGTAATAATTAAAGTTCTCTCCCCTTGACAAGCTCGCGAGCGCGTGCATGTTGAGAAAAGGACAAATCCTTCAACGTGCGCCAACTGTCCGAGAGCGTCCTTTTAAATCTCATTCCGAGCGGCGTCTCCCATTAATAGCAACAAAAGGTTAGCGACCGGCGTTTGTCACGTCGCTATGCAGGTAGTTTCTGAGGCTTACCTGCCGACAGGTGACGGGAGGGGGAGCGAACACAGCTAGAAATTGACTCTCACTGACCTGACGCTGGTAACCACAAAGAACAGAACGTTTTCAGGTCGACTTTAGACGCTGTGCAAATATAGACGAGACTGAGGGGACAGGTGTTTGGCACCCAAAGTTGTTCTATATGTGTGTATGTAGAATTTCAAGTCATTTAATTATGTATGGCAATTCACTGTTTGATCTGAATGGACTTTCGGTAAATTAAAATACTTTTTAAATGTGTGAGGGCAAAACTGTAGCTCTCCTGTCTAGAAGACCGCAAACAGTCTTGTGGTGCGTCATTGTCAAGTTATGCGCTTCCTAAGCACACAAACTCTCACACCCACACACACTCTCTCTTGTCCTCTTGTTTTTAAAATTTTTACGATTTTTAAAATATTTAAATCATTTTAGATGAAGTATACTTTCGTTCTTTCTTTTTATTTCTGTGCGACGACCGCATTTTTATTTTATTATTTATTATTATTATTATTATTTATTATTATATTATTATTATTATTATCAATTTCTGTATATAATATAGGTTTGAATCTAGCCTGAATCATGTTCTTTGCCTTCTTTCTTTTTTTCCCTTCCCGCCAAGAACGAATTTCTTTGTGGTGTGTGTGTGTGGTGTTTCCCTATCGGGCCAGCCATCTCTCCCTACCACAGCCAACATTCATTATCCCCCAACAACTCTTTTCTAACCCGAATTACTCCTACACAGCATCGCAATTACCTCAACAACAACAACAACACACACACACAAAAAAAGAAAAACTGCTTCACGAATACAAGCGACAGACAAAACAAACACGAGAAGCTGCTAATCGTGTTAACATATTCATCCCCTCTCCTCTTCCGGCCATTAGGTTCATGTTCTTCAGAGCTTTCTGGAAAAAATTCATGAATCTCTCTCTCTCTGATTTCGCTCTTCTTTTCCCCTGTCAGGTCACGGCCAGAGCTGATGATGCCTTCCATTTCCCAAACCTCGACCATCCAGCCATCCATCTTCTCTCTCGCTTTTGTGTTTTTCTTTCTTCTCCCTCTTCTTTCCCACTTCTCTGGTGAGTATGGAAATAAATAACATCTCGTTCAGATGAAAAAGGAAGATTGTCTAAACGAGATCTTAATTGGTTTTCCTTCTCCCTTCTCTTCTTTCCGAATCGCTGACATAGGGGAACAAAAGTTTGCAAACGAGTCGGAAAGGATAATGGGAGCGCTTTTAGGTCCGGTAGAGAAACACGAGGGCGCTGACAGCGACGAGCCCACAAATGAATACTCGACAGCCGATAATCGGTTAATGACCCTGTGGCTTCATTGCCACATTTCTAGAAACAGTCCGCCCTCCGACCGTGTTTTCTGTTGGCAGGCCCCCCCCCCAACAATGACAAAAACATTTTTGAGCACACATGCGACCCTGACGTCTCGCCGCAGTCTCCGTACAGATCGTCCAACTAGTCCCTTCAGAATCAAAGAAGGTAGAAAAACTGATGGGTCCGGGGTCCCCCCCTCCATCTCACCCCTTTTTATTGCTTCGCTTACTGAATTTTTTTTACGCTTGAGTAACTGATGCTAGAATCGCATCCACATTCTACACTTGCACCTGAAAGGTATTTCAGGGCCCGCAGTTCAAAACCCGGAAATTTCGAAGCGATGAGATGAAGCGATACAAACCCCATCCCCCGGTATTTCCACCCTGGTTCCGACAACAGCTGCATCTACGAGACATAACCCTTTTTTTTTTTCCGTTTTTTTTTAGACAGGGTATTGAGAGAATCCCGCACGTCGGGCCGCAGACATCGATCCGCCCCTAATCTCTGACTTCATAGGTTGTTTTTTTATGTGTGTGTGTGTGGAATTTCTGACAGGCTCCTTGCCAAAACGTGACACACACAAACTGATGACGTCACGGGGAAAAAAGGGCTCGAGGAGAACGTCACAAGTTTTGTTTTAGGGAAAGTAGCTGACAGAAGTACGGAATTCAAACTGATTTGCATTTAAAAACAGAACAGCCGCCATTTTTTTTAACCCTCTTCGATGTCTCGAGAAACGACAAAGGCAGAACTGACGTCACAACCAGCACTTTTAAAAACTAACAATAATGATAATTTTGCATCGAGGGACAGAATCTATTAGAACCGCCCGATGGGGAGAATATCCCAGCGGCGTTCCGAGGGAAGAGACCAAAACTTAAAATAAAAAGGAGATAAATAGGAAAATAACAGGACTTTTTCTTTAGTCAAATTAAATCATTTACAAACTACGCAAGTAAACTAGTGAAAAAAGTACAGCCTCGGGCCTCAACTGAGAGGTCGGTGATTGCCCAGCGGAAGCGGATCAGCCGGACTAATTACTTCCCAGCGGACGGGATCGGTGGACGGCAAATTGGCGGTGGTTCGGAATCCCTTCCGGCTAGGTAAAGAAAAGACCCCTTCGAGGCGTGACCTTTAAGGGTTACGTCAAGCCCTCTTTGGCAACTAAAATGCGACGTTATGCGATTGAGGTCCCTTCGGACTTCAGTTCAGACCTTTTAAGCGGCAAGGCCAGTATGGCGGGAACCCAGAAGACGCCCTTTAAAAAAAAAACAAAAAACAAAAACAAAACAAACCCGACGGACGTGAAATCGTCGAGGGGTTAGGGGTGGAGCGAGCAGCCATATTGTTAGACTTCTCGTCTCGCCCGTTGTTTGTCGGGAGGAGAGTTGCACGATCTTCCCAATGGCAAGCGGTCTTGCTAAAGGGTCTCGTAAGGGAGTCGGTAAAATAATCAGGGGTAAGAATGAAGCAATTGAAAGTGAATTAAGATAAGAATTTGCGATTCATGAAAAACATAAAGGCTTTTCAGATTATTTCCAAATTAAGTGCGCATGCGCACATTGTCTAGATCTCCTTCATTATGGCGAGAATTTAAGCGAGAAATCAATATTACTTTTGGCTGGCCTCTCTCTTGAAATAGGTGGGTAAGACCGTCCATGTCTGCTGTGCAGTTTGTAGATATTCAAATCGACGAACTGAACAGAGTTCTTCAACTGACTCTCTTCCCTCCTCTCAATTGTCGCCATCAAAGGAGACAGACGTCCCCCGTGACTGCCGAGCACGCGCGCCTGTCACTGCCGGTAAATACCAGCGGAACAGGAAGAGTGCGTCATAAAAGAAAACGACGACAACAGAAAGTAGAAATTTATCGCTTAAGTACGCGAGAGAACCTAAAAACAGAGAGAGGGAGATGGAGAGAGAGAGATGGAGAGAGAGATGAAGAGAGAGAGAGAGATGGAGAGAGAGAGAGAGAGATGGAGAGAGAAGAAAACCACGAGACTTTGGCAACTACAAGAAAACTTATAAAAGCTTTTAAACTATTTGTTGACGCCAAATCAGAACTCGCTGCCGGCTGTTGCGTTAGTTACGATAAGACTTAAGTAGCGGCCCATGGAATAACCGTTCAGCGCCGCCTATCTGATGTAAATCTTGTTAATACCCGGTAACCAAAAACCTGTATATTATTCTTACTAAGCGCACGGTTCCATGTAGGATGCCGAACTTGTTTATTTGTGTTTTTTTCCCTCCAAACGCGACGCGCGCACGAGAGCGCGTATTTCTGCTCTCGCTGATGTCATAGCTCGAGTTCGGAACAAGAGATAATCCCTCTAATGAAACTCACGCCTCGTTACGTCCTGATGTCGGCATCCCTCCTCCCATCCCCCCTCCCCACCATCACCCCCACCATATCCCGTCCCTAGAAGTATTCATAAGCTCCAATACTCTCTCTATCAAAAGTTCTGTAAGAAATAGTTAATAAAAAAAACGAACTTTTCTCGCGTCCACTGTTTTATGCATCATAGACCCCAAAAAAGGGGCACGTTGCGCAGCTGCTCCCACTCCCCTCTTCGCGGGGCCGGGCAGATCTCGTTCTAATCGCGCGCGCAAAAGAAACAATGACAACAACAGCCAACAAACAAAAAACAAACAAAAAAACTATTTGCTAAAGTTTAGTGAAAAGATATAAATGAATAAATGTATTTCTTTTTCGATTTTTTCATTAAATGTATCATTGGTTTTCTCAGCTGTGCAATTATTGTGTGGAAAAAAATAGAACATTAAAACCGGCTAGAAAAGGGTTAATAAGTCACGGAAAAAATAAATAAATAAAGGGTTTCGAGTATCGTAATACAAATGTTTTTGTCTTATAGATAACTTTATTCAGCTTTATGTCTTTAGAAGATTTAACCGGAATTACTTCTAACGTTTCCAACAACAACCCCTCCCAACTTTTAGCTTAAGTCAGAACGGAAACCGTAAAGGCCGTCTGGGTTCTGACGGGAATGAATGTTATACCATGTGCGGCGAAGGAGTTCGAACTGCGTGCAAAACTAAATACATTTCCTTTGCAAAATCTTGGAACAAAGGTTCTGTAGCTTGGATGACCGTGAGTCAAAGCGATCGCAGACCTACATAGGGCCGCTTAAGCCCTGACGGTCAGCACCGACGATGGTCGAAAGATGGCTGATCAACTGGAAAAGAAACAACAGACAATGGGCAACTTGTATAGATCATGTCGGCGTCCGAGGGCTTGTTAATAGCTGATGGAAGGGATGAGTGTATAAGACAGGGGTCGGAAACCTACGGCCCGCGGAGCAAATATTGTAATACTGTGCTTATCCCGGGGCCCCCCCCGGAACCTTGGCGTTAGCCAATGGGAGCGCGCGGCTCGATTGCGTCAGTCCTACTGCGGTAACAGTCCGAGTTCCGGCCCCTGTCGTGTATTGGGGGGCCCCCCCGAACCTTGTCGTTAGCCAATGGGAGCGCGCGGCTCGATTGCGTCAGTCCTACTGCGGTAACAGTCCGAGTTCCGGCCCCTGTCGTGTATTGTCCGTGTTTCTCTCAGGGTGGCGGAGCGACGGGAACCTGTCGGGGGCCGGTGATACGAGAGTGAGTTACTGCAGAGGTTTGTGATGTAACCGAGGGGTGGTGGCCGCCGGCTATAACCCGAAGGTTCTGGTACCCAGGACTTTGAGCAGCTAATTTTAAATAAAGTTTTTGGGACCCCGACTGATTTTGATAACAATAACCGTTCGATAACAACATCATCCGTGATTATAATAAACGGCTTCCTCTGCTTTCCCGTTATTCGTATATACAAACCACCTCATTAATATGTATTAGATACTCTCAGCGCGCGCGCACGTTTTTCACGTGGGATCGTTAAAATTTGTGAACAGAAGCAGCGTAGGCGAGTGACTCGCGAGGACTATTTCGGACTAATTACCCCTTTTCTACGTCCGCCGCGGAATGATGCTCCCTCGGATTTGGTGGTGGTTAAAAGGCATGCTGGGGGCGACGGTTCACGCGACTTCTCGACATCTCTTGCAGCAACAGGATATCAGGTGGGCCAGGTATTTACGTGTGCTACGACACTTGTTGAATAACTCGCGTTTCGAAATAAAAGCGAAGAAGAAATTCCCATAGCAATGAATGCAAGACGCCGAGTGCCGTAGAAAGGGCGGCAAAGAGCAGACGACATACGGGGACCCGCCATCTTGGAAATTTTAACAAGTTTACTGGCAGTGGTGGATATTGCTCTCCTGAAAAGAAACCTTTATTCGCATCTGTCAGCCTGTCTGCAAGAACGATCACACGGCGAGTTGGAGAAATGTCGGCAGATGTTAAAGGTTGTTTAAGGGATGCTTGCGCTTGATGAGAGCTCAGACTGGAGAGAGAGAGAGAGCTCAACTCGCAGTGTTTGTGCGAGGAGTGACGTTAAGTTTTCAGATTTTTAAAGAGTTTATTCAATTAATACCTGTGAAGGACACGGTTACTGGAGCAGACATTTTTGAAGCTTTGTTGAAGATGATGTCAGAAATGACACTTGATGTGTCGAAGCTAATTGGCACCACAACTGATGGTGGGACAGAAAAAAGGCAG
Source organism: Nautilus pompilius (assembly GCA_018389105.1). Taxonomy (NCBI): domain Eukaryota; kingdom Metazoa; phylum Mollusca; class Cephalopoda; order Nautilida; family Nautilidae; genus Nautilus; species Nautilus pompilius. The sequence goes on along the minus strand of JACATO010000598.1, from coordinate 397,085 downwards.
CGAGGACAAATGGAAAACCTTGGAATAGCGCAGAAGCTGGTTAAAATTCATTGCATTATCCATCAAGAGGCATTAAAATTAAAGGATGTTATGGATATCGCTGTGAAGTCAGTAAATCCGATTCTATCTCGTGGATTGAATCTTCGCCGGTTTCAGCAATTTTTGTTGGATACGGGACCCGGCTTAGTTCTGCAATGTACGCTGGCTTAGCCGAGGGTCGATGCTGGAAAGAGTATTTGCATTGCATGAGGAGATGGCAATTTTCCTTGAAAGCAAAAATGAAGATGCTTCACATTTTCGTGATCCTGATTGGCATTTCTTGTGGATATTAAATCTCATTTAAATAACTTAAATTTACAACTTCAAGGAAAAAAACCAGCTGATACATGGTGATATTGTGGCCTTTGTGGGAATACCAGCTTCAAAAAGGAAATTGCGCACATTTTCCTACTTTTCAAAAAAGTAAAGCGCAAGATCCATGCATTTTTGTGAATATGGTCCAAGAATTGAGAAGAGTTTTCATCTCGTTTGCATGCAAATGAGTTCAAGCTCCACTTGATGTGGAAGTGGACACTGCATCAGAAATCTATCAAATGGAACTGATTGAGATGCAGTGTGACGACGTATTGAGATCGAAGTTTCATTCTGAAGGTGTGGCATTGCTTGACTTCTATAGATAAATACATTCATCCTAGTGGGAAGTATCCTAACTTAGTTATCCATGCAAAAAAGATGACATCGTTGTTTGGCAGCACTTATCTGTGTGAGCAGTTATTTTCAAAACTGAAGCGCATCAAGAACCATTTGAGAACAAGACTGACTGACTGATGCCCATTTGGATAATGTCTTGCTATTGGCATCAATAGGTCTCACACCCAATATTGAGCAGCTTTCAAGCAGCAAGTTTCACGTTGATTCATCGACTCCTTGCATTAAAATTAGGTAAGTTTTTTTTTTCTGTTATACTTAATTTACCACCATTTATACTTTAAAGATTGTGTCTCTCTTTCATTTCAATCAAGGAATCTTTTGAATCTATTAATTGTGACTAGACTGAGTTCTTTGATTACTAATTGGCATCTTTGGTTAAGCAAACATGATTTTCTAGCATGCGTTATCCATTGATTTCATGCAAAATATAACTAGATGTATTTAAATGGATAATTCCCCTATTTCAAGTTTATTTATGGCATTTATCTGGCCCACTCATTAATACGCTATCTGACCCGAAAAGGTTGCCCACCCCTGGTATAAGACATCGATTTATTACGGGCAGATTTATGCGTAAAGATTCATGCTGCATCTGCCCTAAGCAAAAAGCCCTACAGAATTGTAGGAAATTTTTCTTTAATAATGGACCTAAATTCTGCGAGTTACTACCCTGGATGATATTTCACTATCCTAATGTCCTTAAATAGAGAACGAAAAGGAAACAAACAAAAATTTTCGACTCCTTTGATGGAATGCTGATCATAGGGGAGGGTCATAGACAACGGATGCAGGAGGAATACAGCTCCACAGGAAAAACAACGTATTAGCTTGTGAAACATCCGGTCACGTGACCTGGATGTAGCGCCGCATGTGAGTTGTTCATTCTGGAATTTAAGGGTTGGATTAAAGAATAAATCTGTTCATTCGCCATTATGAAAAGTAGGCGAACTCTGTACCAATTGGATGCTCGCTTGAGCGAAGCCGTGTGTTTGTGCTGGGGGAGGAGGAGCTGTTCCGGTGTAACGCGGAGATAGACCGACGTTTGGTCCGTTCTGAACAAAAGTAGTTTTTTCCTTTCTTTTGAGACCCCACACGGAGAGGTGTCTGCTGCTGATAGCTGGCATACCGACCCCAGTGACGGGTGCCCCCTCGCACTACACCGGTTAGCAGACAGACTGACGTCTGAGGAGCATCATTACCACTTCTGACATTATCTGTGTAGGTGTGTGTGTATGTGTGTATCTGTGTATCTCTCTATGTGTATATCTCTCTGTTGTGTTGTGTGTTCTCTGCTATGTGTGTCTATGTCTCTCTGTGTGTGCTGTCTGTGTGTATCTATGTGTATCTATATATATGTGTGTGTGTTGTGTGTCTCTGTGTATCTATATATCGTGTGTATGTGTTGTGTATATGTGTATCTCTCTATGTTCTGTTTTTGTGGTCTGTGTGTATCTGTGTATATATCTCTGTGTGTGTCTGTGTGTCTATGTGTCTCTCTATGCTGTGTGTATGTGTGTATGTGTCTCTCTCATGTGTGTGTATGTGTGTATGTTGTGTACTATTTATATGTGTGTGCTGTTGTTGTTCTCTTCTCTGTGGTGTTGTCTGTGTCTCTCTATGTTGTGTTGTGGTCTGTGTATACTCTCTCTGTGTGTGTGGTATGTATCTGTTATCTCTCTATCTCTGTGTTTGTAAGTGTATCTTATATATCTATGTGTGTGTTTATATGGTATATCTATATCCTCTGTGTGTATATGTGTCTCTCTCTCTCTATGTGTGTATCTGTGTGTATCTCTCTATCTATGTGTGTATCTGTGTATCTCTTATTCTATGTGTGTCTATGTGTATCTCTATTCCTATGTGTGTCTATGTGTCTATATCTATATATGTGTGTATTCTGTGTCTATATCTATATCTGTGTGTGTATTATGCTCTTATGTGTCTATTATCTGTATAGTATATGTGTACTATATATATCTCTCTGTGTGGTATATGTGTGTCTATCTCTCATATTGTGTCGTATTCCTTTGTATTGTGTATATCTCATATATATGTTTTGTTATCTGTGTATCTATCTCTCTATTGTTGATTGTATCTGTGTGTTATTCTATATCTATCTATCTGTGGTATATGTGTCTCTCTATATCTATATGTCTCTGATCATGTCTCTCTCTCTATGTATATGTGTCTGTGTATACTGCTATATCTATATATATCTTTATATATGTGTATATATATGTATATGTGTTTATATTGTGCTATTATATATCTATGGTGTGTATCTGTGTATCTTCTCTATATGTGTGTATCTTTGTGTATCTATATATCTATTGTGTGTATATCTCTGTTTCTAATATATATCTATTGTGTATATATCTATATCTGTGGGTATATTGTGTATCTATATATGGTATATTGTGTATTATATATATATGTTGTGTTATGTGTATATCTATAGTGTAATGTGGTATATATATATCTATGTGTATATATGTGTATATGTGTATCTATCTGTTTGTATATGTGTCTATATATATATCTATGTTTGTATACTATCTATTCTATGGTATGTGTCTGTGTATATCTCTATATCTCGTTGTCTATCTATTATCTATATGTGTACTATATTATATATATCTGTGTGTGTATATGTGTATATATGTGTATATATATATATCTATAGTGTCTATATCTATATCTCTATGTGTGTCTATATATATATATGTGTATATCTATCTATATCTCTGTGTGTCTCTATATATATCATTATCTCTCTATAATCTCTCTCTATATGTTATATTATATATATCTATCTCTATTGTCTCTCTCTGTATCTCTATATGTACGCATATTATATCTGTGTCTCTCTCTATATCTATATGTGTATATATATTATCTCTCTTGTGGTCTATATCTCTATATATGTGTATATTATTATATTCTCTGTATCTCTATATATATATCTGTATATATATCTCTATATCTGTATATCTATATCTATATCTGTCTATATCTATATATATATAGTCTCTATCTATATCTCTGTTCTATCTCTCTATCTATCTGTCTATATATATCTCTATCTGTCTATCTATCTCTATATATGTCTCTCTATTATCTCTCTATGTGTCTCTATATATCTCTCTGTCTCTCTATATCTATATATGTGTCTATCTATCTATCTATGTCTCTCTATATCTATATATGTATCTATTATCTATCTCTCTGTCTCTCTCTCTATATCTCTGTGTCTCTATCTCTCTCTATGTGTCTCTCTCTATCTGTGGTTCTATCCTCTCTGTGTGTCTATGTTGTCTATCTCTCTATCTGTGTGTCTCTGTGTCTCTCTGTATGTGTGTCTCTCTCTATCTGTGTGTCTCTGTGTCTCTCTCTCTCTCTGTCTGTGTTGTCTCTATCTCTCTGTCTGTGTGTATCTCTTCTCTCTCTGTCTGTGTGTCTCTCTCTATCTGTCTGTGTGTTTGTCTCTCTCTCTATCTGTCGTCTTGTCTGTATCTCTCTCTCTCTCTCTCTCTGTTTGTATCTCTCTCTCTCTCTCTCTGTTGTCATCTCTCTCTCTCTCTCTCTGTGTCTCTCTCTCCTCTCTCTCTGTGTCTCTCTCTCTCTCTCTATGTGTCTCTCTCTCTCTCTGTATGGTGTCTCTCTCTCTCTCTCTCTGTGTGTTCTCTCTCTCTCTCTCTCTCTCTGTGTGTCTCTCTGTCTCTCTGTGTGTGTATCTGTGTCTCTCTCTGTGTGGTCTCTGTGTCTCTCTCTTGTGTGTTGTCTCTCTCTGTGTGTGTCTCTCTCTGTGTGTGTGTGTGGTCTATCTCTCTGTGTGTCTGTGTCGTCTCTATCTCTGTGTGTCTGTGTTGTCTCTCTCTCTGTGTGTCTGTGTGTCTCTCTCTCTGTGTGTCTGTGTGTGTATCTCTCTCGTGTGTCTGTGTGTGTCTCTCTCTCTGTGTGTCTGTGTGTCTCTCTCTCTGTGTGTCTGTGTGTGTCTCTCTCTCTGTGTGTATGTGTGTGCTCTCTTATGTGTGTCTGTTTGTGTGTTTCTCTATCTGTGTTGTCTGTGTGTATCTCTCTCTCTGTGTGTCTGTGTGTGGTCTCTATATCTGTGTGTCTGTGTGTGTCTCTATCTCTGTGTGTCTGTGTGTGTCTCTCTATCTGTGTGTCTGTGTGTGTCTCTCTCTCTGTGTGTCTGTGTGTGTCTTCTCTCTGTGTGTGTGTGTTGTGTCTCTCTCTATTCTGTGTGTGTGTGTCTGTTGTGTCTCTCTCTCTCTGTGTGTGTGTTGTGTGTTGTCTATCTCTCTCTGTGTGTGTGTGTGTGTCTGTGTGTCTCTTCTCTCTTGTGTGTGTGGTCTGTGGTCTCTCTCTCTCTGTGTGTGTGTGTCTGTGTGTCTCTCTCTCTCTGTGTGTGTGTGTGTGTCTGTTCTCTTGTGTGTGTGTGCTTCTGTGTGTCTCTCTCTGTGTGTGTGTCTGTGTGTCTCTCTCTCTGTGTGTGTGTGTCTCTCTCTGTGTGTCTCTCTCTGTGTGTGTGTCTCTCTCTCTCTGTGTAGGTGTGTGTCTCTGTGTGTGCGTGCACTTGTTAGAACGGTGAGAAAATTTTAATTTATATATATATATAATTTTAGAGAGTTACATCTTTTTCTCTTTTTTTGCTAATGTTTATATATATTTATTTATTCTATAAATTTTACCTGTGGCTATAAAAGGTACCTTTTACAAAGATCCCTGTTTATACATCTAATAAATATAAACTGTATGATTTTAAAATTTTGTTCCTTTTCTGCTCTGCTGTTCTAAATTTCAATGTCGTTATTTATCTGTTTATTGCCATTTGCATGAAATCATGTGTACCGCGTGTATATAAAATTAAGAACTGAACCGCAACTGTTGCATTTAATATTCCAATTTCAAATAAAAAGGGAATCATTTTTTTTTTAATTCTTCTTCCCGCCAAATTACAGAATCCACGAAGTTTCAAACGAGTGAAGCTTGATTACCCTTTTCGACCAAAAATCCCCCCCAGTAGAATAGTTCCCGTTACACCCAATCTTCGTTTAACTAAGGAAAGGTTTCAGCGAATTTTCCCACAATGCAGTTCGGACGGATGTTTATGAACCCTCCGTGAAAAGTATGCTTTGTCTGGCGTTGTCCTAAAAACAAGAAGAAACACGGATATCACAATTTGATACTTTTTACTACCAGTTCGGTTTGGTTTACGTGTTTACCTGTATCCAGAGTTTTCTCCAGTCAGTCAGCCAGCCTTTACCGTTGCGGTACTGCACTAAGAAAGGCAAAAAGGGGCCTCTTGTGACGTCAGACCGTTCGTATAAACTTTTCAAAAGTTTTCCTAAAGCGGTTCCGTATTGTTTGACTCTTGCAATTTAAATGAACAGTTTTATTGTTCAAGTTTCTTTTGTTCTGTTAATTTTTTGTTTTTTTGTGTTTTTAAATTGTTGATATTTCTTTCTACGTGTCTGATGTTCGACGGTTCCCCTAATTGATTAAAAAATTTGTCACCGTGATATTTGGTATTATCTTTTTTTGTCGTTTTTGGGGATTTTTAAAACTTGGCCGGGTATCGCACAAATATCCCACTATCCAGTAAACCTCTTAAGTGCTACTTTGCTAGCTAATTTGTTACCTGGAAACCGCCAATTTGGCGCAGGTGTTCTGACCACCAGACACCGTCTGCGTGAAAAATTACCTTTAATATGCAAAAAAAAATGTAGTACGGATTTAAGTTGTACGTGCGATAAAATGCGCTTAATTTATAATAATAAATGCGCAAATAAATAAATCAAATGCGATGTTTCCATCTCCGTGTTTTTTAACGTGTTAATTCGTATCATTTTATCCATTATGAAAAAGGTCAAAGGGAGATAAATCAAGATCAGTTTTCTTTTCCTCCATAATCGTTCTCAAACATAAAATGTGCCCATTCAGTTTTGTCGGAAAGGAAAAGTGGCTCAGAGCAAACCTGACCATTAACATAAATTTGAACGGCTTCTTCCTCTCAATGCAGGCCATTAGAAAGGCAGCGAGAAACCATTAAAAGGTTATTTGGAAGCACAGAAGTGAAGTCATTAACTGTGTCCATGTTAAGGATTTTCTACTCAGTGAATATTTAAAATACATGGAATTTCACTCTTTATTGAGATTGAATTTTTTTCTTAGCTTTTAACCCATTTAAGAATGTTCGAAATAGCATTCCAAAGCATTTAGATTTCGCTCTGCTAACCAGGTTTTTCGTCCTCACTATCAGCTTACATCTTACGCGTTGACAGTCTTCAGTCTTGGAGTGTCCGGAAGCCGTCTACAGTATCAAACCAGAGATACTGAAAAGCATATGTACTCAAATGTTCATACCGGGCGGTATTTGTTTTTTGTTGTTGTTGATAGAATTCATATTGAAAAAAATGACTGCTCCCAAATCGGCAAACATGGGAAAGTGTTCCTCGGCACACATTTCCAAAATGTTTTCAAATTTAGGTTTGTAGGAGACTAACGGAATTCTCTGTATTTGTTTTGCAGGCCGGGATGTTAAGTTCCAAGATTCCTACTGTACGATTGCGGGATCGTGGCTAATCTCGCTTTCTGACATTTTAGGCGGGTGGATGAAGACATCGATATTGATTTCATCTTTCTTTGAAGTCTTCAGAATGGATGTCGAATGATTTGATCACGGAACATGTGGTTACTTGATATTCCTCAAAACTGGCATAACTCCGGCATCTGCCCCTTCATGCTGCATTTTCTCTCAAATAACAGAAGCGTTCGAAATTCCGTAGAAAGAATTTATTGTGAACAGATTAAGCTTCATTCTTAAGGATTTTGCCAAAAAATCTAGAAGCATAAGAAAAAGGAAACCTTTCCCATGTAACCGCATATTGAGAACATTGAGATGACTAATAATATCAGTGAGAAATGCAAGGTCATACATCCAGGTATAGTTCTTTAGAAGCTCACACTCTTTAGGGATATTTTTTTCTTTTCTTTTCCTCCAAACAACTAGCGGGCGGTGCAATGCAGAAACCATTCTTCCCCAGCAGAGTTGACGTCATCACAAAACAGGTTGCAGAATTTCTGGCAATCAGTGTTCGGGAATGGATTTAGTTCATAAGAAAACTTCAGGCCTTAACACAAAGCGATTCTTGATGAATAATACAATGAAACTCGAATAACTTCCTCTTCAGATTTCTCCATTAAAAGCCATACAACCGGAATTCTTTCCAACCATTGCAGATGGCTCCACCAGTGCAACTGCTTTCCAACTCGCGCCATCCCAGCCCACTCTCTTCAATACGATATTTTATTTATTCCAAAATGTCCGTTCCTGTAGTTGTAACTAATCGGCTCAACCAAATAACCTCTCCATTGATTCCAAAGTTGTCAAAGAGTCGCAACTCTCATTCAAATCCAATGAAAACCATCTACTCGTGGATGAGGCTGGCTTAATTTGCTTGCTCACATGGGCGGACATCTCTTCAGTTCGCCGCATTACACTGTTTCGGGACAATGGCAACTCGTTAGCCAGCCTTTGAATCTTCTTATGTGATTACCGAAAGTCGTTTAGCTCTGTTTGACAATGTCTTCCCAATCTTGGTAGCATGAACTTCTTTGTCGAGCTAACATCAGAGAAACTTCGTTGCCTTGAAAGGTTTTTTTTTTTTTCTTCTTTGAAATGTAATCTTTGCGCTAATCTGAACGCAAGGAATATCTGCTTTTGAAACCACGCGTCTTCTTGAATTTCCTTTCTAAATTTAATTTAATTTTTTCAGGTGCTTTGGAAACTTTTCTTAAATTCCTCTTCCCAGGCTAGATTAATTCCTCGCAGGACAACATCTCCAGCTTAGTTCCTTTTTGACGAAAAACCTTTTGGTTCACTAAGCAACGTATTCTTCAAACACTGGAATGTAAAACAAAGGCGGAAGTTACATAAACTAGACTGTCGATTATATATTATATCATCAGTGGCGATAATCTGGGATACCAAGGCAGCATGCAGATCTAGGAAAATAACTAAGCTATTGTTATTACAAGATTACGAATAATATACAAGAATATGCATAATGTAAACTAGTGTACAGATAATACCAGCTGGTTAAGGCCGCGTATCAGGGACAGTCATACCGTACTAGTCTGTGACGCTCTTCAATGGCGAGCCGGGAGACTGACTGACTGTTTTGACGAAGTTCTCTGTGAGCCTAACAAGAACAGTGCTGCCCTCTGTCGCTGCTTCTGTGTCACCGGCGCTACACGATTCTCTCCCTGGCTCAGCGACCTGGTCGACCGAGTTTACCATCGTAATGAAGTCTAAGTGCCAGCTTGGCCCTCACAACTTAGCCACCTCTGTGCTAAAGCCCTTTCATTTAAGGGTAATGATATATCACATTTACAATTAACTGTTTAAATCAAAAACCTTAAAAGAATCAAATTTTTCAAAACTTAAGGGAGGTAAGTACCTGACTTTATTTATAACCTGCTCACAAAATAACGTAGCATTAATTTTTTTTTTTAAATTTAAAAATTGAATTTATAAATTACACTTTAATAAACAAAATATTACCATGTCTGATTACCTAATGGCTAAGTTTTGAAGATGACTTTGTTACTCTTTTGACTAAAAGCTTTTCTTTTGTTTTATCATTTTATTATATTTTTATTATAAAATAGAAATAAGAATGCTTTGGAATAGATTATACGTATCCAATAATACATTTTCAAATGATTTATTTCACATATAATCCCCCCCAAAAAGTTTGTTTTTTTTTTAAGTAAAAAAACACAGAATTAAAAGACTTAGCTAGACTTGTGAATATCTAATCTAAGGGCAATAACTCAAATAATTAAATGCATCTAGATGACGGTGTACAGACGACGTTAAAAAAAAATCAAACTTGTGCTGTACATGCATTTATTTCTTCTTTTGCTGTAAAAATAATAATAATAATAATAATAATAATAATAATAAATTGCAAAGAAAAGGATATAGTCAATAATAGCTTTGTTAATTAGTTATATATAGCTGAAAAATCACAAGTACTTGAACCATGCACCTGATTTTACTGAGATTCTTAATTTACTCAAAAGTACTCGGTAAAAAAAGTGTTAATATCGCATTATTTTCTTTAAATCTGTTAAGCTTCTAAAACAGCCATTCTGAAGTATGTTTGTACAGCAGTCTCTAATGAGAAGATGTCACCTTCTAAAACTACTTATATTTGGAGATGTTTCGATAATTTTAAATCCCTGTGTGTGTTGTGTGTGTGCAATAGTTATTTGTTTAAATTTTGCTTGACGAGATAGAATCTTTTCTATTTTTTTTCCCCCTCTTCACTTTAAAAGTCTTATTTCAGAAATATTTTTGAAAATAACGTACGTCGTCACGAACTACATAGTCGGGTTATCTCCCTTCGCACACAGGGGGGCTTAACATATGGAAAGAACCAGCGCTTTCTCTGGTCTGAAGTTGTATCATGGCACGAAAAGATGGTTATTAGCGACCATTTCGAAAGTAAACTCTCTTTTCTTTTTTTTTTTCTATGAAGAATTTATGTAATCATCACAAAAAAAAATAAATAAAGAGGAGAGATCCCTCTCTACTGACTCTGCAGCAGTTGTCGTGACCGGCTCTCAGGGCGGAAACGTTATGGCTGCTGCATCTATGGGCGGGCGGGCAGGCAGAGGGGCCGCGAAAGGACGAGGGCTGCTCGTTGGTCTGGTTGTGAACTATCGATTGGACCACTTGGGAAGATTGCACGGAGTTTACGTTAAGAGGGTAAAGAGTGCGCGCGGATATTTAGGAGGAAGCTCGTGCTCAGGGAAGATTAGTAACGAAGACCGATTTAGAAGTTTTGTTCGCTTTGACGTGAGCCGCCATTTTAGAGGTGATTCTATTAAAACATCTTTAATGGTTCTAATAAAGAGCATATCAGTGGCACCCATTTTAAGATGATATTTAATACTTGAAGGGCAGTCGATGATTCTCCAGACACATTTTCTTGTACGTCATGCTTGCTATCCCAAGGGAGGTAATTACAATTAAAATAATCTATATTTGTGGAGAGTATCCTTTGAAATTTGGACACACGCGACCGCATTATTAAGGAAAACGAACAGAAATAGATACAGAGTTAATACGGAAGCAGGTGCAGTGTACAACGATGATACAGTCTCATCGTGATAGTAAAAAATGTCTGCTGGTGATACCGTTCAGAACCATTATCAGGCCTCTGCTTCGTTATTATATCTGGTAATCACGACGTTATCGGCCCTCCTAGTTTTTACGACACCGCCTGCAGTTGCCGCAAAATCATGTCCACCCATTACAATACATTATCATTACACGATGTTACCTGCACGACAAGTAGGGTAGAAGTCAAATGTTTTATAAAGCCTCGAGTAACATTTAGCCTTCTTTCTTTTTTCTTCATCTTTTTAAAAATGTATTCGCACGAAATTAAACCGGAGTTAGTGAAAGTGAGACTTCTGTGTTTCTGAGCTCTTCTGAAAGGAGGATATAAAGTGACGTCGTTGGAATTTACACAAACTCCTTGAAGGACACCATCTTGCTCAACTACGAATTACAGTCAAACGCCATAATTCTGTTGACGGTTTGACGAGATCGCTGAAAATTTTTTGGCATTTAATACGACAGGTAAATTATACACACACACACACACACCACACACACACACATATATATATATATATATATTTTTTTTTTAAAGTTTTGCGATGGATCTACCAACCGACAACCTTGACGGTTTGCTCGGCTCTTTCCTATTGAAATAGGAGACCTTTGAGAATTTCTGCGATCTTCATCAGTGTCATGTTAACCCTTCTGGTCAGCGACTTATCAGTCTCACTTTTATCTAACAAGTCAGCGATCTTTGCTGAAAACGTTGTCAAGGCTTATTTACAGCAAACTGGAATCCAGCGGATGATTGAATAGCCTAAAGACCTGACTGTCATGAGGGCAGCATGAGATTTCCCCAGTGACAGGAGAAACAACTTTGACAGTAAAAATATGCTTGATGACGCCATTAAGATACGTAACTGTAGTGGAAATAAGCGTACAGTGCTAAGATCATCATGCGGAATTGACAGTCTTCGATTACTTCCATTATCCAAGACAGATTAGGTAGAAAGGGTATAAGGGAAGACATACGAAACACAATCCAATATGGTTTAAATTATTATGTAATATATATAATGTATGATTGTTGCGAAAAACATTGGTTTAGAAACATTTTATAATATTTCCTGGGATGGTCAAATTTCTGCACACTACTGTATATACTGAACATAGGACATAACTATGCGCATGTCAAAAAAGTTTTGTTTTAATAAACTATAAAATCCCACGCAGAATGCTCAAACACTATATTAAATTTCAGCAAAATTTAAAAACTAAAGACTTTTAACCTTCTATTTGACATTTCCAATTTTCTTCTTTCACGGTGCGTTATTTTCAGATAACTCTGCCCTGCCCGCTACTTTCGCCTGCAAGAAATGGAGAGGAAACAGAAAAAAAAATCCGATTAAGAGAGGACGAGGTAATTCTATGCTTTTTTCTTTCGCTTCAAAGCTCCTTAAGAGACAAAAAAAAAGAGCAGCTTTCTGCCTGTGTTGCACATATTTTTGGCATCCTGTTTAATAACTTTAAATATTTTTGCCCTTTCAATTAACCGCATTCCTCTTGTAAATAGCTCCACGACTGACTGACATTGGTTGTGCCCTTTTTCGTGACACTTTTATCTGTTTCATCCAACACAAGTTCAATGAGCTAAAACCGAGGAGTCCAAACCATAGTTTCAAGAAATCCTTCAGACTGTTTTCTAGCAAGGTATTGTGTACTGGGCACTGCAATGTGTTTGGGATAATCATCCTGCTGCAGTATGAACCATTCAGCAATCAAACGATGCCCTGATAGAAGTGCATGGCTTTGCAGAATATTGCGACATCCCTCTTTTTTTTCTCCGAGTCCCATTGATATCTATCAAATCAACAGCCGAATAAACCAGAAAAACAGCCCCTTACTTTGACCTTTTTACCACTACACAGGGGGAGCGCAGCTCCCTACTTTCTCACCTTTTCTTCTCACAGACAGTCGTAACCCAGACTCAATCCAAACCTGCTGCCATCACCGCCGATATACTGCGTCAGTGCTTTGTGGTGTTGTTCTGATGTTGCTTATCCCTGTCAAGTCCCCTTTAGCCAATCAAACCGGCCGACGTTTTGCAGCTACCTAAATTCTCTCCCTATTGTTTTTTTTCTTCCTCATCCATTGAATTCATAATTGAGCCAGTTGTTGATATTGTTTTATAGGTTGTTGCGTGCGCACCATCTTGCGTACTGTCAACCTCCGTCACACAGTTAACCGGTTTACGAAGGCAAATAAGATAGGATTACTATTCATGTGGAATTTAGTTTTCATCTGTCTATCAAAAAAACTTTTTTAAACGGCAGTCATCAATAATAAAGTTCGTTAGCATTCAAACGAAAGTATAGTATCAGCCAACAGTCAGTAGTCAGAAACGATGTCGCACGAATACAACAACATACTTTCGATATGAAGAAGATTTTAACGTTGATAAGAATAACAACTTACCTGGCTCAGTAATTACAAAAAATAAAAAAATAATCTTGAAGTAATAACAAGTCGGAGTTAAGAGTTGACATGTTCTAATCGGCGATCCATCGGGTTCTTAATAACCTTTGCTTGAAATTTGGATAATGCGTTTTCGTGAGCAGTGAAGTGTTGAAAAGCATATGAATGTTTTCCTGTCGGGTTCATAATTACTTTATATTATATATATATATATATATATATATATATATATATATATATATAAATGTGAGTGTAAAGCGATCAATGAAAAATATAAGATATTAAGCTTGTCTTTAGATGTTGAACAAGCGAATAAAGGCTGACGTGTCTAATGTCGTAAGATACGTCGATACACTAATTCCTATTTTACGTACGTGCGTCAATATGCTAACGACCACTTTACGTACTCAAGGCTCAAGACGCCACTTTATGTGGTCTGCGGAAAGAAGACCATAAAGTGGTTCGGCACATAACGACTACTTTTGCTTACTTGAAATACAATAGATCACGCGCTCTGTAAACCTATTACTTCACTTACTCGATACATAAGCGACTGCTTTTGTGTACTCGATATGTATATGAAAGACTGACTACGTTAACGACAACTTTCCATTCTTTATTCGTATAAAGTCTGTATATGCAAAGTGGGTTTGGGCACATCCAACTGCTCCACGTGCTGGAGACATGTAACCGGTTAATGGCTTCTCCACCATTTTTCACAGAAAAAAGCAAATCGAGTTTTTTGAGGACATTTATCATGCAATCGGGGGAAGGTCCCAGTGGACTGTTTGTAGGTTTGTACTATTGTTTGGGTGTCATGAGGATTACTTTCCTTGTCTCTTACTTCCTAATGCGTTGTTTTGCATGAATAGATATTTGAAAAAATCAATCCCCATATTGCATTAATAATTAACCCTAAACCCTCTCTGTGGTTGGGATCATCTCAAAAAAAGGCACATCGATGGCGTGTATTTCCTGGAGGTTTTCTCAAGTTATTTCAGATGGTGACTTTATACGACTGCTGGTCCTGTGGTCACTTCGTACTCTGTTCTGACAGGGGACGAGATAATTAGTCTCGGCCATATTATGTGTGACTTGTGCTTTTCTCTCCTCTAGAACCTCACATTCTCCGCCATGTGCTAACTTTCGAATTACGTTTTAAAAAAAAACAAACCTGCAACGGATCGAAATTCAGTCCTAAACAAACCAAGAATCACGGCCAGAAGGGCGGAAAAGGGGGGCAATTAATAGGGGGGGCGGCTGAAGCGAGGAAAGTTTGTTGTGGAAAAAAAAACAATGCTAGCGTTCTAAGCAATTAGAAGCCAGATTTCAGTGCCGCAGTTTCCTCGTCGCCACTTGCCTCTCAGAGGACCGTGGGAACGTAACACTGACTGGAGAGCAGCGCCCACCGTCTTGCATTAGCCTATTAATGGCTTCTCCCTCGATTTAAAAAGAACGAGTCTGCGGACGGTCTTCATGAAGCCCGTTAGTTTTGATATTGTGTACAAAGTATCATCGCAGGCTCGTTTGGGCTCGCCAGGCGCATTTTTGGCTGGTATGGGTGTCGCCAAAATGGAAATCACGGCTTGGACAAGCTAATTTTGGAATTTTCTTCAGAACTGTCCGATTACGCAATAATAACTACAGATTTAGACTCGGGGAGGGGCGTACAGCAGATCCACCCCACTCGCCCCACCTTACATCTGCCACTGGATTCATTCAATTAAGGTGTGGGGGGTGGCAAAATTAATATGGCAGCACGGTGAATAGGTATAAAAGTACGGTGCCGTATCCCGTTTAATTAATAGTTTTTATTGTTACAACTTTGAAAGAATATCGCGGGTTTTATCCGCTTTACCGAAAGTTCCGTCGCCATTTGTCTCTTCGCTTAATTTTGAAAAGAAAGAGAAACGATGGTTGGCTTTGTTTAACTTCTAAGGGGCCGTTCAGATATCCCAGTGTACTAAGCGGCCCTCCTCCGTATCACCGAAACCACCGCCGACTACAGTATGTGAGAAACAGAAACTCCGATAGTGACAGGGGCCGACGAGTTGACTGCGTTAAGCAGCCATTTCCCTAAATGAAACGATGCATAGCTCGCACTAATTATTGCCCGAGCCTGAAAACAAAGGCAAAACTTGCTGGATTTACTCCAGACGCCGCCGCGGGGGTGGGGTGTAGTTCGAGTTGCCAGGAAACGCCGTACGGCCCGAATATACGCAACAGCCGCTGGTCGTCTAATATGGGCAAATTTGGTTGCGTCACCAATTGAGCTCTCCTCCGTAAGATGGCTTTCTAATAACTAAGGCGGCCTACGGAGGCTTGCTTCTTGTCCTTGTATTCGTGTTTACAAGAAGGTCGGAATCAGTCTCTCTCTCTCTCTCTCTCTCTCTGCACAATGGCCGCCTTAAAATCTTCGCCCGCAACTCCCTGAAACACTCTGCGACTGTTATTTTATTTTCAAAAAAATAAGTACTCGTGGATGCTTCCTGTACAGATAATCCTGTGGATACTAGAACTAACGATATTCTGTGATTTAGCACGAATTTCGTTCGGAAACTGTGCAGTCACGGACCATCAAGCATAAATGCCACGCTAGTTCTTCCATCACAGTCAGTCACCAGTCATCTACCTACCTTATTCTCTTTGACGCCATTCTATACTCCACATCGCCTCATAACGTATTTTTCGCGAAACTTCTTTTTAAGACCTTGTTTGAAATAGGATATCCATTTACCGCCAAGTACTTTCGAGCTACTAGAAAAAAAAATTTCTCATGGTGTTTTTTTTTTTATCATGGAGAAGACGGGAGCTAGAAGGCCAGTTGCTGCAGCACCAGTGATTTTCAATTAAACTTTTGATGGAGCTGCAAATCACCGTCAGCGAAGGTCGCAGGATATAACGTCAATTGTAGTCTCATCTTATGTGTTTAATTAGAAATCACTTTTGCTGTAACCAGTTACCCATAAAACAACCAACCAGCCCCCAGTCTACCTTACATAATAAATCAAATTATTGATACTTTCATCGACATCTGGTGATTATATAGTGTAATAGTACTTTAACTATTTGGCATATTCTTTCTACATAAAATTTTTTAAAAAGTATTTTCTAAGAAAGCAATATAAAAATGGAAAATTCAGAAAATACTTTACTAAATAATTTTAAATCTTAACAAAATGATTTTAAAAAGGTGTATTTTATTATAGTTTCGTTTTTCCATTCATACATTAAAAAAGACAAAGGTGTGTAGACATAATCGTGGACTAACCGAATAAATATCCCAGTAGTGTGTTTTGATGAAAAAGTCTTGTTTTATGTAACCAAGTTACAATTTACTATGTCAATTTTTTTTTTTGTTATAGTACTGTATATATATATATATTTTTTTTTCTAATAGTCTTAAGGTAATAATTATGTAACTATATGAAAACTGAATGGGATATTCCATTGGTAGTCTACAGCTGTGGCTTCCAATGTGTGTACACGTGTAACTCTTCGGGTATTTAGTTGTTTTCTTATTTAAAATTTTATTTCAACGTTTCTAGCCGCACAAATTAAATATGCATGCAAAATACCAAAAGTTGATAAAATTAAATGCACGTAAAGCTAACACTTAGCTGCTGAGCGGCGCATTACAAATCGAATGGGTTATCGTTCTTGCGATCTTTTCCGGTTAACGACCAGAGCAGTGTAGCCGAGATCAGGTGGTTTAGCGCCCGCGGCATGCCGGGTATTCACGGAAGAGTTATAGTGTTTGATTTTAGTTACATAATATCGCACGGTATTCCTTTCCTCTTTAAACTTTGAAAATTCCAACAAATAATAAAAAAGAAAACCATGCTTTGCCCAAATGCCGAGCCCGTGTGACTGCTTAAATCAGCTTTCAGAAATACCCCCCACATGGAACTTCAAATCAAATGCGGCTGAACCAATCAAGCTTAATTAGAATCGATATATCATTTAATCTTATTGAAAATGTTAAACTTTGTGGAGCATTTTAACAATATTAAATGTTTTAACTTGTTTATAAATGGACCTGCAACCTATCAAAATCCAGGTTGCAGGGCAAAAGAAAGAAAGTCATCAGATTAACAAATAATTTTCCTCGATTTTTATTTTTTTAATGTAAGAATTTCGTTATTCAGTCTGAAGAAGACAACTAATCTAATTAAATATAGAACGTTTTCAACTAAAAAGCATGCGTAATATCATTAATTATTATTGATCATACTATTATAATATTATATTAATACAATAAAGTGATTAAATCATCTTGACAAACAGGAATACTAAGAAGACAATGAATAGTATATTTATTTATTTATTTATTTGCAGCCTGTAATTTGATATATAGCATGTTTGCAATAAATAGCTTCTTGCATTCTTTTAGTCAAAGGTTTTTAAACATTATTATTATTATTATTATTAGTAGTAGTAGTAGTAGTATTTAATAGTCACTAATTTTCTTAATTGCACGATGCTTTCTAAGATAATTACTTGTACTGTTTTCTACGATACCATCACGCACTGCCTAGTCCTCCTTTTCTTAATTTCCTTTGTTTCTCTTTGTGGAGATGTCTCAAAAGAAACCCGGTTCAAAGAGGGCTTCATCTTACAAAGACGTTTTGCGTTTTATTGTGTAAAAGGGGGGGGGTTGTTCTCCACGTAACGATACTCGGCTTGAAACGGAGTCGCCGTGCACCGTACGAAATCAATTAGGACGCCATCGAAATATCCTATTGTAGTTAAAATTGGTACAGTATAGGGAGGTGTGGGGGGGGGTGATCGAATCAATGCTACCAAAACAAATACAAGAAAAGGTGGGGGATTAATAGGTCGGCCGAAAAGATTCAGAATGGGATTTTTTCTTGGGAAGCTATGAAAGAAGACATCGTTTTCATCCAGGTCTTGCGAGAAAGCGGTAATCAGGATTGAAGACAGAAGATCGAGGAAATAAACTTTTGAAAAGCTGGTCAGATTTCCTGACTTCTGCAGGTCTGGGGTAGAATAGAGCTGACACGGTAGATTGAAATTACTCGACGAGAAACACGATAGGCGAGCGATACCGACGCGAAAGGGAAAGCCAGGTCTGTCGAAAACTCGGAATTGGATAATGTATAAAAACTTCGGTAAAAGGGTGCTGGTTTGGGACGGGGTGGGGATTTTTCAGAATCCATTTATACAGATTTAAAGGGTAAACGACGCAAAAGCCGCCACTGTTTTAGTCTGATTGCATTTTAAGGGGCGTGAAAAGCGACGTTGGTCGCTATATGAAAAATTGGCTTCGGGGTGGGAGTATAAAATGGATTTGTTTGCTGACCACTCTTACCTCATTGGAAGGCAGTCATTTTAATCGGAACAAAATTGGAGAGCTAATTTAAATTTATATAAATAAAAAAAAAAAAACACCTTGCACAATTATGACACGCGAGAAACATCATAGAACACCATGTACGACTGTTGAGCATGCGATGTCGTTTTTTGTCTTCATGACAGGAGAGCTCCTCCCATACACGCTTGGAATGGCCAGCGGATAAAGAAGAAGCATGCACTGCAGAGAAGAATGCACGTTATACACGGCGGCCTCGACGCAGTCATACCGTCGGGATAGTGCTCTTTAGTATAACTGCCACGACCTTAACAGCACCTCAATCATTCGGAAGCTGGAGATGAGATCAGTACACTAAAAGGAAACTGGAAAAAGAACGTGAATTACACCCCCCCTGCCTGTTTTATTTTATTTTATTTTAAGCGAAGAAAAAAAAATCTGATTTCTATCCACATTAACGGGAAGAAAAAGCGGATTATTTTCCAATAAATAGATTCTACTGGCTTTGTTTATCATAAATCTAATCTCGATTTAAAACATCTTCGAAATGTTCCATTTTTTTTTAAAAAAAGAAGAATACATACGTGTATGGAACAGAGCTAGAATTATAATTTTCCGGGAAAACAGTACATAACTGAAATCGCGCGCATGCGCATTATTAAGGTCTCCTATACCGGCTTGGTGAAGGGCCCGTCGTATTTCTTTTCGAAAACCCCTCTCTATACCACGCAGAAGAGAGCCGTCTCTTTTAGATCTGATTAATAGCCAAATTCTATATTTCTAAATATGGTGGCGTCCGAGCCAGCGACTCCTCGCGAAAGAAGCGCCGTGACGCCATCTTTGTTAAAGCGTTGTCGCCGTCACCCGGTAGGTGGTGTTAGTGTTCGTTAGGAATGAATAAAATTAGTAAATAAGAAGAAAGCCGCAGCGCGAGAAAAATAAGGATATGTATACACGGACTGACATAGAAAACACACCACACACACACACACACACACAGAAACCATTAATAGACTTCTTTTCGCATCTCTATCATTTAAAAAAAAATCGATAAATTCTTCTTCTTCTGTTAATAAGCCTTGGGTCGTACAAATGAAACCCGGCCGTTTACGGTTACAGCGATTCTATTTTCAGCCGGGTTTCGTTTGAACGACGTCCCTAATAGCATTGAACTTTGTGGCAGAGTCATGGAGGGTATATATATATATAGTACACTGAAACTTAGTGTCTTCCCTGCGATACTAAACTGGCGATGTACCGAAGCAATTCATTACAAAGGAAGACGTGAAGCAAACCGGAAAGTGGCACCATGTCCATCGCGGTCAATGCGTGTTTTCTCTCTCCCAAACGTTCGGAAACTCCTGTAAATTCGGTAGTTTTAACGACCTTTACCATGGTAAACAATGCCACATTTTGGCTCATCCTCTATATTGTTTTTTGCGATGTCGTCATTACATTTAATGTATTGAAAGCGGGAATAATTACCAATTTAAAAAAAAAAAAAAATTCAAAATGTCAAGAAATTGATTTTAACAGCTGAGGTTTTTAGCAGATTTAGAAATCATCGCTCAAACTGCCAAGGAAGCGCAGTTTGTTTAAATGTCGTGTAGCCCGCCCCTTTCTATCCATCTTATACCAGACCGGCTTGAACTGTTAGTATTCGGGTTAAACTGTCTATTTAGTCAAATGTTCAAAACACACGAGCAGGTTGCAGCTATATACCGATTCTCCGTCACAAAAGGTTATATTAATGAGGAAAGTACAATGCGTCGCAGCCCCTTTGGTCATCCTGCGCTGAGTGGTACAGATTTGAAGGGTATTAGGGTACAAATGCACTTCAGGTGGTATACAGAGAGCTAAACCTAATATTATTTTTTTAAAAATATGAAATAAGCATGTATTATATCTGCTGCGACAACACCTCCATGGAACATCCAGCATTTGTATAATATTGATCGGTGATCGATACTTAAGCATTTTTAAGAAGACCAGAAAATTTCGTATCTACTTAAATTTGATGTGTAGCTTTAAGGAAGAAAACAAAAGAAAGAAAGTATATATGCAATCATTCGCGAACTTCCCTAGGAGAAAGTCTTTGATAGGAAAAGAGACAATTTTATAGCCTGTTGGTTTTGTGAAAACCTCACCAAAACACGCCAGAGAGAGAGAGAGAGAGAGATTTTTTTGTAGACAATAGTTGGAAAAAGAGTTGCCGGCTTGCGAAGCTACAGCGCTTACGGAAGTTAATCAGTCAGTGATATCCGTTTGAATGAACGCGCAGTGCCTCCTGGGAAGACAAAAAAAAAAAGCACAAATCACCTTAACGACAAAACAGCCGAGATTTAGATTCATTCATTCGTGTATTATTTTGGTGAAAATTAAAATTAACTTGGCGAATGCACTTTATAATTAATCAGTCGAGCAAAATGATTAAATAATAAGAAGAATTTTGATAGAAACTTTTGTATTGATTTTCAGAGAGTTAATAGACACATAGCCTTTGAAATCTGTCCAAAAACTTTTTAAAAATTCTTCGCGGCATCTCTTTTAAAGTGATACTTATAAATAAATGAACAGATAAACCAGTGCCAAATTGGACGGTTAGCTCGGGTATTTTCCGCCACCAGCAAACATCTTCCATTGAACATTTCAAATATGTCTACATGGTTCTTGTTCAGCGCCTCAAATGTACATACACTAAATTAAACACCAATTTTTTTTCGCTTCTCCTGGCGATATAACTTCCGTAAATTAGGGACCATTTCTATAAACTAGATGGCATTCATAATGGTAATTGGCGAGTTGATCCTTCCTTCCTTCCTTCCTTCCTTCCGCAACTCGCATAGGCCGCCGTGAGCCGTCACGAACAATGACAAGATTATGATGAGCTGCTCAGTTTTAGTCTGAGGATACTAAGTAATGGAGGGGTAGTGACCGACGAATCGTTCCAAAAAGGTTATTTAGCTGGTAGGTGTCTTCGGTACTTGTTGTTACCCATCGAACCTAATTAAATATTTTTCTTAGATGTGGGAGGAGCCCGGAAAAAATCCTACGAAGAGCGAGGAAAAAAAAAAAAAAACGTGCCAGGAACATAAGACAACCTGAGCCGGTCCAGACCTGGATTCGAACTCTAATAGCTTTTCCAGGTGCACGCGGCTGATGTTCGGCGAGTATCTCCTGACTGGCTCGCGCCTCCACCGCCGTTTTAGAGCCCACCACCCTACTAGACTTAATTGCTTGATCACCAAGGCTAACTAACACCTCTCCCACGACACACACACACACACACACCTTCCTATCCCTTAACTCGCTGCTGTGATATATCCATAGACTCCGACTGAGGACAAGGGTCAAAAAAGGGTAGCGGAGAAGAATTAATTTTCCATTATCCAAGTAAGTTTATGACCATATAGTTCTCCTCTGTGTATGAAATTTACGTGCGTATACATCCATTTGGTTTTGGTGCAGTAACATGGTCGCGTTTCCGGGACATACCAATGACTGCTATCCCAAGATGCATTTCATTATGGCGAAGGCTTTTACTTACTGGAAGTGACGTTCTGAACCAGTAATCGGCGCCGTAGAGCCAGCAGTTTTCTATACGTATATATGAAAATATATAAACTTTTGCTGAATGGGGAAGCGTTAAAAAAGAGAGTAAAACACTATTTTTATTGTATTTTAACATTTTTTAATCTTTATTTTTAAATACCGCCTGCAACCAACAGATAACCAAAATTAGATGTCAAAATATGATTAAGCTTTAGCAAAAATTTTTCGAATTTTAAATAAAAAACCGTTGCCCAATACTCGCGCAGGTTTTAAAAAATAAAGGAAAAGTCAGTTTTTATTGCATGGTTATCCCGACTAGTCCCTTCGGTAATTGGTTGCTCTGTCTATAGCAGCAACGAATGAGAATGAGCCGAAAATATAGTCGGGAGGCCGTAAACCGGCTCTCCACAGAGCTGTGACTCCCACCTCCCACCATTGCAGAAATTGCTTGTCGTCGTTGTTATGGTTAGACTGATTCGTTTAGCTGCCATTCAGTATCAAAATTTCAAAACGTGATGCCGCTTGCTGAAACGGATGTCTTCTGCATTAATGGCTCTCGTGCAGATTAACTGTTAAAATGACGACATAAAAACTGTTAGTTTCCGTCGTCATGGTTGAAAAGGAATTCTCCATCCGTGGGGGGGGGACCTCGTTTGTGACGTCACAATTCTGGAACTCTCTCGGATGAGATGTTACGTAGCGTTTTGTAATGCTACAAGAAAGAAAATGCCCTCTTAGTATTCTGGTTTACTACTTAAATGATATGATTTTAAAAAAAAATAAAAGGTTTTGAGAAAAATTATAGCACTAATCTGAATATGCTTGGCAGAGAAGTGAATAATTTACAAAAAGGATAACCTATGTAGGTAATTTCTGCTTGACCGCCTTTACAGGGAGGGTGTTAACTATTCACTCACACCGCGATGCCATATTTCGGTATTAAGTAATATTATCATTTTCTTTTGTCGAAGTGATGTTCTTGTATCTGGCTTTTGGAAGGATTCGTGTAATCTTACCTAAGAAGAGAGGTGCTGTGCACAGAAACCAACAGCAAATCGTTATGTATTTAATTAAATAGATGAAATTTGTGCGTGTGCAAATAACTTGGTTACTGGTTGTTCACGCACACACAAATGAAGTAGATAAACAGCAATCATTTTACGGACGAGCCTCTTTGATCGATTGCGCTAGATGCGGATGAGTTCTCTGATTGTAGGAAACTCATTTGTTTCACAGTTGTGCCTCAGTTATTTACTTGAATGTTAATTTAAGTTACTGAATTTTATGCGGGTAGCGATGTTTCTCGGTAATGTTCAGCTTTCGGGAATTTTGTAGCTTTTTAGCCTTGCTTTACCAGAGCTCAGCAGTAACTTCCGCTTCCGCAGCATTGCATCACGGTAAAGTTTTTTCCCTAAGTAACGGGGGTGGGCGTAGAAACCTGTTTCAGATTCCATGCGTCCCCTGCCTTGGTACATAACGATATAATTTCGTCATGGTGCTAAATATAATCAACATTATTTAAAATCATCGTTAACTAAGCAGCTGCCGTTGTTTACAAGCTAAACAGGAAGAGCAGAAGATTATTACCGTCGGCAGACCAGCGAACTACGTATGTACAAAACCTCTCGATACAACCTTCTATAAGTCAATACCAATTGAATATGTTCAGCTGCAAAATAACATCCTTCCTCTGGATATTGAACTAAGACGGTGCTGCATGCAGTCAGTACCTTCTATATGTCTGTTCAGGTCTGAAACAAAACGCTAACAAACACCTGGGGCATCTCTTCAATGCACTCTGCTTGCTTCCTGTTGTGTGTATTTTTTTCCATTGAATGACGTCATTAACCACGTGAGTTTCTGATCTTCAGCATATCGTGGAACTGGGGAAAACAGGAAACTTACTCTCGTAAAACCGACGAGGAAAAAAAGATTCGTCCTACTAAAATAATAACCCAGGGCCATAATACCTGTAATCATCGAAAATTATCCGTATCTCACGTCCTCTGAACTTCTAATTGCTGTCATTGTCTGTCTACGTGAATAATAGTTTTTATTATCTCTTTTGTCTGCCACTTTAGATTTGCGACAAAAGATTGTATTTCCGCCAGGCGGAATAGCGACTAATTGGTGACATTGTTGCCTTGCTACGAAATGAAAGATCACGACTCAATCTGTTTTCTAGAAGCCTCGCCAAGACCCCGTGTGGATTTCTACGAAAAGGCTAAATGTATCTTTTTTGGGGGGGTGGAGGCAATGAAACCGAAAGTCTTAAACGGATTCGTCCGGTTCCCGTTTGCAAAGAACGTTTTCAGCCTACGCTGAGATTCATCTGCTGAGACAAGTTAGGGTCCATTTCCTTGTCTCTTTTCTTTTATCGCGTAGAATTCGTAGGGGGTGGTGGTGGGAAGGAAGAGGTGGAGGCTGATTTTATAAGCGTGAAACAGGTTGGATACTGAATCGCATCCACTCGTTTGTTAGCTTTTTTTTCCTTCCGCATCTTCACCGAACCGGCCAGACAAGAAAAGTCCACCTTTACGTGGCATCTACATGAACTGAACTGCGCATGGCGTTTACTGGTGAATTTAGGAAGGGTTCTAAGTGAATGTTCACTGGAATGACGACTCCCCGGTCATTTTATCAAATAATAAACTCTCCCCTCCCCGAAAGACACCCCTTCCCGGTGAGCAATTTATTCCTGTTCACAAATGAAGTTTTGGGGATCCCTTAAATCAGCCTTTGCGGTAAATTGCCAACCACTTTATTTCAGCTTTGCTACGACAAATTCGGACTCACGCTTCCCTTAGTTTCTTCCCTGTCTTAAAGTGAAAGAATTCTGATAGGACCTCTCCGCGCCCTCCGATCTGCGCTCGCCTGCTACTGGAACGCATAGGAAAGAGGGTGGGAGTGGAGTAGTGTAGACGGGGCGACTCGAGGAGCCATCACCTCTCGTGAGTTCTGCCGTGCACGGAAAGTCGTGTGCGGGGCGCCATTTTACTACTTTACTCTACCTGGTGAAGCTTTTATCTAACTCGCTTTACCGGGCTCAGGGTCACATGGCTGTGCGGGGGCGCTACTTCGTCTCGTAATCGGAGAAGCTCCCTAACATCGGGGAATACCCCGATGGTTTCTGCCTTGCACATTTTTAAGTATCGGGTTTTACCTTCTTTTTGCTAAAACCAATTAAAAACCAATTTGTGTTTGTTTGTTAACCAGAGGTAGATAATGGCGACGGGCACATTATATACGCTGTTTCCGAATTTCCCGGGATCTCGTGCCGACGGGGCCGGCCGGGGTTGTGCCGATCTCGTGTCGTCTAGGAACCGGTTAGGGTTAGAACGCCGTCTCGCTGTCACGGGAGGGGATTTGGAATAGCGAGGCGGGAGGAACCCGTTCTGTTCGCCTGGCGGTAAACCACCCAGGTGCGGGGGGGGGTGGTTATGCGAAAATGGCGGCAAGAGATCATGGACAATAATATTCCCTGTTCGACTACAGCGAGTCTGACCACGGAGTCCCTTAAATCAGATCATTCAGCCAACAAGAAGACATTAACTCTTTTTTTTTTTTTTTAAACAAGTTTTGGAATTGATACACGCACGAGCCCCCCCCTTTTTGTGTAGGATCGATACGGGGAGTTTCCGTCTGCATATCGATTATTGCGTCACGTGCTCTCAATTCTCTACAAACCTTTCTCGAGTAGCATATGGCAGAGGGGCACGGAACAGGAAGCCGTCTTGGTAGTGGGCGAATCAATGATTTATTTCTGAAAATTATAAAGGGTTTTCTATCGGTTCTTGCCTGCTTAACTAGGTATTTAAATGAGAGAGAATCCGCTGCGCACATGAGATGTGTATACACAAATACTTACGTCCATATCATCTCCGCGATCTTATGAAATACATCATAAAAAAATCTAATTCTGATACAACGGGGCGACAGTGGAAGCGGGATGAAGCCTGTTTATAAAATCGATTAGCTAACGGAGGGAAGGCGAGGAACTAAAGACTGGGTTCTTTCTCATTAAGTGGTTAAAATTAGCAATAAAGGGCTCATAGAATAAGGGAAATTCCAAAACAATTTTGGGTCTTTTTTTGAAATTGGAATTCTAAACTCTTATGAAGCGTTTTTAAATGCAAATTTAAAACTGCAAAAATATTTTTTTTTGGAAATGGCATTTAGGCAATAAATAAGATTTTTCTTGAAAATTTTTTTGAAGAGAATGAAAAAAATTAGATTCTGTAACGTAAAATTTTGCTGAAATGGATTTTAAAAAAATGCGACAGAGCCCGAAAATGTGTGTGTGTGTGGTGTGTGTGTGTTTCTCTGTATTGGTATGTATGTGTATTGCCATTTTCCCAAAGGTACCATAAAACAACAACACACAACAACAAATAATAATAATAAGAGACCTTTTAAAAAAATGGTTTAGGTTCTGTATTTAAATAGACAAAATCCATATTAAATTGAAACTCTGGTGATCTAGATCAGTGCGGTCCGGCCAGTAAGTACCCTGTGAGGTCACCTTCAGCGGCCAGCAGACCCCCAACAACAGAAATATATAATATAATCCTATTAAACAAAGGATGTCTCCGATGAAAGTGAATTTTGCAAGGTCCGCGGGGATCAGCGACGCGTCTTCTACAGAGTAACAATAATATTCGAATATGTCAAAATGGCTGTCATATCAGAGATTAACTGATGAATGTCTGTTGCCTCTCAGTGGCAGTCACGTGGCTTCCTAAGAGCCCTTTAGCTGTTGACAGCGCTTTACATCTGATTTGGGAACAAAAATTCAGAACTTCCGGCGTCATTTTGAGAAATGAGTCAGGAATCGACGGAGTTACCCCCCCTTTCGTAAAATAAATAAATACACAAGATATAGTAATACGAAACTTATCAAAATGATAGGATACCGGAAAGTAGTATTCGTGCTATTCTGAGTATATTCTGTGGATCGGGAATCTGAGGAGAATTTATCAAGACCTGGCCGACACGGAAATCCCCGTCAGTATGCGTCCATCATCTCGGAAAAGGGTTTCCATTATGATTTGAGGATGTATTTCTTCACGTGTTGTTGGCATCATGGGTAATGTTATAGATTAATATTTGGCCGGTAATAGCTAAGTATTTTATTGACAGCTAGTAGCGTTTTCAGGATGACAAGCGAGAAAATAGAATTAATTGTGTGGTTTGGCCTCCTCAATCAACGAACACGTGTGACTCAAAATTTTTAATCTTTGGAAAAAATCGTCAAAAAACATAAATACACCTGACGAGTTCTTTTTCTTTAAAAGAAGATTCGAGACGTATGGTAAAATTTACCTCCTGAGTATATAAGAAAACAAGTCTACCGCAAGAAAAATTGACTTATATTCACTCAAACTACCAAATTTTGAAGTAAAAATAACTTTTGAGAAAAAGTTTTTTAACAACAGCCATTTTGAAAGTGTCCGAATATTTATCTCCCTTGACTGTACATATGCGAATTTGTGACGTCTCTTCGCCATATTTACTCATAGCACCTTCTAGCATGAGTCGGTCGACCTCAGGCACGGGATGAAGCGTTGTGCCACTCTCTGGTGCTATAAACCTTGTAGAACTTAATTAGTGGCCAAAAATAGTTTTAGTGACTTGTTATAGTGAAAACAAGAAAAGAAAGATTTTCTAGGACCTTGGGGCATGAAAATTCTTGAAAACTTTTGAAAAGCAAGCATGAGAATCAAGAATGTGCTCTCACTAAGTTTGCAAGGATTCGAAACTGCAACTCTTGCTGCAATTTAGGGATCTCTCTTCGGATGGTAAAAAGTAGGAAGCCTGTGTGCAGTCAAGATGATGCGTGGATTTGGGGACGATAAAATGGTTAATAGCTTTTCATCAAACTGTGGTAAGAAGAATAAACGAAATGAATCATCTTTTCTTCCAAACTGACATTGTTCGTTTAAAAATGTAAATATTTTTCATTAGCTTTGGATGAAAGTACGGATGTCACTAAATGCTGATTTTCATCCGCACTACTGATGGTGACTTCTCAACGTGCAGCATTTGTCTCCGTTGTAAATGAGTATGAAGAGATTCAGAAGTGTTTCTGCATTGTGACTGTCGGTGCAAGAGCAGTGGCTGGCAACAAAACGGGACCAGTCGGTTTGCTTTGAAAAGAACGGAGATTGTGCAATTCTTAATTGCATTATACACCAGGAAAAGCTATGTGGGAAGATTTAGAAGATGAGCGATGTCGTCATGGACTCGGATATTAGGTGGTTAAGTGCAGGAAAGTGTCTTCATCATTTCTTTTCTATTAGGAGACAAATGAGAAATTCTTTACTACTTCCTCCAGAATGAGGATATTGGCAGCACACGACAGTACCAGGAATAACTGCAAGATGACGAGTTCCTTCGCTCTCTGACGATCTCCTGATAGATGAGGGCTTAACATCTGTTTGCAAGGTCGGCAGCAGAATGTTCCCCAGCTGGTGGGAGTCATCGAGGCATTCCAGAAGAAATCACACCTATTTAGCGCGTGTCTCAGAAAGGATGATGCTGCCACTTTTATTCTTGCCATGAATTGTTGACAGATGACAGCAATGCAGGCAGCTGAGCAACAGCCACTGGATGTTTACCTGGAGTTGTGTGAGCCGCGATTCTTCACCTTTCCCCAGAGAAAGAAAAATGAGCTTCATTATAATTTCTGTTCCCCGAACCTACGGGACCTTTCCCTCAAGATGTTTTCTATGTTTGGAAGTAAACATATTTATAAAAGCGCATTTTCTGTGTTGAAACAGGTGAACTCGAGACTTAGAACAGGACGGAGGTCGATAGACTCGACACGTGTCTTAAACTCTCAACGACCAGCATCGATATTGATTTTCAGTAACTGGTTAAAAGTAAACTCCTCTCCCGATGCTCTCACCACCGAATGATATTCGAACCAGATTAAAACATCTTTAAATGCTATATATATATAAACAGGCGGGGCGAACTTTGAAGGCGCCACATTGGACTAAAGTTTGCGTGTTTATATGATTTTATATTAACAACTTCCGGTGGGCCAGTGGATCGCAGCGCCGGCATGGTCAGACAACTCTGGCCTAAACCATAAGAACGAGAAACGCTAAGGCGATTTTTGCCACGGAAAAAAATTCCTCCTCCTAAACCTGTAACTCCCCACCCCGCGCTTTAATACCCGTTTCTTGTTAACATTAGTTATTCTAAGTTAAAGCGCGAAACTAGACATAAATCCGCGTGAAATCCGAAGGCAAGCAACCGGCGAGTAGCGTCTGTCTATTCACTGCTGCTGCTGCTGTTAGTGCCTTTGAGGCTGTTTATAGCAGCCATTCATTCCACCCATCCGTCGCGAACTGACTCGTGCCATTCTTGCCGGCATCTTACGCCCGCACCATTCTTCGCGAAAAAGCTATATAAATGTGGGTCCCGGCAAAAATCCGGAATGTGGTCGACGAAAAGTGAAATAAAATTTAAAAAAAAAAAGCCTTTAGGTGAACGCTTGGCCGGGTATTGAAATTGAGAAGGAAAAGTGCATTACCATTTTACTGCTTGCAGAGTTCTCCCCTCCCCCTCTCCATATGTCGAGATATCAACTTTGTGAACAAGCTAATCAGTGTCGATATTAGCAAAATAAAGCATCGAGTATCGGTTCGGATTCCCGTCAGGCAACAGACATTTAAGCTGACCTCTCCTCTCCCGCCGCCTATCGGTGCTATTTTCGTCTCCGTGTATTATTACCTCGCTGTTAGCCGGAAAATTGGTTTTCGCTCTGGAAGTTTCTCTTATCTCGCATTCCAAAAAAATCTACAGGAAACGAAAGTTTAGCTAACTCGCTCTCGTCGCTTTAAAAAGAGAGAGAGAGAGAGAAACTTTAAGAGTATAAATAGTCTGCCCACGTCCCTGTACAATCTGAAAACCTGCTTGCCGTGCTGAGGGAATGAGGGAGTTACCCCGCTAACACACACCCCCCCCAATCATTTAGCGTTTTTCTCCTTTATCTGTAAAGTTATCGCAGAGACAGCTACGAAAACCACGCAAGGGTTTATATTACTGGATTGGGAGAAAAAACTGTAACAGTGTGAATAAAAATTACCCGGAGTTGCCTACCGCTAAGTGAACAGTTTAAACAATAACAAAAGGACTAGCAGTGATTATTGTGGCCATTTTTCTCTCTCTGCCAAATGTTGCTAATCGTATGGAAAGAAGCTGAAGACAGTTTATATTTACAAGTGCAAGTGCGTGTCCGCTAGGAACGCGCGCGCACGAAGAGTCCTGTTAAGGAGGCGAGACACGGTATTCCTGCTGATTTAGATCGACTGGCCGTTTAGGTCTCTAAAATGTGAACCTCTGATAGATAATGCATATTTACATGCATCTCGATGTGTTGTTTTTATTAGCAGTAACAGCATGATGAACAGAGAGAGAGAGAGAGAAACACTTAAAAGAGTAGAGAGATGGGGAGAGGAGAGAGAGAGAGATAGAGAGAGGGGGGAGAGAGAGAGAGAGAGAGCGAGAGAGAGAGAGAGAGAGAGAGAGAGATGGAGAGAGAGAGAGAGAGAGAGCTTAAAAGAGTAGAGAGATGGGGAGACAGATGGAGAGAGAGAGAGACTTAAAAGAGTAGAGAGATGGGGAGACAGATGGAGAGAGAGAGAGAGAGAGAGAGAGAGAGAGAGACTTAAAAGAGTAGAGAGATGGGGAGACAGATGGAGAGAGAGAGAGAGAGAGAGAGATATCATTAGCCATTATACCACATGCAGAAGAAAACTCTGGTTATCAAATAAAGCTTTGCAGCAGCTACCCGATAAACACTGAAGTACACTGATAATTGTTCGGAACTGTTGACATAGCTAGAGGCTCTCGGGGAGGAAAGAGATGCTGTAACCTGGAGAAGAATTCTGACATCAGCCATTAGAGTGATAACTATCCGAAACAAACAAGCGATTTGGAGACTGTGAAGAATACGTTCTGGCTCATTGCGAACTATCCTACTCCTCTTCCCATCTTTTCGTTTCAGGGTATTCTGTGTAAAGTGTGCTTTGAGGATTATTTATAGAAGGAACAGATGAGACATTTCCGTTTCAGAAATGGTTAGAAAAATGATCAACTAATAAATATTCAGCAACTGGACTTTGTTAAAAAGGACTTCAAGTTTATTCAAGACGGTGAAATGGTTAAAACTGTCTTTCTCACGTTCATTTTCATTTATTTATTTATTAGTTTGCGGAATAATAGAATTTAAGTAATCTTTCATAATCAAATCTTTGAAATACCATGGATATATTGTATACATTGGGATTAACATGAATTTAAAATATTTGTTAACGGTAAAGCCAAAATATTTTTCTCGAAGAAAGATTTTTAAAAGAATTTTTTTTTTTAAGGTTTCGAATTATGAAGTCTTCTTTTTGACCCTTCCAGCAATTATAGATTTCTGGGGACCAAAGTCCAAAAGTTTTAAAGCTAAAAATCTGTCCGCAAAATGAATGTTTGGTTCTTCTATGCAAGATAATTTGTAAAAATACAATTCAAAGAAAAAGTATTATTTTATAATTTTCACTTAATTTTTTTTTTTTTTTTTTACATAGAGAACATTTCTTTAAGGTGTGTGAGTGTGAGTGAGTGAGTGTGAGTGTGAGTGAGTGTGTGCAGGGCGGGGTTCTGTCCAAAATTCACGCTGAAGGTTTCATCGATTGCTTCGACTGGGCGGGTAAATAAGCAGAATTTTTCTGTTCTCTAACTGCCAGGTCGTGTCAGCAGGGCTTCCTGAAAGAAACACGCACGGACCACATGATGTGCCGGCAGTTTTCGGTAGGGACAACACGATGATAACGAGAACGGATACCTTGGAAAGAAGAAAAAAAAAGAGAGAGAGAGATGGAGAGAGAGAGAGAGAGATGGAGAGAGTGAGAGAGAAGAGATGGAGAGAGAAAGAGAGAAGATATGGAGAGAGACAGAGAGATAGAAAGAGAGAGAGAGAGAGAAGAGATGGAGAGAGATGGAGAGAGGTGAGAGAGAGAGAGATGGAGATGGAGAGAGAGAAGAGAGAAAGAGGAGGAGAGAGAGAGAGAGAGGGAGAGAGAGAGAGATGGAGAGGGAGAGAGAGAGAGAGAAGAGATGGAGAGAGTGAGAGAGAGAGAGATGGAGATGGAGAGAGAGAGAAAGAGAGAAGAGATGGAGAGAGAGAGAGAAGAGATGGAGAGAGTGAGAGAGAGAGAGAGATGGAGAGAGAGAGAAGTAACACAACTCTATTGCTTCGACCGAGATCTTGTTAATATACACACATATGTGTATATATTATATTGCTTTCCAGCGAGATCTTGTTAATATATATATACATACGTATAAAAGGAACAGATTACTTCTCCCTTTCTCTGGAATTTTAACCGACACCGGTGGGGGATAATCGGGACCTTCGCGGACACGGACTGCGTTTATTTTATTTTTCTTTCTATTATTTGCAACACAACGTAATTAAAGCTGCCATTGGTGTTTCAGCCCCGTCTCCCTCTGTATCCGCACTCGGCGGACTTCCTCATTGAAGAAAGTCGATCGGATGGATGGAGGGAGAGAGGAGGAGGGGGGGGGTTAGAATTCACGTGGCCAGCCCGCCGAGTGACGTCATGCGCAAAGGAATGCGCAGACGTGATAAATATAGAAGAGGCTCGGTTATTTCCATGAATTCGATAATGGCTTTACGAGCGATTGGGTTCCCTGGGATTTCTCATGGTCGTTAAATGAACAGCGCAGTTCGGCTCCGGCTCCTCTCTGCTCACGACGACCGACGACGGACGACATGGCTTCGCGGAAGCAGCGCGGGGACTACGACGGGAAGATCGCGGGGCTGTACGACCTGGAAGACACCATCGGGCGAGGCCATTTTGCCGTCGTCAAGCTGGCCCGTCACGTCTTCACCGGGGCGAAGGTGGCCGTGAAAGTCATCGACAAGACCAAGCTGGACGAGGTGTCCAAGTCCCACCTCTTCCAGGAGGTGAGGTGCATGAAGCTGGTGCAGCACCCGAACGTGGTCCGGCTGTACGAGGTGATCGACACGCAGACGAAGCTCTACCTGATCCTGGAGCTGGGGGACGGCGGCGACATGTACGACTACATCATGAAGCACGACCGGGGCCTGAGCGAGGGCGCGGCCAGGAAGTACTTCAGGCAGATCGTGGAGGCCATCTCCTACTGCCACAAGCTGCATGTGGTGCACCGGGACCTCAAGCCCGAGAACGTGGTGTTCTTCGAGAAGCTGGGCATGGTCAAGCTGACCGACTTCGGGTTCAGCAACATGTTCAAGCCGGGCAAAACGCTCGAGACCTCCTGCGGGTCCCTGGCCTATTCGGCGCCGGAGATTTTACTCGGAGATTCCTATGATCCCCCAGCTGTTGGTAAGTAAGACGACATTCTAATAATAATAATGACAATAATAACAACAACAGCACCGGGATCCGATTCCCATATAACGAACGAGTTGGACTGAGAATCGTCACCTGCCACCATCACCAGTCGAGATGACGACAGTCAGCTACTGGATGATTCTTGGGGACCACAGGACAAGCTATTGTTATAATAATAATAATAATAATAATAATAATAATAATGATTTATAGGCAGATTATTTGGAGATATATGTGTTGTAAGTGAACCCCTCGTACACCCATATACAATCTTGTACCTGTAGGGGGAGGAGTATGTTCCCGTCATGGATTACAAATATTCTATGTGTATTGTTTATTCCTGCCCCCCTTTTTCTTTTCTAACAAACAGATCTGCCATTTACTATAAAATCTATAACCCAGTAGCAAATGTCATACGGGCTGACAACTCCAGGTCATGCGGTTAAATCGAGTAGTTTTAATGTGAATGTGATAATGTTAACTCGAGACGACGATCCTCGCGTCAGTTCTGTTTGCTGCCCTTAACGATGCGGCCATCATGTGTGTATATTCTAATCCAGACAGCAGTAGTCGAGATATGATTACCGTACCTTGGTAAGTATAAACGGAGAGGAGGAGGGGGGGGGTTAAACTAACCACGTGCGCGCACAATTGAAACAACTTTAACGACGTCGCCATTGTTACTGGCTGGCATCCGTCGTCGGCGCCGAGACCACGTGACAGGGGTTGTTTGTTTCCCCCCCCCCACCCGGTCTCGGCGATGTTCACCTTACCAGCAGATAGTAAGTAATCTACTCCGAGAAATGGCGAATGCCATATAGGCTAATAACTAACGCGTTAGATCTACATGAAGTTGTAATCTGCTTTATCAAAGAGAATTAACCGTATTTATAGAGTAGAAAATTGGTTGTTACTTTGTCCTATTTAAAAGCAGCACCTGATTGTTTTTAACAGTTTTCCATGTTTTAAGATCAATTAAAAAGTAAATAATAATAATAATAAAAGGAAACAAACAAAGTTGCTGTGTATAAAAACACTTCGAATCCCCTCTTGCCCCCTTCAAGAAAAAAAAAAAATGCACAGGTTTTTTGTTTTTAAAAATATAAGATAGGGATTAATTAATATTGTGGTGTCTGCCTTACTCCAGGGAGTGTTCAAAACAATGATATAATGAGAGTAGGTTTTCAAACTTGTGCATGGCTAAAGCATAAGGGGATTATTTCATATAAAAAACCGATTATTAACAGTAAACATTTAGTTGGTATCTGCAATCATTTTCCTATCACTTGATTCAATTATTTAATTGATGTATAGAGCAAAATCCAGGGATGTTCTTAACATTTTCAATGAAATATTGATATTTCTTCACTTTAACTCATGCAATTACAATATCATAATAGTGTAATAATAATAATCTCAACATTGACCTAGTACTATATACAACTTCTATAAACATTCTTATTGCAAAAACTTTTTAAATTTCTGCATTCCTAATTAATGCAATTTTGAATAGAAAAATGTTAGTAAATACATCTTTTAAAGTTCTTTTCCTGTTAAAAAAAAATACATGATAGTCTACCATTTTGGTGCATGCATGAGTTTTCTGTAAACGTTAATTTTGAGCCATGCTGTTACATAGATTTTAAAAGCACATCCATTTTCATAATTATTCATGTACTTAACTGTAAATAATAGATGATTAAGTTTTCTATTTACATGCAAAAGGATACTCAGAAGAATTGTTATTTGCATACTGTGTAGAGACTTTTAAAATGGCAGTTAATTTAGATATTTACAGTCAGTATATGTAATAGACTAGTGATAATTGTTATGTTTTACCTATTTTTCTTTGTTTTTCTGCCTCGTGTTATTGCCTGTTTTAGAGAAAGACCATCTGTAAATACCCTTTAGTTCAGATCTTTTGTTTTATTTTTTTTTCTTCCATTTTTTGTTTGGATACCGTATAAAAGATAATCCACTCTAAGAGACTAAGCGGCTGCTTGGTTTTCCTTACAGGATTCACCAAATTAACTTTGGTATTTCCTCAACCTGGAATCCAGGTTTTGTAGATAGGGGTAAAACAGAAGCGCTGTGTATAGCTGTAATGGATATGTTTGCACCAGTGGGTTTCTCTGATTGGGAGAAAAGTTTCCTTTATTCCACTGAAAATAAATATTTCTACTTCACCTCAAACTCTGGAGACCAAAAGTCATCTTGTCTTTGAGGCAAGTTTAATGGCATTTCTTGTTTTCATATTTCCCATAATGCGCATGGAACTGATTTGTTGTCACTGCAGTTGATACAGTGCTCAATGCTGTTTTTGCCAGCTTTTCCTACTTCAATAATTTTTTTTAACCTAAAAATACTAAAAAACTGTATTGATGCATGCAGCAAATACTTTAAAAGCTTTCCACCCGCCCAGGTCTTCAAAGCCTGCACACATATATATATATAAAAAATTGCCCAGTAACTTCTATTAAAAACAACAACAAAAAAATCCTAGTCTGACAGATTCCTTTGAAATATTGATTCATTTGGGAATTTAAAAACAGCTGTTAATGGAATACACTTGGCAGAGTACAATAGAAAGGGAGGGAAAAAATTTGAATCCTAAAGATATTTGATTACAACATCAATAAACCCTAAGATGTATGGTTGTTTCTTCCATTATCTAAATGCCATTGTGAGAAGCCATGATGGGTTGTAATGAGTTTTCATTAATAGATTCTGTCAAGTGGGCACCTTTTTGCTGTAAGTCAAGGTATCACGTGATTGTAATCATGTCTATTAATTAAAATGCATGCGGGTTTTTAAATCTCTCTTCCTTTCAAACGCTGTCAGCCAGCAAAACCTAGTGTCCCGCCTGCCCAAATCTAACAAAACTTCCCCAAAAAACCGGTTCTGGAGTGTAAAATTTAATTATTTGTGATAGCTACCCAGATTGCATATTGTGGTCACTTGGATTAAATCGGCTGAGGGTGGGCATAAAACAAAACTTATTTATTTTAAACAGCATTTGTTTTATATTTGTGATTCTCTTATTAGTAGTATGAACTGTCATTAGTTCATTACTTAATCTTGTTGAACAACTACCAAGTACTGTTTTCATAGATCACCCCCCCTTTTTTTTAAACAGTGAATTTTCACATTTCTTATTGGCATGTATTGACATTAGTTTATCGGTTTTCTGCTTTGATATGTCTACAGAAATAATGTACAATTTAGTAAGGAGAATTAGTCTATTCTGAAGCTAAAATCATTTGTAATATAACTCAAATAGTATCATTAATAGGAACTTAGGTAAACTTAAATTTTGATATTTTTTTCAGACATGTTGTAGCTCTTCTGTCAAGAAAATCATAAATAGTTTTGAGTGCATATAGTTTCTATATGGCATTCATTTGTCTTAGTTGTACAAGATGGTATGCTGTTCTTTGAAAATTTGGTTAGATAGATTCTGATGCTAATAATTTTTCTACTCTCTCATCACCATTTCCTAAGTATTTGTTTATTTCTTAATATACTTCTGATAATGTGTGATTGGATAGTTTTAAAATGAAACTAAATCATTTATGGTAACTAATTGGCTGTCAAATCTGACCAAACATTGGATGAAGTGAGAACCAAGCTCATTACCTTTCCACATTTTGATTGAATATTAAAAAAAAAATATTCATTATAATCAAAATGTTCATGCTGAAAACTCAGTTGCGTAACTATAAAAAGTTCTTTTATCTCAGTGTGAAAGTTATTTTGCATTAAAAATTTTCAAGTATGCCCCATCTCACTCACTCGGATTTTGTTGAAACTTCTACTGAAGGTACATTGGACTCTCAAAGGGAGGTTTATGGTGTAGCCTCCAATTCACACTAGATCCAAAGATGCAGGGCCTCAACCATAGGGTGTGTCAAAAAATGATGCTTCATTTTACACAATTAACAAAATCTGCATGGCATTGATCAGTAGCTGCAAGATACTGTTGCCATGAAACTTGAGTTTCTAGAACAATTTTTTATGTACATTCCAAAATTTGTCAGAAATGGTCTGACTTTTATTTTTGTCTCAAATTAAACTGTGGACAATTCCATTATGTTGTGCAGTGGATGAAGCTATATTTGGAGCAATTCCCAAGCAAAGCACTTTTAAAGTGTAGTAACTGTGTTCCTGTTATTTTGATGTGGAATACAATCTTCCATAGTGTCGTGCTCTGAAAATGTCTTGCTGAATATGCAGCCTTAAAATATCTGAACTTCAGAGGTCAAAATGGCCATGCAGCTCTTTGAAAAAAGTTTGTAAGTTGCATATATGAAATTTCCGTATCCTGTGGTATAAGAATCACTGAAAACATGTTTGGCCATCTTGGCTCTAAGGGATGAAAACCATCCAACAATGTATGCTTCTATAGCAGAACTACTTTTATCTGGAAATCCAAATAATGGAAACACCCATTATATGGGAAAAAAATGGGTTCTCAACTGTGATTGATTATCTAGAAATTTAGCCATCATTTAGAATTGCTGCCATACTTCTGCTGTCAGAATAAAAACTGTGATTTATTAAAAACTGCACCAGTCAATGAAATATCGCCAACATGTACTTGTATTGCTTCAGTTTCCCACACCAAACTCCTTGAGTCATTTGCCAACTACTTTTGTGTCCAACTATATTTCTGTGGCTAATGTCAGAAGAAGCACAGTGGGGAAAGTTGAAGCAAAACCAACAGATGTTGGCAACATTTTATTGATTGGTGCAGCTTTCACCAGATATAGTTTCAGATTAGAATCTTTGAAGTTGCCATTCCACCATGCAGTGCTATGGTTGGCATTAGATGCACCCTGCTTGTTTACAAGCTACGCATGACCCAGGTGGCACATATTTCTTGATTATTTTGCAGTAATGGCCAATACAATGCTTTAGTTTACAGTATAGTATATTTGATTGTGTATACTACCTGTGTTTATTAATCATTTTTAGGATGACAAATTACGCTGTGTAACACATCCTATGCAATATCCATTAAACGGAAATATTGTTTGGTTGAGACCAGGGCATTCCGGATATCCTGGATAAATGATGTTCTGTATTTGTCTTCGTGCTCATTTTGAAATTTTCGCATGGTTACATTAGCCCATCAAGATTGTATTTAAAGATGGTTTACTACTTTGCATGATACATATAATTCATTTACACTGGATGGCTTTTAGAATGAGCAAATTTCGGTAGGCTAAATTGAGCATGTGATTCTGAAATACATGTTAACACAAACAATAGCATACATTATTGGATGGTTTTCATCTCTTAGAAGGAAGATGGCCAAATGTGATTTTAGCAAACATTCTATCCTCTGAAGGTCATAGGTTCATAGAGGCATCTTCATAGAAACATAACTCTGTAGAAGATAATTACAGAATGCTCATACTTTAAATTCTGGTTGTATTCCATAACAAAGAAGTAACAGAAACACAGTTATCATGCTTTGCGAGTACTTTGCTTGGTAATTATTATGCATCAAATATGTAATCATGCACTGCACAACATGATTAAATACCCATGTTTGGTCTAATTTATGGCAAAAATAAGTCATAGACCATTTCTGATAATTTTTGGAATGGACATTAAAAATTGTTCTCGGAATTCAAATTTTCATGGCAACAGCTGCCTTGATCTTGCAGCTACTAATTAATGAAATGCAAATTTCATCATGTGCATAAAATGAAGCATTATTTTTGGACCTGAGCGCACTTTAGTTGAAGCCCTATATCTTTGGAATTAGTATGAGTGGAGGGATACAACTTTGTAAGCCTACCTTTGGGAGCCAAGTCTATTGTACTATCAGTAAAAGTGACATCAGAACCTTAGAGTAGAGTAGGGCACCTTCAAAATGTAATGATTTAATGTGAAATTCATTAATGTATTTTTTTTTTCCTGTTTAAATTAGAAACTGCTTTTTGTGGGTGGAGGGTGAATTTGAGACTGTGTGTTTAGGGGATAAAATGTTTGAGAGAGAGATTCAATTAAGAAGTTGATCATTTTGTGAAATGGGAAATTTTACAATTTGGATGTAACATTTTAAGCAAAGATTTCAAGATTGTCTTTCTTATGCTAAAAACACCATGCAAAATCCATATTAGTTCCATGGAACCTGTCTATCTTATTCAAAAATAAAATTAAAGTTAGTTTATATATAATCACCTGAATATATTCTAGTTACAATATACATATCAATGTTGTTTTTTTTTTTTACATAGCAAATATTACTAAGTCAGTATTAGCTTCAATGCGCTATTGATGCTGAACATGCTCTTTAGATTTTGTCAGTGTGGACCTGTTAGCGATGTATAAACAAATGTAGATTGTTTTGAGAGAATTATATTGATGATATATTTGCCACATGTAGCTCATGAATGTCATTCCTATAATTTTGTGATTGAGGGATGCCTAGATTGTAGATTACTGTTAAATACTTTACATAACAGTTCTGTTTTTTCCTCTGCAGTTTATCTCGAAAAGTAGATTTAAAAGTACTTTTTAGAAGAAATATCATGAATTGTCCATGATGAAATTTGATGTCAGACTCTAATTTTTGTTTTAGATGTTTAACTGTAGTTTTAAAGCTCCTCATCTATTGTATTTGGTCAACAACTGATTATGAAAAGTAAAGGGATACTTCCGATTTAAACGTATTTGCAGTTTTATCTAAAATTAATTTCTGGGCTGGGGAGGTGAAAGTAACTAATGCTGGGGTTTGGGGAGACAGGTAGGCTGGACTGCATGCAAATATCTTAAATGTTTTGCTTGTGTGAGATGATGGTTAAATGAGAAATTTGTGAAAATACCAAGAAATATCAGGGACTTCTGCTAAACTCAAAATTATGTGACATTGTTTTTTCTTATTCTTGATTATCATTTTTGAAACATTATCTGCTTGAAATAAGAATGTGCATGTGAAGTTCATGTCGCAAAGATATTACTACTGTAGTACCAGTTTGTTGCTGTACCCTCTCACAGTTGCCAGCATTAGATTGTTTAAATTTAAGCATCTGCTCCACATTTTAAAGTAATCTCATTAGTCAACTAAATCTTAAGCAATTACTCTTCTAGTTTAATGTTCATAGTTCATTGGAAATATTTTTTAAAAAAATCTTTCTATGTTCAGCAACCGTTTCCAATAGGTTTTTGCCATATCCAGATAGCAGGAGGTTTACGAAGTATTACTGAAGTTGGGTGACCTGGGAACTAAAATAAAGCTGGGGGGGTCATATCATATTCCTTGTGGAGTGAGTGATGGATGACCTTTTGCTGGTGGGGGTAACCTACAAATGTGTGTGTACAAGTGACTTGGAAAAGAGAGAAAATTGCACAACAGAGACATTTTCAATATCGATGGATTTTCCCAGATCAGATTACTTGCATATCAGAAAGCAGTATATCATGACAATGATGATCATTTAGATCTTTTGTTGAATTAACTTTACAGAATTGATGTATATTTGGGCCATTTAGTTTTTCACTGAGAGCTGCAACAACTGTACTTCGGCATTTCCTAGCAGCAGGCAGTAGTTACATCAACTTATCATCAAATTAGCGTTTTATATGGCTGTAACTGCAGTTGAGATTAGTTTGCAGTAAGTGACTGACAGTAATCTAAGGTGTGCATCTGGTTCAAGATGCTTTGTACTGTGCCATTTTAGGATTTATTGCTTGCTTGCTCGGCGTACACTTGCGAGTAAATGTAAGTTTTCTGTGGTGTCTAACTTCTAGAAGTAGACAATTTTCACCATTACTAGATGTACCGCTTGTTGTATGCTCTTGTTATCTGCCTAAACGAATTTTCTAAATTCAGACGTGAGAGCTAACGGAAACAGAACGCATAAATAAATGCATTCTTTTTAGTATCTTTGGTAGTTATTTTAACGAGTATTATAATAGAATGAAAATATTTCTGACTTGATCAGCATAAAATATAACACACACAAACTCTAAATGATTATATATGTTGCTCAGTAAATAGTTTTTTTCCTCCCCTGACAGTCATCACATTCTGAAGCAATTTAGGAGAACGGAAACTGAAAATATATTTTTTATAAACAATCAGACCCAACCTCTGCTACAGGTGTCTAGTGCTTCTTTTTTTTTTTTTTGTACGCACAACACTTTCCACTGATTCTCGAAAATCTAATTTCATCCAACAATAAAACACCTGAAAAGTTAACATTTGGTAACACGTTGGCGAGATTATGCCAGCGGCGGCTATAAATGTACAAGGTTTTCTGTTGTTGTTGTTGTTTTTTAACCTCTCCCCTTCCCCCTGAAAAAAGTTTCCATGTAATAGCTACTGTTATTTTGTCCTTCTCTGTAACTATTAAGTGAATTGCCCCCGGGAATCTCTGCAGTCCCAGAAAATTTATTAAAGTGTTTGGTTTAGTAACAAGAACTGGAAACCAGCGCTTTGCTTTAGGTTTATGCAGCACACAGGACTGGGCTAAGTGAGAGAATTCTGGGTCAATCTCCTGGTAATTAGAAGGTGGAACTATGTCAGTCAGTCAGTCAGCAGGCTCACATGGTGTCGTTTAAGTTTAAGTTTTAAAAATAGCTATCTGTCTGGCTTGTTCAGGTGCACAAAATTATTGTGGGGAAATCGGACTTTGCCAACAATGTTTAATCATAAAGTAGCCAAAGGCGGTATTTAAATCGGTTACTTTATACACCCAAGAGGTGATTTAAAAAATAATAAATCCATTGAGGGAGGGGGTTGGTGGGTGGAAATAGCTCTCTTTTAGGTTTAGTATGTAACCGCCATTTTGTGTCACATCCTGACTATCTCGGTATCTCTAGATTTAGCTGCTGTGACTTCTGCTTTTTTTTTCTTTCTTTTTTCCTTTGCCAGTTGACTTAATCTGTAAGATCTACAATATTTACATTTGTAGTAAGTACATCGAGGTGCAGATTGTAGCTGTTTTTTTTTTTGTTTGTTTAAATAAAAGTTGATTTATCTGAGAATGATAAATTATTTGAAAGCTTCTTGCATAAATGTTTAAAAAATTGCTTAATGCAGAATAACTTCTTACAAATTTGTATATATGTAAAATATTTTTTTTAAATGTTAAAAGAAGCAGCTCTGTGCCTTTTCTTTTGACAGATGTGATAATTTATGAAAGAAATTAGCAGTAGCTATAGGTAGGTTTCTATCTATAAGGAACAAGCTACATGGAACACTAGTCTCTACGAGGGAGCGCAGTGTTATCCATACTTACTGCTGAGCTTTTTCTTTTTCTTTTTTGCACCATTACAGTCCATCATTGCCAACTTTGGCACTGTAATCCTTGCAAGAACTTCATTTGTTGCTGTGGGAGGAGACTGGAGAGTCCAGAGGAAATCCATAAGGCTGGCTGATGAAGAAGAGGGAAGAAAATCACCTCATATCTTTCTCCTTCTCTCTCTATCCCCCCCTCTCTCTCCATCCATCTGCATCTCCTCTCCAAGTCAAGCTCACTCCAACCAGGATCAGACTTTGGCCTTTTAGCCTTGGCAGTCCAGTAGCTCTTATTACTGGGCCAGTGGTATTGATTCCTCCTGGCTACAAATAGACTTCTTCAAAAATGGAAACTAACTTTTCCAGGAGATGTGAATACAACACATTTAATTACATATCTCATTTGGTTCAGAAGCTCCTGTTGTTCTGTTTTCATTATGTCTCTGAGCACTTTTCTCATCATTGGTACCAAACATTTATTTCATTTTTATAGACTTCACTGTTTGATGAAGAATGAAGACGAGAAAGGGTGCTCCTTCCTTTTCAGAATCTGCTAAATGTTTTCAAGTGGAATGGACGTAATATTTCCCATCCATTCTCATCATTTTCCTGGTGATTTGATTACCATGCCAA
Organism: Nautilus pompilius; assembly: GCA_018389105.1. Classification (NCBI taxonomy): domain Eukaryota; kingdom Metazoa; phylum Mollusca; class Cephalopoda; order Nautilida; family Nautilidae; genus Nautilus; species Nautilus pompilius. The sequence goes on along the minus strand of JACATO010000598.1, from coordinate 353,589 downwards.
TAGCTTTCCAGCAATTGTATGAGATGGGAATCTCTTTTTATAATTACAAAATTATTTCTGTTAAAACTGGGTTTGTTACATTAATTAGATTTTTGCTGTTAGGAAAAAAAAAACAGGAAGTTGAGACTGGCACCAGCTAAATATCGGTTGAGAAAGAATTCATTTTGAAGTTCTCTGTAAAGCAAACATATCACCTGTTTAGGTTGCAACTAGAGTTAATACTCATTCCCACTTGTTCAATATTTACAGTCACAGCTGACAAATAGGCATTTACTAAGTTATGGATTTTTAAAAATTAAATCATCCCGAAAGCAGCAAATAAATATTTTTCCGAAGTACAAATTTTCTTAGCCAGATTGGGGGGGGGGGTGACACACAAAAAAAAAGACTTGCCTTGTAGCTCAAGATTCTAATCTTGCTTTGAAAGCAAGGCTTGAAAAATGTAGCTCAGGATAAATTATTGTAGAATTGCCCTTAAACGTTTTTCCTGTCTTTCTCACAATGTTAACTTTCGCGATCTGGTGGCATTGATTTTAAGAAAAGGATACAGCAGCTTGTAATAATAATAAAAAAAATAACAAGTTAGAAGTGCATTAAAGGACGTGTTAGGTTTGATATTTACAGTCGACCTCCGCGTAATCGCGGTTCGGCATTCACGGCCCCGGTTATTTGCGGAATTTTCCTTAGAACCTAACTAATAATTGTTCGTGGAAACCCCCGCATATTCGAGGAATCGCAAATATCTTCCGCGATTTTTTATGACTTTTTTCGTGGTAATATATATTTTTTCACGCTTTTTAAAGCTAAATTATTAATAACAATATAATTTACTAATTTTGTAATATAAATACTAACGTAAATTCAGCAAAATATCAATATAAAATAAACGCTATTGGCTGGAGGTTTGAAAGTAGCCAATCCGAGAGCGTTATCCATTTCTCCTTGCTGCTGATTGGCTGCTGCCCACGAGGCACTGTCTCAGGCAGATGCAGCCCAGCATCATCCCAGTTTACCGCGTGTAGCTATCTCAAGTGTTTCGCTGAGTGTTGTATTTTTTATTAAATTATTATTATATATTTACTTATATTTTTTATTATATGTTACGTTATATTTTGACGTTTATAGGCATTTTTTTGGACCACATCAAATATTCGCGGTTTTTCACTCTTCGTGGGTGCTCAAGAGACGTAACCCCCGCGAATACCTGGGGACAACTGTAATTAGTTTGATTCAAGCATATTTATTATTATGAATAGGCCACCAGGAGAATGTAACATTTTCACAGTACTTTTGTAAAAAAAAAAAAAAAAAAAAAAAAAAAATCAATGCTAGGTTTTCTTACAATTCTTAAGTTTGAAGAGCAGTGGATATAATATTGGAATCTGCTCGGAAAATCACCCAGAAAGTCAGTACTTGCACTTGTTGTCACTGATCTACGAATTTTATGAATCGGAGTCGGTGTGATTGCTAAGAGAATTTTTATTTTTTTTGTTGTTGTTGTGTTCTCCATAGATCTACTTTTCCATGAGTGAGTTGTAATTAAATTAATTAAATTGTCTACTTTCCATCGCTGATGTCAACTAGTTAACATTGAGTTCATAGAGGTGTGGGTTGTGATTGTAACTTTTAAAACAGATCTTTGGAGCTATTTAATTCACTTCTGCTTCATAAATCTCTTGAAGTATCAACATTAATCTGAAGCAACTGGTCTCTGAAAGTTGCCAGAATGTAGCAGTGATGGTTACATGGACATTGATATAGCTAGCTCTAGTTCTAGTAGAGAAGCTAAAGGATGTAAGTTTGGGAAATCTGAGGCTAAATTGTGCAAGACATAGCCAGCCATTCATCAGTGCCTTATAGATGCATCATTAAGTATGATTCATTTGCTTGTTGATAATAAAATTGTCTCTCTCTACTTTGAATATGGTGAACAGATTACAAAACTTCTAATTCTATATCTTATCTGATTATCAAATTGTGTTTAATGCTGCATCTTATTGTTGCTGAGTTATTTTTGTTGACGTTTAGGAAAAGTTTATTTGATGGCTGAAACAGATTATAATTTGAAAGAGAATAGTCCTTTTTCATTTTTATTGCTACTTATTTAGTAACTAATATATATACAAGAAATTTTGCATTTTAATAATTTCAAACACACCTGTAATTTTAATATTTATGTAACTGGGTGACCATAAAGTTACCTTGTAACTGCCAATCTGTAATGCACATTAACAGAAGTAAATGTGCATCTACAGGGGGTTATTGAAAATGCATTCTCATTATCTAAAGATTAGCTACTGGAGGGCAGCAATAACATGGAAAGTCATACCAAAATCACAAGGTAAACTTTTGAAATCAGTGCAGAAATTTTAACTTTGTTTTTTTTTTTTTTTTGTTGCCAAAACCAATTTATTGAAGCAAAATTTTGTTAATATTTCGCTGAACTCAGTAACAGCTTCCAAATGTTGTAATTCATTTTACAGACTACTTTGGATGACAAGTGCTGCTAAATGCTAGTCTTAAGCTGGGTGATCTGTAGACATCTATGATACACCACTGGTTTCAGGTAGCCACATAATCAGAAATCCTTAGGTGTGAGATCTGGTGACCATGGTGGCCAAACGTGCAAAAACGCTGATGGTGGTGTACCATCTTTCATGAACACTATGCTTCTGAATACTTCTCTCATGCAGGCATGAAAGCAGATGCACTATTATAACATGCGCTTGTGATTAACAGTCCATAAACCATGATCTGTGGGCTCCTAAAATAAAATAAGGGCCAGCGATGATACACTGAATAAAACCAACTCAGTCATTTTTAGGTTATGAAAGGGCACTTATCTGGATTGGTCTCACCCTAAATGATGCTTTTGTAGGCCTTCTGGTCTTGAAGGTGGAAGTGGGATTTATTAGTCACAAATAGTTGTTAATCTAATTGTTATCCACTTGCTCACAATAAAGTTAAACTGCTTCTCTGGGTCACTAGAAAGTATTTCCTGCAATCTTCACATTTTGTATGGAAACAAATTTAGTGTCTTGCATCACTATCCATCTAGTTTGCTGGGGTAGTATAGTAAACCTGGAAAGTCAATTGCTGCTGTATTCTCCATGTGTTGCCCTGTCTGATTTCTGAAACTTGTTGAATTTCTACAACAGCTTATGTTAGTGTAGGTGACCATTCTCGGCATGGTACATCTACTTTAGCTCCTGTTTCAAATTTATTGATGAGATAACTCAAGGCCCTTGAAACAAGCACCTTCATCAGAATAAAAGGCATGTAAATACCTCTACATTATTATTGCTATAGAAAACGTTAGCAAATGCTCTGTGATTTTTGAGAGAAACTGTTTGCAGGCAGACTATCCCATCTGACAGCTCTAAACTTGAATACAGAAGAAAAACCATCAGAGCTGACAGCATGTAACATAAGTGGCATCCCCACTGGCAAAATCTGCAAACTCTGGGAATTCATTCCTACGTATATCTACCTGCTTCTATTAACACATGAATTACATGCAGGAATTAACTTTATGGTCACTTGATATAACTAAACAGAAAAAATTTTAATTTATAGCTAATCAGAATTATTGGTCTGATACAGTATAAACAGTTCATAACTTAGTAGAAATAAAATTCAGCATAAGAATTTAAAACAGAATTATTGAAGATTTAACATTGGTTTGCAAATTAAACAGTTGCACAATATAGAACCATTAGTTACATGGCAGCTTTCATAGTGTACTACTTTAGTTAAGTAGAAGTCTAGCTATACTCTGCTGAGCATTTGCCTTTTACTCAAATATTCTGAAATAATTCTGACTGGTTCCATCTGACCAAGAGGTAGCTTTTTTATGAATTATTATCTTATTGTAACTTGAAAAGTGTCATGTTGTTAATAACAGGAATTATAATTCAGCTCTGTATGTTTTCAGTCCTATTTAATTTAGCTTGAATATGGCTAATCGTAACGATTTAAAACCTGTGACACTCAATTTAAGGTGTTAATGTGACTGGGAACCATGTATCAACATTGTCAGCAAGAGATATGGATGATAATGTATACTCAGCCTTTTTCGTATCAATCATTTTCCTTTTTTTTTCACTACTATTTAAAATAAAATCAAAATGCTTCTTATTGCATGTAGTGTTTCTATTTTCTGTCATCCTATTATTGATGTGTGAAAATGTTTATAGCTTAATGGTGCATCACTGAGGCAAGATCTGAGAATTGTCACTATTGATTTCTGGTAACCTATAGTTATCCAAGACACTATAGTTCATGGACCTTGATGCAGCAGCTTTAATTTTTACTGCATTACCTCCTCCCAACATCTTATTAATGGGAGATTGTTCTAAGTGGAAATTTGTCATGAATATCCTAAATCAGCAGCTCTGTGGAAATAGAGATTTTCTCCCCAGGGCATTTTTAATCAAACCTGGTTAGCTGTTGCTTTGAATTTGAACAGCAGCAGCAGCAGCAGCAACAACGACGACGACAACAAAAAAAGTAATTTAGTATACTAAATAAGTAATGTGCTGATTGATGGGCATTGCTCTTTTGATGCTGTAATATTGCTAAAAGGTATCTGATTTTATTCAGTTAGATTAATTCACCTTAAATAAATTATTAGCTGCAACCTAATTTTTGGTTGTAGAGACTATTTAATTACCTCTAGTGTTACCATCTTACGTGTACCTGGCTTATAGGGACTGTTTCATTGCTTATCCTGATCGATAAAGATCTCATCTGTAATAATGGCTGATTTTTTTTGTTACTCTTGCGTGTTTTGTAAATATGGCTGCAATGAACAAGAAAGTGATAAGGTGTTTTTTTTTACAAAGCTCTTCACTGTTTTAAATAGTTGTAGCTAAAACTAATATTCTTCGAGGTCACATACTGATGATATCTTGTACTACTACTTAAATGAATTTTTTCATCTTTTTTTTTTTTTTTGTTAGCTTTCAAAGGATCAATTTTAAAAAATTGTGAAGTAAAAAATGCATTTAGTTAGTAATTTATTCTTTGGTTAAGCCACTGTTCTGTGTCTTCAGTCTTTATTTAAAACTGGATGCATGGATGCTACTAAACCTGAGAGGAAGGGAGTAGATGAGTTGGGGCAGGGCAGATCTTGTATAAGCAATGGTAACTATGGTGGTATATATATTTAGTTATAAGAAGCCAATGTTATTGTACATTTCCCTGGTTATGGGGGTTGCAGATCCCTATTTTGGTTTCAAGATTAGGAGCCGTGTGCTGATGTAGTAAGTAAGTTAGTTGCATAAGTATTTTCCAGCATGGTTAGTCCCATTTGAAGGTTCCTATTAGAACTTTTAAGTTTCAGATGGGGAAGGAAACAAGTGCATAAAGGGAAACTATGCCAGGAAGGTATGCAAAAAATTGAACTGGTCCCCAACCAGGATTTGAATTCAGGCAATCAACCATGGAAGTCCAGTAGTCTAATCACCAGCTACTTTTTTAAAAAAAAATTATTAGTTTGGATTAACTGCAGCAGAATAATGAACAGACTGTATAGACATGCATGGCTAGGTTTCCCCCCCTTTTTTCTTTGTATTCCATCTTTGATGTTTCTTGTTTATTCTAAGAAGAAAATGCAAAACCTTCTATGAATGACTTATCATAATGAGTTTGTGTAGCAAAGAGTTCTACCCAGTCATGAATTAATTTCTGCGCAGAAACCAGATCACCCTTAGTTACAGCACAGGACATTATGAGAGAGTATTCGCAAGCAAATTAAACAAAATGGAATTGTGTAGCAGAGCTTTTGAGAACAATTTTATTGAGGAACTTTATGCTAAAACCTTTGTTGCAGAATGTTTTTAAAGAGTATTTACAAGACTTACCTAGGCAAAATGTTTATCAGTACTTTCACAAACATCTCTCTTATGTATGCGCATTTGCATGTGTAGAAAGCCTAACTTTCCCAATCAGGTCAGTATTGACCTTGATGGAAGAATTACTATGCAGGGAAATACATATGTTATACCACATTATCATTAAAGATATAGTTTGTGCCTGTGGTTTATACTGAAGGAAAATGTATGGATAAATAAATGATTACCTGCCACTTGTTAATTAAATGGCAATACTAATCCATTAAATTAAAATCTTAATATATAATTTTGATTAAAGACCAGGCTTCTGACTAAAAAAAATTGATTTTCATCAAAATCTGCAAGTTTTTGTAATTGTTCTTGTCATGGGATAATGACACATCCTCATATGTGCTCAGTCCTCTCCTGTAGTGTCATCCTGTTGACAGTTCCAGTCAGCTGCTGTTTACAGATGCAAAAATACTCTCCCTGAAACTAGCAGATCTGACATGAGCTCTATTTGACATTAAGCTTTTTTAATCACTGAATTGTTTCCCCTGACTTCTGTGTCTTCAGTTTTTCTTGTAGTCTCAAGTAGCAGCTATATTATATCCTGTTTGTCTAACTCTAGATTCTGCCACACCAGAGCACTAGATACAAGTCAATTGTCCCTTTTGTTTCCTACATGACTTCTTTCCAGTTTTCTACCCAATTAGGCTTCACTACTCTGGCTCTGTTTTTTTTTTTTTTTCGCAGCATGTTCAGGGAATCATCAACTATGACAGCGCTCTTTGCTCATCCATACTAAGTTTTAAATGATCTTATTGCCCTGTGGCAGTATTTACTTTTATCCTCTTGCTTGAAGCTGTCAGATTGCAGACTTCTCTATCTTTGTGTATAGTCATCCCATTCTGACCGCAGCTCTCTCTCAACAGATCCATTTGTGTAAAAAATGTCTCCATCCTTTGAATTTTGGTGGACCAACTCTTATACAGTTACATTGGCTGTATCAACTGCCCACTCTTAACATCCTCATCCTGGAAGTCTCAGCTCTATTGCCCAGATTGCATGCAGCTTTGAGTGATCTGTCGCCTTTACCTATGATTTGTGACATTTTGGGTGGGCTCCCTTTGTTTGTGCTGAGTGTATTAAGTTTTTTTTGACTGTTATTGCTCTGAAGTATGCTGTGACCTGAGCTATCTTATGTCGTATTGACATTGTTGGTATGACTAGCATGTATCACGTGGCTTGTCTTTTTTTGTATTCCAAAATGATCCATTGCCTCATTTTTTCCATGGTTTTTATGTAATTGCACAATGTCCAGCTCTTTAATTTAACAATCTATACACTGTAGCACACTATCCTCAAGTTATAGAACATAGTTTTAATAGCCTAACTCTGCCTTATTAACAGAAGAAAATGGTATTATCTTTTTATTTTAATTTGTTTTTCTGTTCATCTGCAACAAAGGCGTGTAAATAAAATTTTAATGAATATTGGCAAATTAAGACAAAAAAAACTTATGAATGTGAGCATGTAATAGCCAGGATAACAAAGTTTCTGTATGCTGTAGTTTGGCTAAATTAGTGTTCATAAACTTGAAGTGATGATGTGTTTTGATTATTTTAAAGGAACCATCTGATAGACCTGTTCCCACAGCAGCGTTTTCCAGTGGGTCAATGTTAGCAGGCAATCTGAGCTGCGGTGTTTATCGATTCTCTCATCATGGACATCTTGTTAGCAATGTATAATTGCTTTGGAGACTGCAGTCTGTAAATGCATGCTGCCTGTTGATGTTATAAATTTAAACAATTCCTAATGGCTTATAAAGTAGACCATTGTAGTTTCATTCTTTATCCTAGTCAACCTCATTAGTTAAATCATATTGAAAAGAAAGATGATAACAAAATACTGCATTGCAAAACAAAAAAAAAAAAACCTTTGATCTAGCAACAACCCTGCCTGCCTAATGATTATTGGCTAAGGTCATCTAGTCTCTGACTATTATGCTAAATACATCGGTCTGTTTTCAGGATATTAATGTATTATTAATACTTTATTGGATTTTAATTTTAGAAGTGTTTTTTTTTGTGTGTGCAAAGTTCAGGAATGCCTCATTCTTTTGGTTTTAAACGTCTGATGGGTTTATTTTAGCTTAAAACGGTAGACCAGCCAATTATTAATAAAGCCTGCTGCCCTCCTCTGGTGCAATACTGTATTATGTGTAGGAATTAAAACCCAGCGAGAGGCATGTATACTTATGACATTTATTTATCTCTTTAAACACTTAAACAATTTTTGAGGCCACATTTCCGTTCTTAAGCTGTATTTATGTATATAATATATATTTTGACATAAGTCAGGCACAATCCAACTTTTCTTTTTATAATGATCAAAAGTAAAATATTGTGTTGCTGCATCTGTTATTGCAGGCTGTGTATTTTTGGCATGTTGGGGGTTGGGAAAATATAGTGTATCATGATCCATGAGTTAAGCAGTAGGTATGGAGACACTAGACAAAAACAAGCAAGACAACAATGACTCTTTCTGCAGAAATATAGGGAGAAAACTTTCCAATCACTATCCTGTATTGATCAGCTACTTTCAGCTAAACAGCGTTGTTGATTAGTGGGTATCTCGTAAAACAAACAAAAAAAACTTACACAGAAAAAGAGGGAGAATTTATTCAGGAAATGCTCCACAGCCCCTTTGTCAATGCCACTGACCTGAGGAATCCCTGGTGAACCAACAACAGGGTGCCCAGGAGACTGAATTATATAGGCTACTCCCAAGGCCAGATTAGCAGATAAGCTAAGTAAGCTACAGCTTAGGGCCTCACATTACTAGGGACCTCTAAAAGTTATTTATATCACTTACAATAATTTTTTTTACAGTAAATGTTTTTTGATAAAAACAATATACCTTTTCATTCATTTTACCTGTAAATAAGTTGCGATGTGTTTTATTTTGTACATTGCTTGTCATATAAAAATATATAAAACTGTCTTTTAATTTTTTATGACGAGGCCTCTCACACTTGACATAGCTTCATGCTTTCTTAATCTGGCCCTGGCTACTCTATCTGTTGCCTCTTGAAAATGTCCAAGATTAACTGACTTAAATAAGCAAGATGGAGGATGCTACATTGGTCCCAGACTTCCTTTGCATTTTGTCAGTGGTCAAATAACTTGTTCCGTGTTATCGAACTCTTAACAAACAAACAAACATTGCCTGAACTATTTCTTATGGTGTTTGAATCTATATTTTAATGATCGACCATAAAGACTGATCTTATTGCATCTGAAACTAAGGGTTCAGATCCTCAATCCTATATGTAAGTCGGGGATGATGTAAAATGTAAAATCATGTAAATAGACATTGGTGGTGTTAGTATGATAGCTGATTAAGTCTGGTGCATTTTTTACATAAACCATAAATATGCAGTACATAAAATATAATTTTACAATGAACATCACATACCTTTATTCCTAGTGCTGGCTTGCTCGCATGAATAATTGGTGGTGATGCTGGCTAATTAATTAATACTAGATGAAGTGGAGGGTGACGCAACATAGTCTTGAGGACGTAGAAGGTTTTGGTGGCCATTCAACCCTTTTTATAAACCTTTTGAGAGTTGACTGCACAGCAGCAGCCTTTTTCTCAGCATAGATGGCTCTGTTGCCCTGGGCAAACCTGGCGGCTTCAGGGTCCATTCTCTCAAAGGCTGTCATTGCTTTGGCAGTGTCCTTGAATGCTTCAGCCATTTCCTTCATTGAAAAGTGCTTTAGTGGCTGCTGCTCTTTATCATTCTGGCTTTCTGCAACCTTCTGAGCATCCAGCTCTATCTCCTCTTTTGTCAGCTCTTCATGTGAATCGAGGAGATTTTCAACATCTTCAGCATCGCACTCAAGATCTAGTTGACGAGCAAGATCAACTACTTTAGTGGTCTCTTCCCGACTGTATCCTCGAACCCTTGAGAGCTGTTGACAAATTGCGGGCACAGGTTCTTCCAAACACCATTCCTATCTTTTGCCTTGATCTCATCCTAGGCTGTTGCAATGTTTTTTTAATTGCATCGTAGATGCTGTAGCCCTCCCAGAAGTTCTTCAAGATCATGCATCCCTGTCTGTAGCTTGGATAGCTTGAGCAAATGTCCTGCGTAAAGAGTACACCTTGAAGGTTGCTATAACTTCTTGATCCATTGGTTGCAGCACTGAGGTTGTGTTTGGTGGCAGAAACACAACTTTGATGTTGGGATGCAAACCATCCAGCTATGGAGGATGACCAGGGGCATTGTCAAGGATCAGCAGGATTTTGAAGGGGATTCCTTTGTCTTGGCAATAGTCCAGCTGAGGGATGAAATGGTGCCAAAAATATGCTTTGAATATAGGTCTTTGGGTTTGACATCCATTCACCGGGAAGAGACCACTTGTGAATGCACTCAGTGGCTATGGATTTTCCGTGTTGTACGCAAGCAGAGGTTTCAACTTGCAATCCCGTTGTATTACCACCAAGGGGCAGAGTTAGACTATCCTTAGCCACCATAAAACGTGGCTTCGTTTTTTCTTCTTTAGCAATATACATACAGTAAGGTATTCTTTTCCAAAATAAGCCAGTTTCATCAACATTAAACACTTGTTCCATCAAATATCCACTCTCCTTAATTACATTAGCCAGCACTTTTGGAAACTCCTCTGCTGCCACTGTATCAGCATCAGCAGCCTCACCACTCACTCTTATGTTATGCAAATTTGCATGGACTTTAAACCGGCTGAACCACCCATTACTTGCAACAAACTTCCCTGTTCCACTCCTCTTCACCTTCAAGTCTCTGTAAAGATTTTTAGCCTTTTCCTTGATTGTCAGAAAGTTAAGTAGTATGCATCCTTGATTTTGATCCTCAATCCACACAATCTGCAACTTCTCCCTCTCTGCTAATTCACCAGAACGTTCTTTAGTAATGACAATCATCTTCATAGGTTCAGAACTTTTCACTTGTTCTTTAATATGGTGGTGGTCTTTTACTATGGTGTTCACTGTGCATGCAGAAAATCCCAGAGCATGTGCAAGAGAAGTTATGGATTCACCACTCTCATCTTTGTACCATACTATATTTCTCTTCAAGACTAATTGTACATCGTTTTTTCGTAGCACTAGCACCTTTAGAATCACTGCGTTGCTTCTCTGCCATGGTTACAAGGATAAAACCTGCAAGAATATGACACATGACATGCACTGCAATGGATGCTGCACATGTAAACATGAGTAGGAACACTGGCTCATGAAAAAGGGGAAGTGATTAACTGCAGTACCCACTGTGCAACAGCCACAACCATCCTATGCACTGGCACGTAGTTCCTTCATAGAAATTGTATTTTTTTGGCATGGAATTTTTTTTTTAAAAATCAATTTAAGATCTTGCATAAAGTTGGGGAATATGCAAGTTGGGGACTGCCTGTAGTTGGGTCAAGATTGTTTTCAGTCATTGTCATTCATTGTTTTGACAATGGCACATTGCAGTATGCAGCTGCATTGGTGTTTTACCTCTGTAACATGGTCAGGTTTCTTTGGCTTGCTATGAGAACCTTAGCCAGTCAAAAAAATTTCTCTCTATCCACTTGCTCAAAACCTCTAATTGTTTTAAGGTCTCGATTAGGTCTCTTACGCATTTAATATTTTTAATTGCTCAGTATATTCAAAATGCTTAAGGCTCAAAAACAATCTCATTATCATGTCAAACTAGTAGTAAAGCAACTCAGTAATCATTGTCTATGCGCGCTGGTGACTATCCGTTCTTTTGTTTCTTTTCTTTGATAGTTTTTTTTTTTTATCTTCTAAGTAATTAAAATATATAAATGTGAGGGGGAAAAAAAGACTATAATATCCAGGCCTTAGCATGCATAACTGTTTGCATTCTTTCTTAGTTGAAAGATTGTTGGGCTCAGATGTATATCCAAGAAATATTTCCTCCTTAGTATCTGAGTGAAATAAAGAAGCAATTCTATCCATGTCAACTCTTTTCAGCATTTCTTTGAGGGCGCCTCGCCCAGGCCTCAAGATCATTACTATTTAAATTTAACATTTATGCACAATCACACACACACACACACACACACACACGCACGCACGCACGCACACACAAACAAAAACGGACAAATTACTTACACAAAGAGCCAAACTCATTGCACGGACATGCAGATTATAATTTGGACTGGAGCAGAAATTGGCATGATATTGGTTATGTTCCTTGATTTGAGTTACCTTTTGCTCAGTGATTTTTCTCAAAAGAATAGAAAAAGAGTATAGAGCTCTCTTTTTCTTTGAGTCGTACCAGTTAAACAGCAGCAGCAACACCAGCAACAAAAAAGTTGTGCTTTACAGTAACAAGGATTATTTTTAGCTTTTTACAAGTTAATAAATCTGTTACATAATATTAACTGCGATCTTTATACCCAGTCCCTGCCATAAACATGCTAGTCCTGTCCTGTGTTTATGATCATGCAATGTTTTCTTAGGCTGTATTTTTATTATGCAAAAAGCATACACGTTTCGTATAAATATAAAATTTATGTTGTTGTTCTGGGGAATATGCTAAGAATAAGATTGATTCAGCCTTAAATTAAAGAAATCTCATATATATTTTTATGAACGCACATAAGAAAAGATAAAAATGCACAGAATGACAGTAAAAATGAAAGAAGAAAGATAGAGGAGGCACAATATATGTGACCTTTTGGGATGCTGCTGCAGCACTCGTCAGAACAGCTAGAGGAAATTCAGCAGGAAGGCAATTAGCACATAGTCACTGCTTTAGCATCTTACTCATCATGTATGGAGCTATGGGCTTGACTGCAAAAACTTATATCATCATAGTTGCTAGCTGGTGTATGCTGTGAAGAATGTAACAGTATTCATACAGAACTCTCTGACCAAAGACAGCCATGGCAAAGTGGGAGTTTATCTACTGTCTGATGCATTACATGGGTATTTCCTCTGCAGTTAGAACCTGTAGTAGTTACTCTTGGCACTTGTTGTCCTTTATAAAAAAAAAGAAAGATACTATGACTGTGTTTAGCTTCTTTAGTTTAGATTTAGTCTCTGGTCTTTTATATACATATAAGGAATCATGGAAAACTTTTCAGATGTGAATTTTGGTTCTTTTGTTTGATGGATGATGGATGATGAACGTATTTTAACTATTTTTAATTTGAAAGTATTCTTTAATAATCTTGTAATGCATTTTATCAAAAAATAAAAAGAAAAATATCAAAAGTTAGCAGCAGTGGTGGGTAACATCAAAGCAAGAGATTTGGGGGAAATAAAGAAGCCTCAATCCATATGGAACACAGTTTGATATGATTTTTGCCTATCAAATAAAAGGTTGAATCATCTAACTTTGTAACCACAATCTGCTTTTTTCAGTAGGTCGTAATGAATCCTTCACTTTTCGCCAATCGCGAACACATTTCTCACTAACGCCATACTGCCATTCTGCTGCCATATTTCCACTTTTGCTTTCAGCAAAATTCACCGCTTCCAGTTTAAAAGCTGTAGTATATGCTTTCCTTTTCTTTATAGCAGGCATTTTCAAGTAATGGTTGATATTTTTTTCAACTTTGGCAAATTGAAGCTTCCCTAAGCACTAAATAAAAGGGAAGAAACTGAATCTGAGTCAGCATGCACTCACACATCTATGTACAATCATACATAAATATCCCCATAGTACTTGAGGATCCTGTGTTCCTGGCATCATGATTTCATCCATGTATAAATCAGTGGTCAGGCCCTTGCAGAAAAAAGTATCGACTTATACACCGAAAAATACGGTACTTTAGTTTTTATTCTGACTTGTCCAAAACAGGTTGCATATTAGTCATGATTGGTTCTCAGTTTTTTATAAGCAAAGTATTAAGGAGTTGTGAAATGCTTTAAAAAAAAAAAAAAAATAATAATAATAATAATAATAATAAATAAATTTTAATTTATATTGTTTTTTACAAAATTCAATGATTTTGTGTTATAGAATTTTATTAGGCATTTATTTATTTTTGCAGAGTGTCAATAACATTTGTTAACAATGAGCTTACAACCAAAGCTCTAGATGCTGTCTCAAGTACTTATAATATTTCTCATTTCACTAGTCCATTAGAATTTACTAAGTTCTATATACTGGACCTCCCACTAACTGGGTAGGAAATATGACTTGACAAGGCCAGGTGATAGCTAAATAAATTTTTCTGCTTTATTGCATTTGTATTTTTTTTGATTTGGTTTGCAAGATATCTGTCAAGCTTCTTGTTTTGGTTTACTGCTTTTGTGGTTGGCTAGATAGCCTTCTAGATGAAATAGCAGATATAGATGTTAATTAAATTTAAGATTCTTACACACAGAATGGCAGTTTCTAGACAGTGTTTAGATAAAAAAAAAAAAAAAACATCTTGACACATGAGACACCATACCCCCTAAGCTGCTTCAGTTTTTTGTTGTTCCCAGTAGCATTTTGGAATGTGAAATTTTTCCTCATCCTCATGGTCTTGTTGAAGATGATACTTTGAAGTTTCTTTTGGTTTGTTATATATATATATATATATATATATATATATATATATTAGTGGTTTTGGAAGTTGGTTTTCCAGAACCTTGCATTCAAAAGAGAAAAAAAATAGAGAAAAGGTTTAACATTTGGAAATGAATTTTTATTTATATCTTTAGTTTGCGTATTCAGTGGATAGTGATCATTGAGCATCCAAGAAAAACTTGACAGTAGCTCTCGGAGCATGAAGGGGTGGGCAGATTCTGTTTTCGGTTTTCCAAAATGTTTAAATTAAAGTGGTACTTAGTTTAATAATGCCCTATCACCTATGACCAGATTGGTAATCTGCTTTTAAAGACATTAAAATCCATTTACTTGTTTTAAAATTCTTTTAGAATCTAGAAATTTTTCTAAATATTTTACAAAGCGAAAAAGAAAACCCCTATATTTTGTGTAAATAGCAATATAATATGTCTTCATGTATTAATTAAAAATAAGCTTTATATTGATATACTAGAGGGTGAGACTTGTTTGAAGTTTAGTAAAAACTTTCTTTAGTGCTTTGTACATTTTAAATCCAAATTTTAAAAATGAACTTCTGCAATGTTGTTCCATGACATTTGAGATAAGAATCTGTTAAATTCTGTGTACTGCTGCCTTACCATTCCACTAGATAGGCTTATTTATTTTTTAAAATCCTTGAACAGATATCCATAATGAGCCAAGCATTTCAATAAGCACTTAGATCTGCCCAATGCTATTTGAAGTTAAGAGAGGTGGATTCTGACAGAATCCAGGTGATGATGAAGAATGTGAAGTCTTGTCTGTTGAGAGTGTCCTGTCTGGCTGACCCCACAGAGGAAGAATGGTGGAGGAGGAAATAAAATGGGAAAATGTCTGGGCTTAATTTGTTATGAGTGGTACCCAGCTTTACTTGGAGTGAGACTAAACCATGAAACTTTATACTAGGGTAAAGGCATCTGGATTTGCTGACCTGCCAAATATAGCATTTTTTCTTGGACCTGGGAGAAGGAGAAAAGGTGTATGTGTTTGTGTGTATTTGTTGGAGGGTGTAACTTAGTTCATTTGGATAGGAATGTAGAGAATAACATGTGGTTGGAATTTGAGGCAGCCACAGGTTGTAAATAAAGATAGCTGGAGTGATGTAAAGTTGTTCTAAGTTTAACCAAAAGGTGGGAGCTATATGTATTTAAGGCTCTGAATGTAAACCCATCTCAGAGACCAGTACAGGAGAACTTATTGTTTGTATGGGGCTTCATCTGACATGTTAATGGCTGGTTATTTTTGAAGCAACTTATTGCAAACTTTATAGAAATGTGTGTCTGCACAAAAGCGTATTTGTTTTATGAGAAAATAAACGGAGTGTACCCCCCACCTTTTTTTAAAAGGAAAATTTTTAATATTGTACACAACACACTAAATGTTGACAATTTTTGTGTTGAATATTCCCTGGGGTATAAAGCAATAATGAAACACTGGAGCTTTACTTTGTGTCATATCGCCCATGATTGATTAATTGAATTTTCTTTCTTTCTTTCTTTTTTACAATTAAAAAAATTAACTTTAAGCAGGAGTATGTCACATCATGAAAATTTGAACACTATCCACAGACATTCTATCTGGTAGCCTTTTTCCTTAACCACTTATTAGCATTCTTGTTTTTCTAGCCACTGGGCATATGGAATATGATCCTCGCTCTAGAGAATCCCAACATAGTCAGGTTGTGCTTATTGATTGGGTTGGCAAATCTCACCTATAAGGTTCTTTTAAAGCTACATTATCTGGATTATGATATTCAGAAAAGTAGACCGTCCTGGTGCTAGAAGATCAATACATTGCATATCTAAAATGTCTATTTTAAAATACATTCAAAACCCCGATGAGTTGGCTGCAAATGTAATTGCTCAAACATTTTCTATTTTGAACAGCACTTTTATCTCATCATTCTCATATCTGAACTGCCACTGTTTCTTTTCAGTTGGTTCGTATCTGCACACCTTTAGTTTGAAATTAGTATGGTCCGTTTTTTTAATTCTATTTTCAATTTTTCTCTTGATTTTAAAAAAGAAAGAACAGCGATGAGGCCTGAGCAGTCTGTTACATAGTTTTAGATTTTAGAATGTCGTGCAAAAAAATATACTCTAAAATGGACAGAATAAATTGCATACTCTAAAACGGTTTAGAAAGAAAAAAAATTGTTTATTACTGGTTTTATTTTTAAAATATTTTTAAAATATAAAGTTGATTGAAAAAGAGCCATTACATGTATGAAATGCTATTATCACTTGATTTCTAAGGCTGAGATCAGAGATGTCTAGCCATTGTAATCTCTGTTGCTAGTTAGGAATTATTGATGAGGAAAGAAACTTTATAAGAAACAAGATTCATAATAAGTCATGGTTGTATGGTACCTCTTTGTCAAAATGTGCACGGGCACAGATAATTCTTTTCAAAGGCAAATTTCTGTATTAGCACATTATGCGCTTTGAATACTTAAGGTGCTAATGTGTGACATTGTATAAGCTAAAAAAAGAAGTTTATTTTATGGTGTCCGAGTATTGACATTTATGTCTTTTTGTTATGGTCGACAATAGTAATTACAGTCTTGGGATATTTTCTTCACAGAAAATATCTCAAAAAAAAAAAAATGCTAATGGCTGATCTGTCTAAATAACTCGTTTATTTTTAGTTTTGATGCAGTTTAAGAAAAAGCAGAATATTTCTAGTCTACTTTTAATATTTCCAAAAAAAAAAAAACAAGAAATCGAACCTTGAACATCTATTACTAAGTTTGATTAAAAGTTTATGACGCTAAAAGTATTCAGACCAACTTGACTACTAGCCAAGCGACATGCCCGTTTTAAGTCGATGACTGAAGCAACATGATGAGGCTCAGTTGATTTACTGTGCATGGCACGCTGGTTATTCTTAGATGAATGGTGTGTTTTAATTTAACTTTGAGCAGTACAATAGTCTTTCTTTTTAAACTTTGAAAAGTTGTGACAAATAAAAATTGTTGTCAAATTTGTAGTTGCAGGACTTTGTCATTTTTACAAGAATGTTAGTTGCTCACAGAGGAGACTCCAGGTGGCAACATTATTTTGTTGTTGATAGTTTCCTGGTGAATTGATATAGAAAACTGGTAAAATAAATGTGCTACATTCATTGATATGTTAACGGATTGCAAAAAATTTCAATCTGTCGTCAAAATCTATACACAGATAATGTCTTTAGTTATTGGCTTATTTTATATTTTATGTAAAATCTTTAATGAATCAGGGATTTTTTGGTTAAATTTGCTAGATATTTTTAGTTGGTTAAAAATGTTTATTGAATGAACCATTAAGAAAGTATTGTTGCTGCTAATGATTCATTAGCTTAAAAAATGACGATTAAGACAAGATTATCTACTGCACTTAGTTCAGCTTCTTAAAAATGCAGCTGAAAATAAATGGCTTTCTCTTTTGAAACATCCCTCTGTTCTCTCTAAAGTTTTCTGGCTACATAACTATGAAATAGGGAGACAGATAGATCCCGCTATCTCAAGTGCTATTAGATTTCATTCTTTTAAGACTGCACAGATGATAGTAGCAATTTATTCTTTCACAATCCCTAATCCTACAGCTACTTGCAGCCAGTTCTTATCCACTGTATATTACAAGAATGTTTCTTATCATTGCCTTCCATATGCTGCTGATTGTGCAGGCCAGTGCACAAATAAGTCATCTGAGCTTCTCTTGAGTGTTGTCTACCACACTAGGTTTTCAGAAATTTTGGCTTTGAAGATCTAATCTCTACAATTTTCTATTCATAGTTACTTATGTGTCTGAAGAGTATTTTGATATTTTGTCAGAGAATAGCTTTTGCCAAGTCTTTGCAGTTTCTTATCAAATACATCATACTTCTTTTACTGATTGGAACTGATGGAGATAAATAGCTACCTGTTCTTAATGATGCTTAGAGTTCAGAGATAAGATTCCTTTCAAACAAAGTTGTTCTTTTTGTACATTCTTTGAAAGTTTGCAGTTTTATCTGCACTGTCTTTACAGCATATTTCCGAATTGTAGTTGACTTTGATGAGATTAGTGATGAACTGAACGATTGTTGCAGAAGAAGTCGGGGTGGTCCCATACCCAGCAAATCTTTAATCGGACAAAGATCTTGTTTACTGAAATATTCTTCGGCCTGCATATAGAAGCAACAAGTTTTCTCAACATTTTCTTAGAACCATACCATTGATAAATAACTCATTTGAAATTTCACCAGATGTTGTTTTTCCCCCCCTCCATCTTTGTCTGGCATCAGTCATAGATTCAGAAGGCTGTAGATCAGTGTTTCCCAACCTTTTATCTGCCATGCACCCCTTCTCTCAAGAAACGACTGAATCACCCCCACCAACCCACATCAAACAAGATATGGATATTTTGTTGAAAACTTTTATTAACACACTGATATACGTTGCATTTTGAGGATAACTGCTTAGAATTTAATTCAATGAGAGTCCTGCTCTTGATGACATCCGACTAGAAACGATATACGTGGTTCCAGTTTAGTCAGCTTCAGTCGTAGGTCACCCCGATCACAAATGTCAAACCTATTTCGCTTCTTGGTCAAAATGTCTACAACGGCTCTGAATCCACATTCTACTAAATAGGATGTTGGAAAAGGAAGCAGCATCTTTCTTGCGGCTTTTGACATCTCTTGATAATTCTTGGAAGCTTCGTCAGTTAACCACGTCATTAGTTTCTTCGTTTTATGAATGACTTTCATAGAGTCATTGTGCTGCATTTCTGCCAGTTCATCTCGGTAACATCTATCAACGTCATCAAGTTGACAGAGAAATGGTTGTCAACCAGTCCGGAAACTCCATTGCTTGCAAATCTGTGAACCAGGCCTTGAATTCAGTGATCAGCGAGGCAACATAGTCACATATTACTGTCAAAACATGGTCGCTGATCAGACTGTAGCAAATGGCTGAAACTGGTGAAATCCTTCCTGCCCAGATCTCCTCGCCACAGCTGTAACTTGGACACAGAGCCAAAAATCTTGCACTTGGACTCAATGATGGTCTTTTTGGCGCCTTGAAGATTGCAGGTCAAAGTATTCAGTTCGTCAAAAATGTCCGTGAGATAAAGAGTCATAGCCATCACATCTTCGCCACATAGTGGTTCAATAATTTTGAGATTCCCACAAAACTCGAAAATGGCATCATAAAGATTGACAAATCACTCCAGGCATGGTCCTTTTGAAAGCCAGCGTACTTGTGTGTGGGAAAGCAACCTCACAAACTGCTCCTCTGCATCTTTGCAAAACGCTTTGAAAAAGTCTTTCTGTTTTCGGGTTGGCCTTAATGTGGTTGATTACTTTGAGGATCGCCGTCATAATCACACTGAGCTCAGGGGCGAGACTTTTGGCGATGAGATGCTCGCGATGTATGACGCAGTGCATGGAGATCAAAGCAGGGTTGTCTGTTTTCGGTAACTGGGGGAATCCATTCCTCTTCCCCATCATCAACGATGCTCCATCAGCAGCACATGAGACTATGTTAGCAATGGGAATGTCATGGTCATTTAAAAACTTCATGAACAGCTGGTATATGTCCTGTACAGTTGTAGTTGTCTCAAATGACTGACAGAACAGCATCTCTTCGCTTAAATCAGCTGCCTCTATGCAACGAACGTAGGCGAGAAAAATACTCTGACTGTCCCTCACCGTTGACTCATCCAACTAAACAGTAAATGGCCTTTGTCGAAGCTTACAAATGAGTTGATGCACCACACCTGAGGCCATATCATTGATTCTGTGCTGGACGGTATTGTTGCTAAGAGGTATAACCGACACAGGATCATCCAATCTTTGCAGTACAGTTTTTGTGAACACATGCAGTGCAGGTATGATTAAATCCTTGCCATTGTGTTAGCATTTCCACACTTAGCGATGAGAAGTGACATTTCATAGCTAGTGACCAGTCCTGCATCTTGCATGGATGTCTTTGACTTAAACATTGAGAGCATGGTCTTTTGAGCCTGCATCTTGTTCTCATGATAAGCCTTTAGATACCAGAAATATGACAGGTCTTTATCAGTGTGCTCCCGGTGTTTGGATCATAAATGTACCTCCAGTTTTGCTGGTTTCATGGAATCATTGCATAAAGTCTGATCACAAAGTAAACACAGCGGCAGTCTCTCGTACAGTGGAAAGGCGATAACGCCATACCTCAGATATCCAACTGAGTACTTACGTACTTTCTTCTTAGCTGAGCTGGCCATAATATAGGTATACAACTCAGTTCGCTTGTGTGCATCCATACTGTCCATGAAGTCCCTATCCAGTTTTTCTAGCCTCCACTCCCAGTGGTGCCAGCCAATGAGAGCGCGGCCCAACCACACCAGTCCCATCATGTGACAGTCCAAGATCCTGCTCCTGGCCTTTTGCTGCCAGGCCCATTGTCCAGAGTGGCAGGACGACTTCTGGCCTCTGGCCACCGTTGGCAGTGCATATTGTTTTGGTGGCAGAGCAACATGATGCTGTCTGGGGCCAGTGATGCCAGGGTAAGCTGACCTGGAGGGACTATGACATAATCAGGCGACTGATAGCTACACCGCCATGTCTGAGTGGGCTGACTTGCCATAAGCAAGAATTCGTGGTCATCGCAATGCTTTTGCTGAGTACTATTTTCATTGCGCATTTGAATTTGAACAGTGTTTTTCGTTGGCATGCATCTCCGCCTTTACAGAAACAGGCAGCACTCTCGCATTTGTAATAACAATAATAATAATAATAATACCTGATGTATACAAGATCAGGCCTGAAAGGGCCTCTTCAAGCAAAATAAGCATTGCATTTTTATACCTTTGGCCCTCACTTCACCCTCAAAAAGAGGCACAAACCCATTAAATTTTGTTAAACCCCTATTTTACTCCCCAAACACTGTGGACCCCTTGGAATTTTCAATTCACTCCCCCCCTACAGCAAACTTTCTGAAGATTTCATCACTTAAAAAGTGGCACCAGAATATCTAACTGTGTTGTTAAGAGAATGATAATTTATAACCTCTAACTTGTGTGAACAGAATGAGAAAATTTTATCAAATTGATCTAAAAAAAATTTTGCATCCCAAAATCTTGTTTGGTTTTTCTCTTGTCAAATTGTAGTAAATATTTTACCTTTCGTTACAGATGTGTGGAGTTTAGGTGTGATTTTATATATGTTTGTTTGTGGTACACCTCCTTTTCATGAGGCAAATGATAGTGAGACTTTGACAATGATCATGGACTGTAAATACAATCTGCCAAACCATATATCACAAGAGTGCAAAAGGTAAGTATGTTACTGCTTTTATTTTAAAGAACATTAAGATTTCAGATGTGGGTTTCCACGGGGAGAAACTATTTATATCTACTTGCTTTTTATTTCTGGTCACTGTGTTGAATAAGAAATCTAAAAACTACACAATTACTGCCAGAAATGGAATTTATTGGGAGGAGATCTGTTAGAATTTTGTATTCCGACTAAAAGTGGAATTTTGCATACAATACTTAAATCTAGTTAAATCATTAACAAGGAAGCAGGAAGCTATTTGGCTTCCATAGAAAAGAAATGCTTATCAAAATGTTTATTTTTTAAACTTAAATATGCTATTTAATGGTATTAAACACCATTGTTGACAACATTATTCCATTCATTTATAATTCTGTTATCAAAAATTTGTTGTTTTTTTTCTCCATTGTCAACCCACTCATGTTAACTGAAACCTTAAGCAGTTTCTGGATGTCATTCAAATAGGAAACGGAAAACATTACTTAGCATTATTTTAATTAAATTTTTAAATGAAAAGTGCATTGCTATCTCTGGGTTGAAGTAAAGACATCAACATAAAACCAAAATAACTTGATTTTAGTTAAATTCTCTTCCCTATTTCTGCAGAGTAGCAGGAGGTAGAGTTTTAAAGTTGATTTGGATGTGTAAATGCTTAAATATATTGGTTATCAGCCTGAAAACTAACAGAAGTTAGCTCTGCCATAATTGCTAATAGTGAGTACATAGACCAGTTTAAAAGCAGGGCCAGTGAATGTTTATACTTGGCAGTTGGGAGCTGGGCGGCTGCACTGCCAGAAACTGATGATGTATTGCTCTGATTGTTAATTAAACCAGAGCAAACTATGAAAGCTTTCATCATTTTCATACCTTTGCCTGTCTGTTGGGAGACTATTTAATCTAAAGAATTTTTAATGCATCTTAAGAATATTGTTTACTGTTATAGAGGCCAATTGTTCAGATTCCCCTAATAACATAATTCTGACTTTATATGGAGTTTTACAAGTACTGTGTTTTTCTTTTTCTGATCTTTGATGCAGATTGAGATGGGTTTTTTTGTCTGTGAATGAGTAGCACTACACAAGTGAGGTTTGAAGTAACTAGTGATTTTTGAAATTTATTTAAAGAAATTTTTTAAACTTTCAGTTTAATTTCTTGTATGCTTATACGAGAACCCAATCGGCGAGCCTCATTAGAAGATATAATTAGCCATGGATGGTTACAGACAGGTGAGACTTCATCGATGGCGTTGTACCTCCCACTAGTGTCTAAGGAACAACTGTCTGAAGAGGACCATGCCTATGTTATGGAGAAGATGGTTGATGGACACATTGCTACCAAGGATGAGATTCTTCAGTAAGAAATAATTCTTTTGCTTCCCTCCAACTGCTGAAATACTTTCAGTAATGGTATCATTCTGCAAAAGTTGCAGAATTAAAATGCACTTTAAAAAAAAAGGTTTTGTACTTAAATGGGCAAAGATTTGTAATGTTTAGAGAGTTGTTTTCTGGGTATCTTAGTTGGGATTAGGTTAACAAAGTAGAAATTATGTAAAGGCCAGCGAGTTTTAAAAAAAAATGTGTGGTTTCAAAAACCTTCAATCCATTGTCAGTTCCATCAGATTAACTCCTGCTTTCTGTGGTGAATAATGGATTTTTCTGTAGCTGTCTCAGTTCTTTGATATTTTGTAACTTGCCAATGTGCACTGTTTTTTTTTTTGTTTTAAAATTCATTTCAGCAATTTAAAAACAACAACATTATTTAACTTTTTTTCCACTGTAGGGCATGCGCCTTCTCTCTCAGACAGACAGACAGACAGGCACGCGCGCACACTGTGCAGTTTAATATTTTTATTTTTAAACAAATCTTTTTATAATTACAAAATAAAAAAAAAATCAACAGCCCTGTAAAAGATATAAACCATAATAAGAAAAACAAAGCAATGGTAGCTAGTGTAAATTGCCCAAACAAAGAAATTACTACTTCTTTTTTTTTTAAAATTAAACTTCCCTAATGAAATAGTGTTTTAAATACTACACACAATATATGTATTATTATTTAACTTAATATTAACCTTAATTTTAAAAGTGGCTTTTCCAAGAGATAAAAGCATATGCAAGTAAAAGAGAAGTTTGGAACTGTGTGTTAATATATGCAGACCCAATATACTCATCCATAGCTGATTGAACAAAGTATTACATTCATCCTCCAGCAGCAGTTTGTAGCCACAAGTGTATGACATTACCTTCGTTTTACATTTGCAGTTGTCTGTATGGCAGAGTTTAACTTACTAAAGTGTAAAACCATTACCGGAAAGAAAGGTTTTAACTATCTTTGCATGTAACATGTTGTAGTATATGCTACAACTGGTTGCAGCCAAGTTTCTATTTACTGATTCATGCCTAAAATTAACCTGTAACTAATTGCAATTTTGAGCAGCACTGTTTCTTACATCATAATATATGACTTAGGAAGCAGTGGATAGGACTAATATATTCTGATGATAGTTTTATCAGAAGCAAATTAAAGTATGAAACAAACTCAAATTATAATGATGGCGTGGAGTACAAAGATTAAACATTATCTAGCAAGTACAAACAAAACATTTCCTTGTTACTGTTGCCGCTGAGATCAAACAACCCCAACTCTTTTGTATTCATTTTTTTGCCAACTCCATTTTGCTGACATAAATTCTACCTGTCTCTTATTTATTTTTTAAACTAAAAATGTATGTCCCTATGAATGAATAGGGATTATTTCAACAAAAGTGCATGCTTGTATCTAAAATGGGACCAGCTAACTCACTGAGAAGTAGTTTCTATGACTAGCCACCTGCTATCTACTGGCTCACCGAGCAGAATTTTTCTGATGCAATCTAATCATTTTTAGAAGATGGCAAATGTCAGGAATGCCCTTTCGTGGTAGTAATTTTAGATCGTTTGATATCTTTATGGTTTCAAAGATAATCAATATTGTGTACATAAAGAAAGTCATCAGATCCATTTATTTGGGGCATTATCTTGCCATGGAACCATTCTTATTTAAAAGCTTTTGATACTGTGCATCACCAGAGCAGACCAACTAATTAAGAGTGAGGAGGACAGAAATAATTACATTTCTTTGAATCAGTATTAAAGATTGTTATAAAAATTCTATTCTTAAACAGAGCTGAGAATGCTAGGCTAAATAGGCTAAATTTGTTGTTAATTACAATATATCAACTTCTTTTTTTTCAGAGGAGAGTTCTTTTTATCACTAAACATTAAATTTATTGTATTTTATGAATAACACCTTATTTTTATTAAAAAAAGTTTTTAATTGATACACTTAGGCATATACAATTTTACAAGGGATGATGATTACCCCTTGTTTCTGTATATCACTAAATTCCTGCTTCTGTTTTCTAAATACAGTTGATATAGATAACTCAAACACTTAAAAAATGCAAAATCTATTTATATTGACTTTGATATATTAAGCATTTGCAAGAGACAGGTGAAAATTGGCAGATACGAAACTTGAACATTATTCACTCATAACAACAAAGTTCATTGTTCTCAGAATGATAACATTACATGATACCAGGTGTCCAGTAAGCCAGCACCTGGTTTGGTCACTTCTTGCTATAGCATGTGCTCTGATGGCCAGTTGCAGATTGTGGCAAGCTCCTAAGAGATGAATACTGTGCTTAATAGAGTTGAGATCGGGAAATCCATTAGGTTGTTACAAAAGTTTTGTTGGTTTGTTTGTTTTTTTAAAACCGCAACAATGAAACTTAATATCAATGCTGAATGTGAAGTTTATTAATCAGAGTAACTTCCATTACAATCAATACACTTCTGCCAACGAGTTACAAGCACAATTATATCATTTTGAAAAAAATCTGGATTTCTGGAGTTGATAAACTGCTGGAAGGCAGTTTCATATGCTGCTTGGTTGGAGAAGGATTTCATACAGAGGAAGGTGTTTGAAAAGGTGGCAGTCTGTGGGAGAAAGGTCTGGTGAATAGGCTAGTTGAGGGAGGATTCATACCCCAATGTGTTCAGTTTTTGAAGAGTCATTTTAGCAGCATGAGGCTGAGCATTGTCGTAGAGCAGGATTTGGCCTCTTCGATTCGCCAATACCGGCTGTCTTTGGGAGAGTTTCTGATGAACAACATTATTTCATGACAGTACCTTTCAGCTGTGAAGGCTTCACCAGGCTGCAAGAAGTTATAGTGGGTGGCACCAGTTGCAGTCCATCAGACAGCGACCATGAACTTCTTTGGGTGGAGGCTGGGTTTTGGAATGTGGTTAGGCGCCTTGTCTTTGTAGAGTCACTGCGCTGATCATTTGCAATTGTCCTAAAGGATACATTTTTCATCACATGTAATGATTCGGTCAAGAAATGGGCCGTTTCTGTTTCTTATGACAAGTGAAGAGCAGATCCAATCAATGATTTTTGTTGTTGTTCATTCAGCTTGTGATGCACCCACTTGTCAAGCCTTTTCACCTCTCCGATTGTGTCAAGATGCCAGGGGACAGTTGCAGTGCTTACGTTAAGCTCTCCATCAATTTATCGCACTATTTTTCTTGGATCATCTTCACAGCTGGAAGGATATCTGCTACATTCCTTATCTTTGAGGCTTGCCTCTCCTGATCGAAATTTTGCAAACCATTGTTGTACTGTGCACTCATTTTCTGTGTCCTCATCCCATGGTTGCATAATGTTAAGAGTCGCCTCGCTCACTTTGTGGCCTGGTTTGAACTCATAAAGCAAAATGGCATGAAAAACGTTTCTACCCATGCTTCACTCAGGACCCTGAACAAATATCCATTTTATAATGTTTAAAAAGGTAGGATTTGCATAATGTATGCCATGCTACAAAATTATATATAACTTATCTACATTCACCTTCAGAGGCATGTAAAAAAATAAAAAAATGAACCTCAAATTAACATAATATAAAAACCGACAAAACGTTTGTAATGACCTAATAGATTGGCGCATATTTTTCCACATAGAGGCTTGTAGTCTGGAGGTGGGCATTGTTGTGCTGGAATTTTGGATGCAGTCTGTCACTGTTGAGAAAGAATTAGAATTACTACATGACTACAAAAATCAATGTTGATAACAACTCATGCATTGATGACAGTGAATTATGACTCCTGAGAAACCATTAGTTCAAAATCTGTAATATAATCCATATACTGTGCAAATTGTACATGTGTGATAATGCTGCTAAGTCAGTCAGGCCTCCTGCACCTTATATTGACCAATCTTAGTCATTAATGCATTCTGAGTAGCTGTTAAGGAGGAATTTTATAGATGACATATCCAAACTATTGGTCTTGTTGCTACATCAGAACAGGTTAGGTATATTATTAATTCATAACAGATAAAAAAGAAATTTTGGAGAGAGATCACCTTTCTGGATACCACTCTGGTAAGGGAGCCTAGAGTTGTGGTTATTCATTAGAGTGTGCTGCCCATTTTGTACCAAAATGGGCCCGAAATTCCTATTAGTGCTTTTCATTTTTAGATGTGAGAGGAAACCCACATGACTAGCTGATGAAGAAAATTGGGAAGAAACCATGCCAGGGATGTATGCCAAATGGAGCCCTCCGCCTCGGCAGTATAGTAGTATAACCCCACTGTGTATGGCTGCCCCGATTATGTGACTTATGAAGGATATGTTTGCGTCCACCTGAGTTGCGACTTTTTCTTTCGGAGAGGTCTCTGTCCAGCAAGCCTAAGGCATGGTCTGTCTTGTTTAGCTCAGGGCACAATGACACTTTGTGGTAGAACTCTGAAACAAAATTTATTTCATAGCCACTTATTTATGTATACTTTCCATTTATTCAATTCTTTTGTAGCTATTCATGGTAGCAAATTTCTATGCTGCACAAAACAAAAACCAGACAGAAACTTTGCACTGCCTATCTGATGACTTCCCTCATTAAATCCTTTATTCTTGTTTACTCTTTGTTACCATGCTTGACAACAAATGTACAATTTCTGCATCATATTATAAATCCCATTTCTTGAAAACAAGGCACTGTATTTTTATTAAAGTGAGGATGTGCTGAAAATGCACTCTGTTTTCTGCAGCAGCAGCAGCTTATTTATTTATTTATTTATTTATTTTTTTGTATTTTTAAAAATGTTGTAGGTCACTTGACAGAAATGCCTACGACCACATAGCAGCTACTTACTACCTGCTCGTGGAGCGGCGGCTAAAGAAGCAGTTGCTGGAAAGCAAAGCACACAATGCTGAAGCATTGTCCCATATTCGGAAAAACTCCGCTGCACCAGATGGAAAGCCGTACCTGGAACCTTTGGCTCTCTCTCCTCGGTAGGTTTTATTTGTTTTGTCCTTGTTGGTTAGGCTTTAGAAAATTAAAGAAATATCTATACCTACATAGATGAAAGCCAATGTTTGCGATATAAAACATCAGTTAAACTTTCTTTAAGTACACAGATTCTAGGAAATAATTAGACTTGGTACTTTCCTTTTCTTGGTTTTAGTACCTGCTGTTTATGAAACCTCTCACCACCCCCCCCAAAAAAAATCAAAAAGAAAATTGTTTAATGCTATCATCATTGATCTTTTATCAGTTAGTGTCAATAATTTTATTGTAATTGTCTTGTAAGGTACATTTAGCTATACAATCAAACTGTAATATGTTACAAACCAAGCTAGAAGAAACATCATCTGAAACATAGAACTGAAAATTAACATCATTTTTGAAAGAGGGTCTGACTATTGAATGAACTCTGGCGATAGTTGGAAGCTATTTTTGGCTGGAATCTCGTTATTTAGGTTTTAAACATCTTTTGAAACTGCTTATCCAGCCAGTATTAGTTCAGCTTTAATCACTGCAGGTAGTCAGGATGTGTTTTCTTTTCCTCTTCCTTTCAGAGATTAACTCTCACATATTTCTGAATAACTCTCTCTCTGTTAAAGTACATTTGTTTGTATCTGTGCCATTTTTATGGTTCAAGCTTTTAATGCCAAACAGTTTTGAATTTTATTTTCCAATAAACATGTTTTTCCTTTTTTTTAAAAATAAAAATACCCCTTCCACCTTTTTGTACCTTTAAGATCAAAGGTTATGTTTTAAGCGATACCATCAAGTATAAAGCCGTCCTTCCTTCGTTTATATGTATGGCTGTTACTGTCTTTCTCCATTTTTTTTTTTAATGCATATATTTTAATCTTGAAACCTACAGAATTTTAGTCCTTAAAATTCTTCTCGAATTTTGAAGCAAAATGAAGGAGGCGAAGAAGACCAAGACAGACCCCCTTGACTTTGTCGTAAACCAGAAACTGCTGCCCACTGTGAGCCAGCATGGTCACTTGTCTTCAGATGTCCCGTCTCAGTTTGTTAAAAGCATCACCACAAGCATGACTCTTGATCGGAGAAGCAGCGGGAAGAAAAGCAGCCCTGCAAAGAACCCTAATCTGAGTCCGGTGACGCCAGGGCGGCGCATTACTACTCCAGTGGCCCTGGCTAGCCAGTCGAAGAAGGCCTCGTTTGCAATCTCCAAAATCGCAATTCTCAGCTCTTTTTTTGAACGGAAAGCATCTGCCTCCGATAAAGACTCTCCTGACCAGAAAAAGGGGAAACAAAAGAAGACACCCATTGCAAAGATGACCGGGTATATACTAACACGTGTTTTTGCCTCTTTGGGTTTTTTTTTTTTTTTTTTAAATCATGACTCTTAGTAGACCATGTCCCAGGCGGACGTGCCACACGTTTGTGCAGGTGTGTGCGCGTGCATGACCGCGTACAAAAGGGGGCAATATATAACATGGTTTAGTGTAACTACACCAGTTAACAAGCACCTTGATGCATTAGGCCTATGCAGCATGTTTTTTGTTTTTCATTCTGTGATTTTTGTTAGAAGTCTTCAAATATCATTTAAAATCATTAGCAGGAAAGTCAGAATATTATCTTTATAAAGTAAATAACTTATCACTAATATTCTGTTTTGTTTTGTGTTTTTTATATTGCTGTTTATGTATTGAATTTGCAGTCTTTTATAACAAGAAACAAAGGGTCGCCTTAAAGATTTCTCTGCATTTATTCCCCTTGAAGCTTAGCATTTAAAGATAGGTGTCTATCGAATAAACACTGTTAAATGAGCTTTACATAGTGCAAGTTGACTTTATATTTTTACTTATTTTTATTATTAAAACTCTGGTCTTTATTATTATTTATTGATTGATTTGTTTGTAAATACTAGATGTTAATGAATAGTTTTGAAGCAGTTAATTGTCAGATGTCAGAAGCTAAAAAAAAATTTTTTTTTTAAAATTTCTGAGATCTATCTTTTTCATTATTCAACATTGACTTAGGGAGAAAAATAATGTCAGTGAATTCACATTACACAAGGAATATCAACTTTCTATGCAAACTTTTTTTTTTAAATAAGGGAATCTGACATTTAAATCTAAAAAAAAAAAAAAAAGTACAAGCACTGAAAACAAAGTATAGATAATTTAATTTTTTTAATTCATGATCAGTGATATCTGAAAACTTTTAGTTCCTGTCTGAGAGCTTTGAATTGCCTTTAGCAGGATCAATACCCACAGCTGACTAATTTTGATTAAACTCTGTAGATGTTATTTCTCAGATTATTGGTTTTATCAGCCCAAGTCTGATCTTCCATTTTCTATTAGTCAAGTGAGCATGTATTCAGGTACATTTCCAAAGCAGCATGTAAGAAAATGGACACAAAGTAACCAATACACAATTATCTTAAAGTGCACACACGCTGGAAAAACTGGGTATAAAATTTCAATTTACACGTGATAGAATCACATCTCATGGGTACAAATGAAAATGCTTTATAGAACAGTCATGTGGATTAATTAGAAAGTGCCACAAACTGCAAGACTATAAAAGTGTAGGCAATGAGAGCATTATAGTGTGTTGATCACAACAGTTTCTGGGAAGGAAATATCACCTGACAAGTGTATAGAAATCAATGTCTTAGCTAGTGAAGACTACTACATGTGGCAGATTGCAGCCCAACTTTGTTTCAAAAGTATCTGAATGCAAGACTAAGTTGTATACACACAATTGCTATTGTTGACAATAAATGCAGTCAAGGAATAAAGCCCAAACTCTCTAAAAGTGATATTAGGTACTCAGAGTATGTTCTCTACATGATAGATGACAAACCAGTGAGGATCTTACAACTGACCTAGTTGCAAGTATGGGTGTGAAAATTTCTTCAAGAGCAGTATGATAAACATTAGTGCAAAGTATCTTAATAGATGTGCAACTGTCCAAAAAACTTTGCTGAGGATAGGCAACCAAATGATAAGGCTTAAATGGACAGCAGAAATGAAAAGGTAAGTTGGCCGAGCTTGGAAGAAGTCTTTACAAGCAAGTCAAAATTTTAACTACTTGGTGATGATCAATGGCACTTTGTTTGAAGGTGTACCAGGGAGCAGTATAACAGTCAGTGTACAACAGCTACAGTGAAGCATGGAAGTAGATCAATATAAGTGTGAATTGCATATTAGCAAAGTGTCAGATTTGCATCAAATCAAAAGTATACCGACTGATGACAGGTACAAGCAGATTCTCATCCATCATGACATTCCCTCAGGAAGACATCTTATTTGGTAGAGTTCATCTTTCAACATGACAATGACCCCAAGCATACAGTCAATGTGGTGAAAATCTATATGTAACATAAAGAGGTAGATGGAACACTCACAAAGTTGCCCCAGCCTGCACAAAGTCCCGATGTGAATATTATTGAGGCTATATGGGTTTATAAAGCTACTGAGGAAGTCAAACCAAACAAACTACCTTGTATAAATTGTGGAAAGATTTACAGGATATTTGGAACAGCAGTTTATAGTCATACGTTGATAATCTGTATGGTAGCATGAAACAAGGTGTCCTGTTCTATATAAAGCAGAGGGCTCATATACTAAATACTAATGCACCATACAAAGTATTCATTTTGTTTTTCGTATATTTTCTGTAATAATCTGTTGTGTGTGTTATGCACATCTCTCAGTTGAAATTACTCATTATTTGTGAATATTCTCTTTTGTGTTTCCACAGAAATAGTCACTAATGATGACTGCTTTTAACATTTTAATCACTAACATGAAATTGTAGTCATATTTGGAACTATTTCAGTCACAATATAGTGGTATAAGTATTTTCAATGGAAATGCTTTGAATTGTGACTTTTATTGCTTACCCTTCACTGATTGACTTTATTTTGAATTACTGTTTTAAATGGATTGCATAGCATTTCATTCTTTAATTATAGGGGAAACCTTGGTTATTTAAATGGTAATATAGGATTAATTCTTCAACTCATTTTGCTAGTAAAAATGTATTCTGTTGATCATTTGTCACGCTAACAGCTATTTAAAATTTTTTTCTAAAAACAGTTGAGATCATTGCTGCTTGAAATATCAGTTGATTAACTATTGTCATTATCTTTTGAATTTGTAAATAGGTATAAATATTGCATATATATATAATATGTATACGAGGTGTAGTCAAAAAGTATCCGACCTTTGGCCAAAAAAACAAGTAATATTAAAAAAACTCACCATTTTGATTTAGTCTCCTTCAAAGTATTCGCCTTGGGAGTCTACACACTTCTGCCAGCGTTCCTGCCACTGCTGGAAACATTTCTGGAAATCACTTTTTGGGATGCTGTAGAGCTGTGCCATTGAATTTTGCTTAATGTCCTCTGTTGACTCAAATCTTCTCCCTTTGAGTGTTGTTTTTTTTTTTGAGCTTTGGGAATAGCCAAAAGTCACACGGAGCCAAGTCTGGGGAGTAGGAAGCCTGACGAACAAGTGGTGTGTTATACTTGGTGAGGAATGCTTGGACGACATGGGCGGAATGAGCGAATGTGTTGTCATGGTGGAGTTGCTAGTTCTTTGCTGCCCACGGGTCGGGTCGTTTTCGCCGCACAGCTTCACGAAGGCAACAAAGAACCCCCAGGTAGTATTCTTTGTTAATTGTCTGACCTTGTGGTGCATATTCATGGTGCACAATACCTCTGTAGTAAAAAAAAAACAGGTCATCATCAGTTTAACATTGCTGCGCACCTGTCTTGCTTTCTTTGGTCTTGGCGAGGATGGATGCTTCCATTGGGATGATTGCAATTTTGTTTCAGGGTCATAGCCGTACACCCATGTCTCATCGCCAGTAATGATAGTGTTCATGAAGTTTTGATCTTGGCTCCAGCATGTCCTGGGAGATTTCCTTTCTGTTTCTGCTGGTCAGACAGCAACTTTGGTACGAATTTGGCCGACACCCTCCTCATGCACAAATCTTCTGTTATAATTGACTGAACTGACCCATGGCTGATTCCAACTTTGGTAACAATCTCCTCAATAGTCACACAACAGTCTTCATAGACTATTCCTTGAACCTTTGCAATCATTTCGTCATTTCTGCTAGTCGATGGTCTGCCACAACGTGGCTCACTGTCCACTGAGGTGCGGCCATCTTTTAACCGGCTGTACCACTCCTTTATTTGTGTTTTTCCCATAGCATCATCTCCAAAGGCCTTCTGAATTTTCTCAATAGTCTGAGCTTGCGTATCACCAAGATTTTGGCAGAATTTGATACAGTATCTTTGCTCAATGCGCTCGGTCATCTTGACTCAAAAAGAAAAATCGCACAGCACACTCTTCATGTCTGTACTCAATGCGTCACTGCAGGCGACTGGTGCAACCTACAGACATGAAAATTTTTGCACATGCTCAGGAAGGACGCGGCCACCTAATACCCATGCAGATTTTGCTCACGCATTATTATTTTGTTCAAACAAATTCAAGGTCGGATACTTTTTGACTACACCTCGTATATACACACAACAATAATCAGTATAGAGTTTTTTGCATTTTTCTTTTCTCTTGCATATGCTATTTATTTTACCTCTAAATGTTTGGAGAAATAAAGATGTGGAAACTAACAAAACAACAACAACAAACCCCTAACACATTTTCTGCAACAAATACCAGATCAAGAGAATAAATAAACCTGAGATATTTCAAACTTAACAACAAAAACTCATTTTCAGACACTGCTTTATAAACAGTAGAGCTAATTGTTGTGTACATGACATTGTAGAAATGAGTGCTACTCTTTTAGTTTGGGATTTCATTTTTTGAATAAATAATGATTTCATTATAAGTACCCAGAAATGTGAAGGATATTTAGCCATGATCTCCACATTTATTTAACATAGTCCACACTAGACATCTTTTGATTGGTAAACTGTAATAATTCTTGTATCTCTCTCATCATGAAATTATAATCTAAATGTACCATGGTATTCATGGTGCTGGAGGACAACTATTACTTCATTAAAAATTTTTTTTGTTTTTTTAAATATTCCATTGAGTTAATGTTCATTATTGTTCATAATTTTCTGCAAATAAACTAAGTCTGGTGGAATATCTTAGTCACCAGGCTTCAGTATTATTTTGCATATATCTACAGTACTGTCCAAAATTGTTAATCAAGCATACAAAATTTCAAAATCATCTTCAAAACAGAATGTTGTTTTATTTCTATATTTATTTTAAGTTAACCAGTATCAAAAGTAAGTTTTACAATTAACATTCACTAAAACCAGCATTATTACTATTTGATATTTTGTATTTTTTACCTTTGCTTTTTAAGAATACCTGAACTTGTCTGGGCATTGATTACATTCAAGTACGCTGAAATTACAATGGAATGATTTTGTAAATCAAGACTTGATGATTATCTCCCTTTTATTTAATTTTAATGTGCTCCAGAAATACTCTATCTGGAGCCTTGGGAAACCAAAACCATTATTCTGAGCAAATTCTATGCTTCCGCGATGATAAGTAAATTTTGCATAGTTTGGCCATTGCTTTGGATTTATGTCATACTGCAATACAAAACCATTGCCAACTAAGTAAATTCCACTTGGAATTGCATTATGCTGCACTTTTCTCATTTCCCAATACCACAGCCACTGTAACATCAGATCCACCAAACCTACTTAAGTGTGGGTTATGTGCACATCGGATTTAACCTCCCATTTGTTTGCCACCTGACAAACTGCATTTAGTGATTGCTGAACAATTTGGCTTTTGTCACACCTCAAACAGCTTTTTTTCTTCTTCCACAATGTAATATTTGTACTTATTGGCTCAAATTAGGTCTTTACAATGTTTTGCTTCTATAGCAGTAACTTCCATAGAACACCACCACCATTCAGACCTGCCTTAGCACGTCTTCTCCTGATGATAATTTTCCTTATTTGGGTGTCTCTAATACACTGGAAGATCTCGTTCACAGTGATGGAAGTGTGCATGTATTGACCTTTTTGCTATATATATATATATATATATATATACTTTTTTTTTTTTTTTTTACCTTTCCTTGCACATTCTTATAGCCTCTAGTTGATATGCCCCTCTTTGAAGTACATTGCATTCCTTTTCTGAAACCCTTTAACCAATACCTTTTAGGAATATGGCTGTATCTTGACAGGCATACTCAGAGTTAATTTTGCAGACACGTATTGAGAATACTTGTTTAATAAACAAATCTTGGCCCCCTTTTTTTAGCTTCAGATATACTTGAAGCATTTTATATTATGAAGCTTA
This sequence comes from Nautilus pompilius, assembly GCA_018389105.1. Lineage (NCBI taxonomy): Eukaryota > Metazoa > Mollusca > Cephalopoda > Nautilida > Nautilidae > Nautilus > Nautilus pompilius. The sequence goes on along the minus strand of JACATO010000598.1, from coordinate 318,260 downwards.
CTAAGAAACCAGATGATGGCAATAATGGTTTATTATTAGGAAGTAAATTGGAAACATTAAAAAATGTGCTCTATATAGAGCCTTGTTTTCAAGCTCCCATGCAGGTTATCAACATACGACTATAGGCTGCAATATGGAGTGTCAACTATGATGTCCTTTTGTTTTTTGTTTATACAGAGAACTTGCACCTTTTTTTAAAAGGTTTTTTTAGCTTTGGAAACCAAAAAAAACTAACTGTAGAAATAAACTACTGTTCTTTTTTTTTTTTTGAAATTTCAAAATTTGACATGGTTGATTAATAATTTTGGAACCTACTGTAGCATTGGCTCTGCTTTGAAAAGTTTAACAAAAAGAAAATGAAAATTTTCAGTACAAGGAATTATCGATATGAAAAAGAAATCTTGTTAACATCAACAAAACAGCTCGTGCTCATGTATTTCTAAACTTTAATTGCTAAAACACATTAGCATATAAATAATATAAGTTAATTTTAGGGTCTTTGTTTTTCTTTTTTTCTATTTTATAATATAGTTTTCAAGAATATATATATTTTATGATTATTTTTAGGTTTTTGTAATGCAAACTTAACTAATCTTTAAATTTAATAACCAGTTTGAGTGTGCATAATAAATTCTATATTTTTTAGAAATTTTTTTCTTTTAACACAGCATTGTAAGTTTGTGCATTAATAGCAAACATCAAATGATTTATCTCATACTTGGGATTTCTGAAGGAATAAAAAAGAAAAGAAAACCATAAAAGATAAAATCCATCTAAATTCTGCTAACTTTATGAGTAGATGATATGGTTAAATGTATGTTCATTGTAGTGAATCATAGCAGCCATTTTAAGTGGATGTATTTTGTTTTTCTATTAAATTCTACCTTCATCAGTTAGCATTCTTTACTTAGAGAGAGAGATATTTATTTACATACTGCATACACAGATGCATCTCAAAAAATTATATCGTGGAAGAGTTCAATATTTTTTGTCACACAATTTTCACTTTCTGAAATAACTATATTCTAGACTCATTACATGTAAACTAAGACGTTTCAAGCATTTTTTAAATTTTAATTTTAATAATTACGGCCTACAGCTAAAAAAAATAATAGAAAAAACGTATCTCAAAATATTAGAATATTCCATTTTGAGTTTGAGTAACTCACTATTTATGCAGTATAAATACCATGAATCTCTCAGTCCGGGTCAAGTACACACAACCACAGTTATGGCGAAGACTGCTGACTTGACAGTTGTCCAGAAGACACTCATTGACACCTTTCACGAGGAGGGTAAGCCACAGAAGGTCATTGCTGAAAGAGCTGGCTGTTTGCAGAGTGATGTATCAAAGCATATTCATGGAAAGTTGACTGGAAGGGAAAAGTGTGGTAGGAAAAGGTGCACAAGCAAGAGGGATGACCGCAGCTTTGAGAGGATTGTCAAGCAAAGCTGATTAAGAACTTGAGGGAGCTTCACAAGGAGTGGACTGAGGCTGGAGTCAGTGCATCAAGAGCCACCATGCACAGACGTGACCAGGAAATGGGCTACAAGTGTCGTATTCCTAGTGTCAAGCCACTCCTGAACGAGAGACAACGTCAGAAGTGTCTTGCCTGGGCTAAGGAGAAAAATAACTGGACCGTTGCTCAGTGGTCCAAAGTCCTCTTTTCAGATGATAGTAAATTTTGCATTTCATTTGGAAATCAGGGTCCCACAGTCTGGAGGAAGAGTGGAGAGGCACAGAATCCGAGTTGCTTGAAGTCCATTGTGAAGTTTCCACAGTCAGTGATGATTTTGGGTGCCATGTCATCTGCTGGTGTTGGTCCACTGTGTTTTATCAAGTCCAAAGTCAATGCAGCCGTCTACCAGGAGATTTTAGAGCACTTAATGCTTCCGTCTGCTGACAAGCTTTATGGAGATGCTAATTTCTTTTTCCAGCAGGATTTGGCACCTGCCCACAGTGCTAAAACTACTAGTAACTGGTTTGCTGACTATGGTATTACTGTGCTTGATTGGCCAGCCAACTCATCTGACCTGAACCTCATAGAGAATCTATGGGGTATTGTCAAGAGGATGAGACACCAGACCCAACAATACAGATGAGCTGAAGGCTACTATCAAAGCAACCTGGGCTTCCATAATACCTCAGCAATGCCACAGGCTGATCGCCTCCATACAACGCCACATTAATGCAGTGATTCGTGCAGAAGGAGCCCCGACCAAGTATTGAGTGCATAAATGAACATATTTTTCAGAAGTTCAACATTTCTATATTATAAATCCTTTTTTATATTGATCTTATGAAATATTCTAATATTTTGAGATAGTGGATTTTTGATTTTCATGAGCTGTAAGCCGTAATCATCAAAATTAAAACAAAAAAAGGCTTGAAATATTTCACTTTGTGTGTAATGGATCTAGAATATATGAAAGTTTCACTGTTTGAATTAAATTACGGAAAAAAATTAACTCTTCCATGATATTCTAATTTTTTGAGATGTACCTGTATATGCCTGCTGACCTCTGTGCTGCATGAAAATTGCTGTGTTGTCTGCTTGAGTAATCTTTTAATAAACAAATTGTCTAAGGGAAAATTGCTGAAAGAAATTTATGAATTTTTATTTCTCTGCCCGATTTAAAAAAAAAAGCAAATCAGACAATAACGCTAAAGCTATCATGATGCTAGTGATGAAAGACATTTTGTCAAGGCAAATGACTTATTTTCTTACATTGTGTTACATCTTGAATGGGTTGACCATAATATTTGTATATACCCTGTGAATTATTGTAGTTTGTGACACAGAAATCATATTAATAAACTAACAATGTCCACAGTCAGTAGTGATATCAGAACAAAAGACTGAAATGTCTATTTTCTATCTGTATATATATATATATATAATATATATATATATATACAATTTCCATTACTATTCTGAATTTGATTTTTCTTGTACTTAGTAAAATAATGCTAATAATTATAGTAATTCTAAAGAAATGTATATCTTACCTCTATCATTTTTTAATGTCTTGCAGTAGCTTAGGCAAGGGAAAGGGTTTAGGGGTTCAAACCCCCTCCCCTTGAATCTTGCTGGGCAGATTTGTCAACTTTTATAATCAATATTTAAATATAATAAGCAGTGTTCACCAGCTTAAAAATTTTTTAAAAAATAACATATTGTTAAAAGGAGATCTGTATGAATGATATTAAGATTAAATGCTGGCAGATCTAAAATCAATCCAAACAGAAGCTAAGAACAGATGTTATAAACGTTTACTTTATTGGGCACTCATTTGAAAGGGGCTGTCCAACTGATACTGTTTTTGGTAACTATTTGGTACTTCGGTGTTCTACGACCTTTCAGTGACCGAGGTCAAATAGATCTTGGTTATTGAAGGCGAACAGAGATTTTACAAATTCTAGGTTACTTAAAATTTCTGTTATCTGTAACTTACAACTTAAATTGATAACATCTCCAAGAATCTGGTTCCAGCCCCAATTTTTGTTGATCTTAAGACAGCCAGAACAACTGGAATCAAGTAAGTCCCTAGTCTAACGACATTTAAAACAGGAGTTGCAACACTATTCTGTGAACATAGTTGTTTTATATATTCAAACTCTATTTACTAGTATTATAAATCACTGGGTTAAATTTATTTTATTTTATTGGTAAATGTTTGGTACATTTCAGTTTTATCTTTATTGATTCTAACCAATCACACATGAATTAGTTGTGTAGACATTAAGCTGATTACTATGGCCATCAATAAAGTCATTGTTCTTTTTGTTGTATGTTTAGAATGTTCTAAAATGCCTAAATCCAAAATTTGGTCGTTGTATGTACAATACTTTAAGAGTTCTAAGGTAAATAAAAGTTAATTTTTAGCTTTTAGGTCAGCTTTCTTTTAATTTTTTTTTTTTAAAACAGATGTTTGCACTAATCTCATTACTTGATGACATTAGGGATTTTGCATGGCACTCCCTATATTGTAGCATTTGACTACTACTAGTAACTGTTGAGCAGCCCCTGTCAACTCTGTTTAAGGAGAACAGTGGCCCTGGGTAGCCAGCCCAACATCTGGGGTCAACCTACAGATCATTCACTTCTGATATTGAGTATTCATGGTATCTCAATGCCTAGAAATAGTGGGATGAAATGGGCCTTAATGATTAAAACAACTGTTTGAATAATTCTGTGACCATGAAGGCAGTAATGGATTTTTCTGTTAATTTTATTATGCAGCACCTTGCTACAATTGCAACTGCTGTTTTGAGTTTAAAATGCTGTAAAAAGTTTTCGGAATGGGCTCATCATTAGTAACTGAATGGGCCAAGAGCGACCTAAAATAAGTAAAAGAACCAGACCTGACACGGGTTTTAAATTTTAAAAAAAAAAGTTCTGGGTCAGGTTTGGCTTTGCTAACTGTAAATGGACATGGCTAGACATGAACTTGCAAAAGCCTGGCCTGGCCCATATTTGTACATGGACATGGGCTGGGAATGGGCTTACATGTAAGAATACAGGCTTGGCCTGGGTAAATGTAAGTGGACACGGCTCGGGATTGGGACTTAAAAAAATTACCTGTGCAGTTTTTCTCTCTCTCACTTTTTAATCTGCAGACTTTTTTTTTTTTTTGCATCCATGTAGCTGAACAGATTTTGACTCTTCTTTTTTTTTAACATATAGTTGTGAAATGATTGTGTGTGTGGTGTGTGTGTGTGTGTGGTGGACAATAAATATTGAATTTTTTTTTATCTCCCTTCCCCCAAAAAATCGTTAACCCTCCTTCAGAAAATCCTGGCCATGCCACTTATGTCTTATAATAATGATAAAAGGAAGGTGGAAACAGAGGTCCAATTTATATTAAACAGATACAAAATATGATACCTAATCATGAAGTGGGAAGAGTTCATCTCAAAGCAGGTAAAATATATTAGCAAATCTAACATAGCTGACCATTGATAACTCTAATCCTGCTAAGCCATAGATTGTTCAGGTCTCATGCTGCTGCTTATTCTAAAATGTATTAGTGTGAACCTGGCTATTCTGCATATTCTTTATGCTAATATTATTTCAGCTCGCTAACTAATGGAAATGGCAGGAATTGACCCCAAGAAAACTAGTCACCAGGACCAGGGCATGCAGACAGGGGCCAATCTCCTCTTTTGGTAGCAGCAGAGCTCTGATTTTGCATATATAATTTGTTGATGGGCAGGAGTTCCTACTAAGCAATATTTGTATATTTTTATAAATTGCATTTTAAGTCTCAAATCAAATTCTGAATTCTGTGGGTGGGCATCTTAAAGTTTGTATATAGCAAATAAACAGGGTTCCCACAGGTCTAGGAATCTTGGGGATGGGTGGGTAGAGATAACTTTTGTGGACCTGGAAAAGTCCTTAAGTTAAAATGAATATATATGTATTAAACAAAATCCTGGTCTGGTTTAGAAAAGTCTTCAATTTCAAAGAATATAGAAATAATTCATAATACACAAGAAAATAATCTAGAAAAGTAAATCTGTTTGCTCTGTTAAACCTTGTTGTTTTTCTATTCAGTCTACAAATGCACTGAAAATCTTATGACTTTAGATTGCAAGTCCGGCTGGAAATGAGTTTTTGTATATAACCGTATTGCAAAAAATTCTATTACCGTACTATTCCGTTTGGACTCTCTCTCGCCGTCATATCGGATTTAAGAAAATAGTCCACTTATGGTTGTATGTTTTGGGGCAATTTCCATTCTAGCTCTGCTCTTGTGTGTTACCATTTGCAGACACTTGTAGGCAAACAACATGCTTGCCAATTATTCATGCTGAATTTCTTCTAACTTTCATTTTAAATGAGATAGCAAAAATGTTATATATTGTCAGTCACCTTGAGGAAACAAGAGTGGAACAAATTAGAGCATGGTCAGCCTTATTACATAATATGGAACAGTTTATGACTTTGTTTCCAGTACTTTTGCTTTAAAAAAAAAGAGAGAGAGCAGCTTGGGGTGCAGAACAATAAAAGCAGCAGTCAGAATTGTATTAATGACAAATATATTTTTATACATCTCATGGAAAACTCCCACCTGCTGATAGTTAAAAATGAATTCAATGTCTCATTCAAATTGAAGCATTTTTCTAGTTTAACTACCTTGTTTGATTTTGTCATATTACATGTTATTTACTCTTAAGGTCCTGGGAAAGTCTTGAAATTTTGTCAAGCAGAAAGCGTGGGAATTATAAAAAAAATATTACTACAGACTTTGATTTTTTTTTTTTTTTTCTAGTGACAGTTCACAATACAATACTTAAAGGATCTTAACTGTTTTGCTGCTAAGTTTTCTCAGTGTATAGCATAAACTGTGAAATGACTTTTTAACAAATCAAAGTGGTCATTTTACTACAACTTTGGCAGGCCACAATACTGGGCCTATTGCAGCTTGCAGTCAAGCCACATTGGTGGTGCCGCAACAGCAAAACAGTTAAACCAACCCTAGCCCCTGGAAGATTGGTAGAAAACAAAAAAGAACGAATAACGAGAGGATTTACCGAATTGCAGAAACAAGTTTTAGATATGGTACCATTCCATGTGATTTGTAAAACTTATAGCTAAATTCCTAATTAATAAAAATCGATAGAAACTGAAAGTCTTGTTTTTTTAAAAAACGTGTTTGGTGCCCAATGCACCAAATTATTATATTTTTATTCCATTCACATGCCCACATTTTAAATTAATTGGAAAACAGACCCTCTAAAAAGAAAGGGAGAAAGACCTTTTTTAAATGTGACTTGTTTCATTTCTAAATCTGAAACTTATTTTCTTGTCAAATGTACTAAGGATGTTAGAATTACTCATCTTCCTATCATATTGTTTGCTTGCATAATCTATTTTCAGATGGAATCTTCAGGCATTCAGCCAAGTTAATGGAAAGTACATTTTCTTCCTATTGCTGTTTTTTTTAAAAAAAATGCCTAATTTTTTGGTAAATAAGATTGGTGGCAGTGGGTTTTTTTTTCTGCAAGCCAATGTGAGGAATGTGATGGATGGCACACAATGAATAGTATAATTGTGAATCACCTGAAACAATGCTGTTATGTGGTTGGGTGTGATGCATAGAGGAGGATGACCAATAGGATTGCAATTTGAACTAGAAGATAAGGAAAGGGACCATGCCGACTGCTGCTCATCATGAATGTTTTTAATCTTTGGCTGATTTTAAATGAAAGAATGTAAAAGGATGCTGAAGTTTTCAGGAAGCATCCACACGTGGACCTGATAGTTTTCTGTTAAGTGTTCTAGATTATATGGTAACTGCCTGCCAAACCAGTCAGAAACTATGGTCACAACCACACTAACATCCCGTTAACTCACTGTCCATACAAAAAATATGGAAAAAAGAAAAAAATTGCCAACTAACTTCATCTGCCTAACTGGCAATTGCTTATTCATTTGCAGAGCTTGGTTAGTCTCACAAGGTTCTTTCAGGTCAGGAGAAAGTCACTGAGATGAGAGTTTTTAAGAGTCATGAAATTCTTAGTGAATGACCTAAGAATGTCTGAGAACTATGGCTCTGGCAATCTTCTGCCACTAAAACTATCATAAGAGTACATTTTCTTAAAATGTTCCCATCAGTATTCATCTCTGATTTATATTACTGTTTTATGGAAAGCATTGTTTGGAAACCTTGAAGGTTACTGTTTGTTTGAAAGTTGTTATAAAAATAAAAAAAAATGTTGCATTAACAAAGAGATGCTTGAGAAAGCAGAAGCCGCTGCAGCACAGAAGAAATAAAGGCTATTGTACACAACCCAACAGGTGTAAAAGAAAAACAGTTTAAGATGCTGGCAGATAAAGTTGATGAACTGTACATCAATGCAGAAGAAAAAAATAATGTCATGGCTATCAAAAGCAGGTACACTCAGGATGAAAGCAAAAGAGAAAGAAATATTGACACTTCAACAAGAAATGAACCTGGAGAAAAAAATTAAAATTTCTAAGGAAATCAAAATGTTCAGATTGACCCTAATCAGTTACATACTAGTACTTGCTTCTAAGTACCAAATTGGGCGTATTGCTTTTGATGAAGCTGTCATCTCTGGTGAATGTTGTTGCAGATATTTCAAAGCACCTGACAGTTTTAATGTGCTTTATAAGAATGACAACTTTCAGTAAAACTAGTTTATTAGCACCTTTTCCATTAAATGGGTATTGTGCTAAACTTCAAACACTTGTTGACAGAGGTTTCTCTCAACGCCTTTATGAGCCTGATATTGGCGTAAACTTTGTATTAATGACAACAGTGCATAATAAAATTGCACATTCCACAAACAGCCAGCAATAATGGAAAAGTTTCCATCTTGTGTAAAACACCAGCACACACTTGTTGCTGCGATGTAGATGTGCGAAAAAAATCTAATAAAATGGCTGAATAAACAGGAGATGGTCAGGAAATTTTGAAGCTGGTTCTTTGCAGGGAAATATGTTGCATTTAAGCTTTCTGCACTGGTAATGAGACCATAAATTTGAATTAGCCAATGTCAGCTAGATGTAGAATAACACTAATTGTAGCCATTGATCTGTTTGTTTTATAAGCACACTGTTACATAAGGTAGACAGTGGTCTCATTGAACAGTGAGAGAGAGAGAGAATCTTGGCTCTATAGGAGCAGTGAACTTTGTGAACACATTTTCTCTATATAATTTATGCAATAAAAAAAATGTGTTGTAGCATAAGACCTATTTTTAAAAAGAAATCCATACTTTCTTTGAAAGTTTTAAAAAAAAAGTTTACTAAAAATATATATATTTTTAAAGGACTAAAAAGCCCTGGTTTTGAAGCTTTATATCTGTAATATGTAGTGTATTCTTAACATTTAATTATTTTAGATAGCCATAAACTTTGGCTAATGAATTGTGCTCTTGATTTGAAATGTTTTTCCTGTGAACAGATATTTATACAACTCTCATCCACCAAAAGAAATGCAGAAGTTTGTCCAATCCAAGTTTAATTTACTCCACAGCCAAGAACTTTTTTGTAATAACTTACCTGCATTATTACAAGAAATTCAAACTGTCAGTGCTTTCTAACATGTTAAGACGACCACCCCCCACTTCACATGCATCAGAATTGTGCTGAGTGATGAAATCGCTATTTTTAACTCTTATTTAAAAGAGCTATAAAAGAAAAATAAGGCATTTTCTGAAGTATTGGTATTTCGCTAATCACACACCAAATGCATATAAAAATAATGAGTCTTAGGATTAAAACTGAATGGTAAATAGTGGTGATATAAATTAAAGATGTGGAGATCATGGTTCTCTCCAGTTCGTTTGAGAAGTATCTTTTAATATCTGAGTGGACGAGAAGATCAACTGATAGCTGATATTTCAGTTTGGCAAAAATGTCCATAGTCTGTTATAATTCTAAGATCCTTATAAGAAAATGAGGATTGGATTTATTTTGGCAGTAGACTTTATAAAAAGAACCAAATTAATCAAAGAGGCAGGGTTTTATATTAGCACCATTTTGTAATGGAGTGAAAGTATGTGATTTAAAAAGAAATTGAGTTTTACTCTAATTTCCACCTAATTGTGAAAACAATCTGATGGCTAAAAACAGTACCAGTTAAGAGGAATGGTTAGAAATTTTAAGAAAATTAAAAAAAAATAAATAACGGTCTTGTCATGTTCATTGTCAATGCCATATATTCCCAGATCACAATTGAATGAGTGTGATTGATTGATTTGATTCTTATGCAGTGTTATCTTAGGAGTAAGTAGCCAGACAAATCAGCCCAATGTAGCTTGTGGATACAGGGTTAATAATATCTTAAAATGACGGTGAAAATAATTTTTTTTGTCTCTCTAGGTTTAAGTTGCTGCTTGTGTGGAAAGGATGCCAGTAGGTAGCAGAGTGTTTAAAAAAAGAAGTGGTTCTGACCTGCACACACAAGCTAGCTTAATGGTTGTTCTCTATTGACGCAGATTAAATGTCTTACCTTTTGGGTCAACGAAAGCAACAGCACACCAGCATGTGTTTGTATGGATCTGTCCTCTTGTATTCCACTAAATTATTAATGTTACTATTATTACAGAAATAAATATATATTTTTTAAAAATCCAGTTGCTTCAGCCCCTCTGTTGTTGTTGTTTGTTTTTTTTTTTTAGTTTTAATTAAGGTGATTGATTTTTTTCTTCCAGCAGTAGTGAGAATGCTGTATGGTAATTCAAGATCTGCTGGAGTGGTAAATTTTCTACTTAATACTGAAATAATGGCTTCTGCTTTTTTTGTACTGTATTCTAATACTTGTGGTCAAAGAGTCTTGTTATTAATGAGATATTTACTGGCTTGTTTGGTAAGGAGTGATATATATATATATATATATATATCAGTCTCACATCAGAACAGGTTACTAGATCAAGTGGTCCCCTTGCCCCTGGTGAAAACCTAATTAGAGGGGCATCGTGGATTCATGAGCAAGTGGGTAGTTTCAGAGCTCTTGTGAGGAAGAAAAGCTGGACAGGAGCTCTGTTCAGCTAGCGGTTAGCATTTGCAATTATATAGTTTGTCACCTGTTCAAGCAGCAGGTTTATATGATGCTTGTTAGTGTTTTATCTTTAATCTTGGAGAGACAGCCATTATTAGCACTGCAGCAGGAATGCTACACTGTTCATCAACAGTAAAGGCTTTGGCGCTTCTATTTATCTCCAGAATTGTTTATATTTATTTGCATTTACTAGTTTTGAGGAAAAATGTCCCCATATATAAATATCGTGTATGCACTCTGCATACTTTATCTTTGGTGTAGCTGCATGTAGTTATGCACTGCTTTGCATGTGAGTGGAATTCACCAAAATGCTTGTCTCTGTCACTGCGGCTGGCTAAAAGCTTAGTACTACAAACATAACAAAACACTTCTTGTCCTACAATCGTTTTTCGCACATCCCCACCTTTCACAAGTCACCACAAAATCTTTTCTTTAAAATTTTTTTTCCTATTTTGCTTATTTTTGACTGACTGATTTTATCTTTAATTTTTTTTTTTTAATGTGGATCCATGTGTTTATCTTTCTTTATTCATTTGGAAAAATGCAAATTTCCTTTATATGCAATCTACACGCACCTGCCTGTAAGTTGTTTATGACCTGCATGTGTTTGGAAACTGGTTTGCATTTTTATCTCTCTGTGATTAGTTTGTTTTCCTATTCTTTTTACTTAAAAATCTAACTGGACCTTGCAAGAAAGATTTTTCGTAAATAACACAACTCCAGTTCCACCAATTTTAAAAAAAAACAGAAACCAGTTACTTTTAGAACCATGCAGTCATGCAAATTCTATATCTTGTGCTTTCTAATTTATCTACCTGTGCTTATGATCCTTCTCTCAAAATATTGGACTTGACTGCTTGACTTCCATTGCGGTTGGTTGCTTTGAGTCTCTCTCTCTCTCTCTCTCTCATACTTTTAGCATATTATGTAAAGTTTCTTTTTTTTTTAAAAAAAAGAATTACTACTATAAACTTTCATCTGATGCAGAATTAGATTAGTGTTACTATAAATAAAACATGTGTAAAGAAAATTAGATTATACATAACAGTACTTGCAAGATTTTTTTCAAGATTGTCCCCTTTCTCAAAGAAGCTTGCAGATATGGTTTTCTTATATTTTATTTAATTTGTTAGCTGTAAATTATTTTAAAGAGCTGATCTTTATGTCGTTCATTACCTCTACAGTCATTTATTGCAATTTATAACATTTTCTTTTTCTTTTTTTTCCAACAGAGTGCAGACCAAAGATGATGATCATAATGGAATAAAACACAGTATTGTGCAGTCACTAGTTTCTCCTTTGGGAGCCCTTTCATCAACATCTCAGCAAAACCTACCGACAAGCCCTACACGTGGAACAATGGCTAGAAAGTACAGTCTTATAAAAGAAGAGTCCTTTGAAGAAGAGGTAGGTGGCCAAGAAGATGGCTTATCAGAACCAGAAGACATGAGATATGTGAGATCAGCAGAGAGCCTAGACGATTCACCCCAAAGGTCCACAGAAAAGGAATTTTCTCTTGACAATACAATGCTGAGAAGGCCATTGCATTCTGTTGCCAGTTCACCCCAGCTGTTGAATCAGATCTCAGAAGAGCGGGAATCTGATGAGGAAGATGACATTGTACCCCCAAAAATTGTGTCTGGAAATTTGTTTCGAGGCAGAAATAGTTTGGTGTCACCAGAAGTCCTGCGTAAGTATGAACAACAGCGGAAGAAGCGTCGTGGAACTGGTCAACGCGGCACCAGCTGTAGCAGTTCAGATGCCAGTGACACAGATGAAACTGAGACACATTCAAGAAAGGACAAACTGAAGCATAAATTTGCTCATCGGCGTGATAGCAGTGACCATTCAAGTGACAATGATGGACCAAGTGGACATGGTGGCCAGTCTGGTGGCAGTCGTCCGCTGGGTAATGGTGGCGGTGCTGGACCACAGAAGGGAAGCCATGGAAAGTCAGATAAAGGAGGAAAAGGTGGTTCCACTGACAAGGGCTCCAAGGATGGCAGTCGACACGGTAACAAACACCAAGTGGCACCAACACAGACATTGCAGAATAGTCCAGTGAAAAACTTTGGTGTTGGACGCAAAAACAGCGAGTCAAGTCTCTCCTCATTCATGTCAAACATAAGCACGACATATTTGCAGGCAGAATCCAATAGAAAACTTTCTGATCAGGATTTTTTTACCAGAAACAGGAAGACTCAGGACCTTGACATCAGCTTCTTGAATGATCTAAACACTCACTTGACTGTCACCAAATCTAGAGTTGGTTATGACTTCATGGAGAGGAAGAAAACCCTTCAGGATGATGCCTTGTCTATATGCTCATCAGATTGTAATTTGCATAAAAGAAAAGGTAAGAAATTGTGCAGGAAGTTCAAGACTGATATAAACAGCAATGGTCTGAAGCCTAACCTCTGCAGGTCCAATGGCTCAAAGCACTCGAGTTCAAAGGTAAAAACAAAATGCTGCTCTCTAGTGTAGTCTGAAAAGATCCTGTGTATGTAAGTTAACATCACTGTATCATCATCACCAACTCCTTCCCTTCCTTTCGTATTATCCTGCATTTTTTGCAGGCCCCAGTTTGGAGAATGTGGGTGATGTTTGCTGTGCAGCAGCTTGTACAGATGATGATGATTGCGTTCTGAGCAGATGATGAGGCAATTCTATAAGAATTGTTTCTGACATGGCAGGTGAACACTTGTTTGGCTGTGATATTGCACCACTGTTGTGTTTGTTCAACTTTCCCCCATAGTTAAGCCTCCAGACACATTGCTGGTGTTTATACATCCTGTTACATCGTTGCCATTGCTTTTCTCTGTGAAGACTCCTGCTGTTCCTTCTGATTTTGACACCTACCACATCAGCAGAGTGGTTTCCTTTTTGTTGTTTTTTATGGTCATTTCAGTGGAATTCAGATTGAAATACTATGTTAACTTTCTTTTGTTCTTCCCTTTATTTTAAAGAAAGTTTGTGTAAGTGGTGGGGGTGTTAGTATGGAAGCCAACTTTTAATTTTATAGCCTCTCTGACAATATACATTCTAACAATCTAAGGGTCTTGAAAGGTGCACACACTATAAAACTTGAAAAAATAGTTATTTTATTTATTAATTAATTTTTTTTTTAAACCAATACAATCTAAAAAGACCAATTCTTTGATTGAACCAAATGAATATTTATAAATAATATTGGTCTGTAATATTTTTGTTTTTTTTTTTTTAAAAAAAGACCTTAGAATGAAGTGTGTTTTAGGGGACTGTTCTAACCTGTCCATCACATTTTCCTTGCCTTTTCATCTTGCTGGAGTACACGAGTCAGTTCAGCAACATCTAAGAGTAGGAAGAAAGAACCAACTAAAATCTTTACCCATTTGCTAATCATTACTATCTTTCTATAAGATAACATCCAGAATGTGCTACTTGCCACCTATCCACTCGTTTTCCATTGGGTTCCTGCAATCGTCGTCGGGTCTTTTGTTGAAACTGAAAGCGTCCTCAAACAGAGGGCGTCTGTGAGAAACAAGTTTGCTATCTGCTTCTCTTCTCTTAAAACAAGCAGCCTGAAGTAATAGTGGCCCTGGCTGACCCCCCCTCTTTTTTTGTATTTAAGTTTATTTTATTAAAAATCTTAGAAATTGCGCAAATGTATCAGGTTTCCTTTATTTTATCAAATTTGTTCCTTCTCTCTCTACCGTATCCAACTGAATCCTTAGCATTCACTCATTTCTGCTGTGTCCTATTTTACCTTATATTTGCTGCAATTTTGTTTTACTGTTAAATCAAATAACAAATGACTGCCATTACAGAGAAAATTGAAAAGAAATAAAGCAATGTACTGTATTTATTGCTGAAATTTTGAGTAGTACATCCCTTAAGACAGGCAGGACAAATTAAAAGGCTACTTGTAATAAATCAAATGCAGCGTGTGGCTTAACGAAAGTGGATTTTGATAGATTGACATTGATGGTTATAAATTTAGTTTAGAAATAAAACCAAATTATTGTAAATTGTTCATATTATTATTATTATTATTATCAACATTATAAGAATTATTATATGGGGTGGTTCGATATTTGTTATTTGAACTTGGCAGTACTGTACAACATTCAATTATTTGAAATTCTTCATGTTGTGGCTTCCAAAAAAAAAATATCTTGGTTTCAGCTCAAACAAAAACTGAACATGATTCTGGTGACTGACATCTTAAATTGGCGAGAAGAAAAGTATAAATTAACTGGAAGAGGAAATTAAAATTGTAGGCATTAACTTATCACCTTTTTAGACATTTTGATGATTCACAAACGCAACCATCCATGTCTGTGGGTTTTGACTGGTGACAGTGTTTTTACTGTTAGTCTGTTTATGCTTTTTAATCTATGGGGATAGTTTAACACATTGCATGAATTACGTACATACATTTAAAAGAAATGCGCATACGGCTAGATGCCTTTTTTTGCTGCTTTTGAGAACTCTCGAGATTGTGGCAATATCATTAGATTTCTCTTCTTAAGTTAACTGGCTGGCTGCTATGGTAACAAATGCGGAATGGCAAGTTCATAATTAATTAATTCTTTATAGCCATAAAGTTTTAAATTAAATTTCTTTTTCTCTACAAAATTATAACAATCAGAAATATTTAAAAAAAAAATTAAATTTTAAAACACAGGTTGTGATTTTCTGGACATCAAGACGTAATATAAGCCACATACTTGCCATGTTGTTCTTTGTGTACCCTAATAGCCGGCTAATGGAGATATGGGTAAAGAGTTAGAGAAGGATGGAAGCAGTATACTAACAGAGTTTATTATATTCTGTTAAACTGCTAATGCAAACAAACTAAAATTAGGACTTTGTTAATTATAGCTTCAGCAATCTAAAACATCTGTTGCAGAAAGGATAATGTTATGTTTGTGGCTTGTAATATTTGTCATTTTTATGGAAATTTGTTGTCTATTGTTAACCTTGTGAGAGGCATCACACTACTATATGAACTAACTTGCTGCCTTTTGATAATGGATTCTGTCTGATGTTCAGTACTTTGAACATAGATTGATTGTTGTTCTTTTTATATTTTTTCTAAACGTTTATTCGGCTTGAGTTTTGTCTATCTGTCTGTACTTCTAAATTTTCAAGATTGACTAAGGAATTTTGACCTGAGAGCCAGTTGGATCAAGATTTTGGTTTTTTTCATTTTTTCTTCTAGAAACAATTTCCAAACAGTTCTTTTATGATTTCCAGTTTCATGAATGTTATTTAACTCCAGTGTTTATCATGTAGGCAATAAAATAATTTTAAAGGGCTTTTTTAAATGAAAAATATTGTGCTTGATGCTTTCAAAGAATAACTAGCTTATGCTTTTATCACCATTTGAAAAATGATTTTTTTATTAACATTTCATTGAACTCTCTTCTATCACAACCTTCAAAGCAATCCTGACGAAATATGCTTGGTTTCATGGGGTTAATTATTTTAATGTTGATTTCCTGGACTACATACTAACACCCGATCTGTTATCATTTCCGATCATCATCATCATCTATGATTGTAGACACACATGATAAGGTTGCAGTGCCATGGTTACTGCTAACAACCATTGCCATTTTTGTGCCTTGTTGGGCTGGCCCTTCTGTCTTCAACAGGAAATAGAATGTCTGCACTAGAAATTTCTAGCTGTAGGAGGAAACCCACATGTTAACAGACTGGTACAGAAGAGCAAGAAGAAACGATGTCGGAGGTTTGCCAAACTAAGTCAGTCTCCAATGGGGATCAAACTGGGGGAGGGCATCTGCCACAGCAGGCTGGTACATTATGCACTAGGCCATCTGCTTTCCAAGTTAGTAATCTGGAATATTTTTAAATTATGTGTTGGGTGGTACTTGTTTTGAGTCTCTGACGTTTAAATTGAGAATGCAACACCATGTCCAGGAGAATACTGGAGCTTTGTGGCAAAACCTGAACCAAGGGGGAGCCACTGGTTTGGAACAAGCACCACCCAGTACAAAATTTTAAAATATTTTATATTACTGACTGGGTCTTAGGACCATCTTCATTCTAAAGTCAGGGTTAAATATGATCCACCTCACACCACTGTATAGTCCTCACCAGGATTGTCCTGAAGATTGATGACATCAAGGAAAGGACTCTCTCTTTTTTTCAGGTGGTGATAAAAGCAAAAAAACAATTTATAGTAGTGTAGCCAACAATAATAATACATAAATATCTTCGGGAATAAAGTTGCACTTGGAAGTGGTTCCTACATCACTGAACACAACAGAGATGCACAATCTTGCTGGATTGTGGATTGGAAAATCAAAGGAAAAAAATCTGTGCATCTTGATTAGATGATCATAATTATAGTAGTCACTTTTGATATATCTATTCTTGCTCATTGTCAGTCATATAACAGTCATCTGCAGATAATTCTCAAGAGAACCGAGTTGTTAGCTAACAGTTTTATTTGTTTACATTTGGATAAAGAAAACAAAGGTCCTGAGCCATGTTTCTGGATGTAACTGACTTCATATGTCTTTCAGCATGATTGGTCATTTCTGACAGCAAACAAAAAGCATGTGCATACATCTAGACACTATGACAGTATAAACTACAGCTGCTAAATTTTAAAAAAAAAAAACTAAATTTGAAGTGATACATTTTTAAAAATTATTATTGGAGATTTTTAACACTTTTTTTAAAATGCTGAGATAAAAGTGACAAAGCTGATCTGTTAATTGCTAATAATTGACTAAGTTTTTTTGCTCTATGCTGACTTTTTCAGAACGGCTGGTATAATGAGCAGGGTTTTATGCAGCCAAATTGTTAAAGTATTAATGCTAAACAGAAGGAAAGGTACTGCCTCGGAAAAGAAGAAAAACTATCATTAAATTCATTTAAATATATTTAAATTTTGTAATCTAATTTTTATCATCATATTTGGTTTAGTGGATCAGGAAGCGCAATGTAGCTAGTTAAATGTGAATCTGGAATTTTCTTTTTCTTTTAAAATTTAGAATTGTAAGTTGGAGAGGCTTGGAACTTAAAACCGTGTCAAAATAAATGTACGTTTTGCAGATTTTAAAAAAAAATGTCTATAACCTTTAAAATTCAATTTTAGTAGGTAACAATGAATTTGCAATGGGCCGGCTAAAAGCAGCAGTTCTGTAATATTATTTAATTCTTTCTTCTGTCTGTAAAGTTTATTCAGCTTCTGTGTATGATCAGTATGCACTAATCTATTTATGTATTTCTAAAAAAAAAAAAAATTTCAGATCTGTTTTCCCTCCCACCCGGCATTGTTATTGTAACTTTGGTCAAGTCATCCCAAAGACTGATATGCCAAGGTAGCTAGTGTCAGTAGTTTGAGAAGTTCTCCAGAACTCTGTTTGTGCCCCCTCCAGATTATCTCTGTCTTTCAACAAGCCAAGGACCTAATGATACTATTCCAGAATTGCTCTTTCTTGAAGTACTCTGCCATAATGGCTGCTGCTTGTGAAAAGGTTTCCGCACATTTTGCTGTTTGCTAGTTTAAAATGAAGAATCAGACAAGATCCTAAAACTGAAATGCCTACCTTGGTACATTAGAGCTCATTATTAAAAATTGGTTAGATCTCATCGTCATCTGGCATTAGACTGTTTTATCTTTCTTTTTTTGTAAAGTGTACTGAGAATTTTGTAACTGAATGATTTATTTTTTAAAAAAAAAACCTTAAAACAAGTAGAATTAATTTAAAAAATGTATTTTTTCTGGTATATGAAGAGGAATTCCTTATTTCTTAATCTAAAATCTGTAGAAGACCTGGTCCAAACCCTGTTATTTTTAAGATAGAATGTTCCCTGTACATGCTGTGTGGTTCAGTAAGACTGGATCTGCAAGTCCTGAAAGCTGTTTGCATTATGTTGTTAAGTGTAAAAATTACGTGCAGTCAACTAAACAAAATCTATACCACTTGTATATTTTATTTTTTTTCTTGAATGCAAAATTGTTGTCTAAGTTAATCAGTTACACATTTTTCTGTACTCCATAAAGCAGCTTTCTCGTTCGTTTAGAATCATGGTTTTATCTTGAATTAGGTTTGAAAATAGTTTCTTTTGAAGATTTCCATTTTCGTTGTGTCTTTGATCAACGGCTGTTTTGTTGTTTTTTAAATTCTTTTTACTTAAAAATGTGTTGTTGTTTTAGTACAAGCAGAATTTTTGTTCATATTTTGATAGATGGCACTTATCTTTCCCACAGAATAGTTTACTGCTGTGTTCAGTTTTCTATCCCTTTTCTTCACTGTTTTTGTCCTCCCAAATCTTTTTTTAAGTAGCCTACAGCTGTCCAACTACAGCAGCAGAGCTAATTTGATTTTATTGTTTTTCACATCTACTTTTCCCTAACTTAACCTTAAAACAGAAAACAGGGATTGGTTTATTCCATTGCTGTGATTACCATATATAACCCTGCTATCAATACAGATGGTCTGGTTTTTCTTATTACTAAAAAAAAAGAGAAAGACCCACCAGTTTTTTACAAATGTGTAGATGCTACTGGCATAATTACTACCCCGCCCTGTAAGAAAGAAAATGAACGTAGGCATATTGATAGTGAATGAAGCAGTGAATACATTAATGAACATTTAGCTTCTTTTTTATATGGATACTCTTGTTTTCAAATGAATTACATATAAAGCTGCTCTTGTTGGCAATAGTGAGAGAACGGGGTAAATTGCCAGTAGAAACTTTTGATGAAAACTTAGTTTATGTTTGGCTGATATTTTTCAACTCTTGTAGTCAAATGAACATTTAATTAATTTCTTTTATCATGACCAGCATATAATTGCCAAATATTTTTTGGTACATCTTTGCGTCGACTTTGATAGGTGGTACCATCATGCAAGTATTTATCATAAGTGTTATGATATACAATTAAAACATGCAATGTTTGGATAGGATGATCTGTAATGAATGTCGTCTTTCTCTTTTTTTTATACCTGAAATAAAAATGTGTAAACTTCAAATAATGCTGGCCCAAAATGTAATAGCTTCATTCCTCCCTGCTTTTGGACAGTTTTTGCTGCTTGTATCACTTTTGATTCCTTTAGGCAATAGCTTAAATTTTGCAACTCTCCCCAAAGTAACTAAACAGCATGGACTTCGTGTTTGGTAGCACTGTTAGTAGGAACTACTAGTATTTTTATCCAGTCTGTGTTAAGTCAGACAAAACCTAAGTGACAAACCAGGGTATACAGGTTGGATATGATGCACTTTTTTTTTTCTTTTTTTTTAATCAGAGACTTGGTCTTCAAATAAGTGTTATTTTAACTTCATTTTGAAGTTGATTTATAGCTGTTGCTAATTTGCAGGGAAAAAGACTGCATTTTATCTTGTAAGTACATTGCAAATTATTGGTCCCATTTGGTACTTATGGGTGCACGCTCTAACATGGAAGAGAACAAAAGGAAACTTAGGCTTTCCATTGGAAGTGAAGTGGATACACACACACGCGCGCACACACACACAAAAACTTCATTTTGAATTTTCTCTAAAAACAGTTTTATTTATTATATTTACTAATCAGCCTGGGTGATGAACAATTATGCAAGTTTGTTTGTTTGTTTGTTGCTTTTTTTTTTGAGAATTTAAGCTAGGCAGACATCATAGGTGTAATTACCTTCCTTTGCTAGGTTTGCAACAAGGTTTTTGTGGAATGCACAGGAGTGATTAATTGATAAATATGGAACAACGCTGTGTTTATATAATATACCCTGTATACATTAAACACCAAATTCATTATGATGTGACAGTGTTTTTAAAAAATGAATCTGTGTTATTTATTGGTTGACTGTGAAATTTCATAGAATGAAATAATAATTTTCATCATGAATTTTATTTACATTTTCATTATTTGTACATTAAGTAACTGTAATTTTTTTAAAAAAAATTTTGTTAAACATATCTTGTACAAAACAGTTGAATTTTGTTCTTTTTTATATAGAAAGAATGTTACTGTTCATTACAACAAGATTTTCTATGTCTGTAGTAGCTCCTTAGTCTCATTCTGTAATATGAATTTGTTACTTTGTTGTCATTTTGATTTTGTTATTCAATGGCAACAAAAGGAACAAAGAGTTGAATAGTTACCACACATTTTTGTACATGTCAAGAGGTTGTGCTATAGTATTATTTTTGTCTCCAATCTAAATTTCTGCATCCAGATCACATGCAACTAACCATTTGGTTTTAATCCTATGTGGACAGCACTGTTGATATATGGGTTTAAAAACTGACCTTGCATTATCTGGATAAGCACTATGACCATGGCAATCGTTAAAAGAAATAATATTCTTTTCTGTTCCTTCAATACACACTTCCAGTTAATGAAGATTCCTGACCTACACAAACATCCCTGATTAGATGTTAGGGAGAACTTAAAAGAGTACCTGTAAGAAAACTACCTGGATAGTTCAAAGTGAGAAAGATACCACTATGCTTCCAACAGCTGGAATCTAAACCAGCATCCGTTACTTAGCTATTTTCACTAGTGTGAAAAGAATTCTGATTAATGATCAAGCCATATACTCATAAAGTGGAAAGATTCATCCCATGATGCATTTTTGCACATTTCTGCTAGATGGTAATACAGATGTGATGCAGAGACTAAAATCTTCAATAACATTACCTCTGACATCTTAGTTATAGGTTGCTGTAACTTGTAGCAAAAAAACAATTGGTCTTGAGCTTGTATTTGTCAGCTTATGTAACTACTATTTTTCTTTAAAGATGTTTGAGTCAAGATTGCAATACGTGATTCTAGCTTAAGTATTGCACAACTTAGTTCATTTGAATTTCATTCAAATATGTACAAGTGATCAAGAAATGTTGAAAATGAAAAACTTCCTATGAAGTTTTTTTTTAAAAAATACAAAGATACTGTAAATATGTGATTGATATGCAGCGTACATAATTAATTGTGTAGACCTCTACATTTTTTAAAAATGTTTCGAGGAACTGATATTTGTCTGTGATGATGATGAAAATTTATTTTTATGACTCTGTAGACAGGAAATGTCTCTAAGATATTTATCAAGTTGCACGCACATTTTGATAAACTGAATACAATGATGTAGAGATTGCGCATAGTTGTAACAAAAGGGAGAAAACAACTGTGAATATTAGAAGTATTTACATGACTGACCAAACCGACTGACTCACCCACTAACTATAGAAACTAGGTGGTGGGCATGTTATCTAACATTATTAGCAATGAAGATGGATAATTGACGGGTTTAGTGCCTGTAGGCTTGAAGATGCTGAAATAAGCAGATGGCGTGTATGGAGTGAAATATGTAACAGTTCATTTTTATAGAATTACTAGAATCATTTTTTGACTGGGTGTAGCTCGACATCTGGACAGATACGGATATATGACTTTTAAAAAGAAACTAGAATAAGAGTTATGGATTAGGTGTGATATGTGAAAGACAAAATAGTTATTTTTAAAAAAAAATTAAGATTGCTTATTTTTTTACTAGTTTATCTTTTGATTATTTAAAATGAATATGACAAAATGATAGCTCTAAATACAGGGAAAATAGAAAATAGAAAAGCTAATCAGCATTTTAAGATTAGAGTTATCAATTAGTCAAAAATACAGCAAGAACTAAACCTATTGGTGATGCAATTTCTTTTAAAAGATACATTGTTGTTGCTAGCATTTAAATTTAAAACTGCTGACCCATTGTACTTATCAAATCTTTAGCATACTTATTTGATAACAGATAATAAACACATTAAGGAAATTTCATTGCATTTGAAAAGGCATGGTCTTTGGATAAATAAAATTATGAGTACAAATAAGAACAACAACTATCAAATGCCCCAGCTGAAATTCTTTCTATTAGCAAATAATCTTCTATTTTCTAGTTTGGTTCTTCTATTATAAATGTTTCTAGTCAGTGAATCAGATATGGTGTTTACATGGAAGGCGAGTAGTTAGATCCCTTAGAACTATGAATTAGTATTGCATGTTCACCTATCACCAAGCCAATGATTTGGCATCTAGTTATTGGCATGCGTTGTTCTTGCTTTTCTGTCACCGCCCAAGCTGCACGGACTTGGCCCAAGAGTCTCTTTTCTCCCACTTAGTGGTGAGGTTGGATGACTTTAAACAGGATAATGGATTCTCCACATTAAAGACAGAGAGATCTTTTTAACCATTTCTGTGAAAAACGCAACAACTTAGTTATAGAAAGTCACTGTAGCACAAGTTTTGAAACCTATACAAACTCTCTTTGCCATTAGTTTGATGCCTGTGTTTATATCACGTTATGGACTTAAGTAACATCAGTAGCAGTAAAATTCATTTAGCTTGAAGTATGTGTTAAGAGAGAAAATTAAATTTTAATTTAAATAAATTGCTAATGTTGAAATATGATTATGCTGCTTGATATTGGCATACATGCTACAGTCCATTTATTAAGGTGACTAACTTTGCTTTATTCTTTTTTTAGATATTTTTGTTTGATTTTTTTTCCTGTATCTTCTCTTAATCTTACATATTGCAAAGTGGAAAGTCATGCCATTGTATAATTTGAAAAAAGAAACTCTTACTTTTAGAAAATGCCAAACTCAAATCGAAGTAGATTTAATGGGAGAAAACTCGTTACAACATCTCGTGACATTATCTTTTTTGTTTTGCTTTTATGTTTACAGCTCAGTCATTCTTTGATAATCTCTATGCTCTTTAAGCAAGACAAATGGGTGGCAGCAGAACTGGTAGTCTGTAGTTGGCTGCTTGCCATTTTGTAATGAAGTGAATGCTTTTCTTGGCAGATTTTCTTTTTGGGGGGTGCAAATGGTTGTGGGGGTCATTGATATTAGCTGCTTGAAATACTGTTAGTATGAAAGCAATTTCTTGATTGCTATTTTACGCTTATTAATAGAATGTCTAAGATGCTTTTCAAGGCATTGGAACTATGAGATTATATATATAAATTCCATACTGAATCATTGCATCCTTGAACTTGGCTGTAAAGAATACATCTGATTTCCTATATTTACCATTAATTTTCTATGATCTAAAATTGTTTTACTATATTATAGGAAAACAAGAGTTTCTTGACAGCTGCTTGGTTTTAAAAATTCATTTTCCGTTTGACTTTGTTGTTTTTATTGGTTTTGTAAATGCCTTTTGGAGTTTTTTTTCCCTGTCATATTTCTGGAATATGCAATTTGTTTTATCGGAGCTGTAAATTTCCAGAAATTTGTTTTCCAGAATATTTTTGAATTGGCCCTGCTTCATCGTGCATTTTATTTATTTAAAAAGAAAGTATTTAGTGCATCCGTTTTCATGGTCTCTACATTTTTCTTAAATAATTTCTTGCATTTACTAACTAGTCTTCTTAATAAAATCAGTTTTTTCTATTTATAACATCTGTTATATGCTCCTCAGAGTTTGACTGGTTTGTAAACTTCCTGGGTGCTTCTTAGTGGAGAATCACAGTAAATTCAAACTGGAATAGATCAGAAATTTTTTTATGAATATTGATCTTATGGTCATCTTGTGCTGATATAATCTTAAAATATAGTATCTCACCATAGTGTTATTGAACATGGTTCACCTAATGACGTCAACAGTTAAAATATTAATAAAATGTAATTCCAAACATTGTGACAATTAGGGCTATGATTTTGTCATGGTAATTTTTAATAGAATTTATGATAAAATTAGGGGGTGGGCAATAATTCTAGGAAAGGTCACCTCACAGTTTTTGCTAGATCAACACGCACGGGGACTTTTAAATAGTGCATTAAAACCCAATGTAAACACCTGATTACTAACAAGTTAGTTTTCTATGATTCAGAAACAACATGATGTACATCACATGTGAGGTTGCCAATCTTGATTCCACATCTGGCATCTTGATATCTTGCAAGACGTTATTGAAAGAAGAAGATAATTGGCACCAGTAGACTCTTCAAAGTAATTACAGCCAGATTTGGAAAACAATCTTTTAAGTTGCACCAAAATCCAACAATGTTTAAGCACTTCCTTCATATTACAACAAACAAGGGAATCTCGTCAAATAGAATTGGTGGTTCGGGATCGAGACGTTTGGCTTCATCGGGATTTGCTTCGAACAAATTGGCAGTATGTTGACAGAAATGCACAGAACCTGGTATGTGCAGGTTTTGATTTTATCTTAACTAACGCGCTGCCATTTGTGTCACTGAAAGATTATGGCTGGCTGGCAAGTTTGGCCAAATCATCTGCCATCTTGTGTGATCTGATTTCTGGTTTTTAATAACAGTGATAGCTGACATCACTCTGAAACAAATGTGTCTGTTGCTGTAGCATCTACTGTTGTTCCTGCTGATCTACAGCTTCGCTCAAACTCATCCACGTAAATCTGGAAATGGACAGCTTTATATTGGTGGCTGCACCTCGTGATTACCAGTAAAGGTGGTATAATGGACACTTTCCCCATTTTCAAGCACTGACCAAAAGAACCATGTCTTGCAGGCAGGGCAGACAGCGGATATTCATTTCACACCAACGACAGGTTCATTTACTTTTCCAATTTCCCCCTAGGTATCGTCAACTACGTTGAGGAAATGTGCAGTGTAACTCACGTGTACTGCATTCAGAAAAACTGCTTCGAAAATTTGTTTCCAGATTTTTGTCATATTCGCTGTATTGTCACCGACAAAGCAATGATTTTAACAAAGGAATTCTGAATTCTCATTGTTTCCCCCTGTGTTTGACTCCGTATTAAAGTTTACAGTTTCTGAACAAAAACAGTCTAACATAAGAGACTCAAGTTCCAAGCTGCTGCTGCTGCTGCTGTTGTTTTTGTTGTTGTTGTTGAGCGAGTTAGACTTCCGAACGAGGTTCTTGCAATGGCATCGCATCCCGTAAAGACAAGTGGCCTGTTCTCTGACAAGTCCTCCTCGTTACTGAGAGATGTTCGTCGAGCCGACAAACGGCCCGGTCCCCCGACACCGTGGGCCCCAAGGACCCGGGAGGTCTCTCTCACGTCGGACACCAAGGAGATGTCGTACAGCTGTTTCACGCTATGGTGATCATCAGCGACAACTCTCCTCCGACCCCAGCCTGGGATCGAACCCGGTACAGGAGCAATGGTCCCTTTATGGAGCTAACCCGCTACCACCTGCCCCACCGGGCCGGTTGCTGCTGCTGTGTTGGCTTGAAGTGTCTGCAAATGAATAACATGACACTGCCTGGATATTTAGCGCACCACCTTCTGCATCTGTTGTTTCGTCACTAGGTCCAACACTGTTTAGGATTTCTTTCAGGTCGTTTACAACTTTCGAAAAAGCTTAAAAAGTATAATTTCTCTTAATTAATCCGAGCAAAGTATGACATCAATCGTTTTTCAGAGAGCTTTTCATAACAGGATAATCTAGGACAAGAAGTGGAACATTAGTGGTGTAGAAAGTCTTTCTCTGTAAGCCAGTAAACGTGAAGGAACAGCTCTCACCTCTTTTTGTATTTTAGCTAATAGTGTTATCACTGCTTTGCTTTTTCACTTGCAATCTGCAGGAATATCATGCTGTACAAAAGATTTTGCTGTGACTTTCATGAAATGTTCCCTTTGGATATTTTTCACTTATTTATTTAGTTATGATATTTGCCACTTGCTGTCTTTTTTTAACTCTGGTTTCACTTCCTCTTAACTCACTTGCTCAGCTACAAATCTTATCTACTGACTGATCTTATGCATGCATATGCAACCACTCAAAGATGTGCAGCATTTTTGAAAAGAAAGAAAGGAAGTGCTTGATGTAATGCTTCCATAGTCTTTTGCTAGATTTCTCAGACTTATTCAAATTCATGGTTTTTGTGACTGCCATGACAGAATCGTAGCCTTGGTGGTAATCTATTCCAAACAGTAACAAATGTCATAGACCATAATTATGTCTTGTTTAATTCCTTGCTTAAATTCTTGATTAAGGTGAGGGGGTTATGTCTGACTTACACTTCACGGTTGTAAAGATTCATCAGGTTCTAAATAAATTTTTTTTAAAAAAACTACAAGAAGCGAGTACAAGAAGTGGAGGACTAGAAGAATATACAAGGAATAAAAAAAGAAAAGGCAACTAAATGTTTATCCAGAAAGTATTGTTTTATTAGTGTAATAATTTTAAAGAGGTGGAAAATCAAATGTAGGTAAACCAAATTAAAAGTTTGTTTCTTGGCAGACCAGAATGTGGGATATTTTTATACAGTATGCATTATTAAAGATGAGGAAATCTAATGGTAAAGCATCACACTTTGAAATTAGCTGTGAGTGAGGAATCAGCCAGCACATGTTGATTTCAAACAGTTTCGGCTGTCTGACCAGTGGATTCTGACAGAATAATTTTGATCAAACTCATTTTGGTTTTTATTGGGTTGGTAGTTTTGTTAAGATTGCTGATTTTGGTCTTGTAGTCTTATGTAGGTCTGCAGGATTAAATTGGTTATGTTGCTGTCTTTTGTTAAAAAGGAAAAAAAAAACAAACAATGTTTTTAACATGCAGGCAAGAAGAGGTTGGTTAGATGTACTCTCTGGATGTTTTTAAATGTGATCATATACATTAGTTACCATTCATAGTTGGTTAGAAAAGGTGCACAAGATCTAATAACTTGTATAACATAATTACTGGTCTGTGACCCTAATTTACAATTGGTACAGTAGTGTTATGATTATTAATAGATACAAAATTTTGATCTCAAAATATCAAAAAAAGAGCTTGATGCTTTACTTGTAAAGGTGATTTATTTAGATTTTAAAAAGCATCTGTATATTTCAAACTATCTTGATGTTTTCGTGTAGGTAATATCTTTAATAAAGATTAAAGTTGCTAGTTATTTGGGCATTTTATTGTATAGCCAATCACACTGCTAGTTAGAACTCAAAATTTATAGCTTAAGAAAGACTTACCTGTAAGTTAAAAGTTGTAGTATCCTTTTGCTTGTTGTAGTCGTGGTAACTTGAGATGTGCAAGTGTGATTCTCATCAATTTTTTTACTGTGTCCAGGGCATATGTTACTACTGCTGAAGAGAAAGCTTGTCTACTATGTGGTTGAAAAAAGAAGTATCAACACCAGTTTTAGTCATTACCTCTGAGCCACCTAATCTGTTTAGTGTCTAGTGACTGCTTTGAGTAGCTTAAAAATAAATTTTTAGTTCCATCAAGATAGATAGTGGAGAAAATGGGCATAGCTGCCTATCTTCTGGTATGCAAAGTAATGGCTGTTTGACTCCTAACTTGGAATGTTTGATTGGGCACTCTATATGAAACTCAACCACCTCATTTAGGAATCATGTCATTTAGATTCATCAGGTGTAAGGTAAGGTTTGGCCTTCTTGGGCATTTGTTGATGTAATGAGCATAGTTAGAGGGGTGGGAGAGATCTTTCAGTGAGGTGTAGATTCAAGATGGTTAAGTACCAAATTGACATCCCAGATAGAAATATAGTATTGTTTCATAGATTGCTGCTGATAGATGCCTTTGAGAAGCTTTAGTTAGGCTCTTTTCTTTGAGGAAGATTCTTATACCAAAGCTGAAATGGTAGATCTAGCAGTAATGATAGTGTATCCCAGATATGTCAAAAAATGTAACACTTGATGTGTGGGTATCCAGAGGATAAGCTGTCAATGGACACAGAATGCTATCCACATATTAATATAATCATAGTACTGCTTTTCATTTGATAAATACCAACTTTTCATAGTCATATCTATAGTTCTAGAACTTATGTCGTTATACCTTAGACTTTTCCAGACAAGTACCAGGATGTTAAATTTAGTTTTTTTCCCGATGAAGGATGTTTGTCTGGGCTGTCATATTGAGCACTGAAGAAGTTCTGCATATCAAAGTCAAGTTTGCCTGGACAGTGGTATGGCAGTGCCTTTAGCTCTGTCTGTACGAGCTTCTAAAGCTTAATGGTAGTATTCTGGAAGGCGGTAAAGCACAGATGCTAAATTTTTACCTAGTTGAATGAAAAGGCATCAGTGCAAACGTTTTAGGATCTGCTTGCAAAGAGCTCCATGATTTGATTTTGAAATTTAATATTGATGCAAATAAGTAGGTGCTTTGTCTGCCTCAGCATATAATTGGGTTCTTGCTCGCTCAATACACCAAACCCACATAACTAGATCCAGAGTCTGAGAGGGTTGGCTGAGCACCTTGATTGCTAATTTAATTTGTAGCTGTAGTATTATCAGGCTAAATTAATATGCAAAATAAGAATTAGAGGAAAATAGCAACTATTAAGAAATTGCCTTAAGTTCTGAAATGTTAACATTAACCGGCCTCTTTGCAAGTCATCTATCATCTGTGTATATCCTAAAAAAGTGCTCCCAAAATCTCTAAAGATACATCAGTCTCTACACAATGAAGACTGTTGTTTAGCCACCACTGAATGCCAGATAAGTCCTCAATAGAAACTGATCAAACCATCAAAGTTAGCCTGCTTGAGTGCTGAGTTTTGACAATTTCTGAAGGTCTTTATTAAAGTTTTCACACTTGTAGACCTGGTAAGCTAGCCTCCAGGAAGAAATCTAAAAGTGCTGCTTAATTTCTAATGAGATGTATATCTGATCAATACCCTTGCATTTGATGAGCAATTTGTTCTTTTTAACATCTGTCAATTCTACAATCGTAGACAATAAATTAGAATTCACTACCTTTAGTGTTTTGTAAGGGTGTTAATACTGGTTTTGTGGAGTAGATGGTGGCTCCAGGTTAGTGATTGATTATCCAGTAACAGTGACTTGTCATGTAAGCAGAACATAATACTCATGCATCCCTTAAAGTAGCTTACACTGGCTTTAGGAACTTAATAAAGATCTGGGGATCAGAAGCCAACCCATTAGGCAAGCAGATAAACGTATACAGGACATCACACCATGTGGATACAGATAAAATGTAGTATATATTTTCAAGTCAACAAGTTGTTAATGAGTTTTTATAAATCATGCTTAGGATTTTATGTAGGTATCCAGCTTGAAATAATGATACATTATGCTTTTTTTTTAGATAACTTAGATTAAGACTACTTCAGTAAACTTTAGTAATTTTCCTTTTAAGAAAAGTGGACAAGTATTTGCCAATGCAATGTTGTGCTAGCTAACTGCTTTTTTTTTCTAATAATTTAGAGCTTTAAATTATTGATAAGGAAATTTTAATGTCTGATATTATTTATAAGAGTCTTTACCTATTCAACTTAACCTTACTCAGCTGCTTATTAGTGTCAGGGTTACAAAAAGGTGAATAATTTTGAAGATACTATTTTTGACTGAAGGATACCTACTTCAATAAAGCTAGATACAGGATAGCATGCTGGCCTAGAAAATGATGCTGACAAGATCTTTTTTCCCAGTTTATCACGAATGTTTTGTGGCTATTGTGCAGAGTTTCTGAAGCAATTTTTTGGAACTGTGTACTGCTCCAAACTTTGCCTTTTGTTTGTCGAACAAAATAGCCAAGCTAACTGGCATTTATAGCAGGGCTCTGTGATGTTTAATCTTTAAAATCACGAACAGTCTAGTTTATGATTGTAGGTGATTATGGGCATGGACTAGATGCTGGTTCTGAATCACTAGTATCCTTATCTTAGGATCAATAGGGGTACCAATCCTTAGGAAGTCATCCAAAAATTCAAAGAAATTAGCCACTGCCATATTAGAAGTGTAGGTATCATTTGTTAAATGTTATGGCATTGCTGGTCTTGGCTGTTACTAGTGGTACTGCACAAACATCCTTAACAGCATTCAAAATGGCGCTAAAAGAAGAAAAAATACTTGTAGATTGCTGGACTATGGTTTTCCTCATTCATTTTTCCAAGTATCTCCTTAATCTCAAACTATTTGCCTAACACCTCAGAAACCAATGTAAAATTGTCTAAACAAACTGTGATTGATGGGAATCACACCTATGCATCTCAAAGCACCATCACAGGACCTCAACTGGAAGTATGAAAGATCTTAATTTTTTTTTTGTTGTAGTAATTAGAATAATTTTATTATATTTAAATATATATAGGAAAAACAATTATCTTCCTTTAATCAGCTCAAGAAGCTACATTTAAAAAAAAAATGCATGTGAAGTTGGATACATTCCCTTTTTGGAGCTAATTGTAATATCATTAGATTCTTTTTTCTAGGTTTAGCTGGCAGGCTGGCTGCCATGGATACCACAAATATAAAATGGCAAGTTCATTATTTATTCACATTATTGTACCATAAAACTTTGAATGTAATTTATTTTTCTCTACAAGAAATGCTATTTATCTCATTCACAAAATCTGTCTTTGTGAAACTTCTAACCATTCTAGCTTCTTTTTTTTTCCCCCTTTGTTTTGTTTTCAGTTTTCTACCACATTAGTTTTGTAGAAGTGGATAATTCCATGTGAGGAAATGTCACCTGGGACTTTATTTTAAATGGAACTGTTCTTGAAATCTGGTTTTTTAGTTTATTTAATCTCTCTCTTTTTTTATAATGATAAAGATTAATTTCAGCAAAAAATAATTTTTTTTCTACTATTCATGAAAAACAAAAGGTAGAATACAACATTTCTACCACCAAATTATGGTCAGAACATCAGCTGTATCTTTAAACTGACTTTATGACAAGACCTGAGACGTACTACTGTTTGACCACAATGGTAACTTTTGAACAGACCTCTAATGGAAGATTACCCATTACGGAAGATTTCCCCCTTAACTCTCAACACATGCACACAAGCTCAGGGGCCTTATTTTATGTAGAGACAAACCTTTGAGTAACAGTTAAAAGTGGTGTAAAACAACTTTTTTTTTAGCCTTTTCCTCAGGTATTCTTCACCTTGGTTTTTGAGGTTTGATTTCTATTATTTCAGTTCTTACGATTACTGCAGGGTATTTTCTGGCCAGAACTGTAAATATACGCTTTCCTGATTTGTTATTTCTCACTGAACACATCAGTATTTCGACTAACAATAGCAGAAAAAGACTTTTTTCTAGTATTCGGCAACTACGTTCAAATATAAAAGGGTAACTGAATTGATTATAACTAAAAGATTGTGGTGAGTGAGTTTGACATAAAAGAATCGAGAGTTTAACTGTTGTTACAAGATAAATAAATACTGTTGTTGATGGGGTTTGTGAGAGATGAAAAATTGAGTGTATATAATATGCTGTCTTTAATTTGCATGTAGGCTTCTTGACTATTTTTTTAAATATGCAATTATACATAAACTTTAAGTTGAATATTTAATTTGTCAGTTGTCTTGCTGACATTTTGTTTCATCTTCCAACAAGAAAATAGTCAACTTAGAATATTATTAGTAGCTTCTTCTGTTGCCTGTGCACTCACTCACCCTCTTGGAATGTAGTAAATACCATTTTTTGAAAAGCAGAGTTAACTTGTTTGCTGACATAAAAAGTGCCTCTGCAATCTGATTAGTAATCAACATCAGCTCAAATTACAACCCTTCCCACCATACTTTCTAGGTCCCATAGCTAGCTAACTAACAGCCTCATGTTTACACTTCCATTGCCTTAAAGCCAAGGATTTGACATGTTACAGTGCAGCGAATGATCCATCGGCTCAATTCCCTTTTTTAAACGAGTATGTTACAGCATGTAGACAACGACAAGTGTTTCAGACTGGCCAAAGAATTTAAACTGCTGCTAGTTTAAGATGAACAAGTGTTTTCCTTCCTCAGCACCAGCTGTTGAAGGTTGGTGGAGGAGGAGTTTCAGCTATGGATGTTATTAGCCAGTGCTTTGCTTTTGTCAATGCACAATTACTTTCTTTCTTGAATTGGCAGTGTTTGCTGATTTGTAATTATTGCAATTTTATGTGGTTTTTTTAAATTTTTTTTTTTTTTTTGTGTGAGTTCATATTTTCAGAAAATTAAAGAGCAGGTCTCTTTGCAAAATCTTGGCAATATTTGTTTGTGTTTTGTTTTTTGACTCTGCATTCCTGCATTGAGTATTATGCATATTTGTTTCAGAACAAAAGCAGATACAGAGTTGGTAATTATGATTTTTTTTTAGCTGCCCAACTTAACAAAAACTAACTTGGAAGTGTGTGTTATGTATGTGGGAGTGCAACAGACCAGTTGTTACTGTTTGTTCTATGTAATAAACTTAATGGAAATGTTTTTGTTGATTTTTTTTTTCTTTTTGCTTTCCAAAGTGATGAATTCTTATATATTTGTCTAAATACCTGGTGTTTATAAAACAAGGTAAGCATTCCATCTTTATTATATTAATAATAATGATAGTTAATCTCATTCTTAATCGTAACTACTTCAGTTGACCCATCCAGTATTTTCAGTGTTTTAGAAACTTCAGAAACAGGAACACAAATTTCTTACTAAAAACTTAATTTATTTAATGACTAATAACTTAACTGCATTGTTAATTTTACTAACTTTAAACTGTAAGTGATTTTGAAAGCTGTAAGGGCAACACTATAGCTCTTCTGTCAAAAAGACTACACACAACTTTGCATGTGTGTACACATGTGCCAGAGTTATGGATAGCACCACTGTTGGACCAATTTGTTACTCTTTTGGCCAAAATACTAGTTGGTGGGAGGGACTAGGGCCTTTCCAGATGGTGAATGAACATACCAAAAGTCCTCACTATAACTCTATTTTTTAGTTGCAAGAGGAAACTGGAGAGCACTCACATGGCTGGCTGGTGATGAAGAGTGAGAAGAAACCATAACAGAGAGAGATAGGCCATAGTCTTTTTTAGAGTGCTGTAAGGCTGCCAGAGCCTGATCTCTCTGCTTTTTCATTTTGAAAGAGCTACACTAAAAAATGCAAAAAAAAGAGCTATTTTCTGAAGTATTAATGTTTCATTAATTTTTGCATTGAAAGAAAATTATAAATAGTATTCATATATGTTAAAACTGCACTTATCTGCTTCTGTGCTCAGTCAGTTATGGTAATCAGCAAGATTGCTTGGTGCATAATATCTTCAAAAGTTTAGACTTGCATCAATAAGTTATTTCTATTCAGATTAATTATATCTTCAAAAACGATTCTTTTAATTGTTCCCCTTGTTTTCACTTCATATAAATATCCTGTATTCTATAATGTATTGCATATGAAAACAGTTATGTAAAGTTTTCTTTCTTTATTCAGTTTTTTTTTGTTATTACCTGCCTGAGTAATAAGAGATTTGAGGATGTAGAAGTAAAAGAAACACGAAGCTCATGTCAGCAAAAATAAAGATATTATGGAATTGATTTGCCTGGAGATTAATTAAAGGTACATGAAACTTTAGAAATATGGTTAGGCTACCATTCTGGAATTTAGTATAAAATAGCAGAATAATTTACCATAAACATGCCTCACCATTGGGTCGTTGTATTAAAACCATGCTGTAGTAGAAAAATATTGCATCAAAAGATTCATGTTAAGTTCTTGTCATTTCTTCAGTAAAAATATATGGGAGATGCCTCATCCAGTTGTGAGATTCTTCTGAAGCATAAGTTCTGCTTGATTTGCATGATGTATTCATTGTATTGCCTGACACATGCTGAAACAGAGGAATTTATTAGAACTTTTATAATTTGGATTGTTTTTCCAGAAATCTCCATAGAAAAAGTGTGAAAAATGGTTGTGCCATTCAGGGAATGAGATGTTTCCCACAGCATGAGTTAGCATGCTACATAGCCAACCAAAAGCCATCCCTTTCAGATAATTATAGTAAATTAAGCGTTAACAGTATGGGTTATTTTACAATGTGCTAGATTGAAAGAAACTTGAATTAAAAACAAGTCCACTCTTAAAGTATCCAATATACGATGGTTTCAGTAAGGAAAGACTTATATAAATCAATAATCCAACTTGTGTCATTTTTTAAAAATCAGAAGCAATGATCACAGTCCATTGTCCCATAAACAAAGGAAAAACATTTGTTTCTGCTTAGCCACTGTTGTATTATTATCTTCGCTTCACTGATGAAACCTTCGCCTTGTAATGTGTGTGATCTGGACTATAAGTTTTGTGATAGAGGATCTTCCAACTTAATCTTGATTGCAACTGCTGAAGGTGGCATGTGGAATTTGTGGGATGCTTGTTTTTTTTTTCTATCTCTTTCCAGCTTGTAGTGGTGAACTTTCTCTAATGATACATTTCAGTAGGGCATCACGTTTGCCTTCAACATTTTAGGATCGCAATAGGCTCAACCTTTCTCAAGAACTTGCACCAACCAAGTTCCCCTTGTTTTTCAAAACTGTAATCACAGTAATTTGGAACAATGTCGACTATACTTCTATATCTAACTGTGACGCACATTTGGTTCATTCCTACAGCTTTTCACTACAGGTAGTAGTATTTCCTGATGATATTTACTGGAATTTTGTGCAACAAAGAAACGTCGCTGCTTTTCTAAAATATGCTTCAGATGACATGTTGGACCTGCTATACAGTGGCAGTGATGTGCAACAACATACAAAATTTACATATCTAAATGTTTAATACCTGTGATTTTCCAGGCTGGTACACTTATGTTGACTTTCTCCAAAGAAG
Source organism: Nautilus pompilius (assembly GCA_018389105.1). Lineage (NCBI taxonomy): Eukaryota > Metazoa > Mollusca > Cephalopoda > Nautilida > Nautilidae > Nautilus > Nautilus pompilius. The sequence goes on along the minus strand of JACATO010000598.1, from coordinate 283,204 downwards.
AAAGTTTTTTTTTTAAATTATTGAAGCAATGTCGTGTTTCTTTTGTAATACATTTCAGAACAGTCACGGCACACACCATTATCGCAGTGATTAGCATATGAAATTTTGAGGACATTCTGAATGGGATCACCATGGTGAGTATTTTATGCTATTCCACCAGTAAGCCGGGCATCTTTGATCAATAGGGAAAGCCTTCCCAAGAAAACTTTCAGGGGGTTGATGGCTCAGAGTAAACAGCAACATGGATGAGACAGTAGAAAAGAATTAGAAGAGATCTCATAAGCTTGGCTCTGAAACCAGCCTTAGGTCTCCATTTTCTCATGTGTCATTAGTGCTGTGGTCGGGAGAAGAAGTTCTTATGTTTGTATTCATGTTTACATTAATCCATGTACCTAGTGGGAGGTTTTGAAAGTTGAAAACTAATTTTTCTGAGAACAAGCAAATTCTTCAAAACTTGTTAAATAAATTATTTAAATTTTAAAAAAAGGAAAAGTTATTTACAGCTTTTAGTGCAAGGATGAGTGAGAGTGCCACAAGCTGAACGTGACTTGTGTGAAAATACTATACATTAGAGAAATCGTTTTGCAGTTAGCTTACCTGAAATATTTACAAATATTGTTTGGACAAACAATTATTACTTTTGATTAGTCAAACAGCAGTGACATAATAGTAGTTTGCAATAATGCAGATTGACTAATAGACTAGTCATTTTCCATTAATTTTTAGTAACAAAAATTGTGAGATAAGTACAATTTTATTTCCTTTAAGTGTTTCTTTTCACTAATGGGAAAAAGTAACTCATTCTGTAGCAGCAGGATGATGATGTTTCATAATTTGGAAGAGGAATTTGAATCTGGTAATTTACTTATTTTAAAATCAAAACACGACTTCCTTGCATTTGTGCCAATGCACCTTTGCCCTTCTCACCCCGAGAAATAATTTAAATACATTGTTTTATGTCCATTTTAGGGTCAGGCCTGAATGGTTATGCAATGTTTTAAGTAAAGGATAGAATCCGGAGGGGAGGGAGGAGGTTATTGCTTTACTAGTTGGTGTCTCGCCAGGCACTTTGGATCAATAATTCCTTTAGGTGTTGTAGGATATCTATTTGGGATTGAGGAATTGACTCTTAGGATCAAGACTGGTTCTGTAACTTCAGTATATTGTTGAATAAACCTGTCTTTATGGCTTTTAGAGCTGTGTAACCCTGTTGGTTTTAAATCTTAAGATACTACAACCCTAATCCTGTTTGTTATAAGATTACTTGTATAGTGTGGAGTCCCTGATAAAGTTCTAACTTTGTTTTCTTTTCTAAAGGTTAAGCCTTTGAAACTGTAATCCAGGGTCTCTTGCTTAAAGACGGAACTCCAATATCCAAGGTCTTTTTAGAAGTGCTTGTGCTATGATCCTGTGTCTTCGTTGGTCTAGGACTGACTGACTGTACATGGCTGTTTTATTAGTGACAGTACCGTCGATTTTAGGCTAATAGTTTTAGTCTCATGTCTAATGTGTTCAAGTTTTACAACCTCATTTTTGAAACAAGTTCTGGGATTTTATCTTGAGTTACAGGATTTTGGATGTACAATCTGAATCAGAAGTCTGACTTTGCTTTTCTTTGGCGATTAGTGTTTCATGATTATGTATGTTCACCACAGAATAAGTTTTTACCTTTAACTATTGATTTTTTAAAATAGTTCAGGCTTTATAATAACATCCCCCTTGAGTTAATAATCCCAATTGATGTTAGGGGCTGATGGCAGATTTTCATAATTTGTGGTGGTTTGCATAGATCGATCTTTGTTGGATGGACCCTTGTGTAGCCTAACCAATCCCAATCAGGTTCTTCATTGGCTAAACTAAGTCAGACTACAACAGGTACTAACTATATCTGGCATCACGCAAACCCTCTTACACCCTGCTGTGAAATTTCCATCATCTGGGCTACTTGGGGAAGGGACTGTGCAATACCTTTTCATTGTAGGACTAGGGTTTTATAGCTTCCCCTCTTCAGGACCTACAACCTCCAAATATCCATTGTCAGTTACTTAAGGCAGTCTTAGCAATAATAGCTTTTTAAAAAAAAATGTATTAAATTTGTCTGCTTCAGTGCATTGAATTTTATCTTGATGAACATCTACTATCGAGAAATCTTAGACAGGGCAGGAGATCTGCAATAGTTTAGGTAGTATGGTGGGGTAAAATGTTTCAAGGTTTCCCTTTATAGTACTTCTTCCGTGGTATTATGATTCATGAATATTTCACCAAAAAAAAAAAAAAAACAGCAGCAGCAATGGGCAGCTTACTCAGATCCCACAGCACCTGTATGGTACATTGTTCAGACACATTCGTGTTTGGTTAAAGAGGACCTGTGAATTGAGGCAAGAGGTCCAAACGTGACATTGCACATGCATGTGTTATAGTTACAGCATATTCTCCAGAACTGAGAGATCAGAAATCTGCATGCAAATCACTTCTCCCACTTAATCTATATTAAATCTTTGCACAAAACCCATTACCATTTTTTTCTATCAGCTGGCCATGTGTGAAATACAAATCAGTTTAGGAATGCCCAGGTGGCTTCCAATGGCAAATTCGGGTAGCTCAGGGCATCAGGATAATTTAAAAGGGATGATGCAGGCTGCCATTACTTTCCAGTATAATGCACGTTGCAGCTCCAGAGATATCAGATTATGGAAAGACTTCATTTAGGTCTTCCAAGGTTTGTAGTTTGTAATCCTCTTGTGAGAATTGTTTTATCACCCTTGCCAGAACAAAGTTTTTTTAACAGCATCATCTTTCCTAAATGTCTTCCCAAGAGCAACCAACTGTAGAATTTTGACAATTTACAACAGGCCTCATGCTAGTAGTATGTGGTCTGCAATATCTCAGTGCTGCGTTGTGTATTCTAACATGGCACCATCGTAACTGGAGGTTGCACTGTTATTGCTGTTTTCACTGATTAATCTAGATTCTGTGTCAACATCAACAATGGACAGGCTAATCTGGAAACAAGCTAAGGAATGATTTGCTAATTGCCATTAGTTGCATGTTCAATTTAGTGGGGGCAGCCTGATGGTCTAAACTGATCTTTTCATCATCAGGAGAACTGGCCTAACAACGAGGTCCCAACTTCATCTTAATGGGTGACAATACCCATACATACTGTGCACATTGTCTTTATTATACTTCAGATAGCATGCAAGTGATGCTGTGGGCCTAGACTTAAATCCGATTAAACACTTGGCAAACGAACACACAGCCATAGGATGTCCAAAGTTCACTCAGTCTCTTGATTAGCTGGGTGTGACCCTGGTTGAAGAATGGCACAACATTCCATGACTGAAGTTGGATTCTCTGATTTGGTCAGTAGAGTGTGCACATTATTAAAACCTTTTCGGCCAACGTCAATTGTCCACGATCGTTTTTAGATTGCCATTTTGTGAGAGTATTCATGATAGCCATTTTTGATTTTGTCCAACAATCTTATCTTCCATTGACATCAAGTTTCTTTTATGGAGATCTCAGGTCAATACTTAGGTCATCTTCAACCAAAACATGACAGGTATGAACAATGTACCATACGAGCAACACAGGCTGAGAAGCATATTAATAATAGGCTCTTGACCACTAATTTTTTGTGAAAATTTCACATATACAATCATCTAAAAAAAATAGCTAGGGCAGGTAGACAATAATGCAGGAGATTAGTTACCAGAGACTCGACTTCTCTGGAGTCAAGGGTGAGACAAAATCAGCAAGTCCACTTGCCTTAGTAATGGGGTTTGAATAATAGTTTGTTAGCATCAACACTGACAAACACAAACACATAATAACAAGTGAATACAGAATTTATTCATAGAAACTGGGCTCAAAGCCAGAACAAACTCTTTTTTTAAATTTTCTTTGGGAGGGGATATTTTTGATTTAAAAAAAAATATCACAGAATGAAACAAGGTTTCTCCCTTAAATGCTTGCTTCAAAATTATCCTTGCCTGCAAAAGCATTTCTGCCATAATTGTAATTCACTTAGTGACAAGGAGGCCCCTATCTCAGGCCAGGCTCTACCCCAGCAGTTACGAAGGAAATGCTTACCAATTGTACTTTTACACTATCATTGCTGATTTATTCCAATCATTTACAGTTCTTTTGTTTTGGGGAGGGTTTGTAATATCAAACCTAACCTTATTGCTACTTCATAGCAAGTAAATTTGATGATATTAAACCTAAATATTCCTTGATGGCAGTGCATTTTTATTTCATGCTAATTAGTAGCATTTTTCAAAACCTACAAGGAATTATTATTATTGTTATTTTTTAACTCACTAAATCTACTTTTGTGGTGTTTTAACCTAGCCAAAAAATTATGGCCAATGACCACATGGTAAGGGGTATAACGATTTAAGTGTTAGCCATGATTACAGTATGGGTGGTATTGAAGGCAGTCAGTCTTCCTTTAAGATGATCGATCATTGACAAACCCGATTTTTTAAACCCTCTGTATACTACCCTTCAACTCTGGTTCGGCGTGTGCTGCATAATGCAGAGTTTGACACGATAATATGACAAATCTGTACATTGCTCCAACTTTGAGTCTTGACTAAATATCCAACCAGTTTAATGCAAATACTAACCAGCACTTTTAGGCTGAGCCAGGTGGGATAAGGGAAGTAAAACCTAATGTTGTATGTGGAGAGTTATGTTTGTAACAATTGGAGAATTTTAGTAGCATAGTTGGTTTCTGTAAAATGTCATACTTCAGACATCAGCCTCAAAGCTGGTTTCACTGACTCTGAATGAAAGAAATCTGGTTTTGTGTGCTTTTACGAAATACGCTTCCATTCATGATCATTTTCAATCTGTACACAAGGATTTTGTGAAGCTTTGATAAATTTACAATGGTAAGTGTTTATTTTTGTTATATGCAGGACTGAATGAATGATACATATATCAGAACAATTTGTAAAAAAATTTTCTTCCGTAAGTCGTCATGCTAAAGAGAAAAAAAGAAAGGGCGATACTTCCTGTAATCACCAGATGCAAATGACTGTTTTGAAATTTTTTAGGAAGGCACCCTGTCCCATCTTTCCTCTGGTACCTTGCTGATTCATTCCTACTCACCAACAGGAAGCAGTTCGACTAGGATTGCAAAGTTTCTTTATTGGATGTCACTGCACAGTTATACTAGTGCAAAGAAAATTGACATATTAGTGTAAAATAAATTGTCAGTCATGTTGATTTCAACAAAAATAATAACTACAATGAAACTCATCTTCAGGGACTTAATGATGATGATAAAAAAACCACCAACCTAGAATTTTAAGAGAGACAGTTGCATGTCAGTGATACTTGGTATGTTATAGGGAAATCAGTGTGTTCTTTATCTGTATATTAAATCAGATTGGCAAATAAATATTTTCAGTTTTAGCTGGTTCTCTTGAACCACAATCAAGGAATAGTCATTCGTTCATTAAGCTTCTAGTTCTTACAACTGTACCATTTTTAATTAATTAATTATTTTTGTGTTAATTATCTCCCTTGCTTCACCAGGTTTAGTCACAAACAAATATAGACAAGCAGTTCTGTAAAGTACACAGATGTTGGAATTCAGTACTTGTTGATGGACACTATCACTGCACATTTTGGTTTTCAGATGCATCCAATTCCTGCTGCCCAGCAGTGTTTGAGGTTTCCAATATTACCTCATCTTGATGCTTGTTATCCAAAGTTGTCTCCACCACCAAGTGTTGTAGCTGTCCGTCAGCCTCCATGGCAAGCAGATCCTGCTGATCTTTTCCAATTACCTCCACGATTTCCTGTGCTCTCACTACCTGCTGTTCCTCAAACCCAGCAACAATTGCTGCTTGATTTAGCACAACATCATCGTCAATGTGCTGCTCAATGCCGACAGTGCTGACTTCTACTGGGGTTTCTATTGTGGTGGCATCTTGGGATGCTACATACTGGATCACGTATTGACTGCCATCAATGTCCTGGTTGGCCTCAGACACAACCACTTCCTGCCCTTCCTCCTGGACGATGATTGTTTCTGGGTTGACAGTTACCATTTGACCGCTGTCTGACTGGACTGTTATTTGCTGCTGACCAAAAGCACCCTAAAATTGGACAAAAGCACTGTCTAGGCAAACAAGTTCTATCCAAGGCATATAGACACTTTCATACACTACCGTGCAACACAACAGTACACCCCTGACATCGTGTGTGTGGTATGTACGGATACAGTTGGTGGGTGCTTACATTTGAGGTGTCTGATGCATAATGGAAAAATTCCATCTAGCAATATCTCATATATATAGCCTATAAACAAAGAAAGGATTACTGGAGTCCACAAAGTTTTAACAGGCTGAGATAACATCACTGCTATGGTATCTGGCTGGGTTTCAATGGAACAACACCCCTGCTAACATTTATAATTGAGTTTCAGCGCTAGAATTACCAATCGCAAATGGATAACCTAAGAGTTTTAAAAATAATGCACCAGAAAATTTGTTTTATTAAGCAGTATTTTTAACCAGGTGGTGATGTCAGAACCCATATAAGCCCCATCTTGCACAACTATGACTGTGGTTTTGAGAAGCTATGCTTCTGCCCATATATATCTGACCAGGATCAAAAGTTTGAAGTTAACAGCCTGGGCATGATATTTCGTAGAAGAGCAAATTAAGTTTGTTAAAGACTACTTTGTTATCCCTTTAACTTAGATGATACCAGTGCTGGTACTAAGATTTACTGGGCCTGGATGCAGTTCCCCTTGTAATCCCTTGCCAAAATGACACTCCCAGTTATCTTCCCTTTCAGTGTTGTTTTCAAAAAATCAGAAACTTAGACTCATCATCTTGCAAAAAAAACAGGCAGGGAACTTGCTGCCTGGAAAACTCTTAGTAAACATCACCAATAGTTTTACATTTTAAGAACCTTGATTTAATAAAATGATTCATAAAACCTCTTAGAAATATGGCAACATTTCTTCAAGAAATACACCCATTATTAACAGATTTTAAAAAAGAGAAAAAAATCAATAAAACATGCAAAGAGAATGGTATATAGTATCTGGTTGTCACAGATTCTTTAATGGAAGTATCCAAAGGAAGATGAATTTTAATGATAAGAACTTTACCATGGAAAGAACAGAATTTATTGCAAAATCTATAATAGTCATTTATAGTACTAATGAAAGGGAAAACAGGGTTGTTAGATGCCATCTGATCCAAAACCATACAGATTACATCAAAGAACAAATTATCTTATTAATGCATAAGGTAATTAATTAATAAAATGGCAACTGCACATTAAAGGTATCTGTTTCAGGAGAGAGAGAGAGAGAAGTTCTGGGAAAATAAAAATCATACTTAAAAACAATCCTTAAAACAACTTGTGTCAGTATGTAAAAAAAAAATTTCTAATTTAAGATCAGTTCCTTTTGCTTAAGGCAAAGAGTTAAGTACAGCAGTGTTTTATTCTTAACTGAGACCTGATAAGTATCCTGAATCACAACCATTGTGTCTTGGTAACCCTCCTGTTTGTCAACAGTTCAGTTACATTTATCACAAGACCAGTCAAATATGTCAAAGTTGCTTATTTTTTCTTGTGTTCACGACCCTATACTAGAATGAGTCCAAGTATCATAAGAATGCCGAACTACTGGGGAAAGGGTTTTTCACACACTCCTCCCAGTCCTTAGTGAGCTGAATGATTAAATTAAGGAAAGATGTTGGAGATTTTCTAAATGACTAAGGAATTTCAGCATGTGTACACTGACAGATTCTTAAGGTTATCTAAGATTAACAATACTAAGAGTCATTATTTAAAATTGGCTAAATTATCAATGTCATTTAATATTAGAAGAGAAAAGTTTTAACAACAGGATTGTGAACAAATGAAATTACTGGCAGTTGTGATAAACCGTATGAGTACGAAATGTGCATTAATACACTCAACCTTCCGATATAGGTAATTTAAAAAAAATGCTACTGCTACCTGTTGTGACATGTCGATTATCTGCTGTAAAATATTTACAGCTGATACAGTCTTTTCATCAAGTTCATTTTGAGGCACTGGAAAGGCAAACCAAAAGAAAATGTTTTATATACAGTTTTCAACTTTTATAAATAGACATTTTGCAGTTTGTAAGAAGTTGAAACAGCTAATTATTCTTTTTTAATGTACAGCAGATAGGGAGTAAACTAAAGAAAATTAGCAGGGGGAAATTTTGGCTGAAGCTGGAAACAAACTACCACGTTAATGGAGAAGTCACACATAAAAAAAAAAAAATAACACGTTCTAGATATATCATTTCAGCTTGTAACATACTGATATATCGGATAACTTTAAAAGTCATTGGTGCTATTCTAAAGCATCATTAACTCAAGAATCTTTTTTGGTCAAAGGTAGCAAGTTTTGTGCAGAGGAAATGCAGTGGGCATGGTCACAGAAATAAACACGGCCAATTTCTTTGCCCGTTTTCCACAGTCTCACTCAGTTTTACCAGTCAGGTGACCTGCAGCCAGGATACTTAATGCTGTCACACATGTGGACACCATAAATTACTGAGACTCACTGATTTTTATTTCCCTTTACCATGTTCAGCTAACCAACTGCTCTGCTCTTTAAAACCCAATTTCAACTACCACTCCCCACATATCAAAGTTTCCCAATTAACTTTTCTCACCAAAACAGTTCACAATGACTGGCTGGTGTAGACACAGCTGCTTGTTTAGTTAAAAAAACAACAACAAAACTAAAGACAAAAAATAACAGTGTATGGTTGGGGGGGGGGACATGTAGAAACAATTACCCACCATGCAATGCTACTAAACACTGACATTGCTTAACTCAAGCAGATCTTGATTAAAGGTTGTTGACTACCAAGGCAAGGGTCCATGAAACATCCTTAACACTGGAAATGCAATATTTGCAAATAAAGAAGAGTAAAGTGAGAATTGTGGATATGCTTAGTTTGGGTGGGGGTTGGATAAAATTTTACAACAGTGCATTGTGGGAATGTTTCAGTAACAATTAGCAAAAAAGAGAGAACTTTCAGATCCTCCCAAATTCAAACTAAGTAAAAATCCAGTGTCATCAATTGAACATGAAAGAGTAAAATGTTCTGGATTACAGGCTGCCACAACAGAGCTGGTTTTATTGATATATGCTAATTTTTAAAAAAAAAAAACAAACTTACATTCATTTGCTTCTTCGGCAATTACTGTCTGAGAGTCATCGGTAACTTGAAGGAACTAACAAAAGACAAAAAGTGCAAAGTATTCCACCAAGGGGCTGGCAGGCCATGGGCACAGAACAAAAACAATAATTCAGCAGTTTCTATGGAACGTTCATGGTGTACTGTAAGGCAGTCATTACATCAAAACACGAGGAAATTGTGCTTTTATTCAGTGAATAATAAATAGAACTTGGTCTAGGAGAAATAACTCTGAAGACTGCAATAATGTACCTAGGGACATTCAAACAAAACCTGGCTGAAATAGCATAAATATAATAGTAACTGGCTGGATTTCATCTGAACGTCCTTAGTGTGTATTTATATATAGTTTTATAAGGCAGCATTCACACAATATAGAATTTTTAAACAAAACTATTATTATTAGAGAACATGCACCAGTCATCTGCATGAATAATTACTGATACAGAATAAAATGTGTGTGCCCCTTTAGAGAGTAAAACTCTTAGTGCTAAATCCTTTTTTTTTTGCTCCCAATAGAGTTACCTAATTTATTTTTGTTGTCAATGAAGTCAGAGGGTTAAATTCTTGCTTAAAAGGACCACTGGCTCCTTGTGTTGTGTGCTTACAGGTAAGGGTCATTATTAGCATGAAATCAACAGCTTTCCACTCCTGTTACCTTTTTCTCAGAATGAAAAAAAAAAAAAAAGGTCAAAGAGTAAGAAATATATTATTCAAGAGAAAAATGGTACCTACCAGCTCTGAAGCTGTTGTGTTTTCCAATGTTTGAATATCCTGCACATGTACATGATGCCTGATCTTCAGGTGCCGCTTAAGGTCAGACAGGTTTCCAAACAGATAGTCACAACTCAGACATCGGTAAACTCGGGAGTCGGCTGGCATGGTCTTCTCCACAACCCCGCTGCTTGTGTACTGCAGGCCCTTGTGGTTGCGTGTGTAGTGGAGCTTCATGTAGCCCAGTGTGTTGGACGAGTAGTCACAGTGCTGGCAGATGAAACGCTTTATGATGTTGTGCGTTTCCATGTGACGTTTCAGATGACTCCGCTGCGATGCTTCATATGGGCACCTGAAAGATGACGACGCAAAATAAGTTTTTCTTTTCACCATTTTCTGGAATTCATGTTAGAATCCCACACCTGGGCAGCACAGCAGTAGACCACAGTTGGGTCCGCGTGCTTCTTCTTGCTCCCTCCCTCAATCGTGTGGGTTTCCTCCCCATGGGTTCTGAGAAGAAAGAAAACCCCATGGACATATGGGTGATGCCACACTTTACATGGTGCTGATGTGGTTGGGTTCAACATCACGGTCATCCAAAGTGATCATTTGGGTTCTGATGTAGAAACAATTTCTAGTTTCAAAAAAGTTTTAAAAAAAACAAAACTGGTTCCCTGAAGTGTTAGGATAAGGATATGGAACTATTCCTTAATAACTTAGGATTAGTAATGAAACCAAATCCTAAGTAGTTCTAATGTATGTAAAAACAAATTATTATTAGTTTTCTTAATCTTTAACACCAAATTTGGGGTGATTAACTTAAATTTACACACAAAGTCACTCTTTAAATAAATGTGCCAGGTACATGAGGAGGAGGAAGTTCCAGGGGTAACTCCTGACTGGCTTGCACCTTGATCACCGCTCGAGAGGTCCCCAACCATTACCTAGACAACTACTTGCTTGGTCACAGAGATTAATACCCGACACCTTCCCCTTTTAGCTTACTGCTGTGAGATGCCCTTAGAACTTGGAAGGTACGACAGGAGTTTCGCAAGAAAATAAATGCGAAATTTTCAGATGATGCGACATCTATCTTCAGCTTGAAAGATTCCAACCAAACAAGAAAAGAAGGATGAGCTGTATCCAGAGTGGAGAGTCTGCAAATCAGTGATTGAGAAAGAGAACAAAATTAATAGAATAGATCTGGTAGTGTGTCATTTCTAATTTAAACCTGTAAGCAACCAGTCCAGAATCCTGATGTCATCCAATTTAAAACTGATGCCCAGTTAATGACATATGGTTAAGGCCGAGTCTGCATACCTAGATCCCCCCCCCCCAACCCTGACACTTTGGAAAATGTAGCTTTATGGTAAACTGTAATTTAGCCTGTCTGCTTCCATCTGTCCAATTAATCTTAAGATGAGATGCTGCTGATTCAAGCAGTCAGGAAACTGTCTTCCTTCTCAATCACTAATCTACAATCTCTCCACTCTGTACACACACATTGTGTGCCTGGCTGCAGCAACTCTATTTTTCTTCCTTGGATGGGTTATTTCATGTTGAAAATAGAAGAATCATTCAAAGATTTCACACAACTAAAAAACTGTTTTTGCTTTTTAAATTTATACCACTGTTTTTCCCTTTTTATGTCATTTTTTTAAAAATTGCAATCAAAACCAATCTCAAGTAAAGAAACTAACAAATTTCATGTTATACAAAGTGGGGGTTCACTTTACAATTCTGTAACATGATCCCCTTGAAAGGAAAGACCTACTTTTCACATTTGAAGAGTTTGCCATCTTTGTGCGAGCGGATGTGCCATCTCAAAGCCGTCTTTGATTTGTAAGCTTTGCCACACTCGCCACAGATGAATGGCTTCTCACTGGAATGTCTTAGCATATGTGCTTGCAGGTTATTCTTGCTTCGGCAGGCATGGGGACACAGAGGACACTTGTACGGCTTGATTCCCTCGTGAATCCAGATGTGCTTTTGGAGTTCCGAGTTGGCTCTGATAAAGACCCTGTCGCAGTAGGGGCACTTGTAAGAACGACGTCCTGTTGAGGAATACAAACAAAAGCTGACATATACATAGGAAAATGCCAAGCTTCTACAATTAATTCTAACCAAGCAGAAATAATTATCTAATTATTCTTTTGCTATGCACCAGAATATCCACTTCAACCATACTAGTTTTATGCTACTTAAAAGAATACATACTACACACACGCGAGTTTTATTCATTTTTGCCAGTCATTACATATTGGCTAGACCTTTCTCGTTAATATAATCATTTGGAACAGCAAATCTATATATCACTCCAACCTGACGTTTTCCATTGTGCGTTGACCAGAATTAGCCATTCAATATTTAAATACAAACTAGACCTCCTAGAAAAAACTAAAGTGGTAGACAGAGTCATTAAAAAAAAAATCACAATGGCTGCTATACTAAATATAATTACTTGTGCCAGTCACGCCTGGATGGCTTGATATGATTTGGCTATATCTGCTTCCATAACCACTGGTTTACTTCAGTATCAACTGAGTATTAAAATGTTCCAGAAAATGCTGGCAGCCTCTATCCAAGGCAAGGACACCATTGCAATGTGAACTCACCCATCTTTCTTTGGATTCGATGACCAAGTCCAGTTATGCGCTGTATCTCTTCTTTGCTCAGATCAGCATGCTTCAGGAGGATGTGATTTCGTAATCTCTTCAAACTTGGAAAGTAAAAAGAAAAGATTTTAGAAGCATTTTCACTAATTAAAGTCCTGAGAACATCTGTCTTTGGAAAAAAATCATCTCCCCCCCATCAACAACATGTATAGATTTTCAATAGTTACACATAACAACAATTGGATTGATTTAAAAATACCAAGTACAATATGGTTAATAATCGTTCCTCCTTACCTAACCCTGATATGCCAAGTTCAACAATCTAAGGAAAGTTAAAACAGCAGATGCCGTTTGTTATCACCTATATTTTTTATTACCACTAACTATGAAATGAGTTTCAAAGGTACAGAGAGATAACTAAAACTTACTGATCAAACTTCTCGTGACATTGTGGACATTCCAGGCCAGAGATTCCTCGATGCTTCAGTTGGTGGTTCCAGAGTTGTGTGCGACTCGTGGCGACAAACTCACATTCCTTACATGGGAACGTCACTTTCTCATGCTCCCGTTCTGTGTGGCGTTTCAGATTGTCACGTGTGATGGCTCTGTAGTCACAAACCAAGCACTGGAATGGCTTGTCACCTATGAACAAAAAACCCCCTGAAATTAGGTCAATCAATCACTTGCCAAACACCTGAACAGGTGGGTTCAGTTGTGGCTTTCAATAAAATATGAGGATGTGCAGCACGACTTTGTAAAATGCTAGTTTTCAACCCACAATTTGTAATTTTTAGTTGAGAAAATCATCTGAACAAAATGAACCATTTAAAGTAACCTTAAATCCTTAATCACCAGGGTTCTCTCTAGAGTGGTGTCAAACTTGTGCAAGATAATTATTTACATAAGTTTGCATTGAGCAGCTTTGTTTGTGCTTTAAATTTGAGTCAGTTTGAGTTGAATGGATTTGGATGTTGACAATGAATTAGTTGATGTTTGACCAAATTGGGAAATTGGTTTCCTTCTATTCTAGATATTTTCCTTGCAAAATTGAGTACCAATTACTGAGATTTCCATTTTAAAGGCTCTACAAACAATCACACATTAACCCTGTAAATAGCTGAATGTGTGAGAGTGTTTCAACTGAATGTTGGTATACAACTAGATCATTCTGATTGGATAAAACTTAGAAATATGATTAGTGAGACTTGCACTGAATTATGGGCTGACTCAAAACGGTGGACAATTATTGCTGTGAATTTCATCACAAGTAAAACTTAAATAATTCATTTTCAATGGGAAGCTGCCTTTTAGGACCAAATTAAAGTTATCAGGTGGATATGTAAACTGCTTTCCCAGTGCCACGCTGCAACACTTTATAACAGAACAAAAGGAATGGCACCACTACTGAATAATTAAACATTTTTGGTTTGACCACTGCATTTTGAGAACATTTTAGATAGAAACCTTTTTTTTTCAGAACCTCTAATATATTTTTTCCAAATATATATCTTTTTTCTTAAGGTTTTTCAACAATATTAAGACAATTTTTAGCATGCTCTCAAAAGTTATAGCACCCATTTTTTTTTAAAGATTTTCTTATATTCATCACAAATTTAGTTGCTGGTAAATAGTCAATCCTACTTCTGCATCCATATTTAATTCTTTGCATGGTAATTAGCCTGGCTTCAGTAAAGACGTTAAGCTAGTGAAGCATATTCTGCATGAAACTGGACTTATATATATATATATATATATATATATAAAAAAAAATTCATTCTCACTTCTTAAATACATATTAGTTTTCCTTTTCTGTACCTATACATTTTCCAACTTAAATTTTCCTGCTCAATGGTGGTTTGCCTAATTAAACCTAAGTGCATAGATAAATCCCTTGGACAGCTTTCATGTAACTGCTGCATCTGTCAGTGATTTTGTAAATGTGTTAAGTTTCAGTTTAGTGCATCTAAGGTATTTATGAATCATATCACCAGTAAAAGTGAAAGAACACATGGCATTCATATTTGGTGACTGTTTCATAGCTTTGTATACTCGGGTCTCCATGGCACATCTAGAGATTTGGTCAAATGACTTGCATGGGTTTGGAGAAAAATTGCTAGACTCTTCTTTCAATCAAATGTTGGACTGCATAAAAATAGTAAAATTGAAGATTAATTTTCACTAAAGTCCTATTTGTCAATCGTGTTGTAGAAAATAAAAAAAATATATGGCAGGATATGATATCTGACTACAAGTGTGTGTTCATTTATAATGGTGTACTCTTAGCTTACTTAAAGTGTTGTACTCCCAGAAGTGGATCATTAACCATGAACGCTTTATAGGATCCAAGCAATTTAGTTTAAAAATAAAAACAAGCAGCCCGCCCCTCTGGTGTTTTTGTTTAATCAAAAATTAAATAAATAAGTGTGTGTAATGTAAAATAGCAGACCTGTATGAGTCCTGACATGTGGCTCGTAGTCTGCTCGGCTGTAAAACAAGCGGCCACAATATTCACACTCCTCATTACCAAACGTCTGCCTCATTTTGTGAAATATTTCCATTGTCAGTGGTCGATACCCAAGTCTCCTTACAATATAGCTCAGCTTCGTCTCTGATCCACTTAAGCTTGTATTAGCAGCTTCATCCTGTTCATTCTCTTCGCTGATGTTGGGAAACTCACCACCTGGATCCTGACTGTTTGAAGCAGAGTCATTGTTGTTGTTGTTGTTGAGGTCAGATTCACCCTCAGCTTGAGACGATGAAGCAAGTTCAGCAGTGATGCTCTGGCTGGCTAGTTCACTTTCAACGTTCTTCTCAGCTGCTTCAGCCGTATCCATTGGAGTTTCATCAGTTTGGTACTCAGATTTTTCAGGCACCTGATCTTTGCAATCAGAGAAACCTGCTTCGGTTTCTTTTGGAGTTGATTCTCTAATACTGCATGAAGTTGTCTCAGCTGGCATCAAATCAACTGCATGGTCACTGGGTGGGGATGGGTTGGTTCCATCCCCTGGGACAGAGGGTACTTCTGAAGTTTCATCATCACAGGTGAGATCCATAGACTCACTGGCAGACTTATCATTCATTGCACTTGCCGACAGTTCAGGTGGTAAATTGTCAAATTCTTTGTCTTCACGAAGAAAAGCATCATCTGGCTCTGGCAGATACAGGCTGTTGCTGATGCTGTCCTCGAAGATAACCCCACGCTTGTTAGTAGATTCATCCTGAATGTGAACACTGATGTGCTCAATTAAGCGGACAGTGCTGAGAAATTTCTCTTGGCACAACGAGCAGCGATAAATAACTCTGTGCTTCAAAAAATGTTTCTCTAGATAAATCCGGCGACTTGCCGAATAATCGCAGAGATCGCAGTGCTGGATGCTAGGAATGTCCTTGATGTCATGAACAAACAAGTGCCGGTCACGGTCAATTTTCTTTTTAAATTTACGATTACACACATGGCACTGGTGGATGACTGTCGTGCCCCTATCCTGACGACTCTGCAGAAATCTCCCCAGGTACTCCAGACCCTTCTTCTGCTCACAGTGATATTTACGGATGTGATTGACTAATGACTTCACTGTGTTGTAGTCCTTTTTGCACAGCTCGCACTGATGCCGAACATTGCTGTGTGTAGCCTCATGCTCCAACAAGTGACTTTTGTTCACAGTTCTGAAACCACATTTCCCACATGTGTAGAACTGCCCCGTGTGCTTCCGCATGTGTGTATAGAGATTACCTGGTTTCAAAGAAACAAAAAAAAAAATACAGCAAAGTAAAAAAAAAAAAAAATGCATATATTTCTCTTTTACAGACTCTAGTAATGTCAGAGATGCATAATATTCCAGCATAGCCATCCCAGACCACTTAAACCCATATTTTACCACACCCGTCAGACTGTATGACCTATGGGCTCTGCCTTCCCGTGCAATGCTGTACATTTAAACAAATCTGAAAAATCTAAAACAGTTGCTGAAATATTAGTATATCTTAGTTTGTATATTCTAAACTCCTTTGTTTATTAAGAATTTAAGACAATCATACATATGTCATAAAATTAACATCACTCAAAAGACAGTATCAAAATTCATGCAGGTAACATTGCAGCTTTGGAAATGTACAAGGGTGTATTTTAGATAACTGGGTGGGATAATTATTTTATATAATACATGACAAAATATTTTATGTAAATGGATTACTAATGTAATAATAATAATAATAAAAACATGCTGAAATATAAGATTGGTTTAAAGAATATTCAATTTTTGTATTTCATGATTATATATAAGGTTTTCTTGTGTTTTTTTTAATCTCAAATCTAAAATAATATTAATATTTTAAATTTAAAGAGTATTACCCTCCTTTGGTAATAACTTTATTATAATGATAAAATTAAGATATTTTAGATAATCAGAATGAAGTTTTATTTCCATTGTATAATTTAAGTGCTAAACTGGTTAGGGAAATTAAAAGTAAATGAAACTGGGCAGTTTAAAGTAACCAAACGTTGAGGAACAATTCAAGAGAAAATCATGATACCTGCCATCTGTTACTTGCAAACAGCCTCTCACTTCAGTGGTATTCTGTCTTATTCTGAACAGGCTACCAGATTTGATGTTATGCTGTTCCAGCTTTTATCACCACCTTGTTACAAAATTATCAACACTTCAGCAGGCTTTTCCTGCTGTATAACCTTCACTAGCCCCAACTTCCGATGATGGCGGCATTGATATTAAACAGAAGCCAGGATTTTTTGGTACAGATGAATTGAACTATGAACTACTGGCTGCTAACCTTGCTGACTGTGCATTTTTGTGATATTTAAATTTCATTTCTGAATTACCACATTTTGCTGATCTAGATGCTTTAAGCCAAGAAACTGACTGTAGTGCTGTATGTTAACTTTCTTTTATCTTGGTTACAGATCTTTGTTAAAATTTTATAACTGTCCCACTTTGTGTGTTTTGATTACAGAACAAACCATGATTTGCTATGGCTGATTTCTCTAATAGCCCAAGCCATTTTGTGGGATTGGAGGGAGGCAACAAGTCTTCATAGAGTACCCCAAACATTCTGAATAGCTCAGGAGAACATGCTGGCCTTATCATATGGATAAGGATATGGTCTTGAAGATATTGGTTCATTAGACATGACCTGTGTTGACAAGCATTATTGTCCATTAAAAGGAAGTTATTTCCAATTGAAACTGTATATGGCCTTACATAAAGATCCAGAATCTTGTCCCTATATCTTATTGCAGCCAGGGTACCTCACTGAAACAAATGCAGGTCTGTATGCCCATCAAATGAAGTTCCTGCCTAGGCCATCACACCTCCATCAGTGATCCCTTTTTATGATGTTTGTGGGTTGATTGTGTTCTGGGTTTCTTTAAGATGAGTACGTGCTATAAATCATGTTGAAGGCTAAATTTTGACTCATCAGTAAAGAAAACATGACTCCAATCATGTGTAGTCCAAGCGGCATGTTAATGGCATCAGTTCAACTGTTTCTGTTCATGGTCATGGGTCATCTTGCACAGAGACCCCTTTCATGCAGCCTCCTGTGTGGTTGAGACTGACTGATATCAACCTCTGTGTGGCCACAGAAAAATTGTAAGTGAGTTGAGTCAGTCAAAAGTGACACATGGTGATCACCTCCTGGGGTTTAAACCTGTGGTCAGCCTTGAACTGGTCTTCAAACAATACCCCCATCCACCTTTTCATACTTAGCCATTCTGCCACCCAGGTCTGCTGTGACTGTCCAGCCTCTATCCCATCAATAGCTCTCTACCTTATAGAATCTTCCAAACGAGTACAGTTGCCCATTTATTACATTGTCCTTGAATATGAATATTCTAACAGAGCTAAAACTGATACAAACGTAGGCCAGTTAATCTCATGTCTTTATACCAAAGCCAATGTATGTTTCCCCTGGAACTCTTTTACATATTTCTTTGATAGAAAGTTGTTACATGAAAAGTTTATGATGAAAATTTGCTAAATAAAACTTCTGGAAAGCAGTGTATTTAATATTTATAGTATAGAAATTTAAAAAGTTCAATTAATTTCCATATGCTAATTATTTCCTAAAATTTACTGATAAAAACCAATTTTGAGTGGTTCTTCCAAAGATTTGCATCTCCAGTTCTTATTGTGACTCCAAAAGAATGATGCCAAGTTTACTGCAAAATTATAAATTTGATGTTACTGTGGGCAAGGATACAGTAGTCATGACCCCAAACCTCAGTTAATCTTAAATATCATTAAAAATACCAATAAGACTCTAGTGTATCAATCAATCATGGTTACTTTTTAAAAATTAGGGAACAAATAATACTTTTATTCCAAAATAACATTCAACAATACATACTGAAAAATCAATTTTAATATTTTGAAGAGAGAGAGAGGGAGAGAAATTAGGTGAAAAATTTTTTATTTGGATAGGCATTTGTAGATGTGAAGCTGTGAAACTCAGCAGTTTGCATGATAGGCTGTAGGAGTTCCTTGGTGCAGCAGATAAATGAGAATGGATAAACATAACTTACCTTTAGAGTTTGAAGTGTAAGAGCATTTTGAACACTTGAAGGGCTTCAGGTCGGTGTGGATGAGGCAGTGCAAGCGCATGTGCGACAGGGTTTTGAACACTTTGTCACAGGTGTTACATGAATAGAGGGAGAGTCCGGATGTTGGGTGTCGAGGTGCAGACGGAGCATTCTCATTCAGGTCCTGGTCAATGATGTGGACCCGAAACATATGGTCAACTCCACTAAGGTCAATGTTCAGACTCTGCTCAAACGCAGCCTTTTCTTCTTCCGTGTTGAAAACTGGAATGTCTTGGATGTGATCAGTCACCTTCTCCTCACCACCATTGAGGTCAGGGTCAGTGGACACGTGAATGGCACAATGACTACCAGCGAGACTGTCATCAGATGAAGCAATTCTATATTCATCCCTGTCATCGTCATCATCTGCATCCCAGTCTTGATCTTCCTCTTCACTTTCATCACCTGTTTGTTAATAGTCAACAAAAAAAAAACAAAGTTATTACTTCAGGTCCTACTGTGTGGGATGTCCATTACTAGTATTTTGAGAAAAGTTTTCACATTCTTGATGGAACGTCATTGCTCATATATATTTTTTAGCCATTTGATGAAATAAATGAAATAATAGCTGCTAAGCCTTATTATTAATCTGTAACAGCTGTGAAGTTTGAATTTTCTATAAGATGTCACTCAAGAGAAACTGGGTAAACATAGTCAAACTAACCAAAACTATTCTAGAAATAAAATAAATAAATAACAGAATTCAAATATTTCAGACATCAGAAGACATGATTATCTGTTTTACCTTTGCAATTAAGTTTGTTTGTTTGTCTGACAATAAATTAAGTTATTGCTTGAGATTCTTAATAGATTTTATTTTCCTCTTAATTTACACATGCCTTGTTTACTACAGAATCAAAATAATCAACTAATTTATGAATCCAATTATTATTTTATGTTACATCTCTCTTTCAAATGATCCCTTCCATCCCATAGATGTTTCAAGTTGCGAGTGTTCTTATTCTATAGATTTAAAAAATAAATGCTATTTTAAACTAAATTAACAGACATTTTACCTTCGATTTTCACAACTTCCTTCTTGGAAATATCCACATAGTCTGAACTTGCTAGACACTTGTGGGTAATAAAATAGCGTTCTTTGGGGAATGCTTTCTTGCATCTGGAGCAGTGGAATTTCCCATCTTTTCCTACAAAAATGGAAGAAAAATAGCAAAGTCAACAGAAAACCCTGCAGATTATGAAAACAAAAAGCTGTGACAGAAACTACCTTAATGAATATTAAAGATAACTTATGTCCCTCCTACAGTATCATAATGTTCTTAACATTCTTGTAGGGTAGCCTTCCAAATAAGGTCTAATGTAATAAAGATGTGCAGAAAGAGACTATATCATATTTCAATGGTATCAGTCTGTACAATGACAAACCTTTTTCAGGAAGAGGTAGCTTATCTGGCTTTTTTGGAACAGCATCTCTCTGCACATTTTTTTCCTCGCCTTTTCTTGGCCTGCCTCGTCGTTTACCTGTCAGAAATGAAGAAAACAACCCATGGTGTTAATAAGTAGTAATACAAGTAAAAACGGAAAAGAAAGAGAAAAAGAAAACCTGCCATGTTCAGAAAGCTTTTTTCAGTGTACAGGACTATCTCCATGGGTGATATTTTCAGGTATTAAACAAAAACATTCTGAAATAAAGTTGTTCATCATTGGTATGTGACCATACTAGAGGGTTATCTCCTCTATCAATGAATACCAAAAGAAACAATAATATGCAAAAATAGTTATTTAAAAAAAAAGAAAGAAGAACAAAGGTTTTTGTTCTAGCTATACTACCTGTCGTTACAGGAGCAGGGGTTGGCACTGGTTCTGCTGACCCAGACTCCTGTATTGCCTCCAGCACCATCTGTGATGTAGCAACTTGGGGCTGGGTATCAGTGATGATTAGAACGGCTTTGGTGTCTCTCGGATTGTTAGTGTTCAGTACTGTAGCCTGGGCTACTTGTGCCATGATACCAACAGAGTTCATGCACAGGGGCTCTTCTACTAGAATCAATAAAGAAAAGCAATATAATCAAAATGGATTAGAAAGGTTTAAATATACAGTCCTGCTACTAAAGAATTAGTACAGAAAACAATATTTTTGTAAAAAATAGAAACATTTCATATGATTTCTAAAATTTAAATAATAGTTGAAAAAATAAATAAATACATGTTCGAAGGTTCTTTGGTGCCTTGAAATCTCAAACTAATGCTGTCATGTTAACGTTACTTTGGAATTTTTTAAAATCCTTATTTACATTCCAAAGTATGATTTAGTTTAGTTATGATAAAGAGGCACGAGCCCATTGTGGGATCTCTCTCTCTCACACACACCCACTAGTATCATCTCTGAATTCCTGTTGAATGGCTCAGTCAGTTTATACAGTACATCTATTATAACTTTTCGTCTAGTTCCAGCAACAGGATTCAATTATAGAATTTTAAAAAACAAACAATCTACATTTGTTTACTGCTTGCTTTAAAGTTAATGACCAGTTTTACAAAAAAAAAAAAAAAGAGGGGGAGCAAAACTTTGAAGAATGGATTGGATACTTTCCCATGCCGAAATACAACGGTAGACTGGGTACATCTCTTGGGGAGGGAGGGAGGACTGTGTTGCAGCTGTGAAAAAAGATTGAAATATCTAACTACAATTTGCAGCTCTGCAGAGATAAACTGTTAAAAATGCTTAGCCTACAGTAATTTTTGTCAATGACACTGTATTTTCTTTACACCAAGTTTCAGTTAACATGAGAAGGGTGGCCAGTGGTGAATTAACTATTATGGTTGAGTGCCTGGGTTTTAATCTTGGTCAGGACCGACACACACGTCTTGCAAGATTTCTTCTTGCTCTTCTTCACCAACTAGCAACATGCACTTCTTCAGAGTTCTCTGGTTTTATCCAACATCTAAAAATGAAGGGTTCAGGTAGGAGTTTCTGGGTACACATGGTGAAGGTTCCATATCACCCTGATCACAGACCAAAAGACTCTCATCAACTGTATCACAGATCAAAAGACTCCCATCAACTGTATCACAGATCAAAAGACTCCCATCAACTGTATCAAGGTAACTTGCTTGGTTACCAAGGCTAATGACCCACACACCTTTCTCCTCTTCATCTCACTGTTGTGAGATGCCCTTACTCCAAAAATCCAGCAGAGTTTGGCAAGAAAAAAACATGAGAAATTTGATTTTGTCTAATTCCTTAAAATAAAATTTAAAAAAAAAAAAAAAATGAGCAAAAGAGGTAGCAGATATCTCACCTTGAAATTTAAAAAAAAATTCTCCTTCCCCTAGTTTTTTTTTTTTTCTGCATTCACAGAGTTTCTTACCTATAGCACATTCTGAAGCATCAATCTGAATAGTCTCTCCTGTATTAACAGGTGACTGCGCTAGTTGGCAGCCTTCTTTCTTGTGATTTACAAACTCCTGGATGTCATTGAAACTCCCCTGGCAGTTGCCACAAATAAAAGTATCAAGTGGCATTTTTCAGGCAGGTAATCCCTATAAAAAAAATGTTTAAATCAACATCAAGTAGTTCTGAGTTCAAGATGAAGAAAACAAAAAGAGCACCTGTAATTCTCAAATTAGATAATCACCAAATAAATTAAAACATTTAAAACAATAAAATTTAATTGACTGTTATTTAATAGCCATGAGATAATGGAAACAAGCACTTTCATTAACTGATCATAGAACTTGGTATACATGTTACTAGTTGATACTATTTTATTATCATCATTATTATTACTGGGTGGCATGGTGGTCTGATAGCCTACTGGACTGCTGACTACTAAGGTCAAAGATGAATTGAATTTTTGCAGGAAACCAAAGAGTTTGGCAAAGCTCCCTAGCATGGTTTTCTTGCTCTTTACCAGCCAAATATACAAGTTTCCTCCTACATCTGAGCTCTAGTAAGGATTTTTGGTAGGTTCATTCCTGGGTAGCATGGATGGATGGATTCTCTAAGTCCACCACACAAGTATGCTTTCTCCCTATCTATCTTGAATTGTGAATCACTGCAGCTCTGAATTTAGTGACATATTAATTATATATTTTAATGTACACAACCAAATGATTACCCAGTCATTTTGTACGTGAGATATTATTTACTTTAATTAATAATTAATACCAAAATGTTTTTCAGATTTGAGAATGTAGACATTAGCATCAAAAGTGATCTCCCTTTGAATCTGAGGACACTAGCACAAAAAGTCATCTCCATTTAGCTGTTTCATTGACTCACTAACAAAATCAGTGTTCTCTCCACTTCATGCCATATCAATGGTAGTGACAAGTGGCACAGCTGCTGGCATATTTTTTTTCATTTATACACATGGTTCACTACTCAAAGCCTTAACATTTAAAGAGTTCGAAATAATATTTTATTGTTATTATCTGGGAGTTTTAATTGTAGATTTGAATGTAATCTTCAGATCTTAATAGATGTGGCCAAAATAATATGATGTTGGATACAGTTTGTTACTATGAAACTTTAAATAGGCACTAAAAAGCCAACCTGGGTTACTGCTATTTCTGAAAAATCATCAGATAATTAAGTATATTTGTTTTTATTATCAGTTAAACTGTCATTGTGACTGTTCTTAATTTTAGTAACAATAATATTCACCTATTTCTTCTGTGTAATTAGAATTGGCATCTACATCATCTGAAATTTTAAAAAAAAAATTAACCCTTTAATTTTCACTGAATTCACAACAAATAAAATATAAATAATGAACTATTTTTTTTCGTTAATTTTTATTACAACATACAGAACCATAAAACTAAATGCATAATCTTTATATTTATGAGAATACTTAAAATAGCATAATGTTTCCAAAGTTGTTTAGATAGTCTTCAGTTTCTTACTCTTTATGAGAAAAATGGAACAATGATTTTTTAAATTTTTTAAAATTGTTTTCCATGGAATGAAAAGCTAATTGGATATTTGATTATTGTATCACCCATGTTTTTCCCCTTTTATAAATGAATATGGTTGCACTTTAACTTATATGAAGCATCTCAGGTTAAAAAACACATATCTGGTATATAATCAATGATCTTAGAAATTTTGTATAGCAGATGTAGATAAATAAGTTAAAAATCAATTGGTCTTACCTGCTAGTTACCATATAACTACAAAAAGACATGAGCCAATCATATGAAAACATCTATCAACATTTTATTATTAATGAAAATGCATTACCTCAGCAAAAACTATTAAAAATCTGATGAATCATATATCAGAACACAGTTCATTAACTGGGACTTAATTAAGAAACCAACCTTTATAAAATAAATTTAGTTTATACCAAAAACATTATCGTATTCATTCAGTATCACTTCTTATCCCTAATAACTGTTAGCTCATACTATACTTTTGAAAAAAAAATCTTATCGGACATCATTATTGACTAGTATTGCTCATCTGGCAGATGAAAATGGACCCTAAAAACAAAATTCCATATGAAATGAGGCTATCCATTATTCTCTCCATGAAGTTGGTTACACCCAATTAAAACAGAGGAGAAAGTTAAAGTTACATAGGATGATGTATAAGCAATCATTTGTAGAAGTCAACTAGCTCCATTATGAACTTAAAAGACTGAAGGAAGAACACAAATAAACATAGAATGGGAAGATAGGTTGCAGGTTTGAAGTCAACCCTTTTTTTCCTGACAAGTAACCAATCATCTGTTGACCACAATTCATCTGCCAGTCAGTATCTTAACCTCTACTATGAAAAGGCAGTTAAGAGAAGCTGAATTGGTTAGCTGAATAGGAGCAGGAAGTCATTGTTTAGATATAATAACAAGTGGCTCAACTGGGCTAAACATTTTATCTACTCCTTGGAGCAATGGCATTTTGTGGCCAGATAAATACAGATTTGAAATATCTGGTTCTAAGTATGTTGGAAGGCTGTACAAAAGTATGACAGCCACATTTTCACTACAATTAAGTATGGTGGTGGAAATGCGAAAGTATGCAGTTGTTTTGCTGGTTATTTGGCTGATGATTTCATAGGGATTGATGAGATCTTTACAAGAGAAAAGTATTACAATATTCTGCAATGCTGTAAAATTCCACCAGAACATCAAAAAGACAGATGATCTGAAGCACACTACAAAGCTTAATAAAAATATTTTGTTGGAAAAAACATTAAGACATTTAAAACTTTTAAAACCATAGTTATGGACCCTCAATATACAGATCTATTCCACTAGATTGGGATGGACTACATCAGAGTCAAGAAAAAAGGTCCAAATGTCAATCAGTTGTGAAACTACTTGCAAGAGGAATGGGGGAACGTGCTATTTACGAGGCAATATTTTGAAAAGTTACTGAACAGGATGTCCAAAATACATGAATGAATTATTCACATAAAAGGTGGTTATTTTAACTGATAACAATGTAACAGTTACAGATTTATGTTCTAATACATGGTTCATCTGATTTTTCAAGCTTCTGAAACTGGAACATTGCATTTTTTTATTAACAATAAAGCACTGAAAAGGCAGATAACAGTTTTGATATAGTGGGCTCATAATTTTCTACCCTAATGATATTTGTTTGTGCAAGCATGTGGCCAGTTGTTTTCTAACTTTTTATTCCAACAGGTTATTTTTGTTTTTTTTTATCATGTTTAAAGATTAATTAAACTGTTACATTTTTTATCGTGTCAGCACTCAAGCTTTTTATCATAGGAAACAAAATGTACGATTTCAGAAGAGCTAAAGGTATTGCTTTGCAAGCTTCTTTTTTTTTTTTTTCCAACAATTGTTTAGATGTTTTTTTAAAAATAATTTTGGTAGCCACTGGAAATACTTCTAATCATCTTATCACCAAGAAATAAGTCCTCAAGATTTTTCCCTTTAGTAGGGAAATACACACCAGCATAAAACACTCGGTACATTTTTAATATACTCACTCCATGGGTTCACACGAAAAATTACGAGGAAACTACTACTACTATACATAGTTAAGCTTAAAATGAAAAAGAGAAGTCTTGATAGTTAGGGCCTGATATTGTAAGAATATTTCTTCTTCATCTACAAATCCTCCGTTTACCACATCAGGTTTTATTACTAATACCACCACCACCACCAGACTAGCTCCAGTCGGCAGTATTTGCGTTGTGAGGGCCGCACATTCATAAAGCAAGACCCCGATGCGAATTTATCGTTACGAAACGGCCATACATACTAAGGTGGGAGAGAGATATCGTCAGCACCCAGAGCCTATGGCCCCACCCGTGCTGGGCAATACAGATTTGGAGGGTGGTGGGGCAGAGTGTGGTGTTGGAGAGGAGAGAATCTGGCACAGATGTGGGGGACATTTCTAATGAACAACCCTATCAGATGGTATTAATCTCCATGTTTCTGTCGGGTCGCTGAACGCTGTGGGACCTAGTGCAGCCTCTTCAGGTCCAGCTACCCAACCGTCTAGTCCGCCAGTCTTCGGCGCGGCGCCAATCGAGCCCCATACTGCTCCCTTAAATGAGAACGAGCCGAGGGGGGGTGGGGGGGGGGGGACGGTATCTGTACCGAACCCTAACTCGGCGACCGGAATGGCACAGGTGAGACTAAACCGATCGACGACGACGACGACGACGACGACACCAGGGAGCCCCACGCAGCTACTCCACTCAAGTAGAGCTGATCACAAACTTGGCCTAACATCATCTGAAATGGCACTCAATTTAGCGGCCCTCATTGGTGGGGAAATTTGGCGACACAGCCCCTGAATAATTTTCCGGCAACCAACGGGCTATACTTTTGTTCATACAAGAATCCGAAACACTGCACATCTGACTCTCAAGAATGGACCAGCTCAGTTAAAATGGCGGGAGCTAGGCTCAGTGTGATATCGAGCTTCGTTGTTCGCAAAAAAATTATCAGACGGAACAAACGGCTGGGGATAAAAATAAAAATACAATTAAAGCGACGTTTTTAAACTTGCCTTTGCAGTCAGAACCAAAATACCACAACGGATTTGCCTGTTTCAATATATTTTTTCTGCGGCTACAAAATGGCTACCAACTTGTTCTCGGTGTGTATCGTTATGAAGTCACATGACATCTCGTCTTCAATCTGTCAACTGGTTGGCAGAACGTTATATAGGTGAAACTTAAATGATCTGTATCTTGCTTTATCTTCAGAAACAAATAAAAAAGGTTTCTGAATAAAGAACTGTCTTAAATTTTAAAAACTTATTTTACTTAAAAAATAATGGAGAAATTTCTAATGTATTTATTTACTCAATTATTATTATTATTATTATTATAGATAATTGTCCAGTAAGAGGATGTTCATGATAAAAACTTAGCTAAAACAAACAAATTAAGAAGAAAAAAAAGACTAGAATTCATTAGTTTAGAATCTATGGAATATCATATAGAAGAAAAAACTACTGACAAATCTGTAATGAAAGTAAATTCATGTAGTAAGTAATAAGAGAGAAATAGAAAAAAAAAGTAGATATAAAAACTAATCTTGTCAAAAATATTAATCTAACAGGTGAGTCTGACCTTAAGTATAAACCTACTTGGTAAGAACAAACCTTCATTTTAAACTGACTGAAATGTAAATTTAAAAAGGAAGAAATCATGGCCCAAATCCACACCGCTGTATATAGTTGGACTAGAGAGGGAATTTTAGATCTAAGGTAAACGATCAAATAAAGAAAGTGCACAATCTAAAATTTCCTTTGGAAACAAAAAACAAAAAGTACATTTATTAGTATTATTTAATTAGAAAAGATGATACATTTTTGTAAAGCAGTGTGATTTTTATTTAAGGATCAAGAGACAACTCTTCACCAAGGAACTTGATGACTTGTTAGTTTTCCAGAAGAAAAGGTTGGGGGGGCTGGATATGAAATCCATCCTTTAGGTACCTGTTTTACCAAAGTTGTTTCTTGAATACATGCAAGAAAACACCAATCCATCCAAAGCAAGCATGTAATGTGCAATGTTTTGGATGAAATTATAAAATATTTGTATTAATTATCTGAGGGAAGTCTTTTCGTAACAACACAGTTTCATTAAGCAAAGCATTTTAAGATTCCTTTACCATGTTACAACATATGGAAATATATCAGCTTAAGGACACATTTTAAACAGACTAAAGACTAAGCATTACTTATACTATTGACAATCAGCCTCAATTCAAGATGAAGACCCCTACTTGGCTGCAATTTGATTTACAACTTTAGCTACATGGATTGCCTCCCCTTACCAAAAAATTCTTAATTCCTTATTTCACTTGCTAACTTTTTTCCAGTTTTGTTAATTCATGAACAATATATTTCAATAGTGTAGAACACCTATCAGATGACTTACCTTAAAAACAAAAATTATTGCTCTTAACCTGATGACATCATTACGAGATTTCAAGGACGAAACAAACATAAGTGCAACTCTTTCTCTATCCAAGAGAATCTCTCTCTACACATGGAGGCCTCTTTCACAGTGACCTAAAAGTCTGGAAAGGTGCATAAATGCACCTCTCTTCTAACTTTTAAAATTAAAGAATACAGGTTTATTTATATAAGTAAAGCTTGTTTTTAATCTTTTTTTAAAAAAATATATAAACATTCTCAAATAACATTTTTAAAAAAGTCATTCATTGAATTTAGAAAATATGCTTATCCACTGGCAAGTCATTACATATCATCTTTGATGTTTATTTTCTTAAAAGTAAATATGTATAGTTGCTGATATGAACTATTTGTGGCTTTCAGTAACTAAATTGTGTACTGCAGATTAATGAGTAAAAACTTTAAAAGTACATTAGCCACACTTTGACCTTGCAGCCATGGCCAAAACTTTTGCATCACCCTAAATGTATAGGATTGAGACATAAATTTAAACCTGAATAATACGAACAAAATTTAAATCTTTTATTTAAACACATTTATGGAAGGAACTACAGAATGATATCACATTGTCTTTTTTGGTAATTGAGTATTTACATGTTAAATTTCAGATTGTCACATTTTTTTACCTTTGCTCCTTTTCCCCATTAAGTGCAAATTCAGCAGCTTTAGTTTAACTTCATCAAGGAAAATTCGAAAATTCTAGGATGATGCTTTTGGCCATGGCTGTAGATGCTCACTCAGATAAAAGGCTATGATGATTGAAAGTGGAATTTACCTAGCTGCACCACACACTAGTTAATAAAACTATTAGGTTGTTACAAAAGTTCTGTTGGTTTTTAACCGCAACAATGAGACTTCATATTTCTGCTGAACGTGAAGTTTATTAATCAGAGTAACTTCCATTACAATCAATATACTTCTGCCAACGAGTTACAAGTGCATTTATACCATTTTGAAAAAAATCTGGATTTCTGGAGTTGATAAACTGTTGGAAGGCAGTTTCAATTGCTGCTTGATTGGAGGATTTCATAGGAAGGAAGCTGTCAAGGTGTTTAAAAAAAGGGGTAGTCTGTGGGAGAAAGATCTGGTGAATAGACTGGGTGAGGAAGAATGTGTTCAGTTTCTGAAGAGTCACTTTTGCAACATGAGGACGAGCATTGTCTTGGAGCAGGATTGGGCCTCTTCAATTCACTGCTGCTGTCTGTTGTTGGGAGAGTTTCTGATGAACAAAGTTTAGTTCATGACAGTAACTTTCAGCTGTGATGGTTTTACCAGGTTGAAGAAGTTATAGTGGATGACACCAGTTGCAGTCCACCAGACAGTGACCATGAGCTTCTTTTGGTGGAGGCTGGGTTTTGGAATGTGGTTAGGCGCCTTGTCTTTGTAGAGTCACTGACTGATCATTTGCAATTGTCCTAAAGGATACATTTTTCATCACACGTAATGATTCAGTCAAGAAATGGGCTGTTTCTGATTCTTATGACAAGTGAAGAGCAGATCCAATCAATGATTGTTGTTGTTGTTCATTCAACTTGTGAGGCACCCATTTGTCAAGCCTTTTCACTTGGCCGATTGCGTCAAGATGCCGGGAAACAGTTGCAGTGCTTACGTCAAGATCTCCAGCAATTTCTCGCAGTTTTTCTTGGATCAGCTTCAACTGAGGCTTTCAGACGGTTGTCATCACAGCTGGAAGGGCGTCCACTACTTTCCTTATCTCCGAGGCTCACATCTCCTGATCGAAACTTTGCAATGTGCACTCATTTGCTGTGTTCTGGCCCCATGCTTGCCTGATGTTACGAGTCACCTCTCGCTTTGTGGCCTGGTTTGGACTCGTGAAGCAAAATGGCACGAAAAACGTTTCTATCCAAGCTTCACCCAGAACCCTGAAACAAATATCCATTTTATGATTTTTGTAAAGGTGGGTTTTGTGTAATGTATGCCAAAGCACAGGCTACAAAATTATATATAACTCACCTTCACAAGCATGCAAGAAATGAACCCCAAATTAACATAATATAAAAACCGACAAAACTTTAGTAACAAACTAATAGTTTAAATGGACTTCTGTACAACCCAGGGGGTTGGCTTCTTTACCCAGCACAAAAAAAGAGAGAAAAGTTAAGACAATTTTTTTTATTATTTCTTAAAATAGTAGTCTGAAATGTCATGAAAGGAGAATCTGTATTTCATTTCCCTCCTGCCAATATCTAAAGGTTCACTATAATGGACTTGGAAAAAGCTGGATTTGGTCAACTGTTGGAGTTACATTAAAAAACAATAGAAAACTTAACTGAGACAAACACACACAGACACACAAGTATCTCTTAGTAACATTAAATAAATAAATAATAAAGAGGCAGCCCTCAAATGTCAAAACTGGACGTTTGTTTCGTCTGACTCCAGTTAAAGACCCCACTTCACACAAGGCTAATCTATCTATACCTGGTCACCATCTCTTCAGAAGTCTTCGTTGAGAACTTGGCATCAAACATCAGTTTCGCGCAGCAGCTGGTGACGACCCCTGTCTGATCCCTCCCTCCTCCCCAACAACCAACTCCTTAATTTATAGCCTTTTTTGCGGCTTTGTGTTGAGCTCCTCGATTTCGGTTCGCTTTCCCCGCAAGGGACAGGTCGCGGTGCCACAGGTGCTCGCAGACCGTGTTCAAGACCGGAGCAACCTCTTCGAAATCGCACTGCCCGCTGTCCGAGGAGGGGAGGTTCTTGATCTTCAGGACTGGGACGTTCCACTGCCGCTCGAAGTCCCGGATGTGCTTCTGGGTGATTTCGCTGTGGGCGTGCTGGTCGAATTTCGTCCCGATCACGACCCTGCAGGGGCCGCCGCCGCAGTCCCCACCTTCGTCGAGCCGGTTCATCCACAGCGGAACCTCCTCGAAGCTGGACCTGTCCACGAAGGAAAACAGGAAGAGCACGCAGTCGGCCCGGTCGGTGCAGGCCGGCAGGATGTGGTCGAACTTTCGGGCGGAGCCCTCCCCAGCCTCCCACAGCAGCAGCCGGAACATCACCACCTTGTTCAGCCCGGTTATCCTGCCGGGCCAGTAGGCGGACCAGGTCTGCACCCCCGCCGTCTCGTCGTGCGCTGGCGGGATCTCGCCCCCGCTCAGGTGCGCGGCCGTGCTCGTCTTCCCCACCCCGCTCTTGCCCACCAGCAGCAGCTTGTACCGGACCTCCTCCACCCCCGGCCGCGGTGGCGGGTCGGGCTTCTCGAGCAGCCCGAAGACCCTGCGCCGCCCCTTACCAGTCTTCAGCGCCGCTATGACTTCGCGCCCCTGCGCCGTCCCGCTCATCCACTCCCAGTTCAGCAGCGATCCGGGACTCAGCATGTCTACGACCCCCTTAATAGCCCACGAGACTTCTCGCGGACATACTGTTTACTGGCTGATCCGTGAGATGGCGGCTCCCCCCCGTTTTTATTTTCCCATCTAATAATCCAAAAACTAACTGAACTCACCTTACAAAAACATTAAATGAACCCATCTTACAAAAAACACACATTTCTTATTTTATTTATTTATTTTTTTTTACAATCATTTAAACCAGGTAAATGAACACCAAGCAACAATCTGTTCGTTTAGAGGGAGGGAGGGATCGTGCGGGAATGCTTCCCGCTATTTAGACAATCCCTGACCTTTGCGCCCAGACTGACCCCAACCTCGTTCTCGCAGCTATCGAATACGTGCTGCTAAATATGGCTTCGAGCGACTGTTTCGAAAAAAAATGCTCCCGACGGTCTAACACGAGAGAGGGGCCTTTCAGGGAGTAGCCACAGACCCCTGTAGTGAGTATGCAAAGTTCCTTTTTTTTTTTTAAAGTGCTGCTGTTGTTGCTCGGGGAGGAAATTATGTAATTGTAACCCACGGTAACTAACAACTGTCTGTCTGTCTGTCTGTCTGTCCCCTCACCCGAACCTCCACCGTCCCTCACCCGAACCCCTTCCCTTCCCTTCCCTTCCCGGCTGTTTCTCTTCTAATAAAAACTAATGTTCGCAATTTTGTTGAGGACCTATTTCCCCCTTTTCTTTTACTGCTTTGGGATGCGGTTGCATATTTAAGCCGGGTACTAGCGGCCGTGTTACTTCCCCGTGTTGCACGGGTAGCGTTGTTGTTGTTGTTGTTGTTAGCGGTCGGGGGTCGGAGGGTTAGGGGTTGGGGGTGGGGTGTATGTACACCGTCCTCCTCGGGAGTGGACCGACGGAACAGAAGGTGAGTGAGAGCCGAACTACGGCAGGGGGGGTCTGTGTGTACCGCAGAGGGTTTCGTTTCCCATCCGCGGTCGAACGAGTGGAGCCTTCGTTCTGAGAGTGCCAATGTCCCAGCCCCTCGGGTAACTGGGGGGGGGGGGGGAGAGAAAGTATTCCGTGGTCGGTAACACCTTAGGAAACCTCAAAAAGGCGGAGAGCGTATGCATGCCTCACAGCCGGTCGGAGTGTGAGAAACTCTCAGTAAAGCGGTTCCAGTTCACCCGCCTGTCTCGCACCTGTTGACTCGGTTTAACCCTTTGCTGTTTGCAAATTGCGATATTTCAATATGTACAAGCTGGAAGGGAGGATAATGTGGATCAGCATCCTCCTGCAAGTACTGCCTATGGCATAGAAGGAAGTAATCGTTAAATGTCTTGTCGGTACTCAACTTTTCAGCTGGTTTCAACTATTCTAAATGGAAAAAAAGAATTAAGCATGTCAAGGGATATGATGAGGCATATCTGCCTTTGGAAACGTTTATTCTTGAGATTAAACCAATATTGTAATATGCATTATAATATACATATGTTTTTAACGATCTAATCAATAAACGCTTTCCGAAATGAATGTCATGGGAAAAGTTTATTTTGAAAGATACACAAGTTTAAATTCAGTTAAATGCTTTATTAAATAGAAAAATTGTTTATTATGAATATTTACAAATATATTTAGCATAGAACTTACTAGTTTTTAGTATGAGCCTGTTGTACTCCATGGTAGCTTTTGTCTGTTACATAAGATTCTGACAAGTTTTAAGTGTATTGGTGTTTTCTGGAAGGGCAAACGTTCAGCAGGAAACTGATTCACCTGTATTGTCTGCCAGTCTCTCTATATGCTGTTGTTTTTTTTTTCTCTCCTGATTATGCATTCCAAGCTCTCTAGTTTTAAGTAGGTTGCCATTTTGCTTTATGTAGGAGAGAATTGCGGTAAGATTAGATTAAGATAGGTTTAACCTACCACAAAGCTCTCAGGTAGAAGACTGCTATCTGGAGGAGGGGCGAAAACAGTAGCAAAAAAATCTAAAACAATGAATTTTGACTCTTGCAAAACGTAATCATGTAGTGTACATTTGCAAATTTTAAGGAAAATGATGATACAAGCATATCTGGGAGGTAAAACACATACGGGTTAATAAGTATTTTGTATAAATGTAGTTATATTTTGACTTTTCTTGGAGAATGTTATAACATGGTCTCTACTTGATTAAGGAAATAGTGTTATAGTTTTTTTTTTTTTTTTTTGAAAAGTGGTTCAAAAGAAATTTACTAGATTTATTTTTGTCTTTTTTCTAGTGTGCATGAGTACAATATATATAAGAACTTCTTTTAGTATTATTGTAATATTTATTTGAAATAATTTACTAAACCAGATAGCAAAAGTAAAATATATTAATATTTAAAAAAAAAAACAAGCACTTTATCCACACTCTGGTGTCCTCTGATTTTCTATATCTAAGTACCTTATAATGCTTATTAGAAAAATAACTTAACCTATTTAAGTACCATTAAAAGTGGAATAACTGCAAGGTAACCAATACACTTTTGCATATATCATCAGTATACTTAATGTTACCTTGTATGCTTATGCCAATGAAACTATACATTTGCTGCCACACCAACAGCATATTTTTGATGAGTTCATTGAAATCTGATGTCATATTATATTCAGAATTGCATTCAAAAAAAAAAATTTTTTTTTTTTGAGTAGTATTGTGTTGCCAGTTGTTAAGCATTAGTTACATTTGATTGGTTGCTTTGTCTTGTATTCTTCTTTTTTTAAGAAGAATCTCTCACCACCACTTACAAGGAATGTGCTTGCAGGTGCTTCATTCTTTTTTTGTTTGTTTTCAGCATCTGCTTAAGCATATCTGCTTTTAGAAGATATGCTGTTGAGTTCTTGTTATGAAAAAGTTTTTTCAAAAGCCATTAAAGATATGTAGTGTTGTCATACCTGCTAATAAAAAGCAATTTCTGAAGTTAAGAATATTAGTAATTCCAGAGTAAATCTTAGCATTTTCTGTAGAGCAGTGGTTCTCAACCTTTTTTGGGCCATGCCCCACCTAATCACCTCTAAAATTCTGATGCACCCATGTGGTGATATATAATTCTTATTTAAAAAGTTAACTCCGTTTCAGCTGAAGAAACTTAAAACGCCAATACCTTGGTTTAAACAAGCTTCAAAAGAACATGGCATCCATGAAAAATGAAATAAACAAAGACAGGTAAAGTTTTGAGCAAGAAATTACTGAAAAAATTGTAAGAAAAAATATTAAGTGGTATTAGATTTTAATAATGATACATATAATAATAAGAGAGAATTCACAGGTAATAAAGAGAGAGAAAATTTCTATATTTATGAAAATATTTGTGGATTGTCTCATACAAAAACAGCAAATAAAAATTCAAACATGTAATAGAAAACTGAAATGTACTATGAACACAAACTAATTTGAATGGAAGCTTATTTGATCATTTTAATTACTGTACAATAAAGTATAGGTTCCTATCAAATGCAAAATGCCATTTGAGCACACACCAAGAAAAGCGGAATAAAGTTAGTGAGACCCTTGTGCTTCATGCCTGCTGCAAAGAGATTTTATATTAGGCACTAATTTAGTCAGCTTTAGTCTCAAATCTCCTCGCTTACTGATATCCAGTGAATTTCTTTTCTTCAGTAGCAAATCATTTACAACGCTAAAGCCACATTCAGCTAAATATGAAGATGGAAACGGTAACAACAGTTTCCTTGCAAAGCTAGTTGAATTTGGGTATTTAGTTTCTGTCTCATCACAAAGCCATGCCATCGCTCCTTTTATGTTGAATAAAGTTTTAACTGACTCATCATTTTTTATTTCCGAGAGTTCTTGGTACTGCACTGAAACATCAGATAAATCCACAAGCACTGGCTGCATCACTCACGATGGAAAATTAATCTGTTTTAAATCAGAAAATCTTTCTTTAAAATCAGAGGCCAATATTTTCAGATGATCCACAATGACAAGCACAGCAGCCTCAGTCGGCTCACATTTTTTTAGCCAATGAAATTGGTCAAATTTTTGTCAGAAATATTTTTTGGCATAACTCATAAATGAAATAAAGCCAAATATCTTCACCTTTGCATCAACAAGTGTTTTATTTGTTCCTTGAAGTTGTTTATTCAACACATTCAGTTTTTCAAAAATATCTGCTAAATAACTCAAAAACGCTTTTCCATCAACAGTTAGCAGGTGCTTCATTTCAGGCTTGTCACTTAGAAAGCCACTAAGTTCATCAAACAGTTCTGTGAATCTTTTCAAACAATTCCCTTTCGAAAGCCACCATACCTCAGTGTGAAATATGTCTCACATAGTCTGAATTGTTATCTTCGCAAAATTTCTCGAAAAAAAACGCTCACATTTGGCATTAGTTTTGATAGCATTGATAGATTTTATAACTGATTTCAGTACCTCATTAAGTACAGGAGAAATATTTTTCGACACTAAGTTCTCTCTGAATAACACAGTGCACAAGAAGCATCTCCGGATTCTCATCTTTCATCAATTTTAAGCAGCCATTTTTCTTGCCCATCATAACAGGAGCACCATCAGCTGCACAAGATGTTATGTTTTTCCATTGGTATATTATTGATATCTAAGTAGTATTTTAGTTTATTATATATATATCAGCGGCAGTAGTGGTGGTATCTAAAGATTTGCAGAATAACATTTCAACAAATTCACCTTTATCAATATATCTTACATAAGTTAGCAATAAGGCCTCACTGCCTCACACAGTTGATTCATCCATTTGTACTGAGAATTTTCTTGATTTCAGCTTTTCAACAAGTTGTTTCAATATCTTCACTCATTTCATCTATTCTTCTCCTAACAGTGTCGTTACTGAGTGGCATGGCTTTAACATCTTTTTCCAGAACTGTTTTAAGAAATGCAGATATTGATGGTTTGATTAAATCCTCCCCTATACTATGATTTTTTCCAGATTTAGCAATGAGTAAAGAAATTTCATAACTTGCCTCAAGAGTACGACTGATAGTAACAGTGTGTGCAGTGAACAGAGAGTTTATTGTTGATCTTTTTTCAAACATATTCTTTAAAGATTTGAATTCAAATCTGAATTTACATACGCACTGTTTCTCCTTCAAATGCGCCTCAAGATGACCTCGTTTCATTGATTCGTTGGTCAAGCATTGTTGGCATAAGAGTCAGAAAGGTGACCTTTCATCATGAGCAGCGGGTATGAAACCAAATTTCAAAAATTCCTCTGAATACTGATGAACTTTCTTTTTGCTTGCACTAATTTTATGCATAGGGGCTGTGACTGAAATAAATGAGTAATCTTAAGAAGTGAAATGCACTTTCAGAATTTAAGACGTTTAAGTTAACACAAAAATGAAATAAAATAATTAGAACGTTCAAGTAAACACACAAATGAAATGAAGTTAACACATAATTAATAAAACAATGCCGATTTGTTTTATACAGCATATAAGGACAGACAGTGTGGTACACCAGATTTTTACGAATGTGTGAGAAATTTGTATCTCACACACATGTATTGACGATAATCGTCTGACAAAAATATGCACACACACACACAATGAATTTGGCAAGACAGTTGTATTATATTAGCATTTGGACTATTAAGTTTTCATCTCTGACACTTTATGTATCTTCTTGTATCATCATAATACTAAACAATCAAATATATTCACGAGCAACCAAAGAAATATATCAATTACCTTGCGTGAAAACACCAAAACAACAACTTTGTTTACGAGCTCTGAATTTTCAGAAAATGGAAATGCTCTCCTTTGAGAGAAAACGGAGAAAACAGTTATTATAATGGTAACTTAGCAAAAGCCCTTTGAATCGCATTTCTAAATCAAATTCAATAAATAAGGTTCTTCCATGACCTCGTGCACTTTGTGTGATGTGCATGAAGAGCGATGGCACAGTGATTATGTAATAACTATACAATAAAGACCTTTTTCACTAAAAAAATATTTACTCAAAATAGCATCTGAAACACAAACTTTACCTGATGCAAAATCCAAAAAATAAAAATCGAAAATTTGGACCCAGACCTCTTCATTCGTACTCAATTGCCCCCCTTGAAAATCAAATTTCCCCCCCTTAAAAATCGAATTGCCCACCTGTGGGGCATACGCCCCACGTTGAGAACCACTGCTGTAGAGTTTTAAAGCTGAAAATATCAGGAACATTTAGATTATGGTAGGAGCACAAAATGTCAAAAGATCATTGCATTAAGTGTGCATTTGCATGCTAAGAAAATCTTATGTATGGACATGAAAATTGTTTTGACATTCAAGAAATTTAGTATTTTAAAAAGTGTACATTTAATATATGTACATGATATAGATAAACACTTAACCCATAAGGCAGAATATACCATTATTTCTTTATAAAATGTTAATGTTTGCTGCTCATCTGTTCCACTCAATCTGTGTTGATTTCTTATCATAGCTGAACAGTGTTCATAGGAGGTCTCCTGTCCTAGGTATGAACTAGAACTACTTTGCACCTCTGCGTGTCATGGTCCCACATCAAGTGATGCATGCACATGGAGGAGCTGAGAAAATGTGGATGAATAATTCAGCTTAAGCTAGTTTTACCTAAATCACTTCATTGTGTAGGTGTAGTTCTTGTATTGCTAGGTATAGTGTCAATCAAATACAATGTGGCAACAAATGTATTTGCTATAATTTTAGTAAATTGCTTGTATGACAGATTTTTATTCTCATTGCTCTGGCATTTGTATTGATGGGTATCACTTTTACCAAGCAATTTACGTACTGATCTGATATATATTTTTATCAAAAAAAAAAAAAAAAAAAAACAGCACTCATTTCTAAACCTGTAGTGCTTGTTTGATATGTTTGAATGTGTTCATATTCTGGTTGAAGAGGACTGCTTATTGAGAAAAAAAAATCCAAACATGACATTGCATGTATTACAGCCATCATCTCCAGAATTGAATGACTTTGGAAACTCGCATGCAAAATCACTTCTCCCGCTTAATCTGTGTGCATCTTTGTATGTGACCATTACCATTTTCTCTATAAACTAAGCATGTATGTAATATAAACTAGTTAAGGAATGCCTAAGCTGCTTTTAATGGTAAATGGGTAGCTCAGTCTGTATCATCCCTCTTGAACCATCCTCATGGCCTATCTTTGTTTTCCAGTATAATGCTCATTACAGTATTATTTTTGGAACACTAACAAGCTATCATCAGGTTAGCCATATCATGGAGGGACTTTATTCAAGGCATCCAAGGTTCGCAACCTTCCCATGAAGATTGTTATCTAGACAGTCTTGCCAGAAGAAACAGTTTTTCCAAAGATCCAACCTATCATATTATTTTGATGCAATCAATTTGCAACAGACTTCACATTAATGATATGTGATCTAGAATATTACTGTTGTGCATCCTTCTAACTGAGCACCGCAACAGATACTTGTAGATGATATGACATTACAATTGGAGGTTCAACTGTTGGTACCATGTTCTTTTCAGTAACAAGTCAATAGATTCTGTCTCAATAACAATGATGGATGGGCCAGAAGTGTTTGGAGAAAACCTAAGGAATGATTTATTGACTGTGCCTTTAGCCATCATGATCAATTTTTATATCGGTGGTATCCATTTTTGTCAAAGAACTGATCTTGTCATCATCAGAAGCTGATGGCACAACTAGTATCAGATACAAGAATGAGATCATTATGCCTGTTATTCATCACTTTGGTCCATTGGAAAAGTCTCAACTCTCTCCCATTTGGATCACTATGCATATCCACATTGTGCAGATTGTCCATTATGCATTTCAGGTTCACTACAACATTTACATGGTGTGTCCTTTAAAATCTCTGGACTTAATTCTGAATGAGCATGCATAATTTCTTGATCAGCTGGAACTGGCTCTGGTTGAAGAATAGCACAACATTCTTTAATGACAGCTGTATTCTCTGATTTGGCCAATACTAAGATGTGTACAAGTATGTATTGGGGTCATTGGTGGCTTCACACATTAAAAGCTTTTTCATGTAATGTCAATTTTTGAGATTATTTTTAGATTGTTGTAGTTACAATTTGGCATATCCATCTCAGGCAGTCATTTTGTTATGCCCATCAAGGTTTTTTTTAATGGAAAGTTAAAATTGGTAAGCAGGTCCTCTTTAGATAAAGTGCCCTGAGATTGCAAATGTTTCTTTTTGAGGAATGTTTTAATATTCCATCTTATTGGTTTGCCAGTGACTTGTTATATATATATATGATTTGTGCAAACTCTAGATAAGTGTACCAAGGAAAAACATTTTAAAAGCGATAACATTTGTTCATTTTCCTTAATCATTTTCATGTAATCATCAATGCCTCTATTGTTCTCTTTGTTTTAAATACTAATGCAAAGGGTATAGGGTCTATGGTGGAAATATGAAGTTAGATTTTCTAATCATTACTTTAGAATTATGCTTCATCTAGCTGTTTAGTTAGTGGTTTCTGGTAATATGCTTGTTTGATCTTGGGCTACAAGTATCACTGGCGAAATATGAGTGGAGTTAAGAAAAATGCTGACAATGTGTGGACAAGCTTAGCATTTTTGGCCTGCATGATTGCAGCTAATTCATGCCATAGAATCTGTATTAGGATGTCCTAGGAAGTTGGTTTATGACAACACTTTCAAGGATCATTCAAGGATATGCTCAATGGAATTAGTGTCCAGAGATTGGCCAGGCCATGGACAAGTTGTAATGTTCTCTTTTTTTATTTATGTATTTCATAGCTGGTGTGAGCCAGGCACCACCTTCCATAAAAAAAAAAATATTGCCTGCCTTGGGAAGGAGACTATTGCATAAATAGGCAGATCCATTTTATAGAATGTTGATGCACCGGGCAGCAGTTTCTTCCTACACAGGTGTTACAGTTCAGTGGCCAAATTGTAGTTACAATATAACATACAGATCACCATATTTTTTATGGCTTGCAGATGGTTCATTGAAAATCCCTATGCTGGAGAGTGCTTCAGTCTTATATGACCATTGTCTGAGAACTGAAAGTCTTCACTTATTAGAAAATTGAGTGTTCTAAAAGGCAGGAGTGTATGGTAGCATCTCTGACTGGTATATCAACAACTGATATTAACTGGAGTGAGTTAGTAGTCGCTTTCCATTTATGATTCTTTTTCTGCTGGATTTTTTTTTTTTGTTTTCTACCTATGGTTATTTATTTCTTATTCATTTTATTGTTTCTTATTTCTCTTCTCACTGCAGAGTGCTTATTCAGCTGCCTTTTGACATACCGTAATCACCCTCTTAACATTTGATAGAAAATATCCAGTGTCTTGAAGATTTCCCATTGGATTTTTCCAATCACCCATTATCTACTATGCACCATGTTTTAAATGTCTTAGTTTCCATGCACCTACTTATAGCATGGCTAACTGTAGATAGGAGTTCTGGTCTGTATCTCTTTTTATAGCTTAATCTTGTGCTTATGTGAATTGAATGACATTTCTGTTTCAGGGGATATGTTTACTTATATAAAGTCTCTAAATGTTCTTGCTTTTGTTGTTTA
Source organism: Nautilus pompilius (assembly GCA_018389105.1). Taxonomy (NCBI): domain Eukaryota; kingdom Metazoa; phylum Mollusca; class Cephalopoda; order Nautilida; family Nautilidae; genus Nautilus; species Nautilus pompilius. The sequence goes on along the minus strand of JACATO010000598.1, from coordinate 241,833 downwards.
TTTTTTTTTGCACTGCCAGTTTAAATTTATATTATGTTTGTAAAAAAAAAAAAAATAGCAATAAGAGTATGGGATATACATAAAATGTATGTATGTTATATATATATAAGGTCTGTCTAAAAAGCATCCGACTTTATTTTTTCCCGTGGGAAGTAATGATGTTATGGAGGCAAAAGTGTGCATAGTGGAGCTGCATGAATTTATGCGCATGCGTGGTGGTTTTTGGCAGGCTTGATGGATGTGTCAGTCGCTGTCAGGCAGCCAGTGTGTGAGGTGCAGTACCACTTGTTGCATTTTCATTTTGCCGGTGATGACGGAACATGTGGAGCAATGGTCTTGCATCAAGTTTTGCCAAAAGCTTGGAGATACCCAAGCGGAAACGGTTCACAAAATTCAACAGGCTTTTGGTGACAATGCCATTAGGTGTTACTCAAATAAAAGAATGGTACAACAGGTTCAAAGATGGCCGCACATTGGTGGAGAGTGACCAGCGTTCCGGGAAGCCACCAACAAGCCACAATGCAGTTGTTATCGAGAAAGTGTGGACTTTGATAATGTAGGATCATCGTTTGATGGTGCGGGGAATTGGTGATGAGGTTGGGATCAGTAAAAATTCTGCACATGCAATTTTAAAGGAGGATTTGGGCTTTTGCAGAGTGGCAGCGAAATTTGTGCCCAAGCTGCTTTCTCAGGAACAACAACAACTTTGTCTTGAGTTTGCGCAGGACCTGTTGGATACTGCCAACAGGGATCCTGAGTTCCAGAATACCTGGTAACTGGAGATGAGACGTGGGTGTACGGGTACGACCTGAAAACCAAAGCCCCCATCAGAGTGGAAGCATCCAACGTCGCCAAGGCCCAAAAAAGCACGTCAGGTCCGGAGCAAAATCGAGGTGATGCTGACTGTTTTCTTTGACTACTGAGGCATTGTGCATCATGAATACGCACCAGAAGGACAAAGTATTCCTTTGTAACTGTATCAGGAAGTCCTCCGACGGCAGTTCGATGCAAGAAACCGGATTTGGGCCTCGCAAAACTGGCAGCTGATCCAAAGTTTCTTGGCAAAGAAAAGCATTTTGCTCATTTGCCAGGCTCCCTACTCTCCAGACATGGCTCCTTCTGATTTCTGGTTGTTCCCAAAAATGAAGATGCCACTTAAAGGCTCCCGCTTTGAGAGCCGAGAGGACATCCTGCAGAATGCCACAGCTTTGTTGAGAGCTATTCCGGAAGAAGCATTCCAGATGTGCTTCGAACAGTGGAAGGATCACTGGGCTAAGTGTGTGGAGGCACAAGGGGCCTACTTCGAAGGGGATTAGCAATTGAACCCCACCAAGTACATAATTTTTTTTCCCTGTCCTACGGTCGGATACTTTTTCGACCGACCTCGTATACAGTTGTCCCCTAGTATTCACAGGGGTTACGTTCCTAGAGCATCCACGAAGAGTGAAAAACTGCAAATATTGGACGTGGTCCATAAAAATGCCTATAAACGTCAAAATATAACATAAAATATAATAAAAAATATAAGTAAATATATAATAATAATTTAATTTAAAATACAACACTCGAGATAGCTACACGCGGTAAACTGGGATGATGCTGGACTGCATCTACCTGAGACAATGCCTCGTGGCAGCAGCCAATCAGCAGCGAGGAGAAATGGATAACGCTCTCGGATTGGCTACTTTCAAACCTCCAGTCAATAGCATTTATTTTATATTGATATTTTGCTGAATTTATGTTAGTATTTATATTACAAAATTAGTAAATTATATTGTTATTAATAATTTAGCGTTAAAAAGCATGAAAAAATATATATTGCCACGAAAAAAAACCATAAAAAAATCGCGGAAGATATTTGCGATTCTGTGAATATGCGGGGGTTTTCACGAACAATTATTAGTTAGGTTCTAAGGAAAATTCCGCATATAACTGAGGCCGCGAATGCCGAACCGCGATCACACAGGGGTCGAAGATTGAGAGCATATTACAATTATATTTTGTGAACATAGATTGATTCAAATTTTGTGATTTAATTGCAAATAACTGGTAAATTTATATTTTAGGTAGAATGCCTAAATTATTTTGGGACAACAACAGATTTTATAGACCTGATGATATGAGCAGCCATGCAAGAACAGAAACATCTGTTTCTTAACAGAGGCATGAGTTCATATTGTACTCGGACTTGTATTTTGTGGCATACCCAAAGTCCTAAGGATCTGTGAAAATTCCTGAAGTATTGCTACAGATGTTTCATGCTGTGGATAATGCTGCCCTATATCCATTTCCAGTTTTAGCTATTGAACTTAGGTCTTTAATGATGAAACAAAGACCACTGCTTGTGTTTTTATCTGAAAATAACAACACCTGTAATATACTTTAGTTAAAATGATTGTGACCTTTCTTTCATCTTTCTGAATTTTAAAGTTCTTTTTGCAACTAGGATGCTGTTTCTCAAGACAGTAACCTTGTCATTGCATTTCAAATTTTGTATAGTTCTGAACTTGTTTTAAGTCTCAAGTTTTTTTAAATAACCTGACTGTAGACCAATGGTAGTAAGGAAAAGGTTCTCTGAGAGCTGAACACAACATTCAAATACTTTTTGGTGTGCCACATGTTAAAACACACCTTTGCTTTATTCAATAATAACAAATAATAATTGGAAAATACAGAAAGCTGCTTATATCTTCCATTCTATTATTATTTGTATTCTCCATTCTATATTATCGTGTGATGTGTGCACCTACAAATCTTATGCACATGAATAGCAATCACAGAACATCAAGCTAATCATGCATGTGGACTGAATATAAAGAAGCCCTTGACAGAAATGATTAGGTGCACTAAAATTGGAAAGTCTTTCCAAGTTGAAATTATTCCTTCCTTCCTTTATTAGAGCAGCTACAATGCTTGTAGTGATGATAAATATAGTTTGAGGCTATTTTTAAGTGGTATGCCTCGTGTAGCTACAGGCATAGGTTCATCACCTCTGATGTGGACAGCTGCTCATCCTAAGAGTGTAGTACTTCATTTTTAAATAGTCAACTTGTCTTGTCCATTTTGATTGTTTATTATTGTTGATTTTCTTGAAGTTTTCGTGTAATATTAAAGAAAACAAAACAAAGTGGCTAAAGATTAAAAATTGCAAGTATTGCTAAGGTTTTATTGCCATATGCTTTGCTCATTGGTGTGTACTTGCAAGGTTAAATTAGTGACATTAACATTTTATAGCATTTCAGAAAGCATATATTTCACTAACTTAATTTTTTAAAGTAACTAAGCCATGGTGTGAACAGTTCTAAAAAAGCAAGAGCTCAAGTAATCTTGAAAACTTTCCATTAATATTGACTAATAAGCCTGCTCATTAGTGGTGGTGAAAAATATGCTTCTGTTTCTAATGTGGGGGGGTTCAAGATATGTTTGGTGTTTAGCTAGGATTGTGATGGTCTGCCCTGTGTAAGGACATTTGGCAGCCTAGTTCTTTTAAAATCTTGGTAGAGTAAACTTTTGGTAAACTAAGTACAGAAAAAGTAAGTAATACCTACTTTCAAGGAAAAATTAGATGGTATTCAGTGATTTGTCACACCATTTAAAATGTTATGAGCCTCTACTTTGCTGTAAAAAAAGGAATAGAAAACAATCCAATACTTGTAGATTCTCAAGATTTTAATATGTCAGTCATCTGTACATTCATGTAAGTAAAAATTTTGCGAGTGAAGAAACTATTATTTGAAGAACTTTTGATTGAATTTTACAATCTCTTCTGCTTCAAGTAATTGTACTGCAATTGCATGCCTACTTCCAGAAGCAGAGAAGTTGCAGGGTAAGGATCTGGTAACCGCCCCTAGGCAGTTTGTTGAATTGGTTTTTATTTAGTGCCAAAATTTGAGCAGTCAACATCTTTATCAGTGCAACAATTGTGTTTTGAGTATCTTTTGGGCCCTGACTCATATTTTTCTGTCCACTGCTCACAAGCTGACATTGTTTGCAGCGTATGAATGGTGAAAATTTTCAGTTTGTAGATCTAAAATGAGACTAAATAGATTGATTTCTGCCATCATGTTCTTAAAAAAAAAAAAAGTTTGCACAATTTAACTGCATTGGCATGTGCTCTTTCAGTGTTAAAAGGACAGGAAGAATTTCAGAATCTATTGCATATAGTTCACCTTTCAAATCATAGATAGATGTAGGACAGATTTTTATGGGAGATCACTTAGAATAAAGGGCCCATTAATTTAAGAAAATAACAAATTTTTATGATTGCTTATTAACTGCTATAATATTCATCATACCTGTGTTTGGCTGATGTTATAAGCAGTGTTTGGTGAAATCAAAACTGAACAGTTTTAAGGATTTAATAATATTATAAATACAATACCCGCTGGTGGCTCAAACCTTTTTCTAGATAAACACAGCTCATACTTTGAGTCATTATAGCTGATGTTAGAAGAAGTATTGATGCTGGAAAATAATAGATGACGATCAGGATAAATTTAGCAGCTGAAGGAGAGAGAGTCACCACCTTATTGGAAATGAAATTTCTTTCAGTTGAGTGATGGAGTCTTCCTGGTGATCTTTGAAGTGCAGAGTTCCAGCTAGCCCTTTTTAGCATGGCGCCACGCCATGCCTCTGGTCTACAGCGCCATGCCTCTTTGTACAATGACATGCCCTAAATTTACAATGCCATGCCCCAAATGGTGCAAAACACACAGCCCGATTTTCCTTTTTGTACAGGTATACAACCGCCACATGCAGAACTTTCTGAGTGTCCCCTGGCGGGAATTTTCCAGCCGCTCTGCGGAGTTGTAACTTGTGCGCGTGCGCATTATACGCCATTTAGTTTACGCTTCGAAGCATAGCACGAGTACACAAAAGACCTAACAAAAGAGCGGCAGTCTTAAGAGTATTTTTCTTCACCGTTTTAACATACAATCTAGCCTAATTCAAGGTCGTCAATTAAAGCTATTGCATTTCATTATATTATGAGAACTTGTAAATGTATATATACATGCATTGACTTTGTTGCAAATAAATGTGAACTTGTAGGTTTGTATGATTGCATAAGTTAGTAATACTTCACTTAACACCTACATCATACTAGTATTAAACTGTTATTTATCAAATTTGTCTTGTCATTAATGCAAATAAATGTGCCCACAATACCATGCTTCCGCACCGTGACTGCACGCGATGTGCCCTGTTTTATATTATTTACCATGCCCGTTTGAAAACCTAGCTGTAACACTGAAGTGAGTTGGCTTTCTTTTGGGATCATGGCTGCAGATAGTGTCTTTCTGCTGACACTGTTTCTCTACATGTATTTTTATCTGCTCTCTTCTGCTCTTTACTTTTTATACCATATCCACCACAAACAATTAAACATACCTGCAAGGATCCCAGATAGTTGATAAAGCCACTTCTCCCTTTTATTCTCTCAATGGCCATGTAGTTAAACAACAATAGGTCTCTATGACCCAGAGGAGTAGCTTTGCGATAACAGTGAATAGGAGTGCATTCAGAAAATGATTGCTTTTGTTGGCTTAGCTTGAATCTCGTGTATGTATGTTTACTCCCCGTGTGTTTGTGTGCGTATGCACGTACATATGTATGAAAAAAGGAAAAAAATATATTAACACATTCTTCACAAGCCAGGTAGGCCTCTTTACTATGGAGTTGTTGACATTCCCTAGGTCATCATTGCGGAAGCATCCAAAACTTTGATATTTGAACCTATCACATCATACAGATTTCAAAACATCTTTCAGAATGAAAAATGAAAAGGTTAAGACATTTGAGTTTTCAGTACTATGCAGATATAGGTCTAAGTCAATACAACATGGGAAGCAGGTAGCACACGTGATCGATTCTGACTTACTGCTGTGTGCTTCTGCTTCAATGAATTGATGAAGTGTTTAACTTTATTGTTGGTAGGAAAGCTGCTCATCTGATTGTCTTCCTTGAACGTCACCATCACTGCTGCAGGACTAATTGCGTTGTAATTAGAGTTACCACTTTTGTTTTATTAAACATTATTAACGCTTCACTAGAGTTTGTACCTACGAAGTTGGGGAAGAGTTTCTTCAATAGTTTCTCACATGATGCACCAAAAATAAAATGGAGGGTGGCAAACGGCTTCTCTCTGCCCACAGAAATTCTTGAGTGAAATCTATTTTTCTGCAATGACATGGATTTTTGTACCAACAAGAAAGTGACCACCTGGCTCGTGAGGGGCATGTTAAAATTAATAAAAATATATAATAAAAAAGAGAGAACAAGTGTGAACACAGAGAATAAAAGAGAGGCTACATTAACATATCAAATAACAAAAGGTAAAAACATTTTAAAATGTTCACTAAATTTTCATTTACCTTCTCTTATCTATTTATATATTTGCCTGCACATGATATAAATTTGTTTTTAACTACAACAATTTTGCATTCAAACAATCTATCTTGGATTATGCACTTCTAGATAAGGGTCTTTGAAACTATTTTGGAGGGGGGATTGCCCTATCTCCTTGATCTGCCAATGTTCCAAATACATTGTAATTTCAGCCAAAGAGAAGTAATCCAAATTTATCCATATGAAGTTTATTTTGCCAGTCCTTAATACAAATCTTTATTACCTGTTGCAATTCCAGAAGCTAATTCTACCATGTTCAGCAAATTTTTGCTTGCCATTTCTTATTGGAATCTCCTGATGTAACATTTTAGTCTAGGGAAAGGAATTGTCTCTTCTTTTCTGAATGGATTTGCTTGGCACTTTAAGGACTAGCATGTTATGTGCAAAGCATGAGATCCATTTTGTGGAAAACTTGTTTAGCTTCTTTTTCTGTTTTTAAGAACTTAGTGCTGCTGCTGTTCCAAATTTATACTCTCTTCAGGTTGAGATAATAATTACAGGATTTCAGTAGCCACTGGCAGCTTGATCAGTGACATTGCAAAACATTCTGTTCCTTCAAATTACTTTTACTGAAATTTTGGCTTTGTGTGGTCAAGAGCATGCTAAACAACCATTAATTAACATGCATAATATTTCTTAAACTAGATGTATGATTATGCCATGTAATGTTCTCACCATAGTATTTATAAAGAAACTCTTCTAAATTCTCTGCAGGTGCTTTTATATTTAAAAAGAAAAAAACAAAGAACTTTTATTTATTACTTATTTATTTTATTTAGTTAATTGTCTAAATTAATCATTTTGTACATGGTAAATTTTGTATGTTCGGTATTTAATATTAAGACTCTATAATGAATATCTTTTTCTTGATTACTTAGTCAATACAATTTTATTTTTCTAAGTGGTTAAGGTTTGTCAGTCCAACTAACTATTCATATGGCATACACTATTCAATATACGCACAAACAGTAGTACTTTACTTCAAATTAGCCTGAAAAATAGAATATTTCATGTCAAGTTTTATACTCCCAATCATTGGACATTATAAGTGAAAGAAATAAATTTTCAGCTTAATGAAATTATAATTTCTTAAATTGAAAAAGTTAATAGAGTGAAAATACATTTTTGAGTATATATATATTTTTAGATGAGATTTATTGGGAATTGTTAAAAATGAGAGCACATTTCCCCAATGTTGTTGCTTTTTCAGTATGTTTTGCGCATGCCTAAAACATGTTATGTAAGTAACTTGTGCATTAAAAAATAATACTTTAACTAGAGAAATAATTGTAATAAATTGCTTTTGGTTTGGTTTGGTTTGTTTAATGATTTTGAAAAAATTTTAACTAACTATTTTAACATTTTACTTTTACAAAGAATAACACTAGATTTGCATTGCTGTTTATCACACCGCTGCATGCTTCACGATTAACCACTTACATTTTGCCTTTATGGATTAGTTGGTTGTCATTAATGTTTTAGTAGATTATTGATGATACTGATATGAATGAATTGTTGTATTTTTCAGTTCTCAGTTGAAGGAATGCATTTATTCAGAAAACTGAAAAGTATTGCATCTTGCCTTTGGAAAAGGAGACTTTGCCAAAGTAGGCAAACATTAACATACTTTTTAATTCATACATGACAACTTTCCTTATTTAGGTGGGATTAAAATTTTCCAAGAGCAAAGGGAGAAATTTAAACTGAAATTATAGTATTTATCATTTTTATAATGTATCACACTAGCTGCAAGCTTTTCTCTTATTTTATCAATCTTTTGATCATGTTTTCTAACTAAATTTCAGCATTTTTAATGACTGACACACAGGCCTAAAAACAATCTAGGTAATTGATGTCTGATACTCTTCATTGGTAACTAAATGAAATAAATGTTTCTCTTAGTGACAATCCACAAGTAAATACATTCATCTGCATGAGATTTTATTTAAGTAAAAAGCCTAATTAGCAAGATTCTACCCAACTTTATAAAACCAGTTTGTTGCATGGAATTGCAGTCTCTCTCACTCATTTGTAACCCTAGCCTTTTTGTTTAGCTCAAACATTTTATTAGTTAAGTGTTACAATTATCTAAATAAAAACCTTAGTAGAATAAACTTTATATTATATTTAAAAAAAGTCAGTAACTAACTTAGGTAGTGGGATCAACTCACTTTGAACTAGATAAATTTTTAAGTATTCATTTAGAATTCTAACTGTCAGTTGCTTTCCTTTTTTATTAATACAAATCTGATTTGTTCCAGCTCTTCACTATAAATGATGCAACCTGAGTAATCTTAATTTTTACGGCATTTTGGATTTAATTATGAAACTTGATCACTAATTGTACTTTTGTCAGGGTTGTGTGTTTTGATGTTTGTCTTGTTTTCTTCTCTTCCTACTATCTCTCTGGTAGGGTTGGTTGCACATGGTATGTGTGATCAGTTATAGTTAAATTGACAACTTTATTTTTACTCTTTCTCCAGTGATGCTTGCTTTAATAAACAACTTATTTCTCTCCTGTACTTGTTTGGCAAGTTCTTGATTTAATTCTTAACAACAAACATTTTATATCTATACCAGGGATCTCAAGGACTCAATTTTTAGGTCCAAAGACGCAGTAAATTAGATTTGGACGCATTAGTGTGCATTGTTGAGTGTCACGGACTCTTAACTTTTATGTGTTGTAGTGTCTAAAAACTATTTGACATCCACTTGCTGGGCTTTAATTTTAATCTTACCAAACACTCAGTAAATATTATCTTTGCTATAGAAACAATTTTAAAAATGCATTCGATTGTTGTTGAGATCAATTTATTTATCTTTTGTTTTAGTATCGTATCTTGTTTATATATTTTTTACATATTTTAACAGCTACATATGGAAGTATGCGAATCAGATTGGAAAATGTTATTTGTTGTTTCTGTCATTAAAGCTCAAACGAAAGTTGGTATAAAGATGTGCAATCTTTTTCCAAATCCTTCATTAATATACAACAATGTCTTAGCATAAACTTGATATTCTTTTTGGAGGATGTAAGCAATCAGCTGATGGAACTTTGACAAATGCAGCGGCTTGTCCTTGATTAGACAAGGTAAGCCATAAAGAAAATGTGACTTTGCATTTGATCAGCAGTAAGAACACTCCAAAAGTACAAATATTCCATGATGACCAGTTACGATTGTTTCTATGGCTGGAAAAAAAAATTCACCAATCATATTTGTGTTAAATGTACATGGTGTCTTCATGCAAGAATGAAAATGCATTTGCAGCAGATGGAAGTATGAATATTCAGTACAGTGCATTTATAATTTGATTTGCAGGACATCCAACATTTTTAAATAGAGCCCTGTTTTTGTTTTTTAAAATGGTAAAAAAATTTTAAAGCTACATTTTGGTAGTTAAATCTCACTTTCAGCATTTGGAAATAAGCAAACTTTTAAGTGCTCCTTGTCAGTGATCACTTAAAATAAACTGGTTTCTTAATTCAGGCAAGGCATGGAAAATGAAAACATTCAGTCCATGTTTCTCCATTTTCAAATGAAGTATTTATATTATCACAATTGTCATCTTAATATTTTAGTAACATGTTTTTAAATAATAAATATTTGTACTGAAATATAGTAGAGAAATTTTCATATAGACCTAATTAACAGTTTTATCAAAGAGAATCAATTGACTTTTGTGATAGGTGATATAGCATCTAAGAAAATACCACCACCATTGCCAAAGTGGTCTTTAACATTACATTCAACATTGTTGTTTTTGTTTCCACCACTCACTTAAAGAACAAACAGTCAGCAATGCAAAGTTTGAATTTATTCTAATCAGAGAAAAGAACCTGGTTCTAGTCAGTTGAAGTCCAGATCAAGTGAGTCTTAACCCACACACACCTTGCATACAGTGAGCTGGAGTTAAGGTTGTGAACTACTGGATAACTAGTGTGCAGATTAGTAGAATGTAACTTATTTCATCGTCTGATCAGAGGTATGGATTTCATGGACCTGCCACTATTTGTTCTGGATGGAATGTATTGAAAATGATTACCGTAAATTGTGGTCTATAAGTCAATCTGGCATATAAGTTGACCTCAAGATTTTTAGCTCAAAATTCTGGTTTAGGCCTATACTTGCCACCCAAACATACGATAGGCTAGAACTGAAATTCAAGCCAAAATCAACACCTCTAATAAAATATTAATAGTTTACACAGCATGGTACCATGATAATACCGCTACATACAGTATATGATAGTAGAACACTAGTACGCCTTTGCTTACACTCCGCCATTTGCATCAGTGATGTAAACAAACAGCCAGTGGTGCGGCCAACTGCGAAACTATGGGTCCGTTACATCATTATCCACACATGAACCTGACAACACTGTAGGTGGAGTTAGAGCCCAGTGTGTCGTCTTGTCCAGTTGAAGTTGTTCAACACTCAGTATTCAGTTTTTAAATACTGTAGCTGAAAATATTTTATCTCCAATGGCTCCACCAACAAAAAGGATGAAATATAACGCTAGTTTCAAGCTGAAAGTTGTTGCGTTTGCAAACTCTTCAAACAACTGTGATGCAGTGAGGAAGTATGAAGTAAATGAAAAGCTGGTGCTTGATTGGAAGAAAAGTGAAGCCTCCCTGAAGAAGATGCCTAAGAAGAAATGTGCTGTAAGAACCGGCATCTGTCACTGGCCTGAACTGGAAAATTACTTTGACAGTTTTCATGGATCCAACCCTCTAAATGGCTATACAGTTACCCGAACTAGCATACGTACTCAAGCATTTAAGTGGGCAAAAACACATCCAGATGAAAGCAAAGATTTTAAAGTAACTGTGAACTGGTGTACTCACTTTATAAAGAGGAAAGATTTGGTGTTGCAACAGAAAACTAAAATTGCACAGAATCTCCCTGAAGACCTCTAAGACAAAATTACAAATTTCCATAGATATGTCATTGGACTGAGGAATCAACACAACTACCCACAGTGTCAGATTGGTAATATCGATAGCAATAAAACTTGACTCCAAAGGTAAAAACTCCATACTGATAAAGTACAGGTCATAAAAAGAATAAGTTAACTGTTGTATTAAGCTGCCTCGCAGACGGAACTAAATTAAAACCAATGGTTATATTTAAACGAAAAACAATGCCAAATATCAAGTTTCCTCCAGTTGTTTTTGTTCAGGAGAACGAGTGGGTGGATGAAGGTGTATACATTTATGGATTGACAATGTGTGGAGTAGGCGGGCTGGTGGATTATGCAAGGAAAGAAGCTTGTTGATTTTGGACATGTTCAGATCCCACTTAACAGATAATATCAAGAAGCATCTACAACGAAACAATACTGTAACTGCAGTAATACCAGTGGGGGTTAACCTCTCGATGTAAGCCTAAATAAGCCATTTAAGGACCATGTTTGTTGGGAGTGGAATAAATGGATGATTGATGGAGAAAAGTCATTCACAATGGGTGGTAATATGCGTGCTCCACCACTAGATGTGTTGTGTGATTTTGTGGTAAAGTCTTGGGAAGCTGTTTGTGTAGAAACTGTCTTAAAATCAATAAAAAGGTGGGATTTCAAATGCAGTGGATGGGGAAGAAGACGAATTGTTGTGGAAAAATAGTGATGAGGAAGATGACAACTAAAATACAGAAGAAAAAGTCAGAACTTCCAGTGATTCGGACCCATATGCAGACCTTTTTGTCAGATGATGAACAGCATTTACAGCAGGACTTTGAAGGATTTTAAAATGTGATCATACATGCTTTCATTGTCAATAAAATATAACTTTGGTATACTGAATTTTTATTATTATATTCATTTCTGTGTTAAATAAGTTCACCAAACTAGTTTTAGTTGGAAATATTTGTGGCGGCCTGCTGGTGTTACGGTTAGTGGTGCACAATGATTGTTAGAAATTCTGTTCCACTTGTTTACCACTCTGTGGTAAAGGTTCACATTTTATACTCACCTTATAAGTCTACCCCTAGTTTTGGAAAGATTTTTTTTTCGGGCTTAAGAAGTTGACTTACATGCCACAATTTACGGTAAGTGACTGACTGACATACTGCTTTGGGGCTTCTTGACAGGTCTTTTGTGAACTGAACCAGTCTCTACCTCTTCCAATTTGCTGGTAACATTATTAAATAAATTTTATTGGCTGCATCTGTCTACTACTACTACTACCATACTCTCAGAGCTTAAAATAGTCGTTGGTCAGTGACCAACAGTGGTATTTGTGGTCTTTTCAGGGAATAATGCCACCAGTCATGATATGGTGAGAGATCAAATGAATAAAAAGTTTATACAGTTTCGCTGTCACAAAACAGCATTCATTCTATTTATATGGCATCTTGAAGTTATGTTTAAATTATCATCCCTGTCTCAAGAATCATCCCTCGTGGCAAGCGCTGCCATCTTTAACATGGAACATCTAATTTTATGGCTGCTTAAATCTCATTTTTAAAAGATTCATTCTCAAATACTGCTTATGTCAATCCTAATTATTTTAAACATTGATCACATTAATTTTTTTTTTTTAATGGGAAAATTCCTTAACCAGAGATAACAATCTGCTGTTAAACTCTAATAGGACCTGGAGATGGTCAGATACCTGGATGGACTGTTTTAAAGAAGTGCTGTTGCTTATTCACTAATTTCTTGTTGTTTCATTAGCTTTGCTCAGTAGTGTGCACTATGTGCTTTCTTTTGGATTGATTGCCATAGCAGTAGCAAAACTACTATTAGTGTTATTAGGCAACATATTGCAAGGGTTACATTTATTACCACTTGCAATGGAGAATACAACTAATACACTTCTTGCTTGTTGAAAGGATGCTAGTCATCTGACAAGAAGCAATCTGAGCATGCGAAGACAATGGATATAGCTTCTCTACTGACTAATGAACTGCAAATGTTAAATAGCTGAAAATGAACCTTGGAAAAGTCATAACTGGACAAGTTAATTATCAAGTGGTTGGATAACAGATTGTTTACTGTATAGCATTGCTACAACAAGATAGTTTTTTTTTTTATAATTTTATTAGCTTGCTTGTTCCAAATGTTTTGACATGACTCATGATTACTTATACATTTTTGCTTTATTGTAAAGATTGGCTGTTATAAATCTAGTGTTTAATTTATAGCCAAAAAATGCCTAAGAGACCTCAAAGTTGTAATTTTAATTTTTATAAATAACGCATTTTCTAACTGCCTTTTTCTCATGTTTTTTAATGTTAGTTTTGCAAAAACAAAAAAATTGAAGTGAAAAGGTGAAGTTTCATTTAAAAACTCTTGAGCACAAAAGTAAATACATGTGGGATCCCGGATCTGGTTTGCTTTGAATCTGAAGGTAGCCAGATTTGGGGGTTTTCTGGATTTTGGGGTGCCTGCCCTAGAATGTACCTATAACACATACATGGAAAAAAAAAAGAAAATGCTTTTTTTATTAACTCACCTATCACTCTTCTATTGTTCCACTTCAAAAAAAAGGCTTGCTATTGGGTTTATTCTTACTAACTTATCACCAAATGAAGATATAGGTGAAATATAAGGGTCTGGGTGGAAGATGAAGTATGTACTAGTGCAGAGACAAAGACTCCAATAGTTGAAGGTTGAGACATCAGACTTTGTCATAAAGGTTGCAGAGGTAGGCTTAGAAGCAATTTTTATTAAAACATCTTTATGCTTGAGTTATTTTAAATGTTTTGGTCTTTCTTTCAGGAACAATTGAATTTCGTGCACACGTGCTCTAATATGATGCTTAACTTGTCAATAGAAATTCTTTCATCTACCCCAGTACTGTCATCGTAATCATTATCATCACTATCATTGTTTTTAGTATCGTTCATTACCATATCTCATATTCCTGCAGGCCTTTTAGACATTGTTTAGAGATAACTGGGGCTAAACATGCAATATAAATTAACTAAAATCATGCAGAGACACTTTTTTTTTTTTACACAGGATTCTGTCTCAAACTGACATAGAAAGTGGTGGCATCACCCAAACAGTGGGCAGCTCCAATAACTACTGGCACACATTTCAACTTCTTGCCTGTAGCCGGTTTTGGGAGCATTGTGGAGTGAGATGCCAGAATCAGGATCACACACCTGTACTGAAAATGTAACCTATTTAGTAATTAACTGGCAAAGGCTATACTTTAAGAATTTATGGTTCTTGAATATAGAAAGTTGTTAATCCCACAGTCATTTAGTTTTCATTTTTCTTCTCAATTCCTGCACCCTGCTACCTCTAGTTGAGCACACAACAAATTTGTAAACACTATCAGCGTTAGTTTTTGTTCTTTGTATGATCAAGGTAGAATTCTGGAAGTTAGTGCAGCTTTCTTAAAATGTTTCCAATTTGTTTATGACTTGATTTTCTAAGCCAGGTAAATTTGATAAGGAATATTCTAGCTTCCTTTTTCCCCAGTGAATAGTGTTGCGTGGTGATCATTGTTTATGTCACTATTTACTATGAATATCACGTCTCTGTGTAGAAGATGAACTTATCTGATTTCTGCAGCCAAAAAACTTTGTCCTTGCTTGTCAAAAATGCCTCATGAGTGTGTGATAAGTAAACCCCCACTAGATAAAGGTCATACACTGCAGTTGGGTTTAATTTGACTACCTTTGAGACCATAATGAATGTCCACACGCTCCATACTATTTACAGTAGTCGGGGGGAGAATAATTATAGTTTACCACTTCGGCAAAGGACTTGGGAAATTGTCTATGGAAAAGTTTAATTCTTGTTTGAGAACCATTTTTCTGTTGGATGCAATATTTTTTTTTTTTATTTTTGACTTGTTTTATTTTTTTAAGTGCCTTTTGTCCAGTAAAGACCCAGTGGATATGAATTATGGAACTTGTTGATGAAAAGGAATGAGATCTGCAACCATTATGTACCGTAGCATATTAAAATTTCATTGCTATAAAGTAGGGCAGTATATTTTTTTAAAGTTAAATTCAGTATAAAATACATGTAGAGCTTCATTAATGAAAAACAGTTGAAAAGACAAATCAGAGAGGAGGTAAACAATTCTGTTTCCCAACCTACTATATACTAAAAAATTTTTTTTAAATCATAAACTTATCTGGAATTTATTTTGAAACCATGTAACAAAATGACAGTTGTAATCCAAGTATAGAACTCTGGTGATGGAGTATAATGGCAATTCTATTAGAACTGTCTCTAAATGTAGAAGGAAACCCAGGCAGTCTAGCCCACCTGGTGAAGAAGAGTAACAAACAAAAAAGAACCCTTTTCTATGGAAATTTGCTAAAACAGTTCATTTCCACAAGGAAGTGAACTCTAGCCCTTCACTGTAGCAGGTCAGTAGCCTAATAACAAATGAAAGTTGGATATATTTTGTTAGAAAAAAATTGTTTTTAAAGCTGAATTATGCTGTAGTAGTGATGAATATTGTCAATTCTATTATTATTAAAGATCAAATATTTTTTTGTAAATCATTTTGTACTATATTACTTATTTATTACCTTAGCAAAAGAGACTATTTTCTTAAGAAGTGATACTATAATAAGTTTGTTCAAAAAAATCAATTAAACTAAGGATTTATTCAGGAATGACCAACTTTTCATTTTCTATATACATGAGAAAATTGTTTCAAAGTTCAAATAATGTCTCCTGCCTTATTTCTTCTCCAATTTCAATGTTTTATTTTTACTGTATTTATAGATACTTTATTTTGTAATTTTTATACATTTATTTTTTAGTAAATTCTTGTGATATACTGGAACTATCTAGAAAACCTGTGTGTGTACTGTACATGTTCATTGATTCATCTGTGAACATCCAACACGTGCTTATGAAGTATGCCTGTTAAAGAAAAGAAACTGCTTTTCATTTTTAATTTCCAAGTTCTAGGTAAACTTATGTTAATTTTATGAGAATAAATGACAGATATAAGATTCTGAGTCAGACTGACAATGAGATGGATCTAGTAAGGATGCTTAAGCTGCATACAGGAGGTCCTTATTTAATGTCTTTTCAATCTGATGTAACATCCATTTAAGTCACAATGTTTTTATACAAAGTTGTTTTTAGTACATCAGGAAAGTTTCAAACATTGTGCCAGAAGTACTTTGGGCAGGATAGCAACACACATTACTATGCCTTCCTTGAGTCATTAAGCAACATAATCTGACTCCAGGTCAAATACTAATGCCATGTTGTTTTGGTAACAACTTTGTTGCATGGATCTATTCTTTTGGAATTTTTTACCTGTTAAGCCTTCACAAAATCCTTTAATCATGAGTGGAAGATGACCAAGTGATCCTACAGCCTTTGCATCAAAGGAGACTAGGAAAACCATCACTTTGGAGGTGAAATTGGATGTATTAAGGCACCTTGAGGTGTGCAAGCTACCAAACATGGCATCACTGCTATATTTAAGAATACTATCTATGTTGCACCATCAGCCAGCTTATCAGTGAAAATGACAGCAAAGATAAGCCTATAACGTCGGAAAAGCCATTGACAATATTGGGGCATTGTGGCATGAAGTAACTTTGGCATCAATGAATGCTAACTGGAAAAAATTATGGCCTGAGTTTGTCAACAAATTTAAAAGCTTTGAGAAATCCGTACTAGGCATCCAGCGTGAAATTGCAGGATTACCCGATGAAACTGGATTTCTAGACGTTGATGAGGTTGACATGGCAGACTTGCTTAAGTTCCATGGTGAAACGTTCTCAGACGACAACCTCCTTTTTTGCTGGAGCAACAATGAGCAGAGGAAGAATCTGTTAGTGTGAAAACTCTACCTCTTAAACTGTTGACCATAAAGCGATTAGGTGCTTAACCTTATGGATCCAGGATTGGATATTTTGGAGGATGATCCTAACATGGAACACAGTTTTGCACTTTGTAGGAGTGCTAAAAGCAGCATTCTTTGCTTTGAACTGGTGAGAAAGAGCATTCTACTACAAAGAAGTGCATAGAACAGTCAAGAAACAACATCGCATCAGAGCCCTGCAAGAATCTTTCCCAGGAGGACTTAAGCAACAATGCAAGATGGCTCCACTTTCACTATCAGATGAAAAGACAGATAGGCTTTGATAAACATTCTTCCATACCATCTCTGTGACCATTAACGTATATTTATACAGTGTTTATTTATTGTTTTGCAAGTAATGACCTAAAAGTATTTTCCAGGAATGTATTCTTCACTTACATCATTAAGTCTATTGGGAAAATAGGTTCTGTTTAAAGTTGTTTTCTAGGAACACATCCGACTTTAAGCAAGGACTTGCTGTAGTTTGTTTAAAAAAAACAAGATGGACTGATTTTACTGTAGTAATCATTAATTTGTCTTGTGTTGTTGTAAACACACAGTACTTGTTTTTGCCACTGAACAAAAGAAAAATGTACTTTTGTCTGAAAAATAACTTAAATTAAAATACCAAACTTTTTAAAAATATTACATTAAACCAGATTTATTGCCTTTTCCATTATTTAGCATGATGTTTTTGTGAAGTTTCTGTGTGCTCATTACTTTAATTTTCTTTTCACTATTAGCGATTCATCACTTTTAAATAGACTTGCATAAATTGAAAAATAGAAAAATAAAACCTGTTTTTTTAAAATTATTTAAGTCATTTATTTTGTGATTGGTTTTTGGATAGTCAAACCTTGTTTGCATAGGACATCAAAAAATTTGATTTATGAATTTTAGTTCCTGAATAAGAGAGCATTACATGAAAATATTTGTACAGCTAAAGGTATTAACTTTTCCCAGGAAGTTTAATACTTTTTTTCTTGTTGGACATTATTGCTCTAGTTATCAAGAATAAATAATATATTAAACTACTTTATTTCAAAAAAGTAAATATTGACTGTCATTTTACTTTTTTTTGTTGTTCGCTTTTATCGTTTATTATACTATGCAGTTTTTCACTTGTTTATTTTCATTTCCTTTTGCACTAATCATTAATCTCTTGAAACTTGACTTTAAAATAGTGACATTATAGGATTATTTCTACTTAATTTGATTATTTCATCTTTTTCCTGATGACAACTTGGTCTTGCATTTATTTCTCTCTATTTTTGTTTGTTTTGGGTTGTGACATGTTGTAGTTTGTATTATTTTCAGGACTCAGATGATGATGATGACTTCATCGTACTAAGTGTGAGAGTTGTGCAAACTTTATTTTTGTATTGACTACAGCAGCTGGGCATACAAATGATTTATTTCATTTGTTGCTAGATTTCCGGGCCATCTGTGTACAGTTAGGTTGTGCAAAGTTGGACTTGCCAATAGGATGTATGACTAAAGGGTGCACTGACAACAATAGGCTTCTCCAGAGATGATTGGCTACTTGCACTTTATGATCTATGAACTAATTCATTCATCCGGAGCAGGGTCTCATGAAAAAAAAAAATGCTGGTCGTAGGTGTTTGTCTATGTATGCTAGCAACCACTATCTTTGTACAACATCATATAACATTGAACTCAACTTATATAATGTTTTAGTAATTGTATCGGAACATACAAATTGATTTATCTGAACTTGTCTCTTAACTAAATTGAGCCCAATTGTCATGTGCATTTTTCCTATATGGCATTTGGTCATCTGCCTTAGTTGTCACCCATTTGTTGGTACTTAATCACCATGTCCTGATTAGAGCATGTAAAAAAAAAAATGCATGTACACGAGGTCTGTCCAAAAAGAAACCAAACTTTTTAAAAAAAAAACAAATTTATTGCTTTACTTACAATTTAATCGGATTTGTCTCCTTCAAAATAGTTCCCTCCACTGTTGATACACCGCTCCCAACGGTTTTTCCAGTTTGGAACGTGTTTTCAGCGATAGTGCGCAGTTCTTGTAGCGAATTTTCTTCAATCTCTTCTTTCGTCTGAATTGGTGACCTTTCGGGTGGATTTCAACTTTGGGAACAAAAAAAAAAGTCCACGGGCCCAAATCCAGAGAGTAGGGCGGCTGTGGGACGAGAGTCATCTGGTGCCTTGCCAAAAAGTAACGGATAAGGAGTGACGCGTGAGCAGGTGCATTATCGTGGTGCAGCATCCAGGTTTTGTTTTTCCTTACCTCGAGCTGCCTCCTTCGCACTGCCTCCCTCAACCGCCTCAGGATATCCAAATAAAACTCTTTATTGATCGGCTGACCACATGGAACAAACTCGTGATGAACAATGCCCTTCCAATCAAAAAGATGATCAACATCACCTTCACATTTGAGCAATTCTGATGTGCTTTTTTTTGGTTGTGGCGATGATGATCCAACCCACTGCAACAACTGCCTTTTTGTTTCAACATCGTAGCCGTACACCTACATTTCATTACCTGTTATGACACTTTTCAGAAAGCTTTCATCAGCATTCGAATGATCAAAGAGCTCCTGATTGATTGTGACTCGGTTCTCTTTTTGTTCATCTGTCAGCAGATGTGGCGCAAATTTTGCAGCTACACGATGCATGTTCAATTTTTCTTTTAAAATCATGTGGCACGAACCTTTACAGATACCTACTTCTTCGGAAACTTCACGGACAGTCAGGCGACGATTTCCATGGATCACAGCACACACTTTCTCGATGTGATCGTCATCCGTTGTCGTGGAAAGTCATCCAGATTTGTGATTGTCTTTGGTGGATATTCTTCCCAATTTGAAACGCTGATACCACTTGTGACATCGCGTACGGCTCAAACAATCCTCCCCATAGGCCTGTTGCAACGTTAAAAAAGTCTCCGTAAAAGTTTTTCCCAATTTGAAACAGAATTTCACATAAACACGTTGCTCTTCAAGATCCTTTATTGTTAAACTTTTGACAAATTGCCAAGTGCACTAAACATACGTTTACTCTAGCGTGTGTAGATCAATGACTAACTGATGTGGCGTGATGTGGCTATTATTAGACTGAAGGTCAAGGTCACCAATACACAGCACTGCAGTCGTGAGCATGCGCTTTTTTAAAAGTTTGGTTTCTTTTTGTGTGTGTGTGTGTGGACTGACATTAGGATGAGGGAGTTGGTCAAAACTGGAAAATTACTGAAAATCCTTGATAACATAACAGCAGTGCATTTATAAGTTTAACATTTATACCTTTGACAACATGAAATGATCTCTTCCTGTGGAATATCCATAAAGTTTTAATGTGGCATATGTAGTGTGTCTTGGCTACAGTAATGCTAATCCATTACTGTAGGGAAACTACTGGACATGCTTGATAGGATTGAGATAAGGAAATCTGAAGCTAGTCAAAGATACTTACTGATCTGTTTTAAGATAGCTTATTGGTCTTGTGTTGGGTAAGCATTATACTGCTAAATATCAGGTACAGTCACATTACTATAGAAGAGGAAAGAATCAGTTGCATAATATTGGACTATCAGATTTTAGTTTAAGACCATGAACGTGTTTAAAATTCAAAGGAAAAAAGTTAATCTGCCTGTGCATTTTGTTGGTATTGATTCACAGTAGCTTGCACAAAAATAAAATTCCTTGCGCAGCATTACTGAAATAATTTTACATGTGAAATACTTAATAGCAGCTTGTATTTAGCCAATATTAAGGTAATAACATTAAAAACAAGCTTTGAGTTAAACACAAGTTTCCATGACAATCAAAGAAATTTAGAACTGCAAATTGATCTTTTTGATTATTTATTTGGTTCAAACTGGTAAATTGGTTGGAGATTGTTCAGCATTGCCAATATTTCTATCTGGTAAAATATTGCCAAGCTGCCAGAGAGAGATTAGGGTCATAATAATAGCTGACAAACCACCAAATTTTAATGGGGGGGGTTGTGAAACTGGTTAAATTTCCTCGTTTGTTTTTGTGTGTTGTTTTTTTTTTTAAAATACAGTAAACCACTTTTTTTTTTTTTTTTGTCTTCTAATATACACTGGCAACATTTTATTGAAATCTTAATTATCATTGTCATTTGTTTTGTTTTAAAAACAGAATTTTCAGCCAAGTGTGTTGTTTACTACTAAGAATAATTTGTAATGCAGGTGTAGGATCCCAAATCTGGCTCACTTTGGATCTGAAGTAACCACATTTTGGGGTTTTCCAGATTTTGGGGTGCATGCCCTAGAATGTAACTATAACTCATAAAAAGAACTTGGAAAAATAAAGAAAATATTTTTTGAATTTTGTACAGACACAGTGATGCTCTGAAATTAAGCTCTTTCGCTCCATTCCACAAATCATTTCCTCTATAATACATATCCTGTCAATAGAAATTATTTCCTCTACCTCAGTACTGCCATCATAATCATCATCACTATACTGGTTGAGAATCCCTTATCCAAAATTCTGTAAACTGAGACGCGTAGGTTCTGACACGCACACTTCACATATGCACATTACTCACTGTAATTTTTGTTCTTTTTCTTTGCTTTGTTGTTGGTGTGAATATACTCTGAAAATATTGAAAAGGCCTGCAAATGCCCCTATGGTACTGGTAGGCCTACCGTAGTGATAGCTTACCTTTCTGATGGTTAAATGTACATCTTTTTCTTATGGCTTCATGCACAAAATGATTTTAAAATATTGCATAAAACCACCTGTAGGCCGTATGTATCCATATGCAGTTATAATGTTGTAAATGAACTTGTGCCCAGTGGGTGAGCTACCAGATTATGCCAGTATATCTATATTCTGAAATCCGAAACACATTTGGCCCCCAAGGATTTCAGATGAGGGATTCTCACCCTTTAATTGTCTTTAGTATCGTTTATTACCATATCACACATTTAATTGTCTAAGGTGGAGGGTTACATGAGTATCATTGTCAATATTCAAGCATTCCTCAACAGCTTTCTAAAATCTTGGTTTCCTCACATGACAATGTGTTTGCATATTTCATTAAATCCACGACAATTTTCTTCCCTGATACAAGCAAACCACAAAAATCAGGTTCTAGGTTTTCATTGTCTTTTAAGAACAATGTAGATGACCACAAGTTGTACCATCCATGTATCAATGTGTTTTGCTCCAGTCCCAGTCATTTGTGCTCCAGATTCATCTTTGACATTAGATTCCTTAATTCCCAAAACTTTTATTGTATGTTGTGAGAATTTTATGTAAAAATTCACTCTGAATGCTCATGGAATTCCTTGATCTAATGGCTGGATAATGGATGTATAGTTGGGTGACAAATGCACAAAGACATTAGCTTTGATGATGAGATGTGCATTGGGATGGGCTGAACATTTATCTAGGAGTAACATAATCTTGGTATCATTGGGAAGCTCTGCCTCCCTAGGATCTGCCCTAGCCTCAGGAACAAAATAGTACTCAAACCAAGCAAGGAATATTTGTTTGGTGATCCATGCCTGCTTATTAGCTCTGTAAATAACTGGGAAAACATTGATATTTTGGGAAGCTCTTGGGTTCTTGCTTATACCAATAACAAGCAATTTTGTTTTTTGAGTTCCCATAGCATTGGTACTTCCCAGTATAGTTACTCATTCCTTTGAATTTTTGAATCCACTTGGTACTGACTCCTCTGATGCTACAACTATCTATCTTGGAACACACCTCCAATATAATGTCTCTTTAGCATTGTACCACACCTGTTTGCTGTTAAAACTTTGTCAGTAACTAATTTTGTGAACTTGAATTTACCATACCATCCTGATGAATACTCACATGGTGTTTGTATGCCTAACTCATAAAATATTTTTGTTTGAGCCATGCTAAGGAAGCAAGATATTGAGTATTTTTCACTCCAACACTGCTATATCCATTCTATTAACACTTTGTCAGTGCTAATATTCTTCTCCTGCTAGTGTTTTCCTTTATCCATTAACTTGGGTAAATCCTTATCACCATATAATTTAAGTAACCTCTCTTTCTGTTTCTTTAAATCATAGATAGAAGAAGTACCAACACCATATTCCTTACTCAAACTTTTCACTGACAGTTCTTTATCAAGACACTGCAATAACTCAACTTTCTACCTAATACTTAGTGACAAACGCTTTCTCTTGGACTCTTGCCAGCCAGGGGATGTTTTGCAGGCCTTGAAGACATTGTTTAGAGATAACCAGAGCTGAATTTGCAGTGTAAATTCTCTGGAATTATGAAGAGAGACTTGTTTACATAGGATGCTGTGTCTCACTGATGCAGGAAGTGGTGGTACCACCCAAGCACAGCAGCAGGTCTATGAACTACTGGTCTGCATTTCAAATTTTTACCCATGGCTTGAGTAGCCGGTTTTCGGAGCATTCTGGATAGTGGGATGCTGGATTTTGGATCCCACACCCGTATAAATAAGTAAATGTTTTAAAGTGACAATGACAGAAAATCATGAAATTACACAATCAAGAAAATTCATAATTTTTAGTAGACATTGTTACTATTAAATTAATTTTTAAAATTCTTCAGATTGCAGATAACTTCATATAAACTAAATAAGAATAATTAAACTAAGTTTTTATTGTAATCAGATTTATTTTAAAAAAGCATTTATGGTCTGATATTTTTTTATAAAATTAATCTGTGAAAGCTGTTTTTCCACAATTTACAGAAACATTATTTTCATAACTACCTGAAAACTTAGTTATTTTGTTAAGTTAGCATGTTATTTTCCTGTTTAAAGACATACTATTTTGAAAATTTACTTCATTTGCTTGTCTGTCACTTCTCTCTGCATATCCATTAACCTTGTGAACATGTAATAAGGCACAATTTTTGATTTTATAAGTACTTGATTATAGTCTAAAATAATTATGGAATTGTACATGTTCCCAGCTATAAAAGCATTTCTTGAAAATAAGATGAAGGTTTATATCTTGGGTTTAAACTATTATCTACCCTCGTTTATCCACTTTCTGAAATTACGCTAGCTTTTGTTTGTCTGTTAAGTTGATTATACTTACCTTTAAATATATACATATGATAATGTGTATTGAATTTATTTCTTGGCACATTTGAAAATGATTTTCTGAAATTATTATGTATATCTTTGGATTTAAATTGACAAATACACAGAATCTTGAAAGCAGAATATTTTTAGATAAACTTAATGATTTTTAAAAATTTGGTGGGTGTGTGCATGTGTAACTTTCAGTGTGATCTTAATCTGTTGTGATTTCAGATTAAACAATTCTTTTTTCTTTTTTTTTTTTTTACTATTTCCTGAAGCTTCTGTCTTCTATTTGGATTATGTTTACAATTTTTTAAATAATACTTGACATGCTATAATAAAATTTATACTGAAGCAGCTTCTGAGTTGTAGATGGAAATGTTTTGTATTAATCTGAATTACCCAATGACTGAAGCAATTTCATCTTGGCTGAACAACAACAACAATGTACCAGGCAAAAACAATTGTAATGAAGTTGTCCTAGGAACCTGGGAAGAAAGTTCTGCAACATTACAACTTTTCAATTTGTCAGCAGTGTACAAATGCTGGCTTTAACTCTCTAACATTAAATTTATTTTGCTTAAGCAACAGACCAGTGACACTGAAGGCAGTAAGTTCCAAACTTTTCTCAGTCAACAAGGTCTTGGGATTTACTGTATCTGTTGAATCCTTACCTAAATGCAGAGAGGTTTATCTTGGAAAAAAAAAAAAAAATTGTGTGTATTTCTGTAAATAGGTTTACAAATCTGTAAATGAATACTGTTACATAAAGGTTTTTCTTTATTTTAGGGGCTATAGTTAAAAGTGCTGCTGTTGTGATCTCTACTTCAGGTAAGTAAAGTTGGTGAAAGCTTAAGTAGTTAGAACATTCCTTCCTGAAAATGTTTTGTTTATACAATTTGTTATAATGAAAACAAAAATGTGTATATAATTGAAATCTTTTCAAACATGATTATTGATTATTATTTTTTTAAAGCAAATTGTTTGTCAGTTTTCTTCTGTTACACTGATAATGCATTTTGGTATTTGTGGATATTTATTAATATTTTGCATGCATTTCATCACCATTTTTAAAATTCATTTATATATATATATATATAAAAGGTCTGAGTTATGTACATCAAATTATTTTTAAAATTTTAATAAATCTCTGGGTTGAAAGTAAGATAAATAGATATAGGTATTAGTTTTTTGTGAAAATGCTCTAAGAAAGACCGTTTCTAGGCGTTATTCACCTTGGAAATTAAGATTTTGTCAATGTATCAAGTTTCAGCTATGTGATTAATAGATGAGCCTTTGCAGATAGAATAAACCTACTTTGCCTGACTTAAATGCAGATTGTAAAAGCTTCAAAATATAATAACACTCTGAAATCATTCAGAAAGTTTGACCTTGATTATTAGAAAATTTACTTTAAATGTGTTAGGGTTTTCTTAACTATTTATTAAAAAAAGCTATGCACTTTGTTCTCAAACTGCTTAATTACTTTTTATGGAGACTAAAGGTTTTACAGTAAAACCTTGATTTTAATGGACTCCCTCAATTCAATGATCTTCGGAAGCAATGAACACTGGTTCGCCCAACAAAGGTCCATATTGAGCTGTACAAAATGCTTTTTTGCTTGGGTGCCTTTTGGCATGTATATCTAAACAGCAGAGCATCTGGATTTTAACTGACTCCCAGCATTAAAGGATGCTCCATTAAATCGAGGTTTTACTGTATTATGAGAACTAGCTTCATTAAATCTTTAATTTGGACAATACTGTAATATCCATAACAAAGTGATGTGAACAGGATGAAAAAGAGTTAGTAAACAGCATGTATTTTGAAGGCTGGATTAAACCTTAATACCCGACATGACCACCTTTAGCTTTAATGTTCTGATTGGCTTTAAATCTGGTGATTTTCCTGGTCAATCTAAACAGTTGACATCTTTTATCTTGAAGTATTCTGTAACACAGTTTGATGTATGGCATGGATCCCACGTCCTTTTAGAAAACAATGCTTGTGGATATTTTCAGCAGATTTGATTTGACACAGTGTATTTCTTACTATTCATCATGCCTTGCATAGGCACACTTGTGTAGAAAAACAACCCTTGAACAAGAGAATTACTCGTCTGAAAATAACACATTGCACCAGTCGTCTTTTGATCAACCATTGAATTTCTCCAAGCATAGCATTTTGTCATCCATCCTTTTGTTTTCAATTGTTTTGTTTTTTTGATAGGTTTCTTGGCCCACTTAAAGCAGTGGTGTCTTTAAGTATCTTTAAACATGTCACTAGTTTTTCTGTGATCCCGCTTGCTCATTTGTATTAATTCTGCATCATGTCTGAGTGGTGGTGGTGGTGTTCATTTTCTTCTGCATTTCCCTTTCCTTGATGGATACAGAGCCTGTGGTTTTTCCCTTAATAATCTTATTGGCTGTTCCCACATTGACTTTGACTTCAGCAGCAAATTTTCTGAGAAAGAGGTGTGTTTATTTTAGTTTTTTCCCTTGACTTGATATCCATAGTCAACTCTTAAACACAAAAAAGAACAGATTTCACAAGGCTGACTCTGATGACTGACAAGAATATAGTAACTTAGGCAATGGCAAGTACAATATCAAAAGTTGATGCAACAATGTACATCATAATTGCTTATTGATAAAAAAAAATAAATATTTAAGCTTTCATTGTTTTTCATTAAAAAAAACTGTGAAAAATCACATTTGTTTCATGTTCACATTAATTTGCACAATACTGTAGATTCAGACTGTACTAACTACAATTTACTATTCATCACTTGTTGATTTATAATATTTGAACTGCTAGAAGAAAAAATTTAGATCTGATTATCTTTCAGAAAAAGTGCTTTTTAAGCCATACTATATTCAGAAGAATTTACATTCAATCTATAACTGATTTAAAAAAAAAATAGTTAATAGGCTATGAACTGGTGAGTGTCTTAGCTATTCAAAATAATGGGGTTAGAATTTTTGTTGCTAAAAGCCTGTGAATTTTATACTTTAGAGTTACGTTAATAAGATAATAGTTCAGCAGAAACTGTTCATTTAAATTTCTATGCAAATGAGTCTGTAATATTATTTCTTGTGAGGTATGTGTATCATTTGAACATATGTTGCTGGTACAGCAAGATGTCTGACCTTTGAAGAGAAACAACACCCAATGTATATAATGTTTGAATGAAGAAAGTAGAAGTTGGTCACAAAATGTTACAAGCTACATTGGAGCATGAAATCTGTTGAGGGGTTGACTACTGGATCAGTCAACAGCAAATTTTTTAGCTTTCGACTAATTATGCTCAATTAGCTTAACTCGAAACATGGAAATTTCCATATCGTTGTAGTCATTGAAACTCTCAAATGGCCCCACAGACTGACTATCTGTCAGTTTTCACATCTGTAAAGGTGCCAATCTTACCTCCATAGCGTGTACCTCTTGTATTTTATGCTAACTGTTTTTTTTTTAACAAGTGTTCTGTTAAATAAATAAGCCATTTGTGTATTCAGTGAAACTGATTTGGTGATGGGGATTTTGTGGTTTGTGGATGGCTGCTCAGAAACTTTATCAGATGGAACAGTACCCTCATGTACATTGTGAATGATATTGATATTCTTGTTATAAATCCAGTAGGTAAGGCATTGTTCTATAATGAAACATCGTATGACATTATTCAAAAATCTCATCTGAACCTTTAGATCTAACTTTTTGGGTTTGACACAATTTAAGCATTTCTCTGAAGCATCCTTATTTAAATGATTTAAAGTTCCATATCACAACTGATCTTTGGCAATTCAGAAGCTTCCATGATTGAAAAAAAGCCTATAGCAGTACTGCAGGCAGATTTAAAAATTTGAATGAACTCTCTACTGTCTAGAGAAGTGTTTTTGAAATTCACAACTGTCTCTCTACCTGATTCCTGATTAACTTGTGGCAAAATTCTAGATGAAATATTAAATTTAATCATAATGAATTGAACAAAAACCTGACAAAGAAATTGTTCATATCTCCATTTATATAAAAAAAAAATCGAATGTTTTGAACAATTAAGACTATTTTGTTATTATACATATCACTGGTATAATTAACAAAGAATAATTGAATTTTATGTTAGCTTATTTTTAAGGCACAAGGTTGGAAAGACTTCTCCAGTTATAACAAGGTCTATGCAGTTGAAAACATTCTGTTTACATTATTGATTTCTTTCTTTGAATATTTTTTCATATTCTATTTTCCTTTTTTTGCTTTGTTAGATTATAAAATCAGCAAAAATTCATTTATTTTCATAATTTAGGGTTTTACTCCAATTTGACAAGATTATACTAGTATTATGCAACATCAAGAAGGTTTTAAGAATTACTTTATCTTAACCTCCAGCAAGCATGTTTACGAACTTGGGATTAGGATCTTGTTATAACACTGCAACAAGGTTGGTTGCATATTCCAGTACTTGTCTTAACTCTGTGGGAAATATGGACATACCAATGCTGACTTTCTGGAACCCTCTTCAGACAGTGGTGCATCATTCACAGATGTGGAAATCAGATGATGAACTCTATTGTCCTGAATTTTTAAACTTGGTTTCTTATTTTTGCATGTGTCCCTAATAATTATTATATTACAGAGAACATAACTTTGTTGCAACTGCAATTATTCTTTTGGATTGAGTGTTTTTGGTAATAATGTACAAAAAAGAAATTAACGCAAACTTAGCTTCAACAATTTCCAAGATTGCTGCACAAAATGCACCTACTTGATTAAAATTATTGTAAAAAAAAACATTAAAAGGTCTAGGAATGACCCAAATAGCAATAATGATTTAACCCAGTTTAGTGATCAAAATGAAAAGGAGAAATTTTATTTATAGTGCAGAAACTCAACTGCAAAATTGCTCACCAGACTTTTGTCACAGAGGTGCCATTACTGACTCATTGTCTTGAATCTTTTTGTCATTACTTTTGCCACTAAGTCTGTTGCCCTTGTTCCAATAATCCTTAATGAATGGGGGAAAATTAGGTGTTTTTTGCTACAGATGCTTTTTTCTTCTCCCTGAGGATGTTCATCCAGGTGTTGTCAGCTTTACCTCCCCCCCTTTCTGAGTTTATGTAGTGTAGTAGTTAGACTTCCCACAGCCATGTAGTGGAAGAAATTTTCTGGTATAATCTTGTAGAAGAAATTGACTGGCCTTGTATTGCTGACCTCATGCGAAAATACTGACACATTGATCAGCTGCGGATGGCTCAAACTGCATTTGATGACTTGCTGCTCTTGCCACTGTTGTGGCTTTCCACTGACGCATTCAATGTCTTTGTATTGCTGTCTGACCAGCTAAATGAGGAGAGATTCAAAGTATGACAGTCAAAACCTCCATATTACTTTGAATCTAAAAATTGATCCTTCTATCATATTTCAAGTAAATAAACTAAGTAATAGACATGGTTTATGATGGTAATTTACAAGTAAACTCACTTGCAGAGGAACAAAGTGATATAAATATTTACAGTAACTGATAATATGGTCATTAAATAAATCAACAGTGCTTGGCCATTTTTGGCTGACCTGAGTGAGAAAGGATTTTGATTTTTTTTTAAATATAAAATCACCCTTTAGCTTCATTTCTTTAACATTAATTGTGATGAAATATAGGACAGTTATTTGCCGAGAGACTCATTACCTGTACATAACGATGTTTGTTCTTTTCTGAAGGAACAAGTTATTTATAATAAAAAGACACAATTCATGTACAAATAACTAAGATATTCATCTTTAAAAATTATTTACTTAACCAAGCATATTGATATAGTGTATGAATGATTGAAGGAATCTCTACAGATAGGCAGAAATTTGTTATTGACACACACCTGATTACTCTTGGCAGAATCTGGAGTGCTGGCAGGGTGGAAAAGGAGGTTTATGGCAATGCTAGCAGTGGCTAGCCAGACTTCAGTGGCACCCCTACCCCAATTAAGGAACCTGTTAATACTCTGATATTAAATGGCAGAAAATCAGACACCCTAGGTTAAACTTATCTAGCAAGCTTGTAGATAAGTGGAAAGTAAACCTTGTCATCAAACAATTGTTTGTTTAGAACCAGACATATTTGCCACAATGAGTTAGTGCACTACCATTGAGCTAACTTCATTACCCAAGGGTTTTATCTGTATTTTTCAGATTATTAATTATTATTTTTTAAGAATAATTTGAGCTTAATTAACTGACTTTAGCTTTTTATATATATTTATTAGAGTTATTTGTTTTCTGTGTTATTTAATGTGGTCAGAGATCTGAAGCACCTTTGTTGCATCTTGATCGATTCATTGTCATTATTGCATGTTAATGATATATTTGTTTTTTATCATTATTAATTTATGAAAAAAAGGGCAATGCTTAAATTCTGCATTGTTGGTGGGTTGAAAACTTCTCATCGTTTCTCTCCTCACATTTGTAGATTGCTGTGTGAGCATGCCAAAGAAGAGGAGGCAACATGGCAAGGTCTTGCTGAAGTTTTGGGGAGATACAGTAAAGTTGCACTTAGCCAGAATGAAACTGCCTTTGTACACCTGCGGATTCCTCCTGATGGCACTAAAAACTTTTGTCCTGATCTCATTTTATTTCAGCTTTTCAATCAGCCTTACATTCTACAACAAAAAATATGTAACAGTAAGTAGTGTGTTGAATTTAAAATATATGTATTCGAACAAACACTGAGAAGAGAGAGAAAAAATACGCTGGCAGATTGAGCGTAATGAACCTACCCAGTAATTTGTTGTAAAATTATTTTTAAAGTTTTTTTTTTTATTTTTTACTTCAATGGCATTTTTTTTTTTTTTTGGTAGATTTATGATTCATAAACACATTTGTTCATAAACAGTTAATCTCAGAATTATTATAATGCAAATGTTGCTAGGTTTCAAGGTGGGCATTGCTACAAGATGTTCATAAACATTGCTAAATATAATTTTAAAACTTTCGTGACAGTAATTATTGATCTCTTAATATGAATAGAGGGAAATATTTAAAAAAGTAAATTTAGAAATAGAAATATTCTCATTGCTGAGATTGTTAAACAGCATGGACTCTTTCCTCTATTTAGTATAGTTTTATCTTGAAAATTGAGGAATAAATCTAAGATAAATTTCTACGTATATGTGTGTGTATATATATAAAGAAACAACCTTTTTCGTTAGATAAAATTGTCAACAATGCTTTTCTTTTTTACTATTGTCTTGAAAAAAAAATCTCTGGTTAGTAGTTAAGTTTATAACAAATCTACCAACTTAACAGTGTGAACTTGAAACATTAAATAGTTTGAGTAGCTGAGATGACTTTATGCAGATTGACCTTTTTACAATCGTTATATGTCTACATTTATCTGTCAATAAGTTTCTTTTTTTTTTTAAAAAAAAAAAAACCAAAAAACCAAATATTAAAAAATTCGCTGCAAGATCTGGAATATTTTTAGGTATATTACTCAGAAGTTATCCAGAATGTTTCATTCATAGCACATTTACTTGTAATTTCACAAACCCTAGTTGCTTGTTGATATTACAAATGTTGCATCAGTTGATCATGAATAAAAACTACTTGCAAAAGAAAATAGTTGAATTTTAAGAGCATTGATGTCTCACAAGTAGCACAATAGAAATGTCCATTCTTACCATTATCGTATGGGTTTTCTGGCCTTTGTAAAGGTGTCTAGTTTTACAAAGTTATCCCTAATGATACAACTATTGAATAACAAAAAATCTATATATATATATATATACACTTGTGCTTGCTCGTTGATTATTCAAGATGTCTGTTTGTTTAATTATTATTCTCTTAAGGAATTATCTTTCATTAATAACTTAAAATTAAAAAGACTCTTAAGGATATTAGTGTTAAAACCCGAGTGTGGTAACTGCAAATAATGAGTAATTTTACATGTCATCTCACTCATACTCTGCTATTGTTCACCTTTCTGTGACTAACTTTACTGCTAGACCTGGTAATGTTAGTTACCATTATTTTGCTACATATATAACTAAAAATTTCTAAGGATCAAGGGATTCAGAATCTATGTTATAATGTTGTTAGATAAAATATGAAGAACAAAGTTGGAATATTTATAAACTATACTTTAAGGACACATTTAGTGCTGGCAGCTGTCATAAATATTAAATAATGACATCACAACTGGCCAATGAAGCATCAAAAAATGATTGTCTCGATAACTAAGAATGCAGAATGTGACCAATTTCTGTTTAGAAAGTCAGTCAGTCAGCTTGTGAGTGAGCCCATAATCCAAATGACAACTTTACATCTCATGTTTCATGAATCTTTGAATTTTGATCTTTTTTTTTTTTTTTGGTGGTGTGGGCTTAGTGTAGGTGCGTGTAATTTGGGTGTGTGTGTGTGCATCTCCAAAGAGAAGGGAGTGGGTTATGAGGTCAAAACCTTGGTGGAATGAAAGTTCCTGTGAATAGGCCAGAGCCTAATGGAGTTTGAAAAAATCTGTTGGGGACAGATGTTGGTCCATGTCCGTATATGGAGGCCTTGTGCCGCCTTTGTTGAGACCAGACATACCAAGTCTGGTCTCAAGGAGCCGAAATGCCCTAACATTCTGTAGGAATGGGAGCAATACAACCAGGCAGAAAAAATCCACCAAGTGATCGGTTCCCCAGCCAAAACCCTCAGAGGAAGCCTTGATGCATTCAGTCTGCGATACGGTCTGAGCGAACGCCTAGCCTTCCAAGCTAGACGGTGGGCCCAGGGCAAAAAAGCGTCCCTTGTCCCCACTCTTTCAAGCAGAGGACTTTCCGACTGTGGGTCCACTCAAAGCGGAAGCACCCCCATCCACCAGGGCCGGTCGGAACTCCAAATGGCAGGCAAGGACACAATTCCACCAGAGACCCACTTTGATCTTGACCGGATCACACTATTTATTTACACGGGTATCACCAAGTTCCTCAAGATTTGTGGTACCATTGGACATCTTGCAACGGCAGTCTGAAGCATGTTACATATGTGTCATTTGGATTAAAGTCTGGAGAAAGAGCTGACCAGTCTGTATAGACAAACAGTATCTGGAGGTGGAATTGACTAGCTTGGCATGATGTGGACAGGCATTATCATCCATGAGAATTATTCCTGTTAGCATTAGTGTATGACCTCAGTACTTTAAACTTGTCATGATGCTTCTGGAAAATATGGAGGCTAGTCTTGCCATCCCAAATCCCCCCCCCCCCAATCAATGAGCTACCTCCGTAACTCATGTTCAAAAATGTCAGCTCTTGAAATCTCTTCTCCGGCTTTCACACCCTGGCATGTCGATCTGTAAAGTTGATACAATATCTGGACAACATTGAAAAGTGCAGGGTTTTAGTCCACTCTGTAATATATAGCCAAGTTCTGTTGCGTTGGTGGTACATGGTTAGTAGTCTGCAGATACTGGTTTTCTTGACTGCCATACCATTAGCTCAAAACCAGTTACATAGTTTGTTGAAACATTATCATGTATTGTATTTTGAAGGTCAGATTACTTTAACATTTATGTGAAATGAAGGCTTCATATATTTATGCATCTCAAATCTTGATGCACTAGAGGAAATTTGGTAACGATGTGGATAGTTTCAAAAATGAGATTAGAATTAAAAACCAAAAGTTATTTGTACTGGTATTAGATGTAATATTCATGGGCTGCTGATAATTTGATCCTTAGCAAATTTTGAGTAATATAATTTGTTATGAATGAGTTGGTTTGGGAAGGATGAACAAGTTGTCAAATAAAGAAAATAAAAATCTGATTTTTGAGTACTGCAATATTTAAATGTTTACTTATTTGTGCAAAGCTAAGTTATTCAGGGTTGTGTGATTGTCATGGGTATAAGGATACTTTCAGACAAAGTATTTGCATGCTGATTTATTTGAAAATGATATTAATTTCATTATTAGCCATTCAGAGCATGAGTTATTTATTCTAGCTCTCTAATTCTTTCCTCTAAATTTTAATATTTGTATTAATGGAAATAAAGTAATTTCTCTTATGGAGCTGCTGATCTATGTAATGTGACTTTTGAACTTTGCTGACTTCCATACTGCCATCTGTGTTTTATAATAATATAGCATATATACACACAGATGCAGTTTGAATATACCAGTTATATGCCTTTTTGGGTCATGTAACAAAATAATAATGCTAGTACAAATCTTTCTGTAAAGTATCTACCATACTATTTCAAAAGTTATTTTTCAGTATTTGATGGTAGCATCTGTTTGCTCGATGTCAAGCCAGTAAATATCTAGGGACTGAATCTATCACTAGTGATCAGGTGCATGTTTTACCATAAAGTTTTGCAGGTATTTCTTCATTTGCTGTTGTGAGGTTGGCCTTGGTTGTTTGGCCCATAGCTGTCTGTTACAGTACTTCAAAAGGTACTCTGTGAGCCTCAGACAAGTAACTGCAATCCATTCTTTGTTTTCAAAGCTGTAGTGGTTCTGGATGCATGGCATGTTCCATCTTCCCACAGGATATGGTGGTTACGGGCAAGGATCTTTTGATTAAATACATGCAGGATGAATATGTTACTGCCAAATTTAAACTTCTATCAATGCAAGGTCTCTTTTACCCTATATGAAATGTCCACCTACACCACTGCTCCAAGAACACCTGTTTTTGTTGGCTGTCAACAAGCTGGATCAAAAGTCTTGCTAACCCCTTTTTTCAAGATTCTTGTCCAGAGAATGTGAATTGGTAAAACTTTGATTCATTGTGCAAGTTTCACTAGCCAACGTGAAGCCTTCATTCACATGATGCTGCCAATGACTACTTCCAGCAACCTATTTAGTATACCAAAGTTTAATATTGAATTAATTGTGTATATACATTTGTTTTTAAAATGTATATAATTGTTTTATTTCTCAGATACAATTATAAGAAACTGTTAAAGTTTAAAAAAAAAAAATTTTGATTCTGGGTTATTTTCTTTTTAAAATTAGGCTAAGTGATTTTTTTTTATTCTTTTGTTTTTAAATACCTGAACCTAAAAATCTTATTGTGGGCACTGAAATCTAAGTTTAATGGAGTTCACTCATTACCATTGAGTGCTGTTGACTAATAGGTCTAAAAATTCAAGTAGGAAATTCATGAATTGCATGCACTGATAGCGTACAATTGCATGTGTCATGACCCCACCTGCAGTTTAAAAATCTTATGGTGTTAAAAAAAAATGACAAAAAATACATGAATTTCAAAATGAATTTTTATTTATTGATGTGAAACTATGGTTTCCATGCAGCCAACATCAGCTTTATGGTCAAATTCATATTGGTAATACACAGATTTTTTGCAGTAAATGAATTGCAAAATGGTGCCACGCAGATTAAAGTTGCTACATATTTATGCTTCTTAGTCAGTCTACATGCTATCTCCAGATTAAGTAACCTCAAAAACAGCTCCATCAAAGGTTGTGCCCATTGTGCAGATGTTCATGATGAAACACCGTTTGTTAGCAGTAATTCAGCAGCCAACTCATCAGAAACTGACTTGATCAGCCTGTGCAACATTCTAACGGCAGCAAATAATATTCTCCGATGTGTGTATTCAATTTGGATATCTCTGACAGCCATAATATGTTAAGGCCCAAAATGACTCCTATCTATTGTTCAACTGGATAAGAGTGAGAGATTAGAAGTATCTCTTAAACAAATGGCAACTGTGTGTGTTATTTTAGGGCAGCAATGCCAGGTTGGATTGCCGCTTATAACATAATTAATATCGATAAAACATATTTCAGATGCAATGCCCATACTGCAAACTGTTCTTAATATGAACAGTTTTGTCTGTACTTTCAGCTTTTTAAGATTTCTTGAATTAATAAAACTTAACAGCAACTAAAACTGCTCTTTTCAGTAAGTTGGAAGCAATAGGCCACACTCTTACAGTAGATTGGTGAATTTGGCATCTTAGCTTATGTAAGTAGTGGACAGATTCAGACAGCAATTTCTCTTCCAACTCACATCTTTACACACACTGTCTTTAGAGTGGACATGAAGTGGCTTAAATTCCTTAAAGGCTAACAACTCAGATTTTTTCTAAAGGAGTGAATCTTGTGCCTCTCAGTTAGCGATGAAAAAGACTTTTTTTATCATGGAAAATATTTGGTCAGATGAGAAATTAAATGAAAGTGGAACTTGTATATGCTGAGTTTTGTGAACAAAAATTTAATTCTGACTTTTGTGTTGGAAAGCAAAGTTCAAATTGCTAAGAGTAACAATTAGTACAAATTCAAATCAACATCTTAAAGCAACTTGTTGTTAGTATTTATTACTGTATTGTAATAAAAAAGAAATCCCTCTACAGCATTATTCTGACTCTAAATAGCTTGTGGTGATTTGATACTCTTGTCTCAAAAACCTACATTTACCAGGAAATATGACTTTGAAGTACAAACTAGTACAATACTTTGTCTATATTTCATTAAATTTAATGTGGCAACCTTCTCAAGGACTCACTGTATTCCTTAGGATTAACAAAATCACTACAAGGGACTGGCCTTCCTAGATCTATCATCAATTTACCATCTCTGCAACATCTTCGGTAGAGAGAGAGAAGGCTCAGCAATACCTTCCACAAAACCTATACAATTTGGGCTTGGCCCTAGTCAGCTTAGCCAACTTATTAGTTTTCAATGTTTTATACCCCCCTTTTTTTTACATGAAGGCTTAGGAAGGTAGATATTTTGTTTTTATCAAGTATTTATTAACAAAGAAAGAAAGAAAAAAATCTGAAATTATGACAGCAGAAATGAGCTAAAACAAATCTTGTTTTTTTGTTAATATTTTGACCAGTAATCTTTGTTTTTAATGACATTGTTTTAATAATTGTCTTGCATGATGAAATTTTTAAAATATATTTTTGATGACTTTTCCAATTATTTCTCTATTCTTCAAATGATTTTTTTATCAGGTTGGAGTTTCTTAGATTTTACAAAATCTGTTTTTAAATGATTCAAATACCAATTTGTATTCATTGATGTTTCTTTTGGTAGAATTAACAAATTACCTTGATTATTAGTAGACAAATGGGCTCAGATGTTAACACTTCTTGAATTGATAAGATACAGTTCGATCAAAATTTTTCCTTATTTTTTTTCTGACTTGCAAAGCACCATGATTACCAAAAAAAGATTAAGTGCACTTTCATCTGCAAACAACACCTTGCTCTAGTCTTATATTTGCCCATTTTCGTATTTCTTTCAAAATTGACGTTTCTCTTGCCATTGTATGGCAGAAAGTCTTACATTTTTTAGCTGATGTGTGATTTTAATGAAGCCTATTCTTATCTAATATCTATCCAATATCTTGGCAATGCTTCATTCAAATTCCCAAACTAACATACCACTTAAATTCCTTCTCTTCAAGCCTTGCCTAATCTGCTCTTCCCTTGGTAACATTATTATAATTAATAATCTACCTCTTAGAAGTGTCCAGTTTTCTTAATCATTCCAGTATTCCTGCCTACAGTTCTTACTGAAAGACAAAGATTTTTCATTAATTTCTGAACATTTTAGGCCTGTTATGACCTGTAGTAATCTGCTGTCTATCATGATTTACATACTTTCCAGGCATATTTTTGCATCTCAGAATTATTATTTTTTGATGAAAATCTACTTCAACACTTACTGAAGATTCTAATATAGCATGGATGGCTATTTCTATACATGGAAGAGTTATAAAGGAATTCCTAGAAATCTGCAGAATTTTCTAGTAGTGATGAGCAATACCATGTGGTTAGCCAACTCATTTCAGACATACACAAACAATTTGCCTTGCATAAAATCTTGAGGTATCCACACCCAATAGTGACTCTGCTACACTGCTCATCGGTTGACTCTCTACTTTATATATAGTACGCCTGTATAGATCATGTTCTTTCATTAATATGTAATAAAATTTATGCACTTGGTAATATTGTTTTTTATAACTTCTGATTTTGTTTCTTCACAAGTGGTGTATGTGATGTCAAGTTCTAATGCATTTTTTTTTAACCAGTGTACGTGTTAAATATCGTAAAAAATAAATGATAATGGAGCTAAATTTTGTTTCTAGAGTCCTAATTATTCCTAGCCTATAATGGTGCATTTAGTCATTGTACTGATTAGATGATTAATTATAACTATTATATTAGCCATGTTAGCAAATTTGCGTTTTGGTTGGGCAGCAGATGAGAGCCGAGGTTGGGTGGCCTTCCACAGCATGATTTCCTCTCTCTCTCTCGTACCAGTTCATTTGCATGGCTTTTTTTCTGGGCACATTAGTTTCTCTCTCTCTCGTCTAAACACAAATAAGTGTCTTTAGTCACCAAGGCTGATGCCCCACACTTTCCTCTTCTCTGAACTTCTCAAGACTTAGAAGACAGGACTGGTTTACGAAGAAGAAACTTCAGGCAAAATATCATTTAAATCATTTCTTTCTGTCATGTTATCTTTTGTATCAAAGTTTTGAAAATCAACCTGTAGTTTTATACAAGTCAGAATGTAAGGTAACTTTTAAAATTTAAGCATTGATTCTTCATTTCAATAGAAGTATTTAAGAATGACTATATTTTGTTGTATTATGAAACCATTTTTGTATAATTAGTTGAAGGTTAATAAATCGTTACCATTATAAAGTGTGGCATATGCTATAGAAATAATCAGATTGAAGGTATAACATAACTTAACTTATTGAAATAACCATATATTTTTTTTTCACACATTTTTGAAATACCTCTCTAAATTAAAATGATTGTGCCCATAGACAGGAACAATTGGAATTCAATCTCCAAAAGTAGACTTGTTTTCTGAACTCCAGTGAGGATAATCTTATTGATGCAGTTCCAGTATTCTGGTTTATTTAGGTTTTGTCTTGTCTTTCGAGAAAAGCTTGTTTTGAAATTTTATCTTTATAGATAATCATTTGTATATTCTACATTCAGCTGATCCATTTCATTTAAGAAACATTGCCATGATGGATTAGCAAGAGAGTCAGTCCACTGATATCTTTAGTGGCATTTCAATTCTTTCAGTTGTGAGTACTTGAATGGCTACAGTCTCAAAGTTTGTATAGATTTAATGAAGTGCACAACATGAAATATTACAAAGTGTGATCAAAATGTTTCCAGACTGAATTTACAATTGTAATTAATACCAAGGTATCTGCTATTCATGCACATGTTCTTATTCCAGGGGTTCTGCAATTTCTGGAAATTGTATTCTTTTGGAATCTGTTGTAAAGATGCTTAAGTATTTGCAATGATAATAGAAAAATGGTCATATTTCCCTTTTAGGCATACTTAATTTTGGTGCCAAATTTGGTAAGTATAGATGATGTACAATAACTGGAATGCAGTATTTTGTCCAAAACTGATGCATGGAGAATTGGTGCACTGTTTGAATGGAGATAAATGTTTTTGATTTCAACTTCTTTGGTTGTCTTCTGTGAACTTTTTTGTTGGCATTGCAAAACAATCGTGTGGAACGTCTGGTTCTGACTTTTGGGCAAATTCCTTTTACATTAACCCTTCATGGTCAAAGACTGCTTTCAGCATCAGGTTCACTTTTGATCTCACCTGTCTTGTTTTCTTTGGATTTTGGTGACATTTGTCTTCCACTAGGAGGATCAGTGCTTGGTTTCCTGATCAGACCTTAATTCCATCAGCTATTATGATGATCTGATAGAAATTTTGCATCATTTGCTGCTTGTTGTTTAAGATTCTGGTATGCCCTTTCTACTCATCAGCAAGAATGCACAAAACAAACTTGATAGAGACACGTGACATTCTTAAATCTGACACATTCCACAGGAAATGATAACTACTTTAGCAACTGTTTGATATAGTCATTTGCTTGTTTGCACGAATCAAGTCATGAACAAGATTGATTGAATTATTGTAGTATGAAGTTTTTGGTTGTCAAGACCATGGATCATCTTCAACAAATGTCCTACCATCTCTAAATCGAAAGAACCATTCAAATGTTGCATGGGATAGTGCTATACTACCAAACAAAATATGCTTTCTTTCTGCTGATACGTGCCAATCATTGCTGGTCTGGATGCTGTTTTGGTTATAACATGGTAGGCATGAAATAGTGATGCAATCCTGCTTTAGGTGTTGCAGCAGTAGGGATGTATTGAGATATGTATCAAATTTCCGCTCTTGGTATTGCCACACTAAACCTTGGGAACATTTTGATCGCAAATTTAAAGGTTGGGAGAAAACTTATTTCCTCTTGTAATTGTGTGGTTATTTAGCTTTTTTTGGTAAAAACTTAAATGACAAGTTATATTATCTGAAATGGATTTGCTTGTATAGGGTTGGATATCTTGTATGTTGTTGAAGCTTTCTGAAACCTGATTGTATGTTTTGGACGGTTAAAGAGAGATGAGAGCAGTTTTTAACAAATATGGGATGAATTGTTGAGTGCATTTGAAGAAAAATATAGTTTCCCAATGTTTTTCAGTCAGAAAAGAACATTGTGCTGTAACAAAATGTTTTATGCATAAGCTGACATAATGTGCCTGTTTAATTAACTTAAAAAGCTTGCTCTTATTTTGCTTCAATTATATTATAACAACCTGAATAACTTGCTAAATTTGTTAATATTTTTAAAGGCATGCATCTTTGTAAGTTGTTTCCATTTTAAATTTCCACCTATGGTTGATAATCCTTTATTAGTATACATGCACACACCTTGACAAGTTAAGCATAACCAAATTTTCTCCATTAGCCAAAAGTAGAGTTGCAGCAAAGTATTTTCATAGTTAACAGAAATCCTATAAACTTTGTGTTGCTTGTACTTGCATGTGGATGTTTGGCACATTTTGATCATGCATGCTCATGGTAGTGATTTTACAAAAGTGAGATGTCACAATTTAAATATGCTAACCAGTATAAATCTAAGGTTTGCATGTCTAGAACAGCCTTTGTACAAGTATGTCATATGGACATCTCACAAGCTCAGACATGGCAGATAATTTACTGAACAGTGCTAAACTTTTGAAGATATATTTGGAAGCAACTTGGCATTCACCATTAGTCATCTTATTCTAAACTCTTTGCATTTTTAGCACTGTTAGATCACGATAAAACTAATACTAGAGAAGATGTAGTAGTTATTCATGAAATACTTCATAATCCCATCACTAATGTCATCAACCTAGGAAGTTTTTGGTTTTCAAAAGGTGGTGTCCAGGAGACTGAATGAGTTTGGTTGCTACACCCATCAGCTATGAAACACTTGGTGTTATCAGATCAACGTAAGCAAACTAAATTTAATTGTGCAAATCAATGTTTTTGGTAGAATTTGAGGAGATATGGAGTAGGGTACTTTGATCCAATGAAAGTAGTAGGTTTTTTTACAGTCAGTAGAATAAGTTTTGTAACATGGTAAACCTTACAGTCAAAGAAACCTTGGGCCTGCTGCTTCTGGTGGTGGATTTATGATTTTGTATACTCTACTTTCAACATTAAATGCCAACAGGTACTGGAAAAGCATTCTTTTGATTGCCTTTGTTACTCATTTTGGTAATCTCCAACTTGTTACTAAAACAATATTCATGGATGACAATGCCAGACCTCATTGCAGCTGCAGTAGAGCATTGTCTCTATAACAGTCTGGTTGAGTTCTTTGCTTGATCTGCTACAAGAATAGATCTGAATATGAGAATCTGTGGGATCAAATCAGATTGAATCTTTGATCTGAACCAGGCTTTGCATGGCTGAAAATACTGCAGATATACATTTAACATTGCGGTCGAAAATCCATGCAAGCGCAGGTTGCATTAGGTCACATTTTAGTTTAAATGTATTTGAGATTTTACAGTGGTTCTACTAATATTTGCTCAAGGAAAATTCCTTGGTGCTTAACTTGTTGAGGTGCATGTTTGAATAATAAAATTTTGTATCTTTATTTAGCATTTTGGTCTTCCACTGTCAATTACAATGGTACATCTGGTTGTAAAATTCATCTTGTCTTGGACAGCTAGGGCACTTCTGGAGTTGAAGACTGGTGATACCCGGATAGAGTTGCCATGGAGCGACTATGTGAAGCATGTAGCACCAACAGGTTGGTTGTAGAGATCCTTATTGTTCTATAAAAATAGTGTATTCCATTTGGCTTTTAGTGATTGATTCTGTAATTAATAACCATATGATGTGTTCCATTTGAATGTTTTATTTGTGCTTGCAGTCTTTGAAATATATTTTACCAAAATTTATATTTAATTAACACTAATGAAATAATAAAAAGAAATAAACCTGTGACACACTTTGACAAGACTAATTTCTTTTATTTATTTTAAATTAATTTTTACAAATTTTTTTGTCTTTTGCCTTGTGTTTGTAAGCCAAGGTAACTCACTAGATTAGCTTTTGTTTTTCTTTTTACCAGGTATTTCCATGTCTTGCTATGGAGCATAATAAATAATCTGAACCGGCTTTATATTAGGAGATATCCTGTTTCTCTAGTAATAGAGATAAGAACAGAATAAACCATCATTGTTGTTAATAACAAGGTGAATGAGTTTAAAACTTGTCAGTATGCATCCTTACCCCCAAAGTAAACCCTACTCTATCTTTGTTTCAGTTGACAGGAAGGTTAGTAAGTTTTAATTTTTTTTTTCTTCAATAAGCTATTTTTAAGAAGAATGAGTAATATTAATTAATTTGATTGATTTGAAAAGAAATTGGATCAGCCAGAAATACAAATTGTTTCAAACTTCTAAGGCTGCACTTCTATGAATATTTACCCATTTCAATATTTTATAATGGAATTACTCACCTAGTAAAAGCATTGCCTTTGTTAAGATTTTGTTTTTGATATTCTACTTTCACTGTCAAATGTCAATAAATTGAAAAGAAATTTATAAATGTGTTAACGTTAGGCATAGTTTCTACCCTTTCTTGTCTTAATCTGCTTGAGCATAGGAAGGGATTGAGTTGATGTTTTGTTACAGCATTGTGCCGATCTGCATGGTTTCTCTCTGTCTGGCAGTTTTGTTTGATCTTGTCTGTCATTGAATTGAACAGTTAGAATATTCTGGTTTAGGTGGTCAGGGTTGACCTTGAGGAACTCTAATAGTTGCTGTTTTGGTTAGGGGGGAAGCTGGACAATAGGTACTGACTCTCAGAAATGGTGGTTAGTTTATTGGAGATGGTCAAGCTGCTTAAAGGTGAGCATGGACACCATTTGTTACTTCATTCTGGAGGAGGATGAAATTCAGTTGAAATAATTTGATATTGAAAATATTAAAGTTGTCGTGCAATATTGTTCTTGTTTTAATTGTAATGTTTGCTCAAAAAAAGTAGTAACTGATTTTTATATTTAGCGATTTGTACTTTTTTTTAATACTTTGTTATATATTCCCTATGGTGAGTAGCTTCTGTTTGTTTGTATTTACAGGTATTGTCAGTGCTCTAGACATTGGATTATCCAATTGGAGTTTTGAATTTATCACAATTTCTTTGTAAGTATTTCATACTGGTTCTATTTGGGCTTGAGTGCAATAT
Organism: Nautilus pompilius; assembly: GCA_018389105.1. Classification (NCBI taxonomy): domain Eukaryota; kingdom Metazoa; phylum Mollusca; class Cephalopoda; order Nautilida; family Nautilidae; genus Nautilus; species Nautilus pompilius. The sequence continues at coordinate 198,044 of JACATO010000598.1, read as the reverse complement.
ATATATCTAAAAAATAAGTATTACATTTTGCCACCATCTGCTATAAAGTTGGCCATCAGCAGATTCTTAATACATTTTGCTGGACATTGATTATATTTCTGCTAAACCAACAACCAGGTACTCAGAGTTCATCCTGATAACTAGAATTGCTCTTTTAAATTCTAGTAAATTTTCTTTTGATCCTTCGAACAAGCCACATCCTTTGATAACACTGGTCAACAAAATTAAATGTATTATACTCATTATGAATGCAAACCAACTTTTTTAGACTAATTTTTCATGCTGATTTCAAAATTTCACTCCATTTGTATGCAGCACGTATCAGTTTTTCAGTAGATACATGCAAATATTTACATATTTGTATATATGAAATCATTAACGTAATAAATAAGGACATATTATTTTTAGAAAGTAAATGAGTTTATTGAGTTAAAAATCATCACTATCATTCTACAAAGAGTGAATACAAAAAAAATGGGTCAGACAAAACAGACAAAGTTAGAACAACAGAGTTAGAAACGTTGTGATTTGGATTTCCTGCGGTGTTCCTGATCTGGTTGATCACGGTAAAGTGTCCAGCATACTGTCATTCCAGAAGCCTTGGTACCGTTTCTCCATAGCACTAATGTCCTGGTGAAATCTTTCACCATGTTCATCAGACACTGCTCCAAGGTTATCTGCGAAGAAATTCAGATGGGAGTCCAAGAAGTGAACTTTCAGTGACATGCGACAACCCATTGCTGAGTAACATTTCAGAAGATTCTTGATGCCATCATTGTAGTCCATTGCCTTCTTGTTGCCCAAGAAATTCTCACAGATCCAATTGAAAGCATTCCAGTCAGGCAGTTCCAGTTCATCCAGTGTTGTCTTGAAGTTGACATCTTTGAGTACTTCTCAAATTTGGGGTCCGACAAAGATACCCTCTTTCAACTTCACCTGTGTGATTTTGGGAAACTTTTCTACAATATACTCAAACCCTCTGGCATTTCTCTTCCCTAGTGTCTTTACAAACTGTTTCATCAGTCCAAGCTTTATGTGCAAAGGAGGCAATAGGACATTACATGGATCTACAAGAGGTGTATTCTTGATGCTAGACTGTCCTGGCTGGTATGATGTTCTTGTCTGCCAGTTTGATTCCGAATAATGTCTGTCAGTTGCCCGACTATCCCATAGACACAAGAAACAACAGTATTTTGTGAAACCTGACTGCATTCCCATTAACATTCCAATGACTTTTAAATCTCCACATATTTTCCATGAGTATCTTTCATAGGCAATGGCATGAAGTAAAAGTTCCATATTCTCATATGATTCATGAAGATGAACAGAATGTGCAATAGGAATGGAGGGCTTCAAATTACCATTATGGAGAAGTACAGCTTTTTAAAAAAAAACATTATAGCTTATAAATCTTCTTGATCTCTGGTGTTATTGTACGTTTTTGAGCTTTCACAATAAATTGTCCACAGACATAACAAAACACACCAGGAGGATTTCTACACAGTCTTGACATTGTTAACACTGTAAAACAAGTAAGGAAATAGATACAAACGGTTATACTTATATTGAATTTGAGATGATGAAATATTTCATCAGACCAATTATGACTGACAATTTGAGATGTTGAAATACCTATTTCATCAGACAAAACTTGATTGGCTAATTTAAGATGATGAAATATTGCATCTGAACTATGCAGCAATGAATAATGTAGTTTATTTTAAAGGTATGTTTCCATGATGTAAATGAAATACATGCATGCACGTCGTTAATTGGAATTTCTATATAATGCATGAGCTAAAACCAAAAAACTTTCTCATCTTGAAAACTGTACGTGATGTCAAAAAACTAATTGTATATTTGAAATCAGCATTAAAAACTACACAAGTACACCTTGACATATGCTTGATGAAAAATACTTGTTGACCAGTGTAATGAGGGATTCCTACCTGGACCACACACACACTGCTATAAATCTAACTAACAAATTATATAACAGAACTAAATGTCTATTAGTGAGATTTTAACATGCTCAATATTCTTTTTCATTTATCATATACACTTTAAATTAATGTCTGTAATAATATGTAAACCTCTGAGGAGTTATATAAGTTGTATGAATGAACAAAAATAACTTTCCTGAGACTAAAACAGTTACACCATTCACCTTTTAGGTGACCAATTTTCTAAAATTTAAATTTGATTGTGAACCTTTCACATCACCCCTTACCATAGTGTTATATGCAAATTTCATGATACAATTCAAGATTCTGAAAATAAATGTTTCTATTTTTTTACAGTGGCTAAAGCTGGTATTGCTTCCATGACCTGTTAGTTATATTAAGAAACAATAGAAAAACTTTTATTCTGTCAGTATATTATAAATTATCTGTCATGTAAAAAAAAAATTGTGGTATTCTAGTAAGAAGCATTTTCCTTTGATCTTTAGTTGTATTTTTGAACAAGGTTTTTTTTATTATTTTTTTCATTTACATACAAATTTTCAATATAAATAGACTACAATTGTGCTCAATCTGAATGGATTAACTTATTGAAGTTATGGAATTTTAATGTATAGTTAGATAAAAATTATTTTAGAAGGTGGTGTTAATAAAATTGTTAGTAGTAGACAGTTTCAAAGGTTTGGAATTTTTGTGAAAGTATTTAATGATTTAAGAGAACTGCCACAGACTTTTAATTGCTATCTTTTTTTTATATATATAGGTACACTATGTGCAAATCAACAGCAATCCTATTTATTTTAATGTTTTCTGTATTGTTTGAACTTGAAAAGTTTGTAAGTATACAGCATTCTCATTATTATTATTTTTTTAAGCACCTTTTCATTAATCTTTCGGTTGGCCTGAATACTGTACTTAAGTGATTGGGTCCATTTGTCAGCTAGTGGATGCCTTGAAAAGAAATTCCAGGTTTTCAGAGCTAAATGGAGTTGGACTAGACCAGCTCTGAAGAATTTACTTGCCCTATTTTAACAAAACTCTATCAGTTCATACCCAACTAATTTATTTCATTGCTCTTTCTGGTGCCATCTTTTATTCTGTTCTGTTTCATTTGTCAGTATCACAAAAGGCTTCATGTCAAGGTTGACCTGGAAAACAGGCAAACACGTTCTCAATGCCTGCTTTTTGTTGCATATTGATAATTATTTTTAACTGCTATATCTGCCAGAAGGAAGGAAACTGATTATACCCATTTCCATTTAAATTTACCCAACTATGAGTAAAGCTTTTAAAAAGTACAGTGTTTTTATGTATGAAAAACAATTTTTTAAATGGTCAATCAGTGATATATACATTGCTTTGCCATAATAATTTGACCAACTGTAATTATTGTGATATCTTAGTTTGTTGCATAAACAGAAAATAAAGACAAGCAGTAGAGTAAAATTCTTTGTTAGACCTTGAATGAGTTGGTAGGACATGGACAAGTTGCTCAAAGTTGACAATCCAGATGATGATCTGGGTTTTTGGGTTTCTAACAAAGAATTCTGGTGCCTTGACTTTTTCCCCAAACTGTGGCCATTAGAGGTACAGGATGTAGATCTTCAAACCAAGACATGAACTGCTGTAACCTGGACTGCTTAGAGAAAAGTACACATTGCCAATACTCAGATTTTCCTGAATAGATCTTCTAAAGCATTTTATTCGTATTAGACCTAATGTTTGTTTTTTTTAAATGTACTACATACCTTCTATAGCCTAGTCATTGTAAATGATTTTGGACTGTTCTTCAGCTCATTTTTTTTTGCCTGGGTGATGTCAGCAGGAGAATCTTGATGGTGAATGCAAGTAATGGCAGCACACTTTTATTATGGTGTCACTGTTGAAAGCTTTCCAGGTTGCTTTGCTACATTAGTGAACTTTGTGGTAATATTAATTGCAGATCCATAGAAATGCTGGGATTTTTGGCAATCTTTCATTGATAGGCTGAATACTGAACAGCCTATAATGTGACCAAATAAACAGAAAAATATTGCAGCATCTGCACATTTTTGGCATATTGTGCTGACTGGTTATCATCCTATTTCGCTGTATAGTAGATACATAATTACATCTGAAATATGTAAATTTTTATTAGATACGTCCATTTGAGTGGCCAAGTTAATATGGTGAAGCACTACATAGTTTTATCGTCTTTGCAACAAAAAAAAATATGTAATCACTTGTGATTTCTCTTTCCTTAAGACTTTAGAAACTACATATTAAAGCTGTGGTGGAGAGGAATATTATGTATGTTCACACTCATGATTAGAAAAAAAATTATATCACTGACTGAAATAAAATTTTTAAAATTTAGTTTTGTCTTTCAGTAATGAATGTCCCATTATTTTAACAATTAATTTTTTCTTGTATTATTTGGAAATTAAAATAATTCTAGATGATACAGAGTGTTACTTTTCATGAACTCTATATTTAGTTAATTTTTTTAATTTCAGAAATATTCTCTTATTTTGGTGGTGATTTTTATATCGGGAGGCCTTTTTATGTTTACATACCATTCCACACAGTTCAAACTGGTGGGATTTTTGATGGTGATGTCAGCAGCATTTTTATCTGGACTGAGGTGGACCCTGGCCCAGATTGTGTCACAACGAAAAAGTGCAGGTATGCAAACTGCATGGGCTTTCGAAGCAGGGGCTAAAAAGTACCTTTATAGTATCGTCTTGATTTTTGTGAATCTTCCATTTGACAGAAATGTGAAAGTTAAGCCCTGTAATTCAGTAAGTTTAGAAAAATCTCAATTACTCACTAACCAGATTAACTATGTCATGCTAAAAAAAAAAAAAAAGCTACTGCCATTGTGGGTAACAAACACACCCCTAAACACCGCACAACACCAAAAAAAAAAAAAAAAGAAGCTCGTGAACTGGCCTTTCTAGAAACCTGTGCCAATTTTTATCATACTAGTGATGCAGTCAACAGTGAAATTGACTTTTCATTACATGCATTTGCTGGTTTTACTTTTTTAGAATATCTCCACCCAGTAGCATATTTTCTCAACTGGAGGGGTAAAATAAGATTCAGTATCTGTTGTCAATTCCAATATATAAATACAGTAATACCTCGAACATTCGCGAGGTTAGGTTCCAGAACCCGTCGCGGATCAGGAGGAATCGTGAATGTTTGGTACAAGTCATTAAATATGCTAATAAATGCTTATTTCTAGGGTTTAAACCCTAAATATGACCCAAATCATGCTCCCAAAGCACTTTAATTTCATTTTAAAGTTAGCTTAATACATTACCCTTAAAAAAAGAAATAAATGGTTGACGTAAAAATAGAGTACAGTATCGCCTAATGGGTATTTGCCACACTAGCGCATTTACAGTACGGTATACTAATGTTACCCCTATACTAATTCATTGGCAGCCATTTTCTTTTGCACTCACGGTAAGGTAAAAACTAAGTAACGAATGGGACTGTAAACTTAATGACTGACGTTTTCTTTGTCATTGTCAGGAAGATAAACTAGATAAACTTCATATGTCACAGAAGTCCTATAACAAAGGTACAATTCAATAAAATAAAGAAAACGTACATCTGTACGTAGAATATTCATGGAAGATAATGATGATGAATTAGCTGTGCAGTACGGTGAAAATAATGAAAATAACTGCACAGCGTACTTGAGGAGTTACAGCTCCTCAGAGTCCCCCTCTTCAGGTAGAGGAGACTCTTCTGCTGGGGCTGCTTTGGGTAGGGGTTCATGCGTGCCGTCATGGAGCCTACGTCATCGCCCAAACTCGATACAGTATGCATTTGCTATGAACACTAGCAGAAAATTTATAATTTTTGTGTTGAATTTACATTTACTATTTTGTAATAGTAAATAAATGTTAATTAACTACAGTATTTTCTAATAATTATGTAACCATTAGCATTCCAAAGGTACAGTACAGTACTTTACATAAAAAGGAACATTTCCATAAGAAAGCGAAGCTTTTTCGAAGGAATTTCTTAACTGATTTCTTGTATGTCTTTAACTTTCCCCCAAAAAAGAGTAGAATTTTCATTAACAAAATTTTTCTTACCGATTTTACACTTAAAAGCATGAAAACTTATAAATTACTTCAAAAATTAAACAAACCCTTCTGCAGGGTTTTTCGAGGATTTCGCAAATCCAGAAATGCGAATGCACGAGGTATGACTGTGTGTGTGTGTGTATATATATCATAATCGTACACAAATGTAATCAAACAGTAAATGCATGCACAGAGATATAACGATATGTATCTCTCATTTCACAATTATATTAATCTGTTCAGCTTCATGAATGTGAAAAGAGCATGTGCGCATGTGGGTTTGAAAACTTGCGTAGGCCATTCTTAAAGTGCTGATCCCAGGCCTGGCCCATATTTTTATACACGAGTTCATACCCGTCCGTTTACATTTACAAAAGCCCAATCTAACCCGGAACTGTTTTTAAATTTACATGGTCATTGAATTATTTAAAACAGTTTTAATCATTAAGGCCCATGTCATCCCACTATTTCTAGGTATTGAAGCACTTTGTTCACATCTGATATCGAGTATTCAATCTGTGGGTTGACCCCGTATATTCGGCTGGCTACCTACGTGCCATGGTTCTCCTTAAACACAGTTGACTGGGGCTGCACAATAGTTACAAGTAGCAGTCAAATGCTACAATATAGGGAGTGCCATGCAAAATACCTAATGTCACTGAGTAATGAGATTAGTGCAGACATCTGTTTTAATCATCTTGCCATACTATTTCCAGGTTTTATGGCACAAAAAGTGAGCCATTTTGCTATAGCACTCCGTAACTAGTTTAGTACATAACCCGTTAAGAAAATAAAATGTTAAGCCCATACCTATGAAGGTCTCTGATGTAGATTATAGAGAGCAATATTATGCCATGTTAGACACTTTATTTGTTAAAATGTTTCAATATAATTTATCATCAAATTAGTGTCAGTTCCAATGGCAAATTATCTTAAAAAGTATAAGAAAAAGACAAGTATATAAGCAATTTTTTTTTATTTATGATCATAACTTTATCTTTTAAAAAATGATAAAAATAAATTCATTACTGAAAAAAAATTTCTTGACGTTTGACTAACTCTTTAATAATTTTGATATCTGGAGTTTTTTCTCGGTGATATTCAATAAAGCTAAATGTTGTTAGACTAGGGACTTATTTGATTCAAGTTGTTCTGGCTGTCTTAAGATCAACAAAAATTGGGGCTGGAACCAGATTCTGGGAGATGTTATCAATTTAAGTTGTAAGTTACAGATAACAGAAATTTTAAGTAACCTAGAATTTGTAAAATCTCTGTTCGCCTTCAATAACCAAGACCTGTTTGACCTCGGTCACTGAAAGGTCGTAGAACACCGAAGTACCAAATAGTTACCAAAAACAGTATCAATTGGACAGCCCCTTTCAAATGAGTGCCCAATAAAGTAAACGTTTATAACATCTGTTCTTAGCTTCTGTTTGGATTGATTTTAGATCTGCCAGTATTTAATCTTAATATCGTTCATACAGATCTCCTTTTAACAATATGTTATTTAAAAAATTTTTAAGCTGTTGAACACTGCTTATATTTAAATATTGATTATAAAAGTTGACAAATCTGCCCAGCAAGATTCAAGGGGAGGGGGTTTGAACCCCTAAACCCTTCCCCTTGTCTATGCTACTGCCTCCACCTATATCACACTTTATAATTGAAATGAAACTCAACCTACCACTACAACCTGTCTGCTGTCATTGCAAATAGAAGGTTCTAAGTGTTTTTTTCTGTTTGTTTAATTACAACCACTATTTTTTTCTTAATATTAATAAATAAGCATCTAAAGATTCAAGAAAAGTATACAATTGGTGAGCAGATAAAGGAACAATTGATTGTGTGCACAAGTAGTTCAGATTCATCAAGTGGTTTATCTGAACATAAATCAAGCCGATGAACTGGTCAACAGTGCTGCAATAGTTCAATGGACTGGCTTACATGATTTAAACAGTGGAATGGTGTTTGAGAGAGAGAGAGAGCATTTACGGTAAAAAGTTAAGTATGGATCAGCCACCTGCTGCTGATTTTTGTGAAGATTTTCAGAAGAGCAAAAACTGTCAGAGCAGATACACACTGTGTGGAGACTGTATTGGAATGTTTGTTGATGAGGAGTTCAGCATTTGAAAACAGATGACATGCTCCTGACGACAAATCTAGTCTAGAAAAGCTGGACCAATTCTCTCAAACTTTGTGAGATTGGTAAAGCAGAATCTACTTTAAAAAAACTATCAAATATACCAGTAGATTACTTTTACAATAAAGAAGCATACATGGACCATGCTATCTTCAAAGAACGCTCTCAATCAAAAGGTCTTGCCAAAAAAAAAAAAAACTTTTGCCATTGGACAGTGTGCCCTCCTCCTATCCCAAAAAGTGTGTTACAATTTGAAGATGGCAATGGCAACATTTTTGTGAAATATTTGCCCCTGAACGTGTGGCCTATGGACCAGCTGGTGATAGCATGTATGGAGAGACATTACTGAGAGGGATTCTTGAGAAAAGCTTGTGGATGAAGGAAACCACTTAAAATAATTATGGAAGAAGCTAACAGTTGTGGATGCAATTTACAAAGTGACTGCACGACTAAGGAGGACAAGGGACTCTGATGTGTGACAAGCTAGTTTGCCTTTCCTCCTCCCCTTTTTTGTTTCACTGATAGACTGATTACTACGTAAAACGTTTTCAGTGGTAAATATGATAAGTGTTCTTATAGCCTAATTTACATTGTTTTGTATTATGCGTTTTTGCTTTATTCAGGGTGGGATGGGGTACCATGGATAATCAAGAGTTGACATTGTGTATGCATATACACTATTCATTGATAATTTTTTTTAGTGCCATTTATTTTGTATATTATGTAGGATAAGAAAATTCTATAAACAGTTGTCTTGTAGTAAGTCAAATTTGACTGAACAAAGTTGGAATAGTAATAGAACTAATCATAAAGACTGGCAGGAAAAGAGCCGAGAGTCATTGGTTACTATATCTGTTGATTATTGGAATTATTAATTTTATCAGATAATTTTTTACTTCAAGTTGGCTAGTGCACATCTTACTACATCGATAACTACCCATTTGTTGAAATTGATTTTTTTCTTATGCAGACCCCGTTATCATTATGTGGATTCTCTCTACAGACTTCAGAAACTGCCACCTAATTCTCAAAGCCACAAAAAGTGTTGGTTTAAGGCCTGAGTCTGATTTGTAGAAGGGACTGGCTTAGTTTCACATACCTCCCTTGACAAGTTTTCTTCTTCAGCTGGTTATATTGGTTTCTCCTCCATAACCAGAAATGAAGAATTCTAGTAGGGCCTTTCCTTGTGAGCCTCACTTTTCTCTTTTTTTGGTTTCAAGCTAAATGATTAAAATTGTTTTCTGTTTGCATTTATATGTTTGATATAAGAAAAAATATTTCATAACAGGGAATAAACCGCAACAATGCCATTTACTTGATTAAGAAAATTATAACTTGCAGACTTTGATCCAAATGTTGGTGAAGCTGGATTTGTAATATTTTTTTTACTTGGTGTCAGTTTAGCAAATGATGCTAAAACAATCATCATACTTAGTTGTTGTATCACAATTATTAGTTAGAACACTAGATTATATATTTTAACAAAATTCATTTTACCTGTGAAATGATTGCTGTTTACTCCATTATCTACATAAGATTTATTAGCAGCATCTAAATTATGTTAGATATAATAGATAAGATTTACTTCTCATACTACTTAATTGTTGCATCTTTATTATAAATATTGTAAATCCAACAAATAATTTTATTTTTTCTAAAGTTTAAATTAAACATGCAGTATCACTATCATAACTTAACTTGTGCATCCTTTAGCTTTTACTGTATTGTGAAAAGTTGTTAATTCTAACAAAACAATTTAGTATAAGAGGTTATTAATATTATAACTTGAACCATCTCATTTTTAAAAGTTTAAACAAACTAGAAGATATTAATGAATTATCTTTCTGATTAAAACCACACTTATTTTAATTTAATTCTTATAATTAAATAGAAACTTTTGTAGTTCCTTCTTACATTAATTATTTAAGGAAAAGGTAACTTAGTTTATATCTTCATTTTGCATGATGATTTAGTTACTGTAAGGTATATTAACCCAGATATAACTATAAGTGGAGAGAAAAATAGACAAATGTAACACCACATGGAGACAGAAATAACAATGTTAAACAAATAATTTTAATGTATTTTTTTTTCTTTTCACTTTATTAAATCTTCATAATTTTGGATCATTTTCTAAAAAATGATTAGTTTAACTTTATTTTATTACAATACACTATACTTTGAATTTCATATGTAACTTCTAAAAAAATAATAAATCAGCATAATCAAAATAATAAACATTTTAAACTAAATTTATATTTACTACTACCTTTTTTGTTTGGTTATTAGGAAAGTATCTAGCATATTTCTCTACATCAAAGTTTGTTAGTCTTTCCATTTAATAATCCATTTATTGGCATCAACAGATCTAAATGTTCGTCCTATTTACAAGTACCATTAAGTGAATATCCATTTTTCTGTATAAACCACTACCAGGATCAAGATACAAACCTTTATCTGCAGCTTTCTGTTTCACTAGCATGAGCTATCTAAAGATAAAATAGTTTTTCTCCTCCAACTTTTCTTCTTTTACAAAAACTAAATCTCTACAACTCTTTCAGTTCTATGACAACATTCCAACCAAATTTTGGTGGATGTTCAGTTTGAAGTTTAAATGGTAAACTCCCCAAAACAGCTCTCTCTCTCGTGACATGCTGGTGGCTTTCTTTTTTCAACTTTGTCATTTCGTAGTAATAAGGAAATCACTGTGATCCATTTAAATGAGAAATATTTTGCTCCATTTACATAGCAATGTTCAATTTATTACCATTTAACAGTATGTTTATGATTCTATCGGATAAATGTGCTTATTTAAAACTTGTTACTTTTTTCATGCATAAGTAAATGAATATGACAGAAAATGAGAAAAATTATGTAATTTATTCTTGATGAAATCTAATTTCTTGTGTTTGTTATTGATCTCTGAATAACTAATACAAATAAGTTTATAATTTTTAAAGTATATTATTATATAAAACATTTTAATTGATGTAACACCTTCCTGTGTTGCTCTGTCTAAAAGAAGAAAAAATGATGGCGTTATGCTGTAGCATAGACATTTGCATATGTATTTAATTACTGCAAATCGTACATCTTTCTTTCCTAGGTTTACACAATCCTCTAGATATGATGTACCATGTTCAGCCATGGATGATGATTGGTTTACTTCCTTTGTCAGTCAGTTTTGAAGGTAAGTGTACAGTTGTAGTTAGTACTTAGTGAAGCTATTTTTTGTTGGATATCAATCATTTTTGAAAATATAATTTTGTTAAAATTCCTGCATACCATTTTGATATTCATTAGTGACATATACGAGCTTGTTCATTTCAATACTAGCCAGCCACTGCAAGTTTAAAGATGTAAGGAACACAACCTAAAGGTCCATGACAACATATATTATTAAAAAGATATCATTCATGTTATCATGTTCATACTACTAATTTGAATGGGAATCATTTTTATCTTATACTATGTTTTTGCATAATTTTTAAAGAATTTCTTTATTAATGACTGCTTTTGTTTGGTAGACAAAAGTGGCGCACACAATTTACATTTTATATGAAAAAAGATTATCCAATATTTTCCTTCACAAAGCTGGTTACTCCCAACAGAAAAGAATGTGGAGTTACAAACACAGCGGTGTGCAAACAACCATTTATAGAATGAAGGCGGCTAAGGAAAGCAGCATCCTAATTTCTACCAACGAAATATGGTTGAGAGAGGCTGATATGTGGTAACAAGAAATAGTGACTTAGCTAAACATCAGAACTACCTTATTTCAATGGTGCAATAAATGTGAATGTATTGGTTATTTGATAACAATTGATGTATGTGATGAGTAAGGTAAAAACTAATGTCAGTCCTCATGCAGCTATGGAACCACTTGCAAGAAGGTTACTTACAAAGCAACATTTTTAAATGTTACTGAACAGGATGTGCTAAATATATGCAGTGATGAATAGCATCACAATTAATGGTGGTTCTGATACTTAGGTTTTTGCTGGAATGATGCATTTTCACTATGAAAAACTAACAGTGTATAAAAGTAGCTAAATGTTTTTGTATACCAGTGATTATTCTGTAAATTAAAACTCTTAATCATTGTTTTCTGGAGTTAGTATATCACGTCTTGAACTGAAAGTCACCTAACAGGGATTTATTGAGAAACAGTTAGATGTAGGAAGTACTTCAGAAGAATTTAGTGTTGAGATAAACAAAATGCAACAATATCAGTTTGGACCATACAGGAAAACAACTGTAGTAGGGATTTGAATTCATCTAGTGAAGTTTGACAAAATAATATAATGCAAATAACCAACAAGTTTATGTGCATGCATGCTGTCTCTGTGTTCATTTTCAGTCTGATTTGGCTAAATCAATCTAGTGGTCTTTTTGGGATGCTGATCAATAGGAGGTAGACTAAGTGGGAGTTTCCAATGATGATAACATTACATGTTGTACAGAAATAAGTATAATTGCACAGTGGTAGCTTGAATTTAATCATAAATCATGAAAAAATACATATAGTATTTGTGTGTGGCTCTGACATTAAGCTACATAAATCATTTTAGCAGCAGAGCTTGTTGGCAGATATGTCCTTGAAAAATTAGGGTAATTGTGGCATGAAGAACAAATTTTAAAAAATGTCAAGAGGAGAGCTGCCTGTTTTTCACAGCTAGTCTTGAACTTATAATTTTCAGCTTTCAGAATTACACTACCAGTGAGTAGTGTAGAAGTAGCACTGCTTCTACATCTGTCTCAAAGTTTAAGCCATTACCATTCAATCTCTCTCATTTTCTTCCAGGTTTACACACAGCTACAACTGACCAACTTTTTCGGTATGAGGAAAGTCAGGTTATACTTAAAAATGTGTCTCTCCTTTTAACGGGAGCCCTTTTAGCCTTCATGATGGAGATCGGAGAGTTTCTGCTGCTCTTTCACACTTCCAGCCTCACCCTGGCTATTGTTGGCATTTTCAAGGTAATTTTAACACACACTACTGATACTTTGTTTGGTGTTCATTTGTTTACTAACATGTACTAGTCATAGAAAGGCATTAACCCGTTAGAAAAATAATTTGATTATTTTCTGGTGTCTTTTATACTTAGTATCATTACGAAATCTATATTTGCAGGAAGTGATTACCTTGTGTCTGGCAGCAATAATAAATGGGGATGAAATGAACTCCTTAAATTTCATTGGTCTAGTGGTCTGCCTTTGTGGCATGATTTTACACATTTATCTAAAAGCTGCACCCAGTAAGTGAGAAATTTGAATGATTCTGGTGAGATATTAGTTAGTGGTGGTGCTCGTAGATTGCTTGTTCCTGAGCAAATTGGACCACTTTTCATTGTATTCCTTATACTTGAAAAGGTAGTTTTTCTTCTTGACTCCTATTAATTAACTGAAGGAATGGTTGGGTTTACCTATCTGAAACATTAGCCATTTTTTCTTTTTGTTATCAGCAGATGTTAAATTATCTTAATGCTATATGATGGGAGCTGAAGATGCACTGGGGATTAGTAGCATTTTGACTCATCAGAACAAGCTATGTATGAATTCTCAGTTCATTTGTAATTAGAGTGGCATGGATGGTGTCCGCTTTCATAGTCATGATAATAAGGGAAAGAAAAGGTTTCTGTTTAGCAGCTCTCAGACAGCTCCTCGATTTTTTTTGTATAAATATTAGTTTTTTTAACACTTGTTAATACAGCTAATCATGGACACCCTGTACTTTAAATCCATTGCATCCATATAGAGAAACAGGAGTTTGCTACTTAGTGCAAAACTTGCCATTTTACTCTGGTCTTGTTGATATTAATGCCACATTAAAACTGTTTGTTTCAGAAGGTAGTTCTGAGGTAAAGCAGAATCCAATTCCTGAGACCATAAACATGCTGACAAAAGATGGTGATGCTGTAGAATTTGATAGCATGGAAGAAGAAATATTTGTGGCATCAAATCAAAGGTAGCAGCTACTATAACATGATTATGTTGTTAATCGTTCTTGGGTGAGGGAAGACAGCTATATAAAAATAAGACTTGAGGCCACACCCTCTACACCATGCGAAGAGCAGGAAATATATGCATGAATGTGATATTAGTGAGAATGTTTTGAAGTTTCAGAAAATACTGTAAATAAAGCATTTCAAAAAAATATGACAGAAACCTTGCTTTTATTGTTGTCTGTCTTCGTGATTAGCTGTTGATTTTTTTCTTTTCAATCCAAGGATTCATCTAAACTGTCCTCTAAATCTGGATCATTTTCTTCCTCTCTCTCATCTATTTTCTCATCAGATACGTTCAAATGGTGACCAAGTTCTAAAGTATACAATAAATAAAATTTAACACCAACTTCTGGGCGTTACATTCAAAAAGATGGAAGTGTTGTAAGCCTCCAGCTAAAGAAGAAAATCACTCCTTAATTAATAACAAATAAAAATTACCTGTTTCTTGAAAAAGAATTGGGGGTAAATCATTTGTTGAGACTGCAGTGTGATTACCTCCTTTTAGCCACCAAGTGGTTATATCTGTGACTTTGTCAGAACCACCACCAATTACAGCACCAGTGCTTGACAACAGTGTGCATTTGACCTGTGTTTAAAAAAAAACATTTGAGCAAATGGTTTAAGTGAACATGCATATTTAATTTACTGGAATCAGTACTAATTTTCTTGTTCACATCACACTCTCTTAGGAGCAGCTCTTTAAAAGATTATTTGTTTTTTTTTCAGCCTAGAACCCTTCCACTAGTGTATAAAATAATCTCCAACTGCAGGTCAGAATTATTCTATGGTAAACTACTGACTTAACAGTTGGGCAGGGAGTCCAGAGGCGCAATCATAGAGATAACTAACTTTATTTTTTTCCAGAAATGTCTATGTAGATTTACATTAATCATTGCATGACAAATGAACCAGTTTTCTTGAATTTATTTTGGCCGTAACTTGGCTTTTTGAAACTCGCTCCAGCATGAATTAAACCCCACAAATATACACAGCACGGCAGAGCTTGTAAGGTCATTCACTGCTGTCCCTCCTCTGTTTACGAAGTGATGTCTGGAACCCAATCCAAAAACATCTTTAATTTATTTCTTATCATATCCTTTACCCCAAGACAGTTGACAAGCCTAGCCTGGTCCAAAGTCTTCTAAACAATACTTAGAGTTGATATTTGAGGAATTAAATTGCATTCAATCAGGATTCACATCAACAGTGATTGCATATTGTACTAAATTCCATTGTCCAGCATCAGAGCTGAACTGCCTCTGAAAAATTGAGCACTGTAATGGGTCTTCCTCCAATGCATCAAGATTCAGTCGTTGACATGCTATCTGGCCACCAGATATGGTGCAAATGCAGTGTCAGATACAGCACTTGGTGTATCGTCTGCTTCATCAATTAATTACTTTGCTAGAACTGACCTCGTTACATCAGATCCTATGTCCCATGTAGAGTTTAATCATATCAGTGCAATTTAGTATTCAACGCACAGTCCACTTATGTTGAGCTACACTTTGACACAGGGTTTTCAAACACTGATTTTATAAACGCTTCCAATGCACGGACTAACTTCAATTCAACAGCATCAGTGGTTGAAGTGGATACAATGTGATTTATCACCATTCAACAGCTTTTTTCGTCTTCATGTCTTTGAATGTTAGAGCTTTGACTATTTTTGATAGTGAAGCAACACCAATTCAATCAATCAGATCTGGATATTTGTTCAAGTAAGCTCGCTTTATGAGTCTGGACAGCTGTATCCAAATCTACTTCATTACTGTCCAATAAGATCTTTTCCGTTCCCCAGGGAATCTTGTAGTAAAAATTTGGCAGCTGTTCCCTGTCAATTCATCGTATTGCATTACCTATCATACTTCAACAGCAAGTGCATTACCTTCAGCCATGTATTTTAATGTCTCCTGGAAGTTGGTACATACTCTTCAACAATACCAAACATCAATTTCGACGTGAACGTTCTGCATATCGGAGCTGGCAATACACACTTTTGAATTTTCCGCTCGGGCAAACTGCTGATAAACGTCTTCATGTTCATCAACAGTTTGTCGTTTGAAGCTCTCACTGATGGGTTATTAGGCGCCCATAATTCTTTTTTCAACGAATCAGGATTAGGAGGATATATCACCTCACAAATTCTTTGATATCTCTTTTGCTTCTTTGCTGGGCATTCCACATCCAATGTTAGCTGATATTTGCAAAAATTGTTGAATATCTAATACAGTTGGCATCATTTGCTCCTCCAATTCCTCAGAAGGCTGCTTCGTGCATCCTTTTTTTTTACATTACTGTTCAGTCTCTTTGTTACTGCATCCTGGTTGTTGGCACCTACATGTGCATTTATGGCAGTTGAATGAAATGGGCCAAGGTATAATACTTTTGTTTTCTTCTTGATTCATGAACAGGTAGAGCTGGACTGAGAGAGAGTGGGGGGGTATTTAGCTTTGGCAACAGCGTGATGATGAAAACTCATTGGATAAAAAAATATTTTCCTAAATTTGGATTGGTTCCTGAAATGGCCAAATCAAATGTCACGATAACTCCCAGGGCTGGTTCATGTGACCAGTGTTAAAATCTGTTCTATGCCCACAAAAGATAGAAGTGTAGGAATTTATATTTTTGCCAGTTGTATATTGTTTTCTAGAGTTGGGGAGGAACTTATAAATGTATTTTAAAGTAGTAAGGTACATGATCAGTGAGCTGAATATTATGTGAAGGTTTTTTTTTTAGTATGCTTGCAGTGAATGGTTCTGACACTAAATAACGCAAGCAGCAGAAAAGGGAAAATTCGGGGGGACTTAATATAAATATCAGGGCTCAAAATCTTCCATTCATTCAAAACCACTCTTTCTGGATAAAAGGAAAACTGGAAGGTAGACTCAATTACTTTACCTCTTGGTCACACTTGAAAGTGGCCCAACAAGTGAACGTGGACTTATCCCAAAGACACAAAGCCGCCTCTTCTCTGGCTTTACCCCAACTTAGGAAAAAGGGGCAATCTTGCGTCTGAGCTGTCAAAACATCAGTTTTACCAATGTGTCTCTCCAGTCTGTGCTTGATTTTACCTGTAATTAACAGAAAGGTGCTTAAATGGTATAATAGAGGAAATAAGTGCTATTTTCCCTGTAAGTTTAGAACAATTTGGTTTGAAACATGCTAAGCTGGTGCACATTTCATAATGCAGTACTAACCTGTTTGAAGATCAAACACTCGTAGTATGCAGTCATAATGAGATGACACAAGAAGTCTGTCATTTAGGAGAACACCATTGTCCACCATATAGGCTACATCAATGTTGTTCTGTTCATATTGTTTCATGTATTCAATATCAACAAGATGGCTCTGGATTTTTCCTGGTGGGAGATGAAGGAAACAGGAAGGGGAGAATGTTAAATTAGCAGCAAACGTCATATTATATTCATATAGTAGACTAAATTATTTGTTGGAAACAATAGATTACTCCAAAGAAAGAAATCCAAATTATTAAATTGTACCAGTGAACAGTGTTTCTCTCTGATGATATTCCCACCCGAAATAGTTCTGTGCTTAATCTTAAGATGAGAAATTCCCTTACAATACCTGTCGCCTTATCAAAAAAGGTACAAGTAAAATAAAAAAAGACAATGTTCCAGTTTCTTCAAATGCTTATAGCTAACATGGATGCTAATTTCTGAGTTTGTATAATCAGAAACAATGTAATATATGCTTTCAAAGCTGGAGAATCAAGATAGACATTTTATTTTAAGAATATTTGCAGTTATTAACCCAAGAGAATTAGATTTAAATTGGCTACACCAATTCATATAAAGGTAATGAATCTGAAAATGCTAAATGGCTACAAACTTAGACAAACATTTGAAAGAATTGTAAAATTCTTCCTCCTCACCAAAAAGGTTAAGTAAACCATAAGTTAAGCAATTTGAAAATAATCTCTATGGAAGTAGAGACCTTAAATTTGAAGGCAACTAAAGTATAACAACAAAATATGCTTACTATCATTAATGTTCCAGACTATGATGTAGGTGTCTGTTTTTTCAGAAGTCAATCCCTCTGGCACTCTGTCCACACAAATTAGGAGAAAATTCCCATCTGAGGTAATTGGATATGGACAGTCTGCTATGTACATATTTTTTGTACCTAATTTTGGAGATGAGATCTTCTGTATCAACTGGTATTGCATCAGATCAAACAGTAAACAAGGGCCTTCATCTGTTGTTGCAGCTAAAACTGTTCCACTTTGGTTGGCCTACGAGATGAATTATGCTTTCACAGAGTATTGTACAGCTTAAGAGTGTTTGTGAAAATGAGGATTTTTTTTTGTTCTATGCTAGTACATTAAACCATTTGATACTGCTTTCTTAAAACAGACAGCATCTGAATTTGTTACTGTTTTAGGCAACTTTGCTATGTGTAATACTGATTCACAACTACCAGTTTGTTTCATTGCATTGACCTTATTCTAAAATTTCCTGACCAACCAACCGCTATCTCCAGCTCTTTCAGGAGTTCACAGATAGAAAGCTTGAAACTGGGGCTGCAACGCATTTAACATGTTGCTTTTTTTGTTGGGCTTGTCAGGAGACTACACTATAAAAATGCTAAATTATAGTTATTGTATCTCCTTTTTCTTTGCCAGGTGCACAGGGCTGCAATTTTCAAGTTAGTTTTATCTGCACCTCAAACTATATTCATTTAATAACTTCAGCACAAGGATGAACATCAACACTCACTCAAAACCCTGTTACAATAAGATAGAAATATTTGTTAAAATCATGGAATGCACTCTGGGCTTTAAAATTTAAAGAATATTTCACTGTACCTTAATCTCATCAATTCTTTCGTCCTGTTTAGCTTTCAACATATGTGATACCATACCAGTTGACACTTCGTAGACCTTTAAATTCATCCGGCCTCTGCTAGTAGCAACCACTTCTGTAAAGAGATAGCTGAATGAGTTAGTTTCTAGTTCTAAGGAAAAATCATTTACTGGAACCCTTAAGTTCACTCCTTGGTAATGAATAATTCCTGAGATTTTTTAAAAATTAACTATAGTAAACCAGGCAAACCCAAAGTTCTTACTTTTTATAATAGCAAATATTTTCAAATAAGCTGACAGCATGTAGTTTTTTGTTTTTTTAGATAGGGGAATTAAGGTAAGAAATACTATTCTACCTTAGGGTGGCAAGGCATTTCTCTACTTCCTCAGTTACAAACTTACAATTCTCCTAATATCCGATTAAATTCATTCTCCCAGACCGCTAGAGTTATTTCCCTTGAATCTTAAGTATTTAACGATTTAAAATGAATAAGCCTGAGGAAATTTGTAAGCATTTTTTTTGCAAGATCTACAGTTTTAAGATTGTGTACAATAAAACTAACTAATTTTAGTTTCATTTATTTATTTCCCTAGAAAATTATTGCTACATTATTTTCCATCAAATTTTGAATGAAAATTTATGAATGTTTTGATCAGGAGAGTGAATATAAAGTGAAAATAGTCAATTGTAGCATTAACTTCAGACAGGTTCTCCTGAGCAGGACAGATGCCATTGTTCTGAAGGGACCAGCAGCATATTCACAAGATTGGTTCTCGCATTTAACATGTAAGAGTAGAAAAATGAAGAATGTTTTACCATAAACCAGAAGTGTGTTGGTGACAGCAACAAAAGATTTTTAAAGTAAAGTAACACTTCTTCAACTACCATCTTATTGTGAGGAAATTGTGTTTATCATAAGCGAAATAGATTTTAGAAAGCAGAGCGGAATTCATTTTCACATTGCACATACATTAAAGCTAAGGATTTGTGCTTTCTCTCTCTTTCTCACAAATCACCTTATACCAAACTAACAGGAAAGAAACTTCAATACAAAATATCAACTTGGTAAATTTTCATTCCAGATTATGCTGGTACTTGAAAATCAACATTTGTGAAAGTCTATTGAAAGCTTAATTTACCTTCTCCTTGCTTGATGACGACAAAGGATCCATACATAGCTGTTCTACCCTGAAATACTTTCACCACTTTGAGTTTCTTGAGATTAACCACCTTTAGTTTCCTGGTAGAGGTTTCCACAATAATTTCTTCATCATTTAGTAGCTTTACAACGCTGGCATTGTCCTGCAGAAAAATAATGTTCACGTTTTATTGCTCTGTTTAAAAATGAAATGAAATAGCTTGTAGACGGACAACACGACGTACCCTTTCAGCATACAGTAAAACATGATCAGCCAGCCAATTGTAGCAGTTTTTTTTTTTTTTTTTAATAAAAGTTCTCAGCCAAAATACTTTTAAGCCAAGTTATCAAAATTGTATTCACCAGAAAATGGCATTCTTACAAATGTCACAAAACTTATTTTCTAGTTTAGTTTGATTTTATAGAAAAATCCTTCTGATGGCGGTGGAATATCTGATGCTCTGGAGCTCCTTTCACTGTTAGAAATGAGCCAAAGGTTGCCATGGTATTTGCAGTTTTATTTGACTGCAGGGAATGTCTAGGTAACATTTGCTGGGTTTAGTTATGCAAATAAAATTTTTAAGACATTTATCAAAACTAAAGGAAACTAACCAGACTATCATGCTATTTGCCATACAAAAATCTGTTTTTATTACACTGCTTAAACTTTACACATTTGTAGGTCTGTTAATTTCAGATTTGAATCAGCACCTTCTTAAAAATTATTCATGAAAGTGAAAGGCAGGGTTAGGTGCTTATTACAGAGGAACCTTTTCCCATTCCTTTCACACATTTTAAAATCCACTGGTTTTAAGCTAAGCTAAAGATTTATCAACAGCTAAGAGACTAATTAAAGAGTCTGGTGATAAACATATGATGCAAATTAAAATTAAATGTAGAACTACTCGCGAGTACAGGGGAGAAAGAGGATTCCATTGTTAAACGAATGTTACCAGTAGACGGTCGCCATTCTGTACAAGAAAGAGCCTTTTGTTTTTATTTTCTTACAAAATTAAAAGCTACAATAAACAGAAAGTGAAGCGCCACTTGTGATTGTTTTTCTTTCCTCCTGCGAAAACGGAGGGAAATTTCCCATTAGATCAGCTATTTATTTCCCTGTAACCCTTTGCCCTATGTAGTATACAGGTCAGCAAACTAAATATCTCTTCTCTACTTTATATTTTTTATTCTGCCCCTTTAATTTTAAGGAAGTAAAATTAAAATGAGTTTTTGACAAATTCATGATAAAGATGAAGAGTAACACCATACCTTCTCAGAGTACACCCTAATGGCGGCAGCAGCAGCAGGGAAGGTGGCAGGCAATGCCCAAACCACCCATTTAGCTTTTGTACACAGTAATCAAAATTGTAAAAATGTTATTCTGGATTAATCTTTGTTTAATTAAGATATCTCATTATTCTAGCCCACTGTTTCAACCTACATCTATAGCCACAGCCAAAAGTTCTGCATAACCCTAGAAGTTTTGGAGGTAGGTATAAATTTAAAGTAAAATTATGATTAATTTAGATCTTTCATTTAACATTTAATCAAAGAAACTGCAAAATTATATCACACTTGTCATGATTGGTTATTTTTCCAACAATATGTACTTCGGTATCCATAACCTTTTTTTTTGGCATTCAGTAGATTCATTAAATATTTGTAATAAGCTGTCTTTTAGAAAATAGTTTTTCTTTTTGCTATGTTTACATAAATCTTAGTTTTAGCTGTAAAGCTTGTATGGGATGGTTCATGCTGCAACGTGCACAAACTAGAAACAATACAGAACTGTGGCGCGTTATTTGCCCCGCAAGAGAAAACTTATTAATCAGCTATATATATATATGTATTACTGCCTCTGTGATTAACCTTTACCGTACACAAATGCCATCAAAGTCTGCATTTTCTGCCATGTAGGGAATGAATTATGATCAATATAAGGAAAGGGAACCCCACAGAGATGATAGCAACAGGTGGGAACCTTAGAAAGGGTATCTGTGACTTCTTGGAGAGTAGTCTGGCAAGGCTGATCATGTTAGTTCAGGGATCAGATGGAAACCCTTGAAGCAGCCTTGGCATGAGCATTCACTAAGACTACGGTTGAGGATAATTGTGATCTTAACTGACTTAGCCTGGCTAGTTGGATTGAGTCAGGTAGGGGAGGGAGAGGCAAGATCATAGGGAGAAACTGCAGGGCAAGATTGAGGTTGTATACATCCCAGGATGCATACTGTATAATGAGAAAAATGCACAGCCAACTGAAGAGCTAAAGCAGAAACCACTGGACAAGCTTTCCCTGGTAAGGATGGAATCACAAAGGAGCGAGCAGTAGAAGCAAGCAACCGTGTGGCTAATCATGAGGTTTTGTAGATACAGAGATGATGCCAGATTGGAGAAGCGACCATCTTGTGTTCAACCACCATCAGCTGGGAGTGATATCCTAATTTGCTCGAGAGAGGGTCCAGCATATCTGAAAAGCTCTACTATTGTGTCACAAGGTAATCACTTTCTGTTCTAACAAAATTTTTTTAAAATCTAATTGTGCATAAACCAAAGAAATTTGAACAGAAATAAGAAATTCCAAAGGAAGTAACCACATAGTTTCACATCACATTATTGACGGTTTTTGCATACTAAAAAAACAATGTTACCATTTTGCTGATACAAATTGGACTGTGAATGAGGTCTAAGTTACTCACCAACACCACACCAAAGATTACCTTCTTCAAGAATATATCATAGATAAACCAGTTAGTTACATTGACTTTGTTGAAGAAGATGTACCGAGGATTGTTGAACTGTTGAATGGACCTGGGTGAAAAAGAGGAAGAAACAGATGATATTTGTGCTGATTATGTACTAACCAATTAAGAAGAAAAAGTTATGAAAAAAATATTAAAATTACAAGGTAAGAAACTAAAAATCCAGAAGAGAGAGAGAGGGAGAGGGGAGGCATCTTCAAATACATCACTCAAAGCAGTAACTGTTGTATTATGAGTGGAAAACCGAAGATGCAATGACTACAAATTTGCATACTTGGAGAAAGTTGTCATTAGTGAGAATTTTATTATTTAGCAAGTTTGCTTCTGTGAAAACAAAGTATTTCAATAAATTGTTAAATGAGCATTTACAAGAATACAGGTTTGGAATATTTGTTGAGGTAAATCCATTTGTGAAATGTTATCCAACATCACTGCTGATATTCTGTATCAGTCAGCCTGTCTTGACATTATTACCTCAGCTCACACAGTAATGAGACTACTTGGTCACTGGAAAGATGTTCACATCACTACACAAAATACTGCAGTTTTAAGAATGTGTACCTCTTGTGATAGTCTTGTTTGCAAATCATAAAATGTCCAGGTCCTCGACTGCATAGGTTGACTGGGGTTTTTCCAATGTTAACAATTCAAATCAAGAGTACTGCCACAGAAGTTAGCTAGTCACTGCCTGTGTTTGCACTGTTCTGCAGGTAAGGAAAACCTGACAGCACAGCAAGAGTTGAGGGACATCCCACTACAGCGTGAAGACAGGTGGTAATATTTATGGGTACTGAGTGTCAATCTGTGATTTACCAACACAATGCACACAAAGGTACTGGACCCAAAACCACTCATAGCTTTGCCATGAGTTCAGTTGTAGTCGAACAGATTTTTTTGAAAAGTATACTTTACTAAACTGTTTAAAGAAAGTGAACAAAATAGAAAAATCTTAAAATACGATAGAGGTCTGAACTACCTGTAGAGATAATTAAGTGTAAGACCTAATCAAAATTGCTATTTACTGGCAGAAGCATGTCTTTCACAAACTGGACAAAAGCCAAAAAGAAGTCTTAAATGCTTACCTGACTGTGCCTGATTTCTCATTTATATCATCAGCTATTTGGAATTGATTATCTTTTCTTGATAAATCCCAGATCCTGAGGTTGGCATCCTGAGACACCATCACCACAGTCTGCTGGCCTTTCATCACCACATCCACCACAGA
This sequence comes from Nautilus pompilius, assembly GCA_018389105.1. Lineage (NCBI taxonomy): Eukaryota > Metazoa > Mollusca > Cephalopoda > Nautilida > Nautilidae > Nautilus > Nautilus pompilius. Next base: position 173,902 of record JACATO010000598.1, on the reverse strand, counting down.
TGCACCAGACTGAGAAATTCTCTCAGTGCATTTATCTGCCTTCAGATCCCAAGCCATGATCTTTTGGTCACTCGAAAAATACAAAAACTGGTCATCAAGGGATAGATGCAACTTGTCAGACTTTTCGCCTGTAACGATAAACACCAATCAACAAGTTCCATCATGCACCTGCACCATGATTTACCCAAATACTCATTTTTGTTAAGCTACTTACATAAGTTATCCTAACTGATGCTCGTAATTTATCCTATTCTATATTTATGATGCTTCTACCAAAGTTTATTACATTTTAAAATGATTCTTCTAAGACTCTTGAGAATATCTTATAAACAAGAAACATGCTAATCAACAGATGGCTAGTACCATGAATAGCAACCCTAACTCATGGCGATCTGTTCTGGGCACAGGCAGCTTCATGGTTTCTCACTCTGCTGCAGTAGCCTGTACCTTGTGCATCCCAGTCGCTATACAGTAGTAAGCCCACCACACTTAATGAGACTAGCCAAGTAAGGAGAGAGAAAATGTTTCATCATTCGTATATCAGAATTTTTCCATTTACCTTAGAACTCGCACTCGGAACACGTTAGAAAAATAGCTCACATGAAAAACCCAGTAAGATGAAAACTGCCAGATTTGAGAGAACTACATGAGGTTTCTTCTTCATGAGACTGAACAATGCAGTCACTTCTAGAACTAAAATATTGATAGAGCTTTTTATTTTTTACAAATTTGTTTATATTGAAAATATTTTGATTAAATAAAAAGATAAGAGATTTTTAAAAGTTTAACTTGTGCATGTAACAGGCCCTTATAGTTTCCTGTTTGGCAATTACTGAAGACATTTGCAGCTGTGCACTCCATGTTTCCATGTAGAAAAAAATTCACCATTGTGAGAGTTATGACAAAATTTGTGTTCCTGGTGACTACAGGAGTTAGAGAGAGAGAGAGAGAGAGCTTTGTTATAAGTTTTACAACCAGATATTTGATGCAAGAGGCATTGGAAATCAGACTTTAACTGGCAACAGGGGTCTTAAAATTAAGTTTCTTAACCTTAAATCGCTGGTGCTACTACTCCATATGAAATTTTACCTTTGAGTGTCTTGGTTTTTTCCATTGTTTTCAAATTGTAGACAAAAAGAAGATCATCACTGTAATTAACAAACATGTGCTTTTCATCATGGGATATTGCAAGGGCATCTGCAGTCAATTCATCTTCGTCCTCATCCTCATTGTCAGTCAGAGGTTGTCGAGTAACTTCATGCAGATACTGGCCCGATGTCAATAACTTCATCACAAAGCAGGAGGAGGAACTGCCAGTGGCTGCAACACTAAAATTGGCAGAACCTTGAATATGACAAAAAAGAAAAATAAAATTCAGAATTAATTAAATTATCTTCAAACCAAAGTTTGTTATAAAAACCTTTATCTCAAGATATTTACGCAATTTAATGGGTTCATTTATGTGAATAATAAGTACAAAAAACAAAAGTCCTAAATCGAACTAAAGATAGTCTTGCTCTCAAGTTTGTTTAACCTTGGTTAAATATGCCTGATATTAAAGTCTCTCTTGGAGGTAACTGATATTCCATAAGGTTATGGCTGCTACAATCACCAATTATACATAAAAATTATATTTCATACCGTAATAACTTTGCTTCTGCATATTAACCCTCATATATACCACATCAGTTTTTACTTACTCAGCCCAGAACCACCAGTTAGTAGCTGCATATTTTGTCAACACATTTGTAATATAAAACATCGATTTGGAGTGATGTCCAGTTGTCATTATAAAAGGTTCTGTTAATGAAGAAGGTAGTGTGTCAGAGCCCCTGGCTCAATTTGTGCTAACAGAGATTTGAAAGGTAATGGGGTTGCAAATGTACCCCAGGTGGTATATAGAGGGTTGATTATTTGCACCAGGAGAGACTAACCTGCAATTGGACTAAAGGGAAAAAACTCTTCCTCTTTCTTTTTGAGCTGTGTGATGTTGATCTTGTTCAAGCAGACGCCAGAAACATCATACATGTAGACACAATATTTAGCTAATATCACTAAGCAGGTCTTGTCTTTGCCACAGGCGTCGAACTGCACCTGGTCTGTTTTGTGCAAACTCTCTAGAGATTTGATGCTGATTCTGTGTGATATTTCAGCTGTTTCTACCTTGACAAATACAATGGAGCCTTCTGGATTTGAGGCTACCAATCTGTCGCTATCGCAGAATCTGACTTTTTCTGGATCCCCCCAAATCTCATCAGCAGCATTCACCAAATGACCTTTTAAAATGTCCCAAAACTTGATGGTTCCATCATGGCCACCTAGAATTAAAAAAAAAACAAAAACAAAAGTTATTTACTTCAAAGACAGACAGACAAAATAAATGCCTTTTCCACTCACTGCCTGTTCCTTCACTCAGATAACATTCTGGAAAAGAAAGAATGAGCTCTCCTACATGGGTATCAGGCAGTACTCACATGTAGCGATGAGAGTTCCATCACAGGTAATGTCTAAAGATGTAACATCTGCCTTGTGTGCTGGGATGCAGTGAACAAGCTGACCTCCAGGGGGTATAAGTATTCTTCTGTCTGGTTCCAGGAAGCACACAGGAGATGACTGGCAATGACTGAGCAAAGTATTTAACTCCTGGGGGAACAAAAAAATGCAGTAATTGTTGAAAATTATGGATAGTTCTTTCAATGCAATACTGCAAACAAAAGATTTCTGTACTAAACAAGTATATATTTTCTTTCTGCACTGCCAGTTTTCGAGTATTCTTGCAGTTGCCATATCTATTGTCTTCATCCAGACATCTTTCAGCACAGTTCTACTAAGTGCTAACCATTGCGTGAATGTTATCTTTTAAAATAATAGGATATTTTAGACTCCACACATATCTGCTTCTAAAACTACAATTAAAGATAAAGCAAAACGAGATAAGATATCTGGCAATATGCTACACTCAGAAAGCTGCTCAGCAATGACTGACTACAAGTCCAAAATCTCTCTCACGTGCATGCAATCTTGGTAGAATAATGGGGTTTGCATTACAAACAAACTATTATAAAGCAGGTGGCTGTTATGAAATAACATGAACCAAGTCTTCAAGTCTCTACACAATTGTCGAAGAAATTAGCCGAAGAACTACTGGTAAACTTATCTAGTAATTTACTTACCACAGCAGGAAGCCACCAGAGAAAATAAATGCCTCTTAATTTGATTTTTAATTCTTCCCATCATCTTCTCCCTCTTCATCTTTCTCCTCCCCTTCATTTACACACTCATAATCAGAAACTCCAATTTCAGCTTCATGTTCATCTTCAACACTAAACACCTCTGCTGCTTATTTATTTCACTCATATATAACAAATTTTTATAACATCAAAGGTGATGGTACCTTAGCCAACTTAAGAGCTATAGTTTTTTTCTTTTACTGTTCACACTCAAAATCCCTAAATAATTTGAAAGCTTCCTTCAGGTCTTCTCTGAAACAGACACGCACTGACAATTCAAGTTATCCAAAGTAAATTATATATAAAAACCAAAAAAAAGCTTAATTACCTATTACATACCTGTAAGTCAGGTAACCGCCCCAGTAACTGTACAGGCAGCAGATTGGGATCATAGTTTAGAGCATCTTGTGAGAGCTGAAGGCATTCTGTAACTGTTCTGATAATTGAATCTTCTTTAAAGATATTCAAAGCAAATGTAAAGTCATCCAAGATCTGCCTGTATAAATAATTTTAAAAGCAAATGAAACAAGGCGGCCTACTGTTGGCCCACATTAGCTATGTCCGCCACTTTGTAAGGAAAGGTGTGACAAACTGACAACGGAATCAAAGGAAACATGAAAGACTACAATCAACAATGTGATGCTTGAAGTTAGTTTATTAAAAAAATGGCTACAACTGAAAGCTGTTGCACTGAGCGCTACATGCCATTAGATCAAATACAACCCCTCCTTCACCACAAACTGAAGCTAATAGAAACTGGCCAAAACCACCAAGCATCTTTCTGACAATCCTATCTTTAGGTGAAAGTGTGCATAACTGCTAAAGGATGCATAGCATTCTGTCGGTTGTGCTGGATACAAATGTTAATGAACTGTTTCCTATTTCTCTAATTTTCATCAAATATTAGAAAATGCAGCATTAAAAGCACGTGAAAACATCTCCAACGATGGAAAACATCTCTCCCTCCCTTTACACACACTGAACAGTAAGATTACCTCAATAGTCGAGATAAAATTATATGAAGCTTACCTCACTGAAGTTGCTTTTAGTTTAGCCATAAGGAACTCAAAGTTGCAGAGAACTTCTCCCTTCAGTCTGTCCAAGAGCCTAGCACGTATGAGATGAATGGGTAGGTTGTTCAGTTTCCGCAAGTTTGGACAGTTTTCAAACTCCAGAGGTTGCGCGGCCACCAGCCTATCTGCTTGGCTTTTCCTGCCCATTTTATCAACAAAGGGCTTGGAATTGCCTATGAAAATAAGGAAATACACTTAAATGAGGTTTTCTTTAAATGCAATGTAAAAAAAAAAAAATGTTTAGAACTTCAAATAATAGTAAAAAAGCAGTTCTCCGACATTTAGAGGGAACTAAGGCAGCCAAGAAATCTAATCTAACCCTCAGCAATACAGAGATGCTGTGGCGGTAGTGCCCTTGACTACTGACAAATGAAAAATTACGTCAGTTTAGCTAAACGTTTTAAAATTTATTTCTTACTGATCCAAGACCAAAAAAAGTGGAGGAGAAACATTTTATTTTGTTACAACAAAATATTCTACGAACAAACCCAGTACATCCAAACGATGTAAACATTTCTGTTTTCATCTCCCTCAGAACTTAATGCCTTTGCAATGCCCACAAATGGATATAATTATCAAACTTTATATTTTAAAAAAATAAATTATTATAAATTTGTTTGCTTAAAAAGGATGTTCGCAATCTGCCAGGAAAAACAAGAGATCCATAAAGAAAATGTGCAAATACAGAGAACAGAGAGATGAGAGAGAGATGGGGAGAGAACGGAGAGCAATTGCTAAATCTTACCACAAGCCCATGTGCCACTGAAGTAGTCTGCGAGGGTATGCTCCATCAGCCGAGTCTTCTCCAAGTCTGAACAATACCTGGTTTTTGCTGCTTCGATGAACTGACGATGATACCAGTAGAAAACTCGAACGCTGTCCGCTCCACGATCGACTGCAAGAAAACATCGCAGGTGTTTCACTTGGCATCTCTGTGCGCGCACTGTCCTCTGCACTCACTGATTGCAGCAGTACCATGTTAAAAAATAAACTCCTCCAAAAAGCTGGTGGCTTTTTTTCTTTTAATGAATGAACCAATTCCCTGCAATCCTCAGTGATGCTTTGAACTTTGGATTAATAAAAGAATAAGCCTCCTCGGATTGCATCGCTCCGCCAGCCAGCAGCCATTTGTAATTTTTCTTCAAAGAGAGGGGGGGGATCACCCAGAGGCACTCAAAACCCTTAACAGTAACTCAGTTGCCATTATATCACTAATTGTGGTTTGCAGGACATGCAAATGTTTTTTTTTTAACCTAATTAAAAAAAAAATGAATAAAATCCATAAAACAAAAATAACTTATTTTTAATTTCTTAGATGTTTTACCTGGTTCTGGTCTAAATAAGTGGCCCAGGGAGGGTTCACTTCTGTATTTTTACCCTGAAGTTCTTTGAGCTATCCATCTGACAAGAGGATGCCTATAATAGTGGAAATACCCACCGAGATACTCTTGAAGGTCATGCTTCACCCTGACCAGCAGCAGTGGCGGCAGGCGACGAATGGGTGGGGTCCAGTACATGTAGACATCATTCAAAACATCCTCATCACAAGACAAGATGTCTTCAAGCTCAGATTCTGAGAGTCCGTTCTTGGCTACAAGAAACACGTCAAAAGCTTTTTGATCATCAAATTTAAAGGTCAGGCAAAAAACTGGAATACTTTTTAATGCCATCCCTGATAAAACTATCTTGAAGAATGCCAGAATAAAACTACCACATGCAATGCATCCTACTGCATCTTTTGTTCTACTCTTGTCATCATCTTGTAAATTGATCATCTGATTCAAAACAAATTTACACACAAGCAGCAGCACAATAACAGATTAGCTTTACAAGTTCTCCTCTCAACCGGGACAAATATTTATTAAAGCTAGCTCTGATATGAATATTAAATCTGTGGTATTATGCTTAAATTGACAAATCTTTCTACCAGTGTTCCTAACAGAAGTGCAGTAAACCTTACCAAGGGTTAAGTATCCTAAAGAACGGGATACAAGCAGTTTTCCATGCATGATTTCAATCTGAGTAAACAAGCTAATGATGCTCTCCCTGACTGTTTCTTTTAACACTGTAGCATCCATCAAAGAGTACGATTTCCAGCTGCAAGCTTCATCAAAGGATAGCTTCAAGAACAAAGGCAATGGGCAATTCTGGAAGGACTGTAGTAAGATATCCATCTGTTGTTTTGTCAATGTCCGGTGACTGGTGGCCAGCCACCTGTTGACAATGGTGCTCAGGTCGCTCTCCGCCAGTTTAGGGACCTCTAAGAACTGGTTCAAATCTTTTACCATGGACTGAAATCAGAAATCAAAACTCTGTTTGTGCCTGCAGGAAATGTGCACAGGCCGTGTCATTTTCACCAATGGATTTAAAGATGACTTCCCTGCATTGCTCTCTTAAAAACACTGTGGACTGGCCCACCCGCCTCTGTAGGAAAGGTCGAGGAGGAATGACCAGAGTCTGAGATTCAAGAGCACCTTTACAGTAGTGGGCCACAGAAGCAAACGTACACAAGTGTTCCAGATGCTAAGCCTTACCTTCCTGATTAGTGTGTAAGGGAAAATGGAGACGCTGTGAAGAACACCGACAGATAACCAAGTAGACAGATCGTGACTCAACTTATGACAGCCTTTCAAGTTGGTAATAAAAAATACCTTTTGAAAAATCTTTCATCAAAATTAAAGAATCAGAAATCTTATCATTACAATTAATTATATGCATATTTACTATTTATTTTTTTTTTTTTTCAGTTTTAGGTCCCTAACTTTTATGAAGGCCTTGTAAGTTGGTGTATGGAAGTACACTGAAAAATCCTGGGTAGATCCCTATGCAGACAGATATATGAATATGTAGGTAAAAAAGCAAACAAACAAACAGCCAGACAAAGAAGAACCTGTTGGTTATAACAGTGCAGGTGTGCTATAAGAGGGCAAACAAATCAACCGACCTGCAATCTAGGAAAAGATTCGTACTCTCTACCCGGTAAAGTGGAGACAATCACTTTTGTGTGCAGTGGAAGCGCATTCTTAGGAAACCAGCTGAGCTGTCGGCCACCTTCAGCAGAATTTAGCTGATCCAATGAATCCAGAATCAACAGCAAGGGCTTTGTTTCAGTGCCCCTTTTCAGAACATCCAGAAATCTTTCGGTCAACTTCTTTTGATCCTGAAAATACAAAAAATGCAATCCTACAGTCGTTGTGTAGCTACAACGAACAAACAGTTGCTATTCAATAAAAAAAAAAACGGCAGGTGGGTGATATAAGACAAGTGAGAGACGTCACTTAGCACACACGTGCTTAACATCCTGCATTTAGCGAAAGGTTCCCGATTCTCGGCTGTGATTTTGTGCTTAACTAAAGTACCCTGATTTGGCACATAAAAGGGCCCTTGAGCATGAGAAAGTATTTTATTTGTAAATTTTGTTTTCATTTTTGAGTGGGGCAAATAACCAAGTTACAACTACAGTCCAATCAATTACAATGAATTGCACTTGTAATATTACTGCTGCTATTAAATACCTCAGCAAGGGAATTAACTCTTAAAAATCTGTGTAAAAAATACTCATTACCTCGAAATGTTTGTTTGTACGTTTCGTATGCACAAAATAAAAACAAACCAGTTAATATTTTAGGCATAAATCAAAATGTGTTGACATAAATATAAGTTTTCTTGCACTGGTCCCAGAACATCTTGATGGTACTAACGTCAGTCTCTGCCCCCACTCCCTCTATCACTGTTCAATTGAAGCCCAGCAAAAATAGGACCATCAGTCATATGTTTCTTTGAACAAAGTCCCCAGTTTGTGGCCAACCAATAAAATTGTTTCTCTGCAGTAAATGACTTAGTCTCCACCTACTGTTGGAATCTCCTGGTTGTCAGAGTAGATCATCTGCACTTGATCTATAATTGTGGACAGGAGACTTCTTATGTTTGAACTAGATGGAGTAGTTCCCAAAAATCTAAAAGTTATAAAAGACAAAAAATTTTTTAAAAAAATCATGTGTATTTATGGAAAAAATTTTTTTCATTTGTATATTTGAATTTTTTAAATAGATACATTTATAAAAGGATATGTATAATGTTGCATAAGTTCAACATATGGCAAACTAGTTAGTTACCTTTCACAGAATAGTTTAAATGTCTAATAAGTTTTCAGCTCTGAAACTGCTGTGAGAGACCTACCAAGTAACCGAGAGAGAGAGATGGAGAGAAAATAGAAAATTCTTTTCAATTTGTGTTTTACAACTAACCAAGATATAAATCAGTATTTTAAAGAATAAATAAGAATGAGGCCTGGAGAACATGATTTATTGAGTAGACAAAAAATAACATTTCCTGGTGGATAGGAAATAAAATTAATATTCTTTTAGCAGAAATTGACTTCCCAAGTAATTTTATACTGTTAATAGTATATACAAAGAGAAATCAATTTTAGTCAGTAAAAAAGGAGTAACAACTTTTTTTGTTACATAATCTGTTGGATTATTAATAGTTTTAATAAGTGTATTATATAAAATTCATCCAACCTTTGATGGATTCATTTTCACATTGCATTCTATCAATATTATCATCAAGAACAGCAGTTTTCCAAAGATCTGCCTGTTGTCTTAGATTCAGAAAATCACAAGATGCAACCAGACTACACTACCTCAGGATGACTGCTGCACTGCCATCTAACCACTGCTCAGCTAATTTGGCTGCCATAGCCATGATAGATGTCTTTCCACAGCCAGACTCCCCATACAGGACCAGAGGTTGTCTGCTGAAGCTTTCCACATATTCCTGGATTTTCTGTAAAATTCAATAGTTTTTTTAAATTTTTTTCTAATGTGAACCCAACTAAATAGAAGCTGAAGGCAGTTCACAGTTTCCCAAAGGAAGTGATGTCAGCATGCCACAGCTGTTTGACCATCAAAAGAGAAACCCTGGACATAAGTACGAACTCCATCCCTCCACATTTGGTGGCCAACTATTAGCTAAATCCTTGATCGCTTCTCGGCCTTCTCCTGCAAGACCCAGTAGTGTCGCCTGGAAAATTGGAATCCAAAAGTACCAGACCAAATTTTGATGAAGAATTCTTCAAGTAAGTATTTTGATTGTTTCCTAGTTTTTTTTTCTGAATTTTTGGAATTTTCGCATTTCTTTTGAAGATTTAGTTCTTGTTGCGTAGTTCTTTGTATTTATCGTGCTTTTCCTACTAAACCCCTTCATTTCTTGTTGCTATGTTTATTACTAGCACTTTTTTTGTGGTGTGGTGTGTGAGGCTTCTCAATCGTCATGGAGCCTCAGCCGTCAACGTCCACTGAAACCAATACTTACGCTCAAGTCATAAGCCAAAGTATTTTCGAAGTTATTGAAGGATTGACCTGCTCAGAAGATGTGGAGACAAATGACGACTCCCTATCTTTCAAGAAGTTTCTTGAAGATTTGGATATTACGCCCAAGATCAAAACAACCTTCAACCAAAAATGCTCCCTGTTCTTGCGTGCAGGAACCAGAGTAAACAACATGGATGTGGGACAAGCAATTACGGAGGCTGCTGGCCTGACTGATAAGGTGCAGGCCATTCTAAGAGGGTATAATCAGGCCATTGAAATAGCCTGTAAGACTAACAAATATGCCGACCTACTTTCAACCAAAAACCTAAAAATAAGAGGAATATCTTATCCTTTGAGAGGAGCAAACCTGGTTGCGTGGGTGAAAGTCTGCAGACTTCCCCAAGCCGTCAATGAGGATATACCTGTGCAAATCCTCAAAAAATATGGAAAAGTAACAGTACCCTTCAAATATGATTGTCTTCCCATTATGCCCTTTTGGTCTGGACAAAGGAGCGGGAAGATGATCCTAAGGGAATCCATCCCCAGAAGGATCACACACACGGTGGCGGGCCAATAACAGTAGTGTATAGAGATCAGCCAAGCCCGCCACCATACTGCTCAACATGCCAAATCTGTAATAATTAGTTGCCCCTCATTAAAAGCAACACAGAGGACAACAACCAGGGTGTCAGCTCAAGGACCTGAAATAATAATGCTTGACCTGACAGCCGAAAAAACAAGAAGAGGCAGCAGAGGATGAATCACCAACTGAAGAGGCCAAAATTAAAATCAAGGCCTCTAAAGGTAAAAGAGGAAGGCAGAGATCAGCAGTGAGCTCCCCTCCTAAAAAGGAGGAAAAAAGGTCAGAAAGGAAACAGCCAGTGAGGAGATCCAAATCCCTCGAAATGACTTCCAAAACAAATATCACTCAAACAACAATCCCTTCACAGCCTGCACTGATGACTCAGGGGATTGAAGGCATGGATGTGATCATCTGAATAGGTGACACTTCCATTCTGGACTGACCTTTTCAGCTACAACCTGGTAACGTCCAAAGGACGATGAGCTAGATTTAGCGATTATGGCTAGACGTATGGAATTCTTATCCCTGAATTTGAGGGGGATAAAATACAACAAACATTGGAATGATTTTCTAGATCTAGAACATTCTGCATGCAAGAACTTCACTTACAAACTAACCAGGAAGTAGATAGGTACTTTACTAACTGGACAGGATTAACACTTACAAGCTTAGATTCAGTAGGGACAAAAAAAAAAAAAAAAAAAAGGCATAGCCATTTTATTTCATCATAGTTTAAACATTAAAATAGAACACTCTTACAGTGATAATCAAGGAAGAATTGTTATAGCTAGTTACCAAAATCAGTTCCAAAGAAAAGTAATGACTGTATCGGTGTATGTTCCTACTGTCGGGAAGGAGCGTGCAGCATTCCTTCAGAACTTCAAAGACAAACTAGAGCAGGAACTTAGGTCCTACCCTGCAGAAGATATTTATATACTAGGTATTTTTAACTGCGTCCCCTCCCATGAACTCATTAGGCAGGGACCGGACATTAAGAGTAGGACACACCTGATCGGAAAGTTGCAGCTGCAAACCATGTATTTGCAGTTTGGCGTGGTCGATGCATTTAGATATAAACGCCCAAACGCTAAATCGTACACTCATTACTGTAAGAAATACAAAGTAGCGACTAGATTAGACAGTGTATATTTCTAAAAATGTAGCTAGACAATTCCAAGAAGTTTCACATGACGTTATTGCATGGAGTGACCACTTTCAGGTTAAGGCCAGCTTTCTAGCTGCTCAGGAGAACACCAGGGGACCTGGGCTCTCAAAACTCAATAATACTATGCTGACGGAGTCAGAATATGTTGAGAGCGTACAGAGTTTCTGGGAAAGCTGGTTGCTTCGTCTGGGTGAGTTTGATGACCTCCTGGAGTGGTGGGACTTAGGTAAGGATAAGTTAAGGGAATTTAGTATTAAATATTGTCAGGCGTGTAACGATTATAGGGTCTATTTAGAAAATAGACTGAAAGAGGAATTAAACTTAGAATTAAACAAAGCGGCAATATGGTTAGATAGAGTCAATAAAGTTGAAGCCATCAAAACCCAGTTAGTCAGAATGCAATTAAACAAAACAGAAGGTGCTATGAGTACCAGCCATGAATGGCAAAGGTTGTAGGAGGTCTTTCTGTGGTTTAGAAAAAAGCTAAGACAGACAGGAAATCTATAAACAAAATTATAAATAACAAGAGCCGCATCTTAACCAACATAGCCGATATAATTAGGGAAGAGACTCGGTACTATAAAGAGTTATACAGTAGAGAAGACACTTGCCAGTCAGCTCAGGACAGCATCATGGTGTATCTATAAAATAAACTAGACCCTCTAGAAACTGAGCTCTGCAAAGGACCCATAACCACCCAAGAAATAAAACAAGCCATTAGGGCTTCAAATAAAGATAAAACCCCAGGAAATGATGGCCTTACACTGGATTTCTATAAGAGATTTGAATATCTCCTAGCTAGGAATCTGAAAATGATTGCGCATAGCACAGAGTAAGGGGGTGCTCTCAGAAAGCCAACGTATTGCTACTGTCATTCTGCTACCAAAGGGGGGCGACAGTGTGCTTGGAACTGGAGGCCCATGAATCTCCTAAATAGTGATTATAAAATCATAGCTAAGATGTTGTTAGCAAATAGGCTAGCCAAAGTTATGGATAAAGTTATCAGTGCAAACCAGACCTGTTTAGTTCCAGGCAGAAGCATCGTAAGTACGCTCCAACTGTTCAGAGAAATAAGTAGGATGAACACAAAGTTCCATAGAAATAATGCTAGCCGTTGATCAACAAAAAGCCTTTGATAGAGCAGGCTGGAATTTTCTGCTTAAGACACTTAAAACCCTTGACATTGGGGAGTATTTCATTAACTTCATAAAACTAACCTACAACCAAATCCAAATCCTTCAAAACAGCTACACATCTTCGTCCTTCCACCCATCAAGAGGGATCAGGCAGGGGGTGCCTCCTAAGCGCCATGCTTTATGTGCTCACTGCAGAGCTGCTGGCTGCCCTGATCCGGAAAAATCAACATATCATTGGAATCCAGGGAATTGAAATCCAACAATATGTGGATGACACCACCCTTCTGCTGCAAGATGCAGCCAGCGTGGAAGCAGCCTTCAAAGCCCTTGAAGTCTACCAAAAGGCCTCGGGCGAAGATCAACTGAAAGAAGACTAAGGCAGCATGGCTTGGGGGTGCCCAAAAGCCTATACAACGATACAAAATCGAATGGGTGGATGACAAGATAAAACTCCCAGGTATCTTCTTCCCCACTAACAACCGGACTAACACACAAAAAGACAATTGGATCCCCACCATTAACAAAATAAAAGCCCAACTAACAGGCTGGTCCTCATCTAACCTCTCCTTTACCAAAACCCACTTAATCAACACCTACACCACCCCCAAAATCTACTACAAATCTAAAATCATAGGGCTGCCAGGTTGGGCGCACTCCTCCATTGAAGCCGATCTCGATCAGTTTCTCTGGCAGGGGCGCAAACACCTGGCAAATAAACAAATAACAAGACTCCCTCAAAGTCAAGGTGGTTTAAATCTCCTAAACCTAGAGAGCAAAATAGGTGCTCAATAAATTAAAAATATAATAGACATCATAAGGATGGTAGATAATAGACCAAGATGACAAAACTTATTCAATGATCGCTTAGCTATGGCATTTAACATTCCAAATGGTCTGCATGCTTTAACTAACAAACTAAAACCATACAGAGCCAAAAGAAAACTTAACCCACTATCATGTAACAGCACTAACCAATTTGATCAACTCTAACATAGGTACAAACAAAGTAGTAAGCTTAGGTAGTACTAATACAGTTGATCTAGACAAACTATCCCAATGTGATATCTACTTCTTCCTGGCATCACAACCTATCAAGGAACCAGACTACAGGGGGGAGTGGGAAGGTACACTAAATTCAGGACCACTTCCATGGGATAGAATCTGGAAAAGTTCCATAAATCACCTCATGGATGGATACTCCTCTGACACTCACTGGAAAATCTTAAGAGATGTACTCCCAACGAGGGAAAATAAGCAGAAATGGAAAATTGTTAAATCACAAAAATGCCTCACCTGTACTGAGGACGAGACGGTAAATCACTATCTTTTCATGTCCAATGAATATAGAACTGTGGTGGCTAGTCTGAGATTTGATCTTTAAAATTAAAAGTCCCCAGGAAAAACTTATTTTGTACTGGCGCCTGCAAAAAAGTAAAAAGGACTGCCTTTCGAACTTCCTGGTCTTCACTGCACAGCAGATAGCTTGGGGTAGTCGTAAGGCTTTAGAGAGCGGTCAGCTCACCTCAACCAAAAAACTATTCCAAAAATATGTAACGTTTTCGTTATGCAGTCATGATGAATTCCAGCATTACTGACAGAGCAAACCATTCATCCATCTGGTTAATCAACATCCTCTGACACACACACTACAGCTGCACATTGGATAACCCCAACAACTCGCCATTTCAACTGATCATCTCTGAATCCTCAACCACCTGCCAACATCAACTACTCAACTGTCAACCATCAACAACCCACCACCATCAACCACTAATCTGATCAACACACTAGGCCAACCCTTTGAGTCAACTACATTAAACTCAACAACCTGAATTTCGGTTTGTTTTTTTTTTTCTCTCTCCTATTAAAAAGCCTCTATTTATAACTAACTCCTCCTGTAATCATTAGCCCCCCCACAAATGGACTAACCATGTGTTTGTCTTTGTTTTTAAATCTGCTTACAGGTTCACAACATCATTTGGAGAGCCACTTGTGATAATTACCAGTGTTTGATGTGGAATTGTGCGCCAACCATTGCGATGAACACCACCGCAACGGTCGGGTTACTTCTCATCAAGTCACCATACGAGAAAGTCCCTGGCTTCCCAACAGGGGAGGCCTTCAAAACAAACTCGAATTAACTAAACAGAGACAAAACAGGTCTCCATCCATTTTACAAAATCCAAAATCAGCTCCATCCCCTCCCTTCACTCCAGTTGGACTTAATAAAAATAAACAGTGGCAAAAACAATACCTTCAGACTGCTAAGGATATACAGAGAGAAAACTGTTTCGAGAGTTCAGCCTGGACAAATCCTACCCCTCCTGCTGTACTACAAAGGAGTTTGGATGGCCCGCTGCTCTCTTAGAAATAGGTACACCAATACAAACACAGGTCAAAATAAGACCTCGCTTATAAACAGCTGTGGAGGCCGAACGTGGAACTGACCCAGCTCCCAACACACACACCCTCAACAAATGCACCACACCAACCCATCCCCAACAAAATGATCAAAGTGTAGTATCTTAAAAAAAAAAAAAAAACATGTGGCTACGGAGCATCGTGCCCTTAGCCTTCCATTTGGAGTACCGACCAGGTGCCCCGCCCTTTTGGGTGTGGCTACTCGGATTCAGCCCTGGAGGGCAGGGGATGAGTACTCTGTAAGGCTTTGAAGATGGAAAGTCCCCTGCTCAAAAAGAGTGGGGGCAGGGGATGCTTTTTGCCCTCAGCCTGCTTCTCTGGCTAGGAAGATTAGGCACAGACCTGAGGTGTTAAGGCTTTTTTTTTTTTTTTTTTTTCCTAAGAGGTTTTTGGCTGGGGAAGCGATCTTTCTCCATGGAGTTCGTTCCAACTGAAGCTTTTGCTTCTCATAACATTGGACGCTTCGGTGTCCCTAACTCTGGTCATTTTTCAGCCAGCAACACGAGGTGCTTTGCTGCCTTCACACAGAGTTCGCTCCACCAGAGGCTTCAGCCTCTCCAACACCCTTCTCTTTGGAGATACACGAACTTTACACTTGCACATACACTCATTACATCACTAAAAATTTGAAAATAGTTCTATTAAAGTTCAGCATTGGTGCACTGTGGGAAATGTTTTCTTAATTTTTAGTGAACAAAGTTGTTTCACACCCCATATGCCCCTTCCTTAAATATAAAACATTACCCCTAAATGCATCTTCAAAACTGGGTCATGCAAAATAGAAGATTTCAAGAAAATTTTTAGCCCCCCCCTCTATATTTGGAGGGGCACCAAATTTTGACAGCTACATTACATTCATATTCTGGCTATAGTGAAAACTAGTCAAACAAATGAACCAGTTGACAATTATAAATGAAGTTTATCAACCGTGCCTTCATTGTATCGAGTCGTCCAGAAAAGGATTCACATTTCTTCTGACAGAACAAAGTATGCTGCATAATTTCTTCATACAAAGGTTTGTCCAGGCTGGTCTTTCCCCTCTGTTCAATGGCTTCATTGATCATTTTCACAATGCAATCCTCAAAATCTCTGCATAGCTTCATCATGTAGACTTTGTGTTGATTTTCTTTGGGATCCACTCCTGTTGATCAAAACAAACACCACACAAGCAAGCAAGCAATAAATGGAGTGCCTCTTTCTGCGAGCAGAATATTACCAGTCTAACTGATTCCACGACTGTATTCAACAGAACCCTGACATCCACACAGTTTTAACTTACATCACTGCTATTTATGGTCTGCTGTCAATGCTAAAACAACAAGTTGCAACCTATCAATTGTACATAAATAGTCAAATGTCCTGATAATGATATTTTGTAGACCACCATCTTCTGCTTTAGAGTTCTTTTGAAGTGAGAGCAGAAAAAGTAGTGCTGTCAGAAGTCATGTGCTTGAAATTAACCCTTAGAGAAGTTTTTTTTTTACATACCCATCCAGCATTTTTGAAAAAATATTCAGAAATAACCTTGAGATGTTTCTTCAATTTTATAAACATATATGGACTCTTCAGCTAAAATTATTAAAATGATTTAAATGAAATATCTATGGAAATCTCTGTTATAAGGTTCACTTTTATTGTTGGACGACATATCGAGAAACCCAAAATCAAATACTGACTAAGCAGTTAACATACAGTATCGCTTGTCTGTTACAAGGTGTTGGGAAATCTCTACTACAAATATATCATAGTAAGTACTGAAAAAGTAAAATTCTTACAAGAACACTGCCATCTTTGCTGTTGTTCCAACAACAGTAGCAACAAAAGCTTACCTTTTGTAGACCACTGGATATCATATGACAAAATGCTGCTTTCTGGGAGTATGGACATAATTCGATCATCCTTGAGATCTCTGAGTAATGTCTGTGCCTCGTTATCTTTGTCAGGCTCTCCAAGACATTCTAAAACAAGCGATATACTTGAAAGTGTAAGCACTTTTATCATGGACACTGTTCAAAACAAAAAATCAGACACTTGGAATCCCCATAAGCCATGCTAAATAAATGTTCTTTAAAGGTAAACTTTCATAACTTTTATGGGGGCATATTTTTTTCAAATTGTACTGTGCTTCCAATTTTTGCTTTCTTTAAGGTAAAATATTAAGGAGTTACATTTTAACTGGAAACATTTCCAGTCTGTGATACTTACCAATAAATTTTGCAAGCTCTTCATTCTTCTCCTCATTTTCTATGTTAACAATATTCCTTTTAAACCACAAGCAATGGTTCTTTGCATTTTTTGTATTCAAAATACCAGCAGTAATCTCTGTCTCTGTAACTATAGAAAAGGAGATTTCATTTATTTTGTAAAAATTTATGTGGGAGAGAGGCTATTTTAACAGCAAGTTTTATTAATAGTGCCTTTGGACTATGTGAAACGGGCTGGCTCTCTTGGAATCTGAAACAAGCACCTTTTCACTGATAATTTTATTTTAAAAAGTCCCATAATGCAATGCTTTAAACCTGTCACTCCCTTAAAAAGGCAAAAAGAGGAGACTAAACATGAGCATAATCCATTTTGACTTTATGACAAAATCAATGTAGTTGTCATGGTCTAAAATCTTCATAATAAGAACCTGCACGAGGGCTGAGTGGAGAATTAGTCTTTTGTAACATTACACACTGAATGTTTTCCTTAATTATCAGCAGGTATGGATTGTAAGATTTCAGTGTACCTGCAGCAGTCACAACCCAGTATAAGACCGGAGGAAAATTAAAGTGTAGAACACTGGTTTGGCGTGTCATAGCAAAAACACTTACTTCACTACATATCATTCAGCTTTAATTAGTATATGCACATCATAACTTGATTATGTAGCTGCAACTTAATGAAATACATGTAAAGCAAAAGACGTTTAGAAAATTTTTGGAGAAGGTAAAGAAAATTTCTGATTGATCATAACAGTTTTTAACATACTAATGATGTTCAAATGAAACCTGGCTGAAAATAGGAAGGTGGAAATCGTAGGTTGGACTTCATTTGAAAGCCCCTATATAGATGCTGAAAGCATAATTGAAAAACCAAAATGCAAGCTGGCTCAGAAGACTCTCCTACCTGACATCAGAAACTGTCTAGCTTCCTCTTTATCAAGCAAATCTAAGGCTGCAGAACAAATAACCTGGTGCATCAAGTTGCTCTGTTGCCACCATTTTTTTCTTGCTTCTTTCCTCTTATCATCATCCTCCCTGCATTGAAAGTCTGGAAACACAGCACTGACCGACTGGAGGATGTAAAGTGGAGGCACAGCATTGTCGTCTCTTTTATACCAACTGAAGAATGTTTTAAGTATCATTTAATCAATGCCTGTGTTTTTTTTTAAATTATTGCACGCATTACTCTACAATATTTTTAAAACATCTATTTTTTTTCAAATGGAAATATGCAGCAGGTACTAATGGGAAAATAAAAATTTCAAAGCCCAAGGAAGGGAGGGAGGAATATCTGAGAAACGTGATACGTCATCTTACTGCAATCCTCCAAGACAGACAATAAGTTGGTGCGGCATCTGGGCATTTGCCGATTGTAGTTCAATCTTCACTGGGTCTGGTCAGATGCGCGCGTTCAATCTCTGTATCAGCCTATTCTGCACGGCACCCTGTCTCTCTCCTTGTAAGTTCTTTCATAGCCAACTTTTCCAGTCGCCAGACAACCATTCTCCCTACCCTGTTAGCGTTTCCAGACTAAAATAATACAGTTGGGGTAGACTAGGGAATACACCAACCATCACCCAAGATCAAAGGGACTTTCAGAAACTCGGTTGCCTGGTTTTCAATATTACACAATTAATCAGGCATTTATTTTCAGACAGAAAAGGTGCATTAAAGTCGAAGACGACGATGACACTCACCAAGTCAGAAGTTGTTTACTTTCATCTGCCATCGCAGTGAGAAATCGTTCGAACAGCTTAGCATTGATGACTCTTGGGCATGGTCGATATCCATACTTATGAGAAAGGAAAGTCTGGAACAAACATTAGCATTATTATTCCTCCACATAAAAGAAACCAAAGTAAATTACCGATATGCTGATGTTGTACCAAAATCACAAGGCGCACGAGCTGAATTATAACTGTTCAGTTCAACTGGATTTCTATTTCATCATCCTGCACTTGCATTAAATTTAACTAACAGCAGATGCATGTACATCACGAGGGAATAACCAACCCGTTCCCTACACAAAAACACTTAACTAAACATTTTTAAAGAGGGAAAATGAAAGTTTCCAAAGGTTGACCTGAGCAGTATGATTTCCCATTATATCACAGATAACAAGGAACAGCTAATGTGGAGACAAACCTCCCCATCAACAGCACCATTTCTGTCTGAAAACCATCTAAAATCTTTTGTCGCAAAACGTTTTAATTCACCGTCCATCGGGTAAATTATGAGGCTATATGGGTTATAAGGGGCTTCCAGAAACTCCCGAATTTCCCTGCAATGCCATTGCGTGGATGTCGTCTTTAAAATTTAACGCCATATTCGTATCTCCGCCGAAGAAGCCATTTTGTTTTTTGTTTCATAGTCGGAATATCATCACTTCTGCGGAGCCGGCTACAGCGGAAAGCTAACTCAACCGATACGGACTCCGTTTGCTTGCCATCCTACAGCTGAACATCAAGGGCCAGATGGTGCAGATGTCGTCTGCGGTAGTATTTTTTTTTTTTTTTTTAAGGGGGTGGGTGAGAGAACCCCAGGGTTACCACTAAAAACCATTCGGGAGCCAGGATGCGAATCAGAGGACGAACCAAAAGATTATTAGCAGAGGGGAGGGGGGAGACGAGAGATTGTTCGAGAAAAGGGGGCCCAGCCCGACCAGTCAACGAATGCCATCCCTAATGCATAACAATTGGCTAACGACAAGAAGGTAGGCGCCGCGAGCGGGGACCGGGTAATTAACATAACACAAAGCGCCATTGTGTCCGAACGAATAAGCGTTTTGAAGATGCGGGGGCATTTCCTCCTCCTCTTCCCGCTAGGGACAGAACCGGTTCAGGCTGCTAATGTCCCCCGTGTAGCGCCATCTGGCTCGACCAAGCGGTCAGACCGGAAACGCGTTTCGGGGTAACCGCTGAACGCCTTTCTAGAAGAGATACTCTTCCAGCCCGTGCGGGACACGATCGATCCGGTCATCGGTTAAGCTTTACGCCTGCGTACCACAAAATTAGGGCCCGTCGACAGCTTCTGGCAGAGCTTTATCTCCTTCAGACACAGCTCGGTGGTCATGTGGTCGTCTGTCGCTTCGTCGCGGATCCCCCACCTCATATCAACGACCTGGAACTCGTAGCCTCTCCCTTGGCAGAACTGCTTTAATCTCGGGTAAGTCCGCTCCATCAAATAGTTCCTCTCGAGTTTTGTGTCTACCAATAATAAAATCGACAACGGTAACTCAAGTGACGATGGTGGTTAATTTGAATTTCTCTCTCCTCCTCCATCCCTCTCTACTTTAATGCGCAAAAATAAGAAGTGGTATATAAATGATAAACCAGATGTGAAGGGGTTACTGTAATCAATGATCGTTTAAAGGTAAACTGTTGTAGTTAATTTAAAAAAAACAAAAAACAAAAACAACTATTCATTTATCGTTAATATCTCGTGGGCGTGAGTAAAGGGGCATTCGGATTTCAAATCAAACTATTTATTGATGACTTATTAAACGTCCATATACAGATGGAGATGTAGAGAGAGAGAGAGAGAGGAAGATCGGTATTTATCATATAAATGCAAATGTAGTACTAAAAGTAAATCAATACAAAATATTTGGTAGCGGAAGTAGACCAGATGCTGCTGCCATACCAAACATGGAATGCTGTACTGGTAATATATCTGGAGAATTTTTCAATACATGCGTAAAGATTTTACAAAAGAACAAAAAAAATACGTTGCACGCGGCACAAAAATCTAAATAATAGATTTTAGAAGAAGGAATGTGTTAGTATTAAAGTACAGTTCACTGATTAACAGCAAGAAAGACGAAATACCTGTATATTTAATTTAAAGAAAAAACAAAAACAAAAACTTTCCTGTAGTAATGAGAATGTTGATTTGATTCGAGATGTGCATCCTTCTTCAGGTTTTATATTATTTCATACGTTCTTAGTCGCTTCCATTTTGACATTTTCAACATAGAATAATCTGAAACAGCCCGAGAACCGGGCAACTGCGATGGTTGACGCGAATAATCTAAAATGCGACTCGTTTAGAGTTTAGTGGAATATCTGACAAAGAACTCCAGAAAGATGCGATGCTAAGAGGAAAAGCCAGAGCAATAAGCATACTTTCCTTCCTGTTCCGTTTTAACGTATTTACTGGATGTTGCTGGTATTTGATATGCTGTAATTCCTCGAGTAGTTCCATTACCACCTGTTGTTGTAAAGTTATCGATGTTTCGGTAAAAAAAACACCTGTTAAATACCATCCCGTTTCTGTAGCAATGACGATTCGCGATAAGAGCAAAGACCGACGAGGTTCGGCCTGTGACAAAGCTAAAAGGATGCTAGAAATAATCAGTTGCTGGTCTATTAGTAGTGGAGTGGACTTTGACCGCATCTTCACTGGATCATTCAAGTAAGAATAGAGTCCTTATTTTAAAAGTACACCGAGGCTTTAGAAAGAGTTTAAAAAAACAAAAAAAGATAGATTTAACAGGTAGATTATCCAGAAAGGTCCAAAAGTTTCTGCATTAGTTCAGAGAAACTTCAAAAGATCAACCGACCCATTTCTAGAGAGGAATAAGTGCGCGGCCGTCACGTACCCGTGAATGTACTACTGGTGAAGATGCGCACGGTCTTGGCGGTAGCGGGGCACTCAACGGATATTTTCCCCAGTAGAATGTTTTTCACCTGGGTATCTAACTTCATATCCGGCACATTCAAGCACCTGAGGAATTTCTTAACTAAGATTGAGTCTTTCGCTCTGGTTGCCCTCCATTTCTTGTGGGGCTCCTTTTTCGGATTCCGGTTTTTGGTCCGATCGTTAGCTGCTGGACCGTTCCCCGACTCCGATGCTTCGATGACTGGATCGGCCCTTTTCTCCGAGGCACCGTTTGGTTTTTGGTGCATGCTGGAAAAAAAAAAAAAGACGATACCAATTCTTAATTAGTCATAATGAAAATAATCATGATTTGCTTTTACACGGAGTACCATGAAAATAATGGCAAGGACTTTTACTTTTCCTGATGTCAAATTAAGTAGAAGTCTCAGAACGTTACACCCGTAACCATAGAAACGCGCGGTGGCGGCTTGTGGTCAGTTGATCTGTTCAGTCGCTTCTGATGTCACTTATTGCGAAAAACTATCAGTAATTCTTTCCAAACCAGTACTTCGTGAAAGATGACATAGGAAATTATTCATCACACGCCCATAATTATACGGAAGTCAGGGTACTTATTCCAAGGTCAAGGACGGTAAATCTATACAGGTTCTATTGGTTGCTAGCTTGTACGCATTAAAGTGTCACTTCAGAGTGCGCTACGGTTGGGTGCATGACAACAGAGCAGGCAAGAAAGTCCAGAGTTCGCATTTTCACGGTTGGGTAAATCCTGTCACCTGGATCTTTCTTCGGCTAGGAGTTCGCTGACTGATCGGTAATCCCCACCGTGTCTCAGAATCGCTAGTTCTTCTACGATATGTTTAGGCTCAGTTAGAAACCCCGACAAGCTCCCTAATTAGTTTTAAGTGACAATAACACTCCGTGACGAAATTAAAAGATTTTTCAGGTTCACTGGATGCGTCTTCGCACGGAAAATTGTCTTAAAATTTCCAAAAAAAAAAAAAAAAGCCAACCAAACTAAGTTAGGTATGATGACGCTACTTAAAAAAATGTAGTCCCATGTTCTTTGGTTGGTTGATTTATTTCTTATTTAAACGAAGAGTAGCATTTAATTTGAGAATCGGCCTTAAACGGAGTCTGCTAACAAACCAAATGATTCGGCCCCGCATCTAAGGGACGCAACTCATATTGGAAAAGTGGAGAGTGACCGCTGTCAGCGGAAATCATGTGACATGGGTGTGAATACTTCAGATTCGCGGGTACAGAAGTCTTGGAGTTGCTAGAGCCCAAGATGTCATTAAAAAGGTCCGCCTGGAATCCAGCTGTAGACGCGGACATAACAAAGCTGGATTCTTATCAGAAGAGATGGACGGAGGATGATTAGAACACGTTACCTCCCTCCTCCGTCTGCGAATTGGTCTCGTGCATTAGAATATAGCATATCCAGCATATCTGCCTATGATAGTCCAGAGAACAAGGCCTGGGCGCCATAGATATCTGCCAGATATCCTGATGAGTTCCATTGGATGAAATGGATCTGGCGGAGATCTGATCTCGAGCATTCGGGCGGGAACACTGTTGCTAGAGCTGTTTGGATATTGACGTTCCTGTATGAACATCATGAGGCTTGCTTGTCGTTCCGTCCGCTTGCTTGCTATGTTCCAGGTGAAGGGTATTGATTAAAAGTGATCTAGGTCGAGACATAGATCCTCCCAACTGCTCCATGGCGACAAGATTGGCTTCCGATTCCGGGTTAGCTATGACATGATGAATTAGATCCCAGCCCAGCCGGCCCGCAGGGTGCAGCGGACCCAAAATTTCAGGTCCAGTCTGCCCCCTACATTTGCTGTCGATTGAACTAAAACTGGACTTTGTGGCAGAACGGCTGTCAGAATTCGATGCGTCTACACCAAGCACTCGAGCTTCTTTTTTTTTTTTTTTAATCTTTTTGGTGGTGAATGCGTAAGTGGTGCGTGTGTATCTCCGAGGAGAAGGGAGTGGGGTTGGTGGCCGAAGCCCGGTGTGGAGCAAGCTCCCGTTAGAGTGATCGCTTCCCCAGCCAAAAACCGATCTTGGGGAAAAAGGCCTCAGCACCTAACCTTCCTAGGCAGAAAGCGCCCCTCGCACTCGAGCTTAGCCCAAATTAAATGATAGTCCGACAGCTATTCATCTAACAAACTAATGTATTTATCGTTTTAAGAACTTACCCGGACAACAAGACTGTCAGTTCTGATTCTGCTAGGACAGACACCTGGTTTATCTTGCCAGGAACGCACCCCATGTTTACGCTGACAATATCGGCTTAGTCTCAGAGTTTACCCGGGCACGATGAATCTAGGAACTTCGAAACAAAACCTCCATACCCTTAAAAAGAAAGGTCTGTAAATTATATATAGTTTATAAACTATAACTAGTCGGGACACGTTTTCGAAAACGACATTTAAATTACTTCATATCTCGTTACACTTCGGTTGGTTTGCCTATCTTTCCTTATCTGTGGAATGTTTTTGTTTGCACCTAGACGACAGTTGGTCTGGTTCTGTCGACTGTTTACTCTGCTGATATCCGACCTCCACAAAGAAATCAATTTTTTTCAGCGCTAACTGGGAACTCCATTCTAACGAAAATATTGTCAATAATAATTTTTAAAAAAAACGACTCCATTGGTTCAGTCCAGATTATTAATCTCTCTCCCTCTCTCTGTACTGACATCATCATCTCTCTCTCTCTCTCCTAGTATATCCATAGATGTTAGCTGCTCTAGACCTGGTCACGGTTGATAGAATATTGTTGTGGTAGAGAGTTTGTATGGCAGCAAATCATTTGGATGACGTGCGAAAACAAAAAGGTGGGGTGGGTGGGAGACAACGATAAAGCATCCTGTGATGATGTGGCAACTATTACGATTTATCATCATCCCCTTTGTTTCATTAAAAAAAAACAACAACAACCGAATAGCCTGAAAAATATTGTATTTTATCTTGATAACCAAAAGTGGCTAGAGTACGAAAAGGATGTAGAAAAATATGAAAGTACAGAAGCAATAGTTTTTATTTCCAGCCAAGAGTTCTAATGAGATGTTGTTATACATGTGAAGTGTTCAGACGCGAGATAACCTCGGTAACCTAAGCGACGGGTGGTTATATTCACAGCGTCACGTCCTACACCTGGAATACTGAGTGTGTTACAGTGCTAATTGGCTTTACTACGTTTTGTATTTAACTAACTATTGCTTTCACAAAACCTCTGCAATAAACTACCGTAATTGGTTATTGTATTAATTATTTGAACAACGGAAGAAAAAAAGGAACCAGTAACCGTACACTAATTATTCGGGGTGTAATTACATTTATCAAAACAAACAAACATTTCGGACGCGAGGCAGCAGCGATTCTAGTAATGGCGTGAGTGGAATAAGTCGGTGGCAACTGTAGCTAACGGGAACAGTGTTAATTCGAGAATGATTGATTCCATGTCACCGCTAAACTATACCAACAGTTGAGAGACTTTGTTGCGCAAACTAAGAATTCCAGGGTGTTTATGGTGGAAGAAGGGACATTTCGTGTATGGACGTTATCAACGTTAAGTTTCCAGACCAATCGTTTTGTTTGTTTTCTGCAGCCCGCGTGCACGAGATTTGAGATAATAAACCCATCAGGGGCAGGGTTCAGAGACCCACACCCCGATGTTCAAAGGATGTTACATTCGACCGGTATAAACTCCCTCTCAAATGAATGCAACCGAATACCCTCCTCGAACACATTTAAGGGATGAAGTTGTCGACTTCTCGTCTGATCGAGAACTGTACGGAATGCCTGGAGGTGAGAGGGTTAAGACGCCCCGGCTGCACTAGGAACGATCCACTAACGTATGGCGAGGTATCTGGGTCTGGTCTTTGAAAAATAAAAAATAAAATAAAAAAAAAAAATTCGCGTACCTGTTGGCTAAATCTACAGGTAGGTGGACCCATAGTTACTCGCTTTTGCAAACAGAATCGATCCCTCCAAAATGAAGTTAGAAAACAAAGGTGAACTGTGCGAACAGGGTTACCGGCAGATCCGTCACTGCGAATGATGGCGGAGATAGAAACGGCATCAAAGCTTATGAGGCCGTCACAAAATATAGAAAACCGACAACGAGAGAAGGGGGGGGTGGTGCTGAAAATCCGGTAGCTGACCACCTCGCTACTCCATCAACGAACTTCCGTTTCGACGATGTTTTTCCAGTGACCTCGTCGGGCTAACCGCTGAATTGCCGCTCTGAGCCGACACGGTCTGGTGGTTTCTGGCGAATAACTGTCTACGAACAACTTGAGTTTTGAGAATAGCTATATTTTTCTACTACAAATTAACACAGGACTTAGTAATTAGGCCGGAAGGGAGATAACTCCTAAAATTGTAAGGTGGCGCTTTGAAATTCTGAGCACGTGGACCTTCAAGGTTTTGCCAACTCAACGGTGTCACCAGTATTGATCAACTTTATGCAGAACAGCGCGTGCGGGGCCGAATCCAGTGATGATTCTTAAATACCCGACAGAATCTCTCTCAATCGGACCGATCAACCTCAAAACCGGTGTCTTTCAGGGAGATCTATCCCGCCAACTCTTTCCCGCCCATGCCATTACGGGTAAACATCAGCCACAGTGGCCTCATGCTCTCTGCCAGGGATGCTGACCAGAGAGAGTTCGCTTAAGACAATGAAAAACAAACAAAAAATCAGTGATGACATCAAGATGCAATTTAAACACAAGATAATAGTGCCGAAACTACATTCAGGAAACAGAACACAACACAAACCATTTGGCTCTCGGAGAATTATAATTCAATGACGTAGTTGGTCCATCTGCGGAAGAAACTCTGTTCAGGTGTTAAGAGAATCCACCAGCAGAACTACATCTCACCAGGATCTGAGACAGAAAATGAGGCTGATACGGATCGGTGACAAGAGGTGGGTGGGGTAAAACCGACACTGGCCAGTATTCGACGAAATTAAAGCGGAACGAGAAGAGACTGGTTAATAAAGCTCAGGACTGAAGAGAGATGGATTAATAATAGCAGCGCGGCGGTGGAGCGTAGCCACGAAGACCCACCCTGACCTCATCATTCCAGGTGGTTCCCGGCGACTCGCCATAATTTCTCTGCTCTGTTGGTGGTGAGAACATACTTTGGAAATGTCGGAAAGGCCTGCAACTACCCCTACGGTACCTGTAGGCCTACCATAGTGATAGCTTACCTTTCTGATGGTTAAATGTGCATCTTTTTCATATGTTTTCATGCACAAAATGATTTTAAAATATTGCATAAAACCACCTGTAGGCCGTATGTATCCATATGCAGTTATAATGTTGTAAATGAACTTGTGCCCAGTGGGTGAGCTACCAGATTATGCCGGTATATCTATATTCCGAAATCCGAAACACATTTCGCCCCCAAGAATTTCGGATAAGGGGTTCTAAACCTGTAGGGACATTAAATCTTTTTTTAATAATAATAAAAAAAAAAAATGGAATATTTAATGAAGTCCCTAACCTGACTAAAGTAATTCGTTTAGATAAAGCAGGCTAAAAACAGAAATTACCGTCAATATTATATGACGGAATTTAGCTAGACAGAGATTTCTTGACACTTAAGAAACAAACACTGTATGTTAAATAGTTACATCGTCGTCTGTTGAGAGAGAGAGAGAGGGAGACAGAGAACGTGCGCTCGGTCTCGATTTAAAGTCTTTCTGTACTTAACACGTTTCTGTTCAGCGGCATTTGTCTGTTGCTAAGGTCATTCATTCACTGAGCTCTCAATGGATATCAATCACGCTATAAACTGTTTATGATACAGAAGTCAGGTACTAACAACGCTACTTCGAAGTGATCGATAAATATCACTAACCAGTGCTGATTATAATGGAACACGACCGAGGGAGTGAGGAGATAGCAAATACAGTCAGTGATGTCTCTTGACAAACAATTACTGATACGCGATTGATCATATATCTAATATGTAAAATATTATTATTAATGTGTATAGAGTACAACGTGATTGATTGATTTAGGTAAATATTCAACGCCAGAAACCACAAGCTAATATTTAATTCATCAGTGGGTATTAAACAGACTTCTTATACCATTTGTTGGAATATCTAGGCTGTAACCAAGGTGGACTATTGCAATGTTGGTAACAAAGTAGGAAGAGGCTCGAGCAAATAGAATATAATAGTTTCACGCTATAATAGGGGTGTCGCTTACGTGTTGTCAGTGTAAGAATGGACTACTAATACAGAACAGTCACCTGATGTGTGACAGGTCGTTTTAGTGCCTCCTTTTAATAATTTTCTTGATGTCTTGGATCTTTAATTAATAACAAAATTAAGTACTTCGCCATAAGTTTACAATTACAACCGATTACGGGGAGACAACTCTCCGATTATTTTATTCCGGGAAAGTGAGACCCAAGCAAACTGCTACAATGTGAGCGCTATTAATAAATTTGATTCTTTTCGCTCCTCGAACTTTTATTCTTGATACTACTTCAGTGTGCAGTAATAAGCGCAGATAATCAAACAGTTGTAAAGTGCTTTAAAGTTTTAACCGCCCCAGACATCTCTCCTACGATTTTTACGTTTCCTTTATTACTTCCCTTTCCGTTCGCCCAAGAGAGAGAAGATCCTGCGCCACAAGAGCACGACACCTTAAAAGTTTTACTTTTTCACTGAGAGGAAACACGCGACCCGGCGGCTGATGAAAAAAAAAACAAGACCCTAAACCAAGCTGATCCCTAATTCCTGACTATTCAGTCGACCACCACGCCGCCCATACAGCGAACTGGCGCCAACACGAACTTTAAAAAAAAAAAAAAAACGATAAAATTTTAAAGAGTTTATCACTACTTTCCCCTTTAATTCTACTTGAAACCCGTTTTTAAGAAACGTCAATTTAAAAATTAAAACCACCAATTGTGAAGCATAGCGCTGAACCCAGTAGCACGAGTGATCTGTGCACATCTACTAAACTAGAATTTTTGAGACGGGGACCCCCTTAAGAAAGTATATAAAGTGGTGTTTTCTCTCTATAAAGAATTCCGTGTTTTCGATCTTCCCACAAGGCAGTGCCGTTCATCCAAGATTAATGACAAAATGGAAAAATGCTACTTACTCGTGCCTTCGCAATGCGTAATGGCTTCTCGCTGTTGTCGTGTGAACAGATGAACACTGATGGATCACGAACAAACCCGCCTGCTGGCTGATTGTCGTGTCTTGTTCTTCCTGAATGTGTATGGATCAACTTTGCTTTGGCAACTGTAGCCATCTTCTCTTCATATCGTCCTTTCGAAACACCATTAGTTGTTATCTGATAATTACTTCGACAAAACTCTACGGCAATAATTACCTTGCCAACACTCAGTTGGAAAACTTAGCCTTTTGAAACTCCTCCATATACGGTTTCTCACCTGTGATGTTATAATGTAACAATGTATTTTCCATGCACTGCATTTTTTAACTAAGCTTATTGAAAAGCATCTTATTGGTTTGTAAATATTATTTCTAACAGGTCTCGTTGTGATTAAACAGCTATCACCGCGTATAGATTAATAAATTCATTAAAATGCCAGTTGCAGAGCACAACAGGGATAAAAATAGTCAGATGGTCATTCATAAAATCCTATTGGTAAGTCATTACAATTATACTTATTTATAAAACCGTAATTCAGCCAATTCTGGAGAAATGGATTCCAAAGCTGTGCTCTTATTTCATTGGAGATATAAAATGTCTTGGATAAGGTACAGAAGCGATTTATTCGAAGGCCCAAAAGCGTGAACAACTGCAGTTTATGAAAACTACCTAAGTTAAATTAATGTATTGTTTGTTTCGAAGACAGTGGTCGTTGCCTATGGCGACAGGATAACTAGAAAGAAAACGGTAATATCCTTTTTCTTAGAGTTGACTGAATATTAGGATGTGTTTTGTTTATAATCCGATAATTTGTAGATTCAGTGAACGCTTTGAATTCTTGAAGCGGGATTTTTTAAATGGTTTTAAAGAAGCGTGTGTCGTGTGCTGGGATGGATCTATATACCTGTAAACTTCCTGCCCCTATGACTGACTTTATAGTTTTATATAATAAGAAAAATGGTGACTTCCATGCGAGGAAACACGATTAATTTGTAAAAACTGACCAAAGTCGAGAAGCAAATAAATGCAGCTCACTCGCCATTTCATTCCTCAGATCCTTGGAACAAATCCACATTTTTCTTTTTTTTTTTTTGGCATCCAACTCCACGCGATGTTTCTGGATTACTTTCGATTGACAACTTCCTTTTGTTGTTGTTGTTGTACGTCAATCACGTCGAGGAGTGGAACACGAGATCAGTGCTGGGTTCAGGTCCGCCCCGACCCGCCTCGCCTCGCCAAGCTGCACCACCTGTTTAACTTATTCACCTCTGTCGCTGACGTCAGTAAGACAATGGAAAAAGATTTTCTTTTCTTGTCTGCCAGGGATCATTTGAACCCCCCCGTCGGGTCTCCGCGGCGACTCTTTGTCGACCGACCAGCTAATTCTCTACCGACAAGTACACGAAAGTAAGTCAGCTCGCGTCTCTCCCTTTCTAATCGTTCTCTTTTCTTATTATAGAAAGATTAATGGGCATGAAATCAACTGCCAATGCCCCATTCTCTGTCTTTTCGTTCACATGGCGGCGGGCCACCCTCTCTCCTCCCGCCGTTAATGGCGAAAAGATTGATCGAAGCACTTCGCGCCTCTCAGTTAAAGGTGAGGGGTTGGGGGGGCCGACACCCACTTCATTCTCTCCCGACGAAACGAGCGGAATCCGGCTGTTGATGAGAAAATGTGGGACGTTTTCGGGCTTTTCCTGATTGTTTCCTGCGCTTCCCGCCCAACTGCAGCCATTCGCCAGTGTAAGTACATTTAATTCCCATAAATCCGACTTATAACAGACAGCTTTCGTCTTCGCGTCGTTGCACGCACCTTGCATTTGGTGGTGATAGTGATTCAGCGTAACGCTGGCCTGACCCCCTGAATCTAGTAAATAACTCTTTTTTTAAGTTATAGGGTCAAGCTTTTACCAAACAAATATATTCAAATCATATACTCTTCAAAGAAAGGAAACGCTCAATCCATGCTATTGGTGCAAACCTTACGTATCTGCTCATGTATTCTGGCAAAGATGAATTTTACTTGCATGTAAATGTGGTATATTCTTTGGGGAAAGCCCGACCTTTTACGGAAAGGAGTAACTTCATCAAGATTTAGCCTGTTCTTGTTCTGTTTTCGTGATGGGGAACAGTCTCCCCTGCGCGCTCGTATTTATTTGAAGAAGAGGGAAAAAAAAGACTAGAGAGTATGCGAGATGGCTATTCATCCTGTGCAGCAGCCTCTCCGATTCTGACGACTTCAGCCGGTGGACTTGCAATCTCGAAGCCACAGGGAATTCGGGCGTCTGGACTTCAATATGATACAGACACTTAAAGAGGCAGAAAAAATTTTCTTTAGAAAAAACTTTCGTCGAATTTCCTTTCCGAGAGTACCGAAGGAAAAGCCTTTACAAGTATATATTGAAACCAACCGTTTCAGTCACCCAGCTTGGAAAACCATTCTCACCAGATGGCGCTGCTACAGAAAGGAAAAAAAAAGTCCTCATCTTTCCCGACTTACAGTAAACAAGAAATAAATGCTCTCTTTCTTAGAATTTCTTGAAAAATCTCACGAAAGCACCTCTTAAATTTAAAAGTAGTTTTGATATTCATATTTTCCAGCGTTACTAGTTAACAGGAGAGAACGCATATCAATGTCTAACACTGCCCCGCAAATGAGATTTACCGAACTACTTGTCATCCCAACAGGTTCGTCATGTTCTGGGTGGCCGCCATGTCAAACACTTATGTCTCTGTCTTTTGCAGATTACGCAGTCGATGCCTGCTCCCAGGGGAAGCCCTCCCAGGTTTTCGTTCCGCCGGAGCATGGCTTCGTGTTCAGATTTGACAGAAACCATAAAACGTCGGGTCCCAACTTCAACTTCACGGTTCTGCCGGAGATTTACGACTGCAACATCACCTTCGAAGGGTTCGGACCCATGATGGCGATTCACTGGCGCAACGAATTCCACGTGACTGACCGGGACCATCACTCGGCGGGAGCGAGGCGGGCCGACTGTCCGCTGGCCTTCGTGTCGGTATCCCGGGACTTCGGGAAATCCGGAGACCGGCTGTACACGATGTGCGGCCTGTCCGTGGTGCCAAGAGGGAGAAATTTTGAGGTATCGGGGAAGTTCCTTACAATCCGGGTGTTTGCTAATTTTACAAGACCGGCCGTGGTGCTGGACCCGGGCAGCAGCCAAAGTGGCGATACCGCCACGATCGAAGACTTCGGATGGAATGGAACTAACAGCAGCACCGTGACGATGGAGGCGACCCCTACCTTTCGTCCTGTGGTCCTCGACAATCCAAATCGACCTGAAGTCCTGTTCACGGCCGATATAACGTCCTTCATCCCAGGTAAACTCTCCCTAGAGTTCCTCTTGCGATAGTCGGCAAATAAAACGATAAATGATTAACGAACCCTTTGTTGAAAAGGGTTATATTTATCCATTACAAAACGTGCTGTGGAAAACCCAACAATGGTAGAGTTATCGCCCTTCTAAAGGGAAATGACCATCTTGAAAAGTATCTTAATTTATCCTGAAGAATTAACGCAATAATGGAATGAATATGCTTTGTTGTAATGAAGCGAAAGCAGAATACGGGTGCACTTAGGGCTGACTTTTATGACTAACATTAGTTGAAAAGGGTAGTTGATTTTCACGTCAAAATCTTGCTCCAATCCGGTGCAAGATGCCCTTGAATTGGAACCAGAGTAACTCGCTGGATTATTGCTAAGATGGCAAATTACGTTTGTTTTATTTATTTTTTGTTGCTTTTATTGTATTTCAGTATTTCACCCGCGGGAAGTCTGGTCGAGAATCTCGATTAATCTAACGTTTGTGTGGATCAACACCTAAACTTGGTAGGAATGTCAACGATAGGTTGTTTTCGCTGTATGCCTTCCTTTCAGACCCCCACCGTGGTCGAACTACGCACAAAGTGGACGAATAAAAAAAAAAACAACTAAGGAAGCAGACCTACAGAAGCTAATATTTAGAAAAAAGAAGTGAATTACTTTTCTTTCACATAAGAGAAGAATTTGATTTGAAGAGTTAGGAACACGTGATTTGTCAAAGGGGGCATAACTCTATTGGGTTTTTTTTATAGTTACCACGTACTACTTATCCGAAAAAAAAAAAAAAAATTCTTACGAAAATCAAACTTACTATGTTTCTAAAATTCTGTAACTGTTCTTTGTGATAGGAAAAGAAGAAAAAAAAAGTTGTCACGTCTATCCTTAAGAATTTCAAGTATGTTACATTCTCATGCAATCTGTGATATTCAAAAGTTGTAAGCTTCAGTTTTAACATAAACTGCTATCATTATTATTTAGATTATTTTAATACTACTTATTTCATTTGAATTTATAGCCAACAAAACAGTAGGAGTTTGAGGTAATCAAAACAAATGCACTTATTAAATTTTCGTTAATTTAAGATCAACTTATAACCCAGAAGATGTGATATTTAGAACGATCATCATGACAGTTTGCCACTGTTAAGATTTAGATTATTTTTTTTAGGGATGGAGGAATATCTGATGCTATATTTAATCTTTGTTTCCGCTCCACCACGTCCTTAGATCACATTCGCAGTTCTTTAAAATGGTCGTTGCACTTTCGTGAACCCATCAAAACGTTTATTTTTGATTGTGTCCAAACAATGGCAGACACTTAGAGCATGTGTTTTGTTAGAAAGACCTGAAAAGGTAAAAAAAAAAAAAATTTGAAATAACAAAAATTCAATAAATAGCTTCCATCATGTAAACAAGCTACACCTACCAAAGAGCAGATTGGATATCTGCACTGTTTAAGGAAGAAATAGCCTTGCCTTATTTTATTTTTCAGGCTGTGAGAATGCAAAAAATAAATACCTGAAATGCATCCAGAGTAAACGTTGCTTGGACAAATCCTTGAAATGTGATGTATTCTTTTCCCCAAACTGCATTTCTGCATCCTTCCAGCGAGACGTCAGTGACATGATATCTGGTCCACCAGCATACTGTGGAGGTATGGCAGCTTTTCGTTTTGTTTCAATAACCTCCTTGTACTTTTGTCAGTTTTATAAATTATTCTTTACTCATCAATCCCTGTTAATTATCTTAACTGCAGGTCTTATGAGCTACTTTCTATAGTGGGACAATTCAGAAACAGCTAATAAATACTGACAATTTACCATAGAATACTCATGTCTATCAAATAAATCTAGTTTGCATTTGGCATGTGTAGCTGTTACAGCATCTCCAATATAACCCAGTCAAAACTTAATACTTGGGCAATGGCGGCAAGAACTCTCAGTTTATTGGCTGGAAATATAAGTCCCAGCATAAATACTGATAAAGGTGGGTTAATAAATGAACATCTTACAACAGTACAAAGAACAAGCATGGGTTGCAAAAGCAGCAACACTTGTAGTCAAAACTTGCTTTGAGTGGACTTCATTTATTGCACCTGAAAGAATCAAGCAGAAGTATGCTAAAACCAAACATCTGTTGGTAACTGTTAAGCCACTGTAATTCTGATGTCCACTTGAGAAAAGGCTTTATTTTTTAGATGTACAGATCATCTGCTATTCCAAGTAGCATTAACATCAAGTTGAGCATTTACAAAACTTAGACCAAATCAATTTAGGCTCTTCAAAAATTATACTCATGTTACTGCATTTCGTGCAATATAGTTGATCAGGAAGAGGGAATCTCACTATTTCTGCTACCACTGTGATTTTTTTTTGGGATCAGATTTCTGAAAATCTAAAATGTTTCTGTTATTATCATTATTCACACTGCATCAAGAAATCTGTTGTTTTTTAAATTAAAGTTCGTACACTAACTTATAATTCTTCCTTACTGGTAGGTAATAAGATACCATTTGGTCTCTATTCTGATGGTGAATTGCATTAGACTTAGATTGTTTTTTAGTCTGTATTTTTTCATGCTTAGAAGATTAGTGCATTTTCTACTTATAATTTGCTAAACATGTTTTTTTGCAGATGGAATTTAGGAAATTAAAATTGTGTGTATACTCCATCCTCATGCATTGTGTGCACATGTACACTATAATTTTTTTCTTAAGTTCCTTCTATTTACTCATGTGAATAAATCAGTCCTTGAGCATAGAAATTTGGTCAAAAAATACTTGTTTATATTTTGTCAAAATATTCAGAATATTTTTTAAACCAGTTTATTGGAATACAGAAAAAAAAAACATTTATTTCATGAAGGAATTCACACCTTGATTTCAGCAGAAAATACCTTTCTAAGAAAAGAAAACAATATTCTCAAAGACTTATTATAAGTTGCTAAGATTCTTATTCAGTACTGGAAAGCATTTGAAAATATGGTTCAGTAATGTCAGATAAGTGAGGTCTTTGCAATAAAATGGTTAATCCAGTATCTTGGCTGACAGTGACGATGTGTCTGATGCTATCATTTGTTTTCTCTAACCAAATTTTTTTTTGTTTCCTCCCCCCCAATAAAAGATGTGCTTCTGTCATTATTGCTCAAGAATCTTTAGAATACAGTGCAAAAAGAAAGATTAAGAAAAGTCTGTGGCTTGAGACAAGATAAGTAGCACTAGAGAATCAAATTTATCAGATAAAAAATTGCATCTACATCACTGTAATTTCATTGTCTAAATGCACAATGTGGTATCTGTGATGCTGGATAACTGAGAAAATGGAAAAGCAGCACACGTAAAGTTATCCTTTTGAAACATGCTTTTTAATGGCCCAAATGGAAATTCTAAAAAAAAAAAAAAGAGAGAGAGGAAGGGCCAGTTCATTGCATGTGAACAGCAATGTCATATGATTTGGTAATACATTACTGTACGGCAATGATGTTTCTTCCTATTGTAGTACCACCAACACGGCCAACCACCACCACAACCACCCATGCCGCCACCACCACCACAACCACCGCCACCACAACCACTACCACTCCATCACCATCCCCACCAACAACTACCATGGCCCCAGAACCAGAACCAAACCTGATTCCAGTGTGGATCACACTCAGCATCCTCGCTGCACTGGCTGCACTCTGGTGGTGCTTCTGGAAGCCTGGTTATTTGCCCTGGCGCTGTGCTCGTGCACGAAATCTAGGCTGCTGCAGGGGTGCTGGATGCTGTAGCCCAGAGGAGGAGGATGCTCTAATGTGTGCAGTTGCTGCTCAGCAGGCAGCACTTCTGGAGGTCCAAAATCCACAAATGGTAAAGACTTCAACTGTTTTTTGTCTTTTCTCTTCCTCTAGGGTTAATAGTTTGATAAATCATTCACTTGTTTTATTCAAACACTTTCACAAGATTTCCTCAGTAATCACTATGTAACTCATTTTTCACTGAAAACATGTCTGATCAAAATATACACTTTCAGGCATTATCATGTCTAGGTAGGCAGGTAACCAGCAAACCCCATCACCATCCTGTGATGTTTCTCCATTTATCTGAGATCATATTATTGGCTTTTCAGTGTAGTCAGAGTTATTGATTTCAGCATTTCTTGCAGATCTGTGGCCAATATTATCACAAAGTTCACTAGCATAATAAAGACCTGGAAGGCCTTCAGTCATGATAAGAACCCGCTATTTCCACATCCATATTTACCATCAAAATTCTTTTGCTTGTATCAGCCATGTAACATTAAGTCAAAGAATGTTCCAAATTCATCTCCAATGACTTGTGCAGCACATAAGAAACTCCTGTCTAATAGGAACAAAATGCTTTAAAAGTCTAGTCATAGGCAAGAATCTTGAGTACTGATAGCATGCAGTCTTCTGTGTGTCCAGGTTTCAGCAGTTCACATCTGGAGGTTGCACACCAGGGTTCAGAAAAGACCTAACAAAGGCCCTCAACCCTATTACCATCAGTGGTCATGAGTGGGAGTGTCATGGTGTGGGCTGTAATCTGGAAAAATAGAATTGGTATTTTGTTGAAGGACATCTCAATTTTGCCAGGTACACTGGTAGATGTCTCTGAAATGGCATTGTACCAACAAAGCATGTTAAGATTCACTGCTCATATATTTCAAGCTACCCACACTTCTCATGTGACCATAATCTGGAAGCAGAGTCGAGCATTAAATGTTCTTTCCTGGTCACCCCAAAGCTTTGATATGACTTTGATCAAGTACTTGAACATCTGGATTGTCAGCTGTGAGCAACTTCCATGTTCCACCAGTATGATGGAATTAAAGGAGGATCTCAACCTGACAAAAGGGGAGAGCATAGCCATAGAGGCTCTTCATTGCTGCAAAAGGGTGCTTGAGCAAGTACTAATATAACAAATCTCACTCTACTGCTTGTTTTCACAACAAACATGGTAATAAAAGCAGGTTATCATATTATTGTAGCAGGTTGCTGTATATAATTTATCCATAATTGGTTTTAGGTATATATTTGTTTGATGACAAGAGAGCTTGTGATTTCAGCTGTTAAATACTGAATTTGGAAAGGACCAAGTGGGAATTAGGTTAACTGGCAAGAATTATTGGTGAATTGTTCCTGGAAGATTTTAAAATTACTAGACTGGAGTAAAATAAATTACTTATTCAGCTACTGTTCCTGGGGTGGTACAGTGAAAAATTTTCACTTTATAGTATTGCAGGTTGTACTGCATATAGTGAAATAAAGCCACAGAACTAAGGCAGCAATTAAAGGGTTTGTGTATACAATCTGAATCTGGTTTCCATCTGCCAAGAAAGCTTTGCCAAGTTTTTGAAAACCCATGATTAGGCTCAGACCGTTGTCATCTGTTTCAAACTTAAATATCAGATGAAGTAAAGGAAATATAAAGGTTGCTGGAAAGAGATTGCGCTAAAAGCTCAGACCCTCCCACAAGGTATCATGGGAAAAGAAGTCTTGTATCTGCTTAGCATTGTGGAAAGGTTTTTAAAATCATCGGCTGATATAAACCGAGTTAAGACTCTTAAGCAAAGAGATAACAAACAAATATCATTCAGAAACTTTTAAACTAATCAGTTTATTTTCAACCACAGATATTCAGAAACACTTGATAGAAAGTTGAAAATGCCTTTGCTGACTATTATTGTTTAGTTTTGTCAGAATTTCAAAATTTCTTCTCTGACAAAAAAAAAATGTTGCTACAACTCTACTGATGTAAACTAGTTTACAGAAATGATAATTCTGCCTAAAAAGCAAAGAAAAACATCATTTAATTTGCCCCTCTCTTTACTATCTACTAATTTTTTCAGTGCTTCTCACATCTGTAAGCAGTATTCCCATTTATTAAATGCATAGTATTACTACAACTGCTGAATGGTCCCAGTAAGGGAGAAACGACCTATAGGCTGATCAATGGCAGTAATCTGTAGCTCTGAGCCACAGGGAGATAAACAGTTGAGGTGGTTTCCAATTGCCTTCCTCAATGACTGCAGATATGTGATGAAAGGCCCCACTGGAATTCTTCCATTTTTAGATGTGGGAGGAAACTGCTAGGGAGGTACGCCAA
Source organism: Nautilus pompilius (assembly GCA_018389105.1). Taxonomy (NCBI): domain Eukaryota; kingdom Metazoa; phylum Mollusca; class Cephalopoda; order Nautilida; family Nautilidae; genus Nautilus; species Nautilus pompilius. The sequence goes on along the minus strand of JACATO010000598.1, from coordinate 135,545 downwards.
ACCAAGCCAGTCCTGACTTGGATTCAACCTCTCACCTTCAACCTAGCAGTATGCCACTGGACAGCCACATTGCCCTGCACAGAGGTCAACAAAGCCTTATTTTAGCTATTAAACAGTAGGTAACAAACTATTAGAAAAAAAAATTGTTTAATTTTATTGCTGCTGCAGCTAGACCCAACAGCTCTCACTTGTTTCTAGGCTATTTCTCAATAACTTTATTATTAGAACCCAGCAAAACATTTTTAACATTCCAAACCCAGCTTAAGTTTTGATCATTAAGCAAAAAACATGGACTCCTTGACACTGCAGGTGTTTATCCTAACTAATTGGTTTAAACAGAGATCTTATGAATGAGTGAAAGTAAAATATAGGAGCAGCTTTGGGATGCAGCCAGGTGAAAGTCTTTCGTGGAGTATCTATGGAGATGAGACAAAAAATAACAGCTAAACAACTTTTAAGCTGTTTCATTATAATTCAGAAGCAGGTTTCTCATGACTGACCTAATGTTTTGTTTATTTATTGCTTTTCAGCCTTGCCCGCCTACATCTGAAACCAAGTAATTTATTGTTGAGTAAACATGACCATGCCCATTGAAAAACTAAACAAAGAAACCAATTCTCTCATAATTTAAAAAAGGTCTTATGGAATAAGTATATCTTGAATTTAAAGGAAAGTAAAAATAACAGAACTTCATTTTTTATGGTGTTAGTTGTCATTTATAGGCACAAAAATTTGTGCGGGTGTAAAAGTTAATTATCAGATTGATTGTGAAAAACTCCCCAGAGATCTGACAGGTTTGAAGAAGTCTTGGGAAGATAGCTGTGTGACCAAGCAAAATTATTAGTCATGGTGAATTTTTTAAAAGTTAGTCATTAATCTTTATTTTAATCCAATAAAAAATATAATAAATACTTTTCAAAATAATTATGCAAGATCAATGTTTAGGGTCATAATAAATTTATTCAACTTGCACATGCCCTCTTATATTTGCATAATGTGTCGTTAGTCTATTCAGAAAACAAAATGAAAAGTTGAACTTATCACAGCAACACCAGAGCCACATGAAGACATGGGAGATAGTTCATGGTCTAGTACCTACAACCCACAGACCCCACCAACTGTTGCTGTTCTGCTCTTCCTGTAAGGCACGGAAATGTTCCTGGTGTATGTGTGGCAGCACACTGATGTTGGTAATGTACAGAAAATCCCAAGACAAACTGGCAGTGTAGAACCTTTCCTGTATCTGGTGTACATGATTGGTGTAGTGGTTTCCAGACTTGTCATTGTGACATTCATAGGGAGGGGCATAGCATTAGTTCCTGTGAGGGTAAACTGTGCTGCAGAAAACAATACAGATGCATCTCAAAAAATTAGAATATCGTGGAAGAGTTCATCTTTTTCTGTAATTTAATTCAAACGGTGAAACTTTCATATATTCTAGATTCATTACACATAAAGTGAAATATTTCAAGCCTTTTCTTGTTTTAATTTTGATGATTACGGCTTACAGCTCATGAAAATCAAAAATCCACCATCTCAAAATATTAGAATATATCATAAGATCAATATAAAAAAAAAGATTTATAATATAGAAATGTCGAACTTCTGAAAAGTATGTTTATTTATGCACTCAATACTTGGTTGGGGCTCCTTTTGCATGAATCACTGCATCAATGCAGCGTCGTATGGAGGCGATCAGCCCTTGGCACTGCTGAGGTGTTATAGAAGCCCAGGTTGCTTTGATAGCGGCCTTCAGCTCATCTGTATTGTTGGGTCTGGTGTCTTTCATCTTCCTCTTGACAATAACCCATAGATTCTTTATAAAGTTCAGGTCAGGCGAGTTGGCTGGCCAATCAAGCACAGTAATACTATGGTCAGCAAACCAGTTACTAGTAGTTTTGGCACTGTGGGCAAGTGCCAAGTCCTGCTGGGAAAGGAAATCAGCATCTCCATAAAGCTTGTCAGCAGACAGAAGCATGAAGTGCTCTAAAATCTGGTAGATGGCTGCATTGACTTTGGACTTGATAAAACACACCAGCAGATGACATGGCACCCAAAATCATCACTGACTGTGGAAACTTCACATTGGACTTCAAGAAACTCGGATTCTGTGCCTTTCCACTCTTCCTCCAGACTGTGGGACCTTGATTTCCAAATGAAATGCAAAATTTACTCTCATCTGAAAGGAGGACTTTGGACCACTGAGCAATGGTCCAGTTCTTTTTCTCCTTAGCCCAGGTAAGACACTTCTGACATTGGTTCAGGAATGGATTGACACTAGGAATGCAACACTTGTAGCCCATTTCCTGGACATGTCTGTGCATGGTGGCTCTTGATGCACTGACTCCAGCCTCAGTTCACTCCTTGTGCAGCTCCCTCAAGTTCTTGAATAGACTTTGCTTGACAATCCTCTCAAGGCTGTGGTCATCCCTCTTGCTTGTGCACCTTTTCCTACCACACTTTTCCCTTCCAGTCAACTTTCCATGAATATGCTTTGATACAGCACTCTGCGAACAGCCAGCCCTTTCAGCAATGACCTTCTGTGGCTTACCCTCCTTGTGGAGGGTGTCAATGTGTCTCTTCTGGACAACTGTCAAGTCAGCAGTCTTCCCCATGATTGTGGTTGAGTACTGAACCAGATTGAAAGGTTCATGGTATTTATACTGCATAAATAGTGAGTTACTCAAACTCGAAATGGAATATTCTAATATTTTGAGATACGTTTTTTCTATTTTTTTTTTTAGCTGTAGGCCATAATTATTAAAATTAAAAAATGCTTGAAACATTTTAGTTTACATGTAATGAGTCTAGAATATATACAATTTTCACTTTCTGAAATAAGTGACAAAAAATATTGAACTCTTCCATGATATTCTAATTTTTTGAGATGCGCCTGTACATCACCAAACTTCCACACATTGCTTGAGTCTAAATCCTGTGCAGCTAACACCAATGATGCCATGATTAGGTCAGTAGGGCCAGATAATAGCATTACTATGTTGCTCCTGAAATTATGGTCAGATATAAAGAATGAATACACACTGCACTGTCATGGTGGCAGATTGGTCAACCTGAAGATGTTGGTGACTTTAGAGTAGGTCATACCTCTGGCCTTCACTGTCCCCATCAATTAGTCTTGGCATTTTGTCAACACCAGAAGAATCAAAGCAAATGCAACTTTGCAGCCAAGTACTTGAAACAATTTGGAAAATGCACTATTTTTGTTTGCATGTGGAGATGTAAACAATCAGCCCTTGGCCATCCATGCAGCAGACAATAAACTAGTGGCATCAATTAAGTTCAAGAACAGTTGATCTACATTATTACTTACCAATGGAATCAACATAGCATACTTGAGTAAAAATAAGAGACTAAGAATTATAAACAACAAAAAATACACTGATTAAATAGGTTTACTTTTTTCTATACATTCAGTATTTATTTTTTTAAAGTCTCCAGTGTAAGAGGTGTGATACATAATTACTATTAAATTCATTCTTTTTGGAGAAAATTAGAGATCTGCTCCTGGTTACTAATAATGCTTGTAATTTGGAGAGATTTCTGCTTGCTTATTGTTCACTTTTCAGCTCATAAGCACTCGAGAGGTATGATGCTGAAGGGAAGGGTTTATATGATTAGCTGATGCTATCTTAAAAGAAATCTATTTCCATCCAAAAACAAGCTTAGCATCATCAAGCTGTAGACAGTAATTCTACCTCATTAACATGGATTTCTTTGAGAAATGAATTTCAAATGTTGGTATTTCATAAATGATTCTTCGAGTGGAGGAAATCTGAAAAATGAGAAATGTTTCTGAATTGGAAACTAACTTTGCAGTATGAAGTTAAGCAGGTTAATCTGCTATGACTAAAGATCTTAAAAATTAAAAAGCTTGAACAATAAAATCCTAGCAATAAACATGTGTGTCAGTTTTTCTACTGGATATGTTAACATACACTTAACCATGAATTTCTGGTAATATAGCAATGTAGTTTATTTTGGCTTTCAGTGGCTACAACTGAACCTGGAACTCTAGGAAAGGGAGTAAAAAATGGAACCTTGGGAAATGAGGTCAGCAGAATACCAAATGGTGGTAACCTTGACTGGATAAAATTTGCCAATGAAGATGGTTCACACCTGCGAGAGCAGCGCTAGAAATTATTAAAAATCCACAAGCATTAACGTAAACATTTCTTTGTGCTGCTATGAACATTTTATTTGAATGTTGGTGCAGTAGTAAATCTAACAAAATCTATAGTGCATATTAAAAGACTGCTTTTCTGGTGCTCAGCAGTCAGTCTGTATTCTCTGCAGACTGTAGCTACTCACTTCAAAATGCTGTCTTAAATTATTAGTAATGTAAAGGCTACTGGGAACTCAATATAAAGAACCTCCAGAATTTATCAATTATCCCACAATGCATTGCTGATTTTGCAAGATGGCACATGACATTGTAGCAGTTAGTGTTATTGAATTCTATCTGTGTGGTACTGATGCTTGCGATAACATCTGTTAAGAGCTAATTTCTAATGCTGACTATTATTAGTCATCACAATAAGCTGACAAACCATTTAAAAATGGCAAATGCTATATGCCCTCAAGATGTATAGGGGAGACTGGGTTCCTTACTGATATGTCAGATACAGAATTATCCACAAACTAGCTATTTGAGCTCTTCCCTGCTTAGAAAAAAGAGACAAACTAGAAATGGAAATCAAATAGTTACACTCAAGAAACACATGGATGGAAACTTGTTATGATTATCAGCTTGCAAAGAAATGATATTATCTAGCTAAGAAATTTGAATAGTAGTATTTAGATATTTGTGCATCAAGTAGGTAAAGTGATGCCTTAATGAAAAATTCAATCTATAATACGCGCAGGTGTTGTCATTATTTACCAAAACTACACATTCTAAATAGGGTATACCAACCAATAGCTCACCTATCTTCTTGAGAAAAAAAAGTGACATATATATATATATACCTTTATATTTTCATATTTTGAAACAACATTAAGATAATGATTTTAAAAAATTTTATACAAGAGAAAATCTGATGTACAGTAATCTGAAAAATTTTTGGTTTCACTGAGTTTTTTTTTTTAAAAAAATAGAAAATCTACCATGAAGGATTCATCTGAGACATCCACATAAGACTTGTCTTGATTTAATACAAATTTGGGTCTCGGAAAGTTATACATTCTTATGAAAAAAGAAATAATACAGTAGGCTGTTAACTCTTCAACTGCCAAGGTTTTTGACAGCCTTTCCATTAACAGATAATTTGGAATCCCCTTCCCAAGGGCATTTGCTAATGACCAGCCATCTATCAAGTGTCGCAAAAACTATGTTAGAACGGTGATTGCCAACTCTGGCAGGGAAAGGGTTAATATATGAACTTGGGTAGAAATAACTCCCAACACAAACAAAAACAAAATCATTTATTTACATTTTTATTTTTGATAGACTTGTAAAATTTTGACTTCAAAGAGTTAATTAAAACAAATTTATTTTGGTATAGACTTAGGCTGGGTTCAAAGCAAGTGAAAAAAAAAATTGTTTTCAAATTTCACATGCTTTGCTTTCTTTGCTAAATTCTTAGTGAAGCAGGGAAACTATTTTTTTATCCAGATCAAAATCTACTCTCCAAACACTAGATTACTGTGTTGTTTTGTTATGTTAAAATTCAATTTTTAAATTGTGGATGATGAAAATTATTAATTATTTCTGCCAGTTTCTTTTCTGTTTTGCTATTTATTACTTCTAAATGTTGCTGTGCATCTAACATCTGACTTCAAAACATCTTTTTTTAAAAAATATGGGTTGTTAAAGTTAACAAAAATGTAATCGTTATATTTCTCTTGACTCGTTCTGTTTTGTTTTTTCCTTTAAATCAGTTGTATACCTGAATAAAACTAGTGTCCTCTCTACTTCCAGGCAATGTGTGTATCAGGAGTATCAGCAATTCCGTCTGTATCCAACTGTTGTCGTTTTCTTGTACAGAAGCTTTTGGACAGATCTCATAATAATAAAAAAAAAATTTTTTTAAAAATTTAATTAGATTACTGTGGAACAAATAAAATTTAAATTTCATGTTTTTATATTTACAGGTGATTTCTTGTTTACTTTGCAAGAATCTAGTGAAAGATCAAAAAAGGATTTTTTTGTAAACTGCTTAATTTCAATAGTCAGCCATGTTATGTAATAGAGTCTCTCGAACATTATTAGTTCAATATGTCCTTTATTTTTTCGAGTCATCAATCTCCAAGGGAGGCTACCCTGGTGGGAGGTGTAGTGCTGCAGTTATTCTACACCACAAGAGCCCAGCACTGCTAACTTCACCAGGGAAATCCCTGCTAGAACTCTTATGTAGGAGGAAACATCACTGGGTGACAAAGAAGAGGGAGATAGAATACCAAACTGGGAAATCAATCATGGACCCTCAGTCTTGGCAGTCTAGTAGCCTAACCACTGGTCAGTCCAATGCAAGTTTGATATACTGTTTAGTGATGGAGGAAGTTTTCAAACATGCAATGGAAACTAGTCAGGAGACTACAAGCTAACAGATCAATTCTCACCTGTATTTTTTACATTTTTTCCAACCAAATCTACCACATGCTGTTGTGTATGCTTCCTTCACTGGTTTTCTCACAGCCGTAGTCACGGTGCGTACAAACGTTACAGCAGAACAATGTCTGAAATATAACAATTGGAGCCAGTGAGATAAAAAAAACAAACAAACAAACAAAGCATTGGATAATTGCTAAGTCCTTTTTTTAATATAGGCCTCTGGAAAATTTGATTCAAACTCCTTGTGGAAATAAATTGATGTAATTTATCAGGATGCACATCAGTTGAAGCAATTTGGAATTTTGTATACCTATACATTTGCAATTAAATTGCCTCTGTGTTAGTCCAGCAGTTAAATGAGATTGGGGGACCTGAGTTCAAATGCCAGTGGGAACTGGCTTGGTTCAGCATACCTCCCTGCCAGCTGTGTGGTTTCCTTTCACATCCAAATATGAAGGACCCTAGTAAAGACTTTCCAATGTAGTTCTTGGGAGAGGGTCCCATTAACTTCTGAGGGTAATCATGATTGGCAGACTTCTGAAGACACCTCCATTCTGATTGCCAGTGAGTGGTGGATGTTTACATCCTTTCCAAGCATTTTCAGTGTAGATTCATCAGCAGGGCCAACCCCCCAGGGAAAGCAATGGTTAACTAACTAGATAACGATTTCAGCATCACCATTAGGGATGTAGGAAAAAAAACAGCACGACTGATTTCACTGACGGATATATGGTCTCTGCTAAATCACCAAGCTAATGAAATTTACAAAATGTTGGAAATGCAATAAAACTATCTGCTGATGAAGATGCAGCACATTTTAGGATACTATAAATGTCACCATTCTACCTTAAGAAAGTTGAGCTGGTGCTGCAAGTTTTGTTTTTCAGATGGGTGGTGACATGCACGCATTGACACTGACAACATAGACTGAAAGCTTAACAGCAGTGCTTACTTCTTCTCACATCGTCCACCCTCAGTCCCAGCAGGACAGTTGCAGTGGTTGTCAGAGAGGCAAACACCACCATTCAAGCATGGTGGTCGGCAGACTCCTTTAATAGCTGAAAGAGTTAAAATCACTAAAAATTGTTCTAGCAGATGGATACAGAATCTGCAACAAGTTCCACCCATTAATAATTACAAAAGTTCCCACACTGCAACAGCACAGAAACCAACAGCCTACTTAACTTTGGTAGAACTCAGTTCAGTTGTCCATCAAAGCATGAGATAGAGCTCAGGATCCAGATCCTGGACACTACAACTGCAATATTATTTACAAATTGAAAAGGCAGCAGGAGGAGTATGTCCACATTTAGTGTGAAGGTGGCAGAATATATAAACTTACTATGGTGTTGCATTGTGGGGGACAATTTTCTGGTTTCACATTTCCAACATGACTGGAGTTAACAAAAGTGGGACACTGACTGACTGCAGATAGGTTCCAACTTCAGTAAGCCCTCAAGACTATCACCTGCTCAATGTGAGTGATTTTTGGATAGGATTTGTCAGACTGAAAGTATTTTTGTTTCACCCACAGCAGTAGAGTTATTTTTTAACCCAGCCCACCTTCAAACAAACTACCATTAATTATTGCCAAACAGCTCAAACTTGGACTCATCTATAAAGAGCATCTTCTTCCAAGTTTGATCTTCATTTCTGCTGCCAAATTCAGCCTTGCTGTTTGGTTGTCTTTCTTCAGCAAAGGTTTTTTGGCAGCTTCACATCCACTGAAGCCACCTTGCAGCTAGGTCAATGGCAATATCTCCACTGACTTATCATCTACCATGTAAAAAACCTCTCCTGAGGTATTTAACATCACTTTTGGAGAATTTGGGTTTTCTTCCTCAACCATTCTAATACTAACAGTACCAGTTTAATGTATCCTTCTCAGAGTCTTACATATAGGTCCTTCTGAAACATGAAGTATCTGCTGCATGGAGTATCAGCCTTCACTAGCTAAGACTGATTTCTATATGTTTGACAGGTGATATTTCCTTCCCACAAGCTATCACAATGATATCACTAACTACACTTTTATAGTCCTGCAGGACAACCAATCACAGTGCGCTATACCAACACATGACTCTTCTATGGAGCATTTCATTTTTCACACACGAGATGTGATTCTATGATATTTGCATTTTATACCCAGTTTTTCCTGATTCCATAATTATTTCCAATACTGTATGTTACTGTCTATTTCTCAGAAAAACATTTTACACTTGTTTTTCAAACATTGTAGACAATTATAAAAAGTTAAAATATTATTTTTTAAATTGTATTGAAGAAGTAAAGTTATAAACATTATTCCAGCTAGAGATCATTGATAATGCTATTACAATCATTTATTGTCACCATTTATAAGACAACCCAATTTTGTTGTAATAAGCAAATAAATTTACAATTATTAATATGTTTATAGTGTGTATATTATACACTGGTCAACAAAATTAAATGTATTATACTCAAATGCAAACCAACTTTTTTAGACTAATTTTTCATGCTGATTTAAAAATTCCACTCCATTTGTATGCAGCACGTATCAGTTTTCAGTAGATACATGCAAATATTTACATATTTGTATATATGAAATCATTAACGTAATAAATAAGGACATATTATTTTTAGAAAGTAAATGAGTTTATTGAGTTAAAAATCATCACTATCATTCTACAAAGAGTGAATACACAAAAAATGGGTCAGACAAAACAGACAAAGTTAGAACAACAGAGTTAGAAACATTGTGATTTGGATTTCCTGCGGTGTTCCTATCTGGTTGATCGCGTGGTAAAGTGTCCAGCAGTAGTCAGCCAGCATACTGTCATTCCAGAAGCCTTGGTACCGTTTCTCCATAGCACTAATGTCCTGGTGAAATCATTCACCATGTTCATCAGACACTGCTCCAAGGTTATCTGTGAAGAAATCCAGATGGGAGCCCAAGAAGTGAACTTTCAGTGACATGCGACAGCCCATTGCTGAGTAACATTTCAGAAGATTCTTGATGCCATCATTGTAGTCCATTGCCTTCTTGTTTCCCAAGAAATTCTCACAGATCCAATTGAAAGCATTCCAGGCAGGCAGTTCCAGTTCATCCAGTGTTGTCTTGAAGTTGACATCTTTGAGTACTTCTCTAATTTGGGGTCTGACAAAGATATCCTCTTTCAACTTCACCTGTGTGATTTTGGGAAACTTTTCTACAATATACTCAAACCCTCTGGCATTTCTCTTCCCTAGTGTCTTTACAAACTGTTTCATCAGTCCAAGCTTTATGTGCAAAGGAGGCAATAGGACATTACATGGATCTACAAGAGGTGTATTCTTGACGCTAGACAGTCCTGGCTGGTATGATGTTCTTGTCTGCCAGTTTGATTCCGAATAATGTCTGTCAGTTGCCCAACTATCCCATAGACACAAGAAACAACAGTATTTTGTGAAACCTGACTACATTCCCATTAACATTCCAATGACTTTTAAATCTCCACATATTTTCCATGAGTATCCTTCATAAGCAATGGCATGAAGTAAAAGTTCCATATTCTCATGGTCTTTCGGCTCCCTCCATATCATTGCAATGGCAAAAGGCATGGACTTCTTCCTCTTATTGAACCAGTCACGTAAACCATTTGAGCAAGCTGAGCAGATAAAATATGGTGCCCATAACTTGTCCTGATCTCGAAGAGGACAGTCAAAGTATAGCTTATAAATCTTCTTGATCTCTGGCGTTATTGTACGTTTTTGAGTAAATTGTTCACAGACATAACAAAACACATCAGGAGGATTTCTACACTGTCTTGACATTGTTAACACTGTAAAACAAGTAAGGAAATAGATACAAACGGTTATACTTATATTGAATTTGAGATGATGAAATATTTCATCAGACCAATTATGACTGGACAACTTGAGATGTTGAAATACCTATTTCATCAGACAAAACTTGATTGGTTAATTTATGATGATGAAATATTGCATCTGAACTATGCAGCAATGAATAATATAGTTTATTTTAAAGGTATGTTTCCATGATGTAAATGAAATACATGCATACACGTCATTAATTGGAATTTCTATATAATGCATGAGCTAAAACCAAAAAACTTTCTCATCTTGAAAACTGTACGTGATGTCAAAAAACTAATTGTATATTTGAAATCAGCATTAAAAACTACACAAGTACACCTTGACATATGCTTGATGAAAAATACTTGTTGACCAGTGTTATTAATGAACAAAGATAGTTTTCATTTACTTGCCTATCTGACATTGTTTACCAGCAAATCCGGATCTACAGAGGCATCTCTGAAAGGAGACACATCGACCGCCATTCTGACATGGTGGAAAACAGACAGAATGGGCTGAAATAGCAATTATTCATTAATGAGCTTTGTAGCTATAATTTATCAACACAACATGTCAAGCTAATTTAATTTAAATGTGCATGGTAATGCAGGGATTTTAGCTCTCTGATTTTCTTACCTTCTATTTTAGCTATCTCTGGAGACAAAAACTACACACATAGCTGGTTTTCTGCTCTAAAACAGAATAAAGCTTAGAATCCTATCTGCTTAAGGCAATTATTATGAAAACCGAGAAAGAGGCACTTACGATGTTGGCACCGGGATCCCGAGAAGTCATTGGTACAAACGCAAACATTGACATCAATGCAGGAGCCGCCATGAAGACAGGATGGCGTACAGATTGCTAAATGAAAAAATTCCAATGGTAATGAAGAACAAAAACTTGTTGAAATAAAGAGAGAAATATTAATATTTTAAATGTCAAACAAAACCCAGCACCAATATAAAATATGCAAATCAGAGCAGCCCATGTTATCCAGGGCAAAGGGGCAGTTCTTAAACAGTGAAGAACATTTTGTTCCCTGCCCTGAATCCTGATACCGTACATTGAACGACTAACTCAGACACTCCTTTTATTTCCTGAAAGGTTTTCTGCCTCAGACAACCAGGTTTTAGAACATTTTAAATATTTTAAATTTACTGAAAACAAACAAAAATTTAAAGAAAAATCTTGAGATATTTTTAGGAAGCTTGAAAAAATAAAACTGTAAACTATACAGGTCTTGAAAACATCTGAATTCTCTCTGCTGCTGACCTTGCACAGAAACTTGTTTTTTCCCCTCTATTATGTGCAAAAAGAAACCTCAAATTTTAAAAATTATTACCAATTTCACATCTTCCGCCATCATAACCAGCAGCACATTGACAGATATTTGGACCAACACATTTTCCTCCATTCTGACAAACTGGATTACAAACAGCTGAAGGAAAATAAATACAACAATGAAGTCCTCAGTTTTAACAAATTACCAAATGCAAATTAAAAAAAATTAATGATGTCTGATACCATGCAATGCCATCCTAGATCTCTGAAAATAGGTATTGATTTTCTATAGCAAGCTGTACACTATGTACATGTACAAGATACTATAAAAATAACCTACAGTACCTGTCCGACATCCAGGACCAATCCATCCTGAAGGGCAGATGCATTTATTCCATCTTAGACATGTTCCTCCATGAGAGCAAGGTGGACTGCATATTGCTAGGATAAGGGAAAAATATATATAGTGTCATGAAAAAAAAAGATGAATTTTTCTCTCTCTCTCTCTCTCTCACACAGACAGACAGACAGACAGAGAGAGAGAGAGAGAGAGAGAGAGAGAGACAGAGCTTAGTATTTAAAATTTTGAATTATAGTAGCTTATTCTACATAGGTTTACATTTTTTTTTTATTTACTCTACTAAAGATAGTTTGTAAGATTATTTGAGTATAAATCAATAGATTTTTAAAAATCTGTACCAGAGCAGCCAAGTCCTAGATAGCCTGCTGGGCATACACACTGGTCAGGGGCAACACATCTACCAAAGTTCAAACAAGGTGGTTCACACACAGCTAGACAAACAGAAAGAAACAAGAGAAGGATGCAGTCATAGATTTTCTTATTTAAAATAATATATGATTAGAAAATAATTTTACAAAACAATCACTGATAGATATTCCAAAAGCCTGAAGTCTGCACATACCCATACACTGGTATTGTTGCTCAGATGTAAGCTGGTAGCCTTCTCTGCAAGCACATGTAAAGGAGCCTGGAGTATTGATACACAGATGAATACATCCACCATTGACTGTTTGACATTCATCAATGTCTAGAAGGTAAATATTAATTTAATTTAAATCAACTCTTAAAAATTTTAATTGTTACATCAGATAAAACTTCTTTAATTCTGGCATGGCCATGTGGCCAATTTGTTAAAATCTGTAAAACTAATTAGAGATCAAATTCAGATCAACCTACATTCATACAAGGTTACAATCAGACAAACAGCTGAATAACAAACATTTTTAGTATTTCAGTCTAGTGGGCATCTACTGTGCCCATATAATAGTTCAAGAGGACTAAGCCAGTTGCTAGAAATACAAATCATGTAAACAAAACCATTGATTATTTATCTTTGATAAATGTTTGACTATGAATTGATAAATGAAAAAAAAAATATGCTAACTGAAAAAGATAAAAGGATAGGCATAAGTTTTACTGACACCAGTATAGCATCAGAACAGGACAAATTAAACTTAGTGTGAATTTAGTTTCAGCAAACAAAGGTGAAAAATATAAAGAACTCCTGTATAAAATACTATTCTCATCATAGCACTAGTTTGTAACTTGGTGTTTAGGACTGCATTTTAAAGTATGATGGAGAGGAAAACTAAATCAACAAAGACCTAATCTTAATTAAAGCATTATTTATTTTCAGCCACAAAACTAAGTTTCAGCCCAGCACGTTTGCAACTGTTCAAGAGAGCAAGAGAAAACTATGCACATCCACAATATCATTTTCTGTCTTACATGTGTATACAGAGCATATGTATTTCAAATCTTGCTTAATTCATTTAAAAAAGAGATTCTGAGTAAGATGAATTATTTTATTCTGATAAAAAGTCAAACCAAAAGCACATTAATACAATGTACTGATTGAAAATACAATGCATTCTGTTTAAGTAGACAACAGACATGCTTTTAAAAAAAGAGAGATTAAAATATTTATTTAAAACAAACCTTTCTTTCTGTCTCTTAGTGCCTCCCAATATATTACATGCAAAAGTAAAAACCTTGATGGTGGGTAAAAGTCCTGTAACAATTGCAAGTTTCCCAAATAATCATGCATTCCTATAAATGTGGTGTGTGTGTACCAATGGAGTTTTTGTTTTCTACCATCCCTCTGAAACAGTGATCACAGCATGCGCTCATGTTGTTATATTACATTTTCAAATAGTCTACATAGAAACAATAAATTCAACTAATCTATTTAAACTAATCGGTAGTTCAAATCAGCTCAGATCAGAATACTCATACAGTAGAACTCATAGAATCTGTTCCAAATTGGTTTTCCTCTTTCTTTAGTCTGCTGAATTTGCATTTCAGAATGTTACAATAGTACAATAAATCTATCAACTAAACTTTTATTCCATTTGTCTAGGTTAAAGTTCCACAAAATCAAACTTAATTTCTTTGAGATCAAGGAAAAAAATACAAAAGTTTTTTTGTCAAGATTAAGAAATAATGACTGATTTATAAAAGCACCAACACTTTAGCCCCATTCAAGTCATGATGATGTAGTCCAAGATCTCAGTCAAAATTCTAGACAGTATTTTCTTTGTATATATGTATGTTTTTGATATCAAAGTACTGTAATAGCTAATACTAACACTGGGATTAAAATCAGAAATCTCCACTTGCTAACCCATGTGTGCTACCAACTGAGCAACTGGAGATTCTTGGTTCAAATCCCAGCATCAGCAGTCTACAGTATCTTGAGATACTATAAACACATATATACAACACATCACTGTACTTGTGACAAAAAGAACTCACTCAGTTGCAGATACTGCAGTGAGTTTTGTAGCAAAACACCTAAGTATTTTCTTTGCAGAGACCAGATGGTTAGTTTTGGCATTTCCCACCACCTTGTCAGTATAATTAATTAAACAATCTACATTTCACCAATCTTTCCCTGCCACCAATATCAGGATGTTGTCTGAGGACGACTGTTTTGGTGTGCAATAAAGATTTCAGATGTCTGCAGTAGGCATTTTTATTTTAGTGTAGTAAAAGTGGTCAGTCTTGAATCCACAATGTTTTGGTTGTCAAATCTTATGTAGTATTTTTCATTCATTCCACACTGCTACAGAATGGTCTTTACAGTACAGGAATCAGATAATAAAACTTTACAATTAGGTTATTAATTGAAAATTAAAAAAATAAAATTTTAATAAATCAGCTAATGTAAGTAAAAAGACTTTAAGAAAGTGATTTCTACCATCACAGCTCCTCCCATCTTTGTTCAGTTGATATCCACTTTTGCACTCACAGTGGTAGGTCGATTCTGCCTGCTGACATATCTGCTCACATCCTCCATTCTTTTCTGAGCAGTTCATCACTTCTGTTCATGAAGATAGTTAAATCCTTTAGTCACTGAGTTAATTCTAGGCAGTGATAAGAAAGGAGACATTACACATTGAATGATGTTGCAAAAAACACAATTTCTCATAGATACCCAAAGTTTCAAAGCAACTAAGTTTACTGAACAGGTTTGCTGTCAGATAGAGAGTTCAGATGAGTGAACTATTTATAGTAGCTGTATTTCCTTTTTGAATGAATAAGACAAGATTAACAGCATTTAGAGATAGACAGATGTCCAGCCTGGCTTCAAACACAGTAAATGTGATAAATTTTCATAACCAATTTCAAATTTCATACTTTCTCAAATCGCTCAAATTCAGAACTGGCAGTATACAAAAAACTGATGTCAAGGAGAGGAAAGAACAGCTAAATGCTTTGTGGGAAGTCAGTAACGTGTAAAACAATAGACGGCCACCTTACTTCTGCATGAAGTGGTGTTCTCAATCATTGTATGGTCACTGGGGCAAGAACAGTGGAAAGATCCCAAAGTGTTGACACAACTTCTTCCACAGTTTCCGTTGTATTTCAAACATTCATTAATATCTAGAAAAATCAAAAAAAAAAATTTTTTTTTAAGGTTTTAAATTTTCACTCAAAATTAAGACAAGAAACTGAACATCATATAATAATCCTCCTTGTCTGTATCAAAGATGGCCATTCACAAATTCCATGCAATTATCTGAGTGCATAAATTTGTTTTATAGTAGGCACTGCTGCAAAAATTGTACACACCACTACCGAAAACCTATTTTCTGATAATCCATTGAAAGTTTAAGCTATTTTTAAGATTCCACTAGAGAGTACTAAAGTGAGATGTCCCAAAATTATGGTGCTATTCAACAATGGCACTCACCATGCTTTATGTGGGCTTTCTTTCTTTTTTTAAAATATTCATCAGTTGTAAAGCTAAATTTTTATAGATTAGCTCAAAAAATCAACATTCCTCAACTGAAGGTCTGGTTATTTGTGTAAGTGTGTTAAAAAGTGAGGTTTTCAGCTTATATGACTGCTTACTGACACAAAGATGCAGAGGTGATAAACCAAAAAAATCCTTCAAAGAATTTATTTCTATTGCAGGTGTTGATAGGTCACTTGCTCATTAGCTAATAAAATCCTGTGAATTTACCAAACCAACAGAGTTGTGACTAGTTCTGCTTGATCCGTATGACTGCATTTTCTTAGCAGAACACTAGAGCTTATGTTTAGAAATGGGAGAGCACTCTATGTTCATTCTGCTAAATTGCATATGACACAAAAAGCACAGCAGAATGGCTGTACATAATTGCTTCTCTAGTGCACTCACATTGTGGATTTAATGCCAATGTCAAAAATGAAATAAACCTAAAATCAAGAGAAAGAAAATTCAAATGAATAAACTGTTGATATAAATTCAAGACTGATGTAACAGTTTTCTGTATCCTGTAAAGTGCTTAAAACATGTGACTTTTTAATTCAACCAATAAAAATACCTAAGTATCTTCATTTCAGGAAGCTTTTTAGTAATCATGAAAATTCCAAGTAGAAAGCAAACAAACAGCATCTGAAAGAGGCTGTATAATTTTTATTTTGCATTGATCTTTTCACCATTTTGAGTTAATCACTTTTTACATTTTCTTCTTTGCATTTGTACAGACTTCTCCCAGAACACCCTGATCATTGCAGTTAAGGCTCTCCACATGAGTTAAATCTCTGGAGAATTTTCCCCTCTTGAGATTGATTTCCGCTCTTTCGAAAAGCCACCATTGCTTTGTTTGACTGAGTTCAGGGTATTTTTAGAATAGAAAAGTTGGTTGTTAGGGCAATATGGCATCATCACTTTAAAAAGATATTTGTAGACAAAATTTGTAGTATTTCTATATTTACTGGCAATATCCTATCCCCTCCTTTCACAGAAGAAATTATAAATATTGCTATCACATGGCTTGAATCCCTAACTGGTAAATCAAAGTAATTTATTAGGGAATTACTTCACATTGTAAATATTCCAGTTCCAGGTTGGATTCTTTGACTGAAAACATCTAAGTTTACAAACATATCTGAGTTTATGATAAGACGATCTCTAGGAAAAATCTCCTGTATCTGTTGGGTTTTCTGTTTTTTTTTTTTTAGCTTGATATTTTAACCATTTCCTGACATACATATGTACTAGAACCAAATTGTGTTCGCAGCTAAAATGAAGGTAAGCCTAACTGCTCTTATCTGGTTCAAACTGTTTAGCAAATAACTTACTACATACAGTACAGTATCTGAAGTGATTTTAAACATGACCCTGTGCATATAAATAACATGCTCACATTGGCATAATGGTGGCTGCAGTTTGATCTGCACTTGGAGCAGATTGAGCTAGACAGTGGCATGCTTTTTAAGTCATTTTTTGAACCAGCAGCCGGTCTGCATGGATTTCCTTTCACTTCTAATCAGAAGAGTTCTGATGCGTTTTTTTTCCTCAGAAGAGTTCATTTTGCATGTGCACCTTCTGTTGACCAGTCAAACAAAACACTCTAATCACAGCTGACCAGGTTTCATTTGAACATCCCTAGTATATGAAAACAGTGCATACAATTGTTTCCGTGTGTCTAACACCAATAAAGTAATTAGTCAGTCATAAAGAAGGATATCTAAATGAAAACATTTTATGCAACAAATTTTAAAAATATTTTCTTTCCAAGTATATGGATTTTCTAAGACATGTGCTAATAAAATTACCTGTGTGTGAAATATAAGATGGCTCTTAAGTCATTTCATAATTATGTCCTAGTGTATGTCAGTACACACATACACAGGGGAGACTGGACCTAATGTTACAGAGGTAAGTTATTACAGCACTGAAGATGAGCTATTATTAACATCATATGGTTTCAATCAAAGATCAAAGCATATGATGTTGATCACAGTCTCATCTATACACTTAATTAGGAATTATTTGTGTTATAACAACTATGTCCAGTCTCCTCATTATATATATATATATATATATATATATTTTTTTTCCCCATACCAACACATTTATGCCCATCAATGTGAAGTTGAAAACCATAGTGACAAGTGCACTGGTATGACCCCAGGTGATTGACACAAAGCTGGTCACAGCCACTTATCTTGTCTCTACACTCGTTTATGTCTGGAAAATAGAATGTGGATAAACAGAGGATCAATTGTTTACTGGATACTAAAAATGAAAGCTCTGTGCATTAACTGACACAAATGAAGTAATAATTAATGATTCAATCGCTGATCATATAAAAACATTTGCAAATAAACTTTGTCTTCAATTTGAGCATCATGGAAAATAATCACAAAAAATAAAATGGATTAGACAATTTACAATGCAGAATGTTTTTTTTTAGAATCCGGTTTCTGTCATTTTTGAAAATTTCTTTAAAAAATTACACACAAACACACAACTGATTTTAAAATTCAATTTTTTCATGACAATGCTAGATTAATCAGATTACAAACAAACATAAGTTACAATTTTCAACTGACGACATAGCAACTTGAATGTTTTCTGAATGTAACCAAACAAATATTACTCAGTATAAATAGCATACAAAATTCAAGAAACAATACAGTCTGTTGCTTATGCCATAACTAAAACCTTTCTTTTGTAATAACGTAAATTATTAATTCTGAGGCACATTGAAAAACAAACAAATATCAGTGAGAATTTAAGCCTGTAGATCAGCATTTCTCGAAGTGGGCCACCGTCCGAACACATCAGTGAGGCAATTAGGCCATAGAGGGGCCACAGTACAAGTTGGAAGGGCCACACAATGTTTACTGTCAGGTATGCAATTTCCCTTTTGGTATTGTATTAATAAATATTAGCACATTTTAAAACTAACTGACAGTTAATAGTAGGCTCCTATTTGGTCTTTGGTTGGTTTCTTATGAGTTATTGTGAGTGATATCATTGCAGTAAGCAACAACCTTCCTGGACCTTGAACTGACCACAATACACATACATAAGGTACACCAAAGTTTGGTGAGCCTCAATTACACTTTTATTTCTCTTATTTAGACTTCAGAGGGGACACAGTGGCACAAGGGGTTTAAAAAGGGGACCATAAGCGAAAAAAAAGCTTGAGAAACCCTGCTTTAGATGATTTCATTTATATGTTAACCTTAATTTACCTTGGTATGAAAACAAAACATTACCCAAGCTTGGCCTGTGAGTACAAGCTTACAGCATTTCAAAACGCACTCTGCTTGTATAAATTTTCGTATGTTTTCATATAAAACTTTTTATAGCACGGCACATGTAATGTTAATGAAAGCAGATCCAGTTTATATACAAGACTGTTAGATTGGACCATTGACATACAGCAGATCCAGTTTATTAATTTCATACTGCCAAGTAAGAACAATTATAAATGTCTTTAAAAGCACAAAGAAACTAAGTATTTAAAATAAAAGGTGGCATGCTACATGAACATACAATATAGTGCACTTTAAATTTTGGTTTCAAACTTGTCTAAGTCTCAAGTTTCCAGGAAACTTAATTTTTTAATATAAAATATTTTATCAGAAACTGTTCAGCCATCTAATTGTTTCTCCTGAACCATTTTAAACATACCAGTACTGCAAAAAATTGTCATACAATATTTTTTCTTTTCAGTGAAAAACAGTATATATATATATATAATTTTTTTCACATACACAAACTATTATAACAGTAAGCTTCCATAGTAAAAAACTGGTAGTTCAGTCACCATTTTTTGAGTTGGTTGGCAGAACAACCATTTTTCAAAATATTAGTAGCCAACCATAATTTAATTGGTAGGTCAAATAATTCTTTGTATTTTTAAAAGCATTTTTATCACTCAGAAATAATTATTAACAATGCAACATTCATAAATATAAAAATTACTAATGGCAAGAAATATGTTGAATGATAACAGAAACCAAATATAAATTTACAGGTGTGTCTTGAGTGGATTTTTTTCTTTTCATGACAAATTTAATACTTTTACATGAGTAAGTAAAAATTTAGACTTGCCTGAGCATGTTTTCTTATTGTTATTAAATCTGTATCCAGGATTACACTCACAAAAGCTGCTGCCTTGAATATTGACACATTTTTGTTCACATCCTCCATTCAGTATATGGCACTCATCCACGTCTAGTGATGATGTAAGACAAGCAAAGAACATGAGCAGCCATTTTTAACATAAAAACTAAACTGCTAGGCTAAAATTAAAATATTGTAACAAAGAATATTCACAAATACTTAAGCAAAATAAGTACATAAATGAATGAGAACGAAAAACAAAAAAAAACTTAAGTTAGTAGATGCTTTAAAACACTTTTACACATATGTTAAAGAAAAAGCCATGTGCAGATATTGGGAGGTCATTTATGAACAAACAGGGTAACAGTTGACAAAAATACTCAATATATATTTGGCTAATGTCTTTAGTCAGGTTGTCTTGAGTCATTTCCAGAAAAAAAAGTGTTACATGTTTAACACCATTATATTTGACATTGTAATTACAGAAGAAACATGGAAATTAATTGAACAAAGTAGATAAAGCAAAGATCAGATGAAATTCATTCTATATTATTAAAATTAACCTGCAAACAATTGTGATCTTTTAAAATCAGTGATTATTGGGAAGGTTCTGTTAGGATGGAAATAAGACAACTTCACCTCAATATCTAAAAAAAGGGTTAAAATACAATCTTAATTATACATCAGTTGGCTTAACATCACTTTTAAGAAAAATACTTAAACAAAACAAAAAAAAAATTGTAGTTCATTTGAATGTCAATGAATGGATTAAAAACAATCAGCACAAACTTTGATTTTAAAAATCCTACTTTACAGATGTTACCAGGAACCTAGATATGAGTATTAATACTGAAGTTTATTCTTGATTTTCATAAAGTGCTACAGTTTTACACATCAATAACTTGAAGAGAAACGTAACAGCTTTGGTATCAGAAGGTATCAACCATAATGTAATGTAACTAAATTCTTAAATCAAGTGCTGCCTTTTCTAAAATTCTACAGTTAACCACTGGGGTATCCAGAGTACAATCCTCAGACATTGTATATGAATGGCACACTAATATTGGAATCTTTATGATGCAGGCTGATTAAAATTATTTAGTAGAATTACCACATAAATGACAGATTACATTTAATCTATCCAAGTATAAATACCATAGCTTTGGATGAGTTGACACTAATTATTCACATACACTTGATAGTGATGGAATAGCAGCAATTTGAAATGAAATGAAAAATATTTAAAAGCGATAATGAATAATACATTAAAATGTTTTTAAAAAGCAAGAAAGAATGTGTCTGAAAGCCAACCAGGTTTTTAGGCATGATAAATCACACTACATGTAGTAGTAGCACAATTCTAGCTGCTCTTTGTAAATCATCAGAGACACCCATTTTGATGTATGCCCTTCATAGCTTTGAGACGGTTCAGTGGCAATTTATTAAGATAATTAGCACCATACATAACCCTAGACTAGAGTGTCTTCAATTGCCTAGACATTTTCAAGGTTACACAATTTAACTTTTCAAACTTCTCTGGTAAAGAATGCTCAATTAGATAAATGTTTTGATACTATAACTACACTATATGCTACTCTAGGATTTGATTTTAAAAAAGCATTCAAATCAGACATTAAAAATAGTATTTAGTAATTGTATGGACTCAGCTCAGAAAGCTTTACCAGATCAGAGAGTAAAAGCAGATAGCATAGGTGTATTTAAGAATAGACTGGATGCTCATTTCTTATAAAAGATGCTTATATTAGTTAAAACATTCTGCCCAGTGACTTTCTATATGTATGCCTATCCTAAACATTGCATTTGTCTGGTATAATTACCCTTTAAAAAAAAGAAATGAGAATTATTTCAGTAATGCAATAATTTTTCCTATAGTCAATGAAGGTAAAATTACAGTTAAGTAATGCTTGTTTTGACAGAGCTCCGTGGCATGATTTCTCCTCATTCTCCTTTACCAACCAGCTGCAGAGTATTCCTCCAGGCACATACTTCTCACTGCGCATACATAAAGCACAATAAGGACACCTGCAGCTATCCAGTAATTAAACAAGCTGCCGGCTTTTCAGAAAGAAATAAACATGGCAGGTCCATACATATTTCACAAATAATCTTTTTTTTAGATAACGATCTATTACTTTGTCAAGAGAAACCACCTGAATGACAATCAATATGTGCTACATGCAACATTATTTACAGTTAATGTTTAAGCTTTTAGTGAAATTGTAATTGATTTTACAGTGAATGCTTCTTCCTCGATCATATGCAAAAAAAATTACTAAAAAAAAGTGATTTTATTAATACAAACATTTTAAAAAGGCTGGAGATTTTATTATTTGCAGTCTGGGACTCAGAGCTTTTAGTCTCAGAGAGTTCAAATACAATAAAAATCTTTACCGATGCAGAGAAAACCATTGCCACTGTAGCCTTTTCTACACTGGCAAGAGTAAGAACCAACTCGGTTATGGCACTCAGCGAGCTCGTGACACTGGTCAACTCTGAGTTGGCATTCATTTATGTCTGAAAAAGATAAGCACAAAAATAAATCAAAGCTTTTTAAAAATATTCAAATATAACTGCAGAATTTTTTTTTTTTTTGTCTCCAGCATTGAATTCCTGATTTCAATAAAATGCACTGCTGTTTGTTTCTTTGTAGCCAGATTCCATTACAATGATGCTTTACAGCCAGATGTCATTTGAACGCCCCTAGCATGTGTGCAGAAAACACAATTTTCATCAACCCTGTTATATTGTTTGATAAACACATTTATTCAGGACTTTTTAAAACAAGAATTTAGTTGTCAGGTTGACACATCTGGTGTCAACTTTGTACAAAGTAAAAAAATAATCTAACTACATAAATTAGTTTTTCTGTAAGCAAGTTATAACAAATGTATGACTGGAGTAAACTGGAGACGATTTGTGAGGCACTTTTTCATAAAAGTATCTGTATTCAATCCAGATTATCACTGCCTGGGTATTATTTAGGGTTGCTGATCATTAAAAGAAAAACAACTGATCTACCACTTCATTAAAAAAATAAGCCTTTACCCATCTAAACGAGAAGATTCCCTTGTCTAAATGGGAAGACTCAGAGGACAAGATGGTCTCCAGATAAATGCTAACAGCCTGTGACTGAGATTTTGGAATGCAGGAATAGAAGATAAACTCTGATGAAACTAAAACATTCAGGAATATAATTCTCCTATTATATTTGAGTGTGTGTACAGAAAAGTATGTATCAGTTCGTGAAGATACAAAGCATGCAAGGAACCTGCAGCCATACAAGTGAAAACTGGCATAAAATTACAACAAAAAATCTTTTCATAATATATCCGTAAAATATATAGCTCTTTGTAGAAAATTAGCACTTCCAAGTTACTATTGAAAAACTTCTATCACTAAGTGTGTGACTAGAAATTAAAATAAAAGTTTGAATTTTAAATTCGATTTTTCTTTTCTTCCCTCAGATCGCATTTTGTGGGCAAATGTCTTAGCCACAGATAGACACTACAGTAATATCCCGTTGAAAACTGATTTGCTATTAAGCTCTTGGCTTTAGCTTTTTTAAAAAAGTTCTATAAAAAAAAAATTGTTAATTCAAATGAACTGGGCACACCAGCCATTTTCATTTACACTTGCTGAGCCAATAGCCAATGACAAGCAGTGTATTAGAGTGCCCATGGCCAATCAGCACTTAGCTGCTGCCACAACAATGGTGTCTTCAGTACTTAATAAATGATATTGTAGTGTATTGTGAGTTTGCATATACTCTGGTTTATCCTTTAATTAATTGTCTGTGCATCAGTTGCCAAATTAAGCCATCTTGTATCACTCATCGGTAAAACATAAAACACTGTTAGGAACATATCTCCATACCAAGTATGTTATGACTCTGTTGAAAGCTGATTCACTGAAATCTCTCTTCTCCTGAGCATTCAAAAGAATATTGTTGTATCCTTATCAGATGCTATAAAATCTGATTAGATGTTGCTTTTACAGAATATACATTAATATATAGATCAGTGACTGTTAATCTGAAGTGGATGTTAAAATAACTTCATACCTTGGAACCATGCCTTTATTACTCAAACAAACGAAATCAACCATAGTAGACTGTTGAAAAGATGAAACTGTTCACACAAAGTATATTTGAATAAAATCCTGAATATTAAAAGCAAGCCCTGCCTGTGCAATTTGTTCCATTTCCTAAATAACCCTTTCTACAGACACAGATGAAAGACCCTTGGGTATTGATGCATGATGAGACTGGAGAACATACATCTTCTTGCTGTTGGCATTCATCCATATCTACACGAGACAAAAGAGAAGTAACATCAAAAGAAATAATATCAGTGGTCTACTGTACATATTTATGGTGTAACACTCACATTAAGCAATTCAGATTTTCATAGGTACTGGCTAGTCCTATCAGAAGACTGCTTGCAGAAATGTGCTAGAGCTAACCATCATTTAGTGTTACATGAAAACCCTGGTAATTTTTTTAGTAATTTTCCAAAACTAAAACAATGTATTAATATCAGTAAAAATTTAATTGTTTCACGTTTTTATTAAATGATAAATAAGTGGCAAACTAAATTTGAGATAATTTTTTAAAATTAAAAATCAATTAACAATTAACATAGTTTAGTCAAAACTCCCATCAATTGATGATGATGATGAGTGAATAACTCAGAACAGACAGATAAGTGGGATGACCTCAAACAGGACATTGTGGCACTGATGAGATGCTGGTTATCACAGCAATGTAAATGATTCAGAATAAAAGCCACTTGCTGAAGCAGAAAGATGCATACTAACAAAAGTATGTTTTAATCGTATATAATTCAATCCAATAATTATGAAAACAAACATTACAGTATATAGTTAATGTTTTGCTCACAGAGCATGTAAAAAGAACATATAAACATACACATACATACATACATACCTGTGCAGTTACCATCTCTGAAAACATACCCATTAGGACAGCTACACTGAAAACTTCCAGGTGTGTTGACACAGGTAATGTTTTCTGGGCATATGGAAAGTTCACATTCATCAATGTCTGAATATGAATAAAGAGAGTATGTAAAACTAGATATAATTTTTTAAAAAATATTGACTGATTTAAGCCATTTCAACACTGAATGCTAGATTGAAAAAATGTACAGTATAGGTAGATGACAATTTTAAAAACTTACCTACCTACACATGTATTGTTTATTGTGACAAAACCTGGTAGGCATGTGCATTCAAAGGATCCCTGGCTGTTGATGCACTGTTCATTTAGTCTGCAGAGATTCTTGTCATGGCATTCATTGTAATCTAAGGAAAAAAACAAGCATACTCACCTTTAGTGTGTAAATATGTGATATCAAAGACATAAGAGTAAGATTTTAAATGATCAAAAACCATAGAAATCTAGAGAGGTGTAGCAACACTTTTATTTGAATTAAAGTCATTGAAAAAAATTTTTAATCTATATATATGCCCTAACATCTATGTGGAAGCGTACTAACCATTCAGAAGAGGAATGTCCAGTCCACATTAGGCTGCATCAAACGCCCCATGATTTTTAAAAGTGTTTGTTTTTGACTTGTCCCTAGATTAATTTTTTTCCATTATGTAAAAAAGTAACTCCTGCAGAATTTCAGCAAAATTCACATTTGTTTATGTGGGCCACTTGACATTTGAAAATTTGAGCTGCAAAGCTGCCGAATTTGGCAGGTTCAGAGACCCAATTTTTAGATATTTAAATTTTTCATAGCTGCCCGCCACATATAGGCATTTTTTTTAAAAATAACTCTTATGAAATCAATACAAGGAAGTAAATAAACAACAAATGGCAATATTTTAGCCCAAATGACATGATTTTTACCACTTTACCAACATTTTTATGCAATTTATCTAATTACATTAACATTAAGTCAACTTACATGTACAGTAGACTGTACATAAAGACAACATCGATGTTGTCAGATCTGCAGACATGCATACATAATCCATGTGGAAAAGTTCTGTTCTGCTTAGTTACAATGTTCAGATTGTTTATTTAGCTGCCAGTCTTTGCCTTGTGTTTTCACAGGTTTGGAAGAGACTGATCTGTCTTCTTCCATAACTTAAAGAACATTTTGGTAGTGATCCTCACTTCTTGATGCAGAGAGAAAATCAGAACTTCACTTCACTTCCTGCTCAGCACAGTAATTTTTCTCACGTCTCCTTAATTCTGCTTTAGCACGTTCTTCACTCTGCTGAATTCTTTGAGCCAACACCTTATCACTGGGTCCAAGTGTAGCAGTATGGTCTGTCTTCATTGATTGCAGAAACTGCAAGTCTTCAGGATTTTTTATCAGTTTCTCTGCATTAACTGGCCACAGCTGAAAAGTTTGATGAAGTTTAGTTTCAACTTGTTCTAATTTAGAGGGGGTAGCTGGTGAAGAACAATGATTAACAGGTATGCTTCTGAGTTTGCTGTTATCATCCACAAGACAGCTTTATTATTTTTTCACATGCCTTGCGCTCTGTGATCATGGGAATACTGGCTTTCCCATAGAATGGCACAACTTTGAAAAGCACAATTTTTGCACACTCCTACTTTGTTTGGTTCTTCGATGCACCCTTTTGAAGATGGTACATCATACAGCGTAGTACTTGTCTACATGTTGGGGAGTCGTCAGCCAGTTATTTGTGAATCATCATCAGTAATGCCTTTTCCAAGCCCAAATATGGTTTTTGCTTTGTCTCAGGAGTTGATTGTGGTGTATTAGTTGGTCTTCTTTAGAGTCTGACTCTGGAGTTGATGAAGGTCCAGGTTCTGCTTTATCAGCCATGATTGAGATCAAGAAAAAACATCAATGTGCAAAAGGATGTAAATATTATAAATTGAAACCTAAGTTAAAATATACCAGTTTTTTCAAATATATCAAATAAAAAAATGCCTACCAAACACTATGAAAATATACCAATTTTTTTTATTTTTGGTATATAATATACCAGTTGGCAACCCAGCCTTGATCATGGACTAATTTTAGCAACATAATTATGCAATGGAAATTCCCACTTCTTTAGATTGCATGTATGTTACACAATACGCTCTAATTTTAGTAATGTTTGTATTGACTTTAAAGCCAATAGGAAATTCCCGATTTCTAAAAATTTCTTCTTAGTATTTATAAGACTGTGTGAAGATGTTTTGATGTGCTGGTAATGGGACACACAAAACCAAAAAGGAGAATTCAATTGTAAGATTGTTTCATTTGAGAATTATTATTGTAAACAGCAAATTGTATATTAAAATTATGTAGGAATACAACAACAATGTCATATTATCGGACATCAGTTTGACACCAACACAGTATTCAATGATGTACATCTGGAATTTTAGTCATTTTTCTGTAAAAATACTGTTTTGAATGATCATATTCATTTCAATTAGGACTATCAATATCAGATGTAGAAATCATAGTTTGACAATTCAGTAACTTTTAATTGACTTTATGGTATGGATTTGCATAATACCTTTTAAGCCTGCCGAATTCAAAAACCTTGCAGTCAGAATTTTCAAACACACGGTGGCCCACCTAAACCAGCTTCAAATTGCCTGAGATTTTACTGTTAGTGTTTTTTTCACTAATGGAAAACTTTTATTGGGACAGAAAAAAATTTGACAGAAGGGGTATTTGATGCACCCAAGTCCACATGTTAATAATACCATTTGATAAAGAAAAAAAAAACTTATTTTTTTTGTTTTATGATACTGTACATAGTACAATAGTTAAATTTTAAATTATTAATCACATTAGAATTTTATCAAAACCAAAGCTTAGATAAATGGTACAAACAATTTCTTTTCCTTTCCCCCTTTAATGTTACCTTTGCAGGTTCCATCTCTGCTCATTTTGTAACCTTTGTGGCAACGACATTCATAAGATCCTTGGAAATTCACACAGTCGCCATGACTACCACAATAACCAATTCTACATTCATTTATATCTACATGAAAAATAAAACAAAAGCAGATTTTAAATAGATGAAAATATTAATCAAAAACAAATCTAAACATTTACTATATCTTCTGACAAGGGCTAAGCTTTGCATCTGTGTATTTAATTTGGGGGTCCATGTTCACATTTATTACAAATGGAGTGTCTTATCACAAGTGTAAAGCAAACTATGAAGTATTTTGCAAACTAACATGTTCTCATGAATGAATAAAAGCCAAACTCCAGCTCTGAAATATTTAGAGAACTTAGGAAGATTTTAAAATATAAATATACTCCAGCTTATTAACAAAAATTGGTGAGCTGGAGCAGATTTAAGCTCCAAAAGCAGCAATAGTATTATATACAGTATATTGGGTGGTCATCAAGTTACTTCCTGCAGTCAGTTGCTTATAATTCCCAAAATGTAACACATACATTAACAGAAGTGTGTATGCATACATAGTGAGTGCATTCTCAGAGTTACAAGATTTTCCCACTGGGGGGCACCACTTACACATGGTGTCAAGTGTGACATCAGACTGAAATGAACATGCTGTTTTTTTAAAATAAGCTCCTTCTGCATACCTGCCAACTCTCCTGATTTTTAATCAATCTCCCGCCCTCCCGCTTTTTTCGTAAAAAAGACTCATTTCTCCCGATTTTTAAGAACCCTCCCTATAAAATGTGAAAAACCCGATTTTTCATCACCCATAGCCGACATTTCTCGAGTTCATATTTTGACCAATCAGAAATCAGCAAATCCATTGCCCCATTGTGTATGGCTCACACTATCATCATCCATCATTTGACCCTATAGCCACCTGACACTCCGCAGGCTTGTCTCCCACGGCAGACACTTCCAGTTGCATCACAGGTCTCTTCTTGACAATTCAACCCTGGATGCATTGTTGACATGTAAATGCAATAGAACAGAGGACTGTCATGCCTACAAACCAAGTAGGACAATCTTGAAAACAGCAAAGTCAGCCTGTTCACAACAAAAAATTAACACTTGGACATGAGTCAGAGCATGACTGATTGCATTTGACAATTGTGACCATATGGAAATTTACAGACAGATAATCATGTGTCTACATTTTCTTTTGTTCTTTGTTCTTTGTTTACATTTTCGAGCGCTTCGTGGCTTGGATTGCCAAAGTCTTCTCCATGAAAATTTTGGAAAGTTAACTGATAGATGTGTAACTGCAAAATAAACACACAAAAAAAAATTTATTGAAGCAACATTTTATTACATCTTACCGAATTAGTTTAACTTGTTAAACTAATTATTTGCAATATTGATTGCCAATATTCAGTTTCCAAATGTTATAACACATGGTACATGGATATGCATGACTGTCTACTATGAAAAGCAAGAAAGTGTCAATGAAAACTGGTTTTCAGATCAGCATTTATCTGCAGACAGTCATGGTACACCAATGTTTTCAGATAGCTCCATAATCAGAAATCTGCAACATTACATTCACTGCTGTAGAACAATTTCCCAATTCTGTGATCTTGGCAACAAATTCTGTTCACATGTACCTCTGTAGGCAGAAAGAAAGGTCCATCTAACATCTCTGTAAACTTATGTAGAGAGCAAAAAATGTCAGAAGTAATGCCACAGGCAAAAGTGCAAAATCTGCAAACTCTGTGACTCTATATGAATGCACATTTACTTCTGTTAATATAAGTATTATGAATTGGGATTTATAAGCAACCAACCACAGGAAGTAACTATATTGTCACTTTTCATATTATTATTATTATTATTAGGAATATTGGCTGGCCATATTTTAACATAAGGTCAAGGGAAAAAGTTCAAGATATATTTGTTTTTGCTGGTTAATTTCAAAATACTTTTGTTGACAAGTGAAAATTAAAAGTGCATGACCAATTTAAGTACATACCTGCGCATGATACACCATCCGCAAGCAGAGAATAACCAACATGGCAATCACACAACTGAATGTCGCTCCAGATGCTGATACAAAGCTGTTCACAAATGTTATTCTGAGAAGAACATTCACCAAATCCATCATTATTCTTGACTATTATTTAAAAAAAGAAAAGAAAAAAAAATTCTTTATAATGTAGTCTCCACTAATCATCTTCAGTATTCTAGATGTTTCAGCAGGCAGATGGCATTGGTTACAATAATATTTTAGAGGTTGATTATATGTACACACACACTCACACATATAAGTGAGGTGTGGGAAGTTTTAGAAACCTTACATCAAAAAAATAGGCATCTAACTTATTTAAACTTTATACTTTATTTCTGTTGCTTGGTTTGGCATAGAATTCCATTCAGAAGCTACACAATTAGAAAACAAGAAAAAATTACCAATGTCCGATCAAGAATGGTTATGCATCTTGTACTTATGAATGCCTAGTCATATGCAATGTGCCAATAGATTTGATGAATTTGACTGACTTTATGCACTTGTCATGACCTCCACAGAAACATCTGCACACCAACCAAAATCTCTTCGGTCTTTTTTCCCTAAGGGGGATATACATTACCAGCCTACCTAGTGAACCTTCTCTGAACTTTCTCAAAGATATCTATATCCGTAATGAGGACATGTCAGGCAGTAACCACAAACTCCAAAAGAGGTCTAACTGGTGACTTATACAGAGGAACTAGAGTTATTTATACATGCCCTTTTTTCTTCAAGATGCCAGAAGTTATCATCAGCTCAACAAACTTTCCTAAGAACATGTCGATAATCTAATCATCTTTGGAAAGTCATTGGTACAAAGCAAATATATACAAGAGTAAAACAGCAGCAGCAAACACTGAGAACTGGTATCTGAAAGAAATACAAGGTAAAAATGGGAGGTAACTCGTTATTAGCACATGATTTCATTCGTTGATTTTTAGCGAAGAACACAGTTTTAACCAATTCAGATATAAATAGTAATTCTAAAACATAATTTATGGATTTTCACACAATTATTATAACTAAATAAAAATTTGCAAGTATTGATAATTTAATTTTTGTGTGTCGTTTGTAACCAAAATTACACTTTTCACAAAATTTAGTTCGAAATAAAAAGTTAAAATCAAGTTACTTCTCAGCGAACAAATCCGTTGGTCCTCCATGCTCATTTCTTTCAGTCATGGAAAACACAACAACAGACCCGCCAGAATGAAATGGCTGCAAGCTTACACTTTAGAATCTACCTAATAGATAAATAACAGTTATTATTGATACGTACTCGGGTGATAAACTGGTGCAGTGGTTCTTGCCGTCGTCCAAAATGGCGGCAACTCAGCAGAATACTGGTTCCGGTCGGAGGTGTCCTGTAAGTTTGACAGAGGTAATGGTTAACATACAAGCTGTGCTGAACGTTTGTCCGGTTTGAGAGCCATCGAGCGGCAGTTACTGGGGTCCAGGCGAGATGTCCTGACCACCACCGCATCGCGCGCGCGCTAACCCCGGTCAGGACGAGCCCGAGGAAAATGTCCGGCCGCGCAATCTCACGGTCCGGAGATTCTCTGGACCCTACAATTACGCACTAACCGACGAGAGAAAACTGGAGAGGATTTTTAGCGCCCTCCCCCCCCCACACACCTTTTTTTTGATTTTTTTTAAAAAAAAGTTTGTGCGGACTTGAAATGTTCAGACTTACTACGTTCAGCCGTCCGTCCGCTGCGCTCTCCGCCGAGCAGCCATTCGCTGCGGCCAGCACGGACAGGCACAAAGCCTCCACTACGAACGAGGCCGTCGCCATTTCTGTTGCCTTTTTGTGCCTCCCGAGTATCAACGAAACCCGAATCTTCATGGCGAGGGCGGTGGCCCGTCTCTTTAATTACTGCGGGCTTGAGAAATCCGGAAATGGCGAGGTCTCTCCAGTGTCGGCCGCCCGCCTGCCTGCCATCTAAGAGGCGAATGGACGTTTTCCCCAGACAAATGGCTGCGTGTAAAAATACAAACGAGACCTTCAACCGATTAGAAATCTTCTCGTTCTTTGTTTTTATTTTTGTGGTTTTTAGGAATAGTTTCTGCCATCAATGTTTCAACAAAAGAAAGATGGATAAAAGGAGAGAGAGAATGTTTTAGAATTTAGAGAAGTTTGCCTGTTAACCACAGAGCAACGGATGGTGATGTTGTTGACACCGTTCACCTGTAATAACTGCAAAATAACTTTTGCAGTAACAATGAACCAACTGGCGCTCATTTGTTTTTCTTAAAACGATGCCTTCTATCAATAATAACCTGGTTTCATTTATTTTCAATTGTTGCATCCCCAAATTACTAACATATACCTGGAACTCTAGTGTTCAGGGGTAAACCATCGACACTTTTGCTCTCAGTTTTGATATGCCTCCCACTTTCTGTATGCAAAAAAGACCTTTTGTAATTAAATACAGTATTGGAAATAATTATGGGAAAACAGGATATGTGCAAATAATACTTGCAACTGAGAGACCTATATATTACATACGCAATACATTATTACAGAAAATATAAAGACGATGAATACGTTGTTCAGCGCATTAATATCTGGTATGTGAGGCCTTTTCTTTACTTAGAACATGACACCTGTTTTCATGCTCTTATACAGGTTATCAATGTATGACTGGAATATTGTTCTGAATATTTTGCAGCACTTCCCACAATTCATCTAAGGTGTTTGGATGCCATTTGGCTTTCTTGATAGCTGTATAACCCCATATGCCCTCAATGATGGTCATATCATGACCATGTGCAGTCCAAGGTATCTTTTCGAGTGTTCCATCAGCTTCTTTACGTTCCAGAACATTTTAAAACACATTGGCTATATGTTGAGGTCATTGTCATGTTGGAAGTTGAATCGCTACCCAATGAGATGTTTTCCAGAGCAAATACTCTGATGGGTGGAAACTTTCCTGTATTTGTCGGCAGTCAGTATACCTTCGATATTATGCAAATCTCCGACACTCTTACTGATGTGCATTCATACTTTTGTATTGATCCATACCCATGCTTCATTGTAGCTGTTGTACTCTGACTGCTATGCCGCCCCCGTTCCCGCCTTCGAACATATTACATTTGATTATTGCCAAATAGTTCAAACTTGTAATCATTTGTAAAAATGCGCCTTTCTCCATTTTTAGCCATCCCACTGTTCCATTTCTACTGCCCATCTCAACCTTGCCGTCTGGTTACCTCGCCTCATCAGCCGGCCAGCTACCCATTTCATTGAGATCACTTCGCGCCAGTGTCATTCGCCAATAAAAATTCTTGTAGTTAAATGTAAAAATTAATAATATTTATTCCATATTATTATCAAAATTTTGTCAGAGAGGTGCGGATGGGGGGTAGCGAGCGAGGGGCTCTGCCTCCGAAACCGGTTGGAGCGCGAACCTATGAAAATCGTAAAAAAAAAATTATAGGAAAAAAATTTAAATAAAGTATGTACATTTCACGATTATAGATAATTCGGGTCAGATTGACCCCAATTTTGGGGGATTAAAATTCACTACCACTCAACGGGTATCAATGCAGCAATCACGTAATATAATTTTTAAAATTGTTCTAAGATGTTCTATTTCATTTAAAAATAAAGAACAACCCCCCCTACTTCAAGAAAAATCCAATTTAAAAAAGGGGGGGAGAGTGCCCCGAAAACATGGAACATTTCTAGATATAAAATTGAAAAATACCAAAATATTTTTTGATATTCTTATAGAAGAAGCTTTACTCTTTTCATTAAAAAAATTATAGGCAAAAGGTTAAATAAAGCATATATAATTGACGATCGCCTGAGCAACGGACATGTTTGTACGCGAAGGCCAGGGAAGGGTTAGAATTTTTAGATCATGTGAGGGTTAAGATCGTTCGCAGAGACACTACGATCGATTCGTAGAGAAATGCAGTACACTGGGCCTAAATGACCATGCGAGAAATAAACAGATGACAGAAGAAGAATTTTTTATAACATTCTGGACAATATCATTGTCCAGCTGAAAGCTACGTTTGATAATTTCAGTGAACTAGGTTTGGTCGATTGCAACAACTTTTATGAAATGTCACAAAATTTCAATGACACCAAACTGGGGAGAGAACCTAACAAAATATGCAGGGCACTTTGTTAGACTAAAGGCTGATCTTATTGGCTTGTATAGCTCGGAAATGGTGAGGAACAAATGCAAATCGCCCGGACAGCTGCTCAGTTTTTTGGCCCAGAATGGTCTCATGCAGACTGTTCCAGAGGCCACAAAGTTGCTCAAACTGGTACTCGCTATACCAGCTACAACAGCGTCCGTTGAGAGGTCATTCTCTGCCTTGAGACGACTGAAAACTTACAGTCGGAATCGAACCGACCAAGGACGACTTTCATCTCTATTGAGGCGGAAAGACTTCTAAAATTGAAAGAAAATAAAGAGAAGTTTTATAACAAAGTCATTTAAATCTTTGTCCAGAAGGATAGGCGAATGGACTTTATTTACAAGTAAAGGTAAGTCCATGCAATACCTGTTTTTATTTCATGTTGTGTTGACCCTAACTTAAGAGCCTGGTGTACTCCAGCAAACACGGCTTCGCACAACATGGAGACAGATGCCAAAGCGTATTTTGAAGAATGGAAAAAGTCTGGTCTACTGACATGAACCGATTTCATGACGCATTACTTCAGTTCTCAAGCATCGTCATGGAATGAGTCAGTGACCATTTGAAAGAGGAGTTTTCTAAGTTTTGATTGGCTGCCACAGGGGGGCGCTGTAGTCGCGTCGTTCCTCCGGCAACGTTCAGTTGTTTGTTTACCCTCAGAATGGCGAGTCCTCAGCAAAAGGCGTTCTGCGTTCTCGAGTTTGCGAAAACAAAATCGGTTGTTACGGTGCAGCATGATTCTTCTTATGGGGATATGTAAAAGATCGCGTTTATGATCCACCGCTACCCACTAACCTCGATGACCTTAAACATCGAATAACAACAGCGATCAACTCAGTGGATCGTGATATGCTGATATGCGTCTGGGAGGAATTCTCTCATCGCATTGATGTTGCCCGTGCTGCAGGTGATGGCCACATTGAACACTTGTAAGACAGGAAATAAAACTTGATTTGTGAGTAGAATACCTGTTCTATTGCTTTTCCTTATTAAAATTTTTTTTTTTAAATGTTGGGATACTATGTTAAGAATTCACTGTGATCCTACTGTATGTTGCTGCCATTGCGGGAAAATCAAAAATAGGAGAATATTACTGGAAACGTGCCACGACCCGAGTTCAAGAGGTACAATCATATAAGGGACTACTTTTCTCCAAAAAGATTGGTTTGATTATCTATTAGAGGTGTAATGTGCCGTTTACATTTATGCAGCATGTAGTAGTTCCACGAACAGCACTTCCAACTCCATGTCTGACCATTAGATAATCTACGTCATCAAACTGTTTAGAAAGATGATCAGCTCAAGTTGGCAACTATTCCTGTTTATGGCAGAGTTTAGTTAGTTAGTTTTTTTTTTTTAAAGATATCATATACGTAAATAAATGAATGAACCTTTGCGTCACTGTCACGAGATTAATCCAATTTTTAAAAGTCTCTCGGTTTTCAGTGCTGACCGGAGGCTCAGGGTAGCCGAGTTGGGCGACTCGTTCTCGCTTTCTCTCGGAATTTCAGTCCGGCGTGCTTCCCCTCCACTTGCGCATCTTCACCATCGCGGGGCCAGATCTGTCCCTCAGCAGTCCGTGCGTAGATTCAGATTTTCTGCCCTTTCCTCCAGTTAGGAGGGATCTGAGCGGTGCCTCGGCCGCCAACATTTCTCGCATTTCGAGTTGTTTTTGTGGCCTTCGATGCACATGTGAGCTAAATTCAATTATTTGTGCTATTCAAATGACTGAAGTGGACAAAAGGATAAACGATTTCCGACACGGGATAACTCTGACGTCAGTACCCCCACTTCACTGGCAGCAATCCGTCTAATCTATCGTAATCATGTAAGACACAAATGGGGTTTATTACCGAGACGATGGTCTCGCACGTGGTATTAGGTCGTGACAAGTTTTGTCGGTTTTTATATTATGCTAATTTGTGGTCATGCTTGTGAAGGTGAATGTAGACAAGTTATACATCGCTTTATAGCCTGTGCTTTGGCATACACTATGCAAAACCCACCTTTTTAAAAATCATAAAGTGGATATTTGTCTCAGGGTTCTGAGCGAAGCTTGGATAGAAAAGATTTTCGTGCCATTTTGCTTCACGAGTCCAAACCGGGCCACGAAGCGAGCGAGGCGACTCGTGACATTAAGCCAGCATGGGGCGAGGACACGGAAAATGAGTGCACAGTACAACGATGGTTTGAAAGTTTCGCTCAGGAGATGTGAGCCTCGAAGATATGGAACGTAGCGGACGTCCTTCCAGCTGTGATGACGACCGTCTGAAAACCTCAGTTAAAGCCGATCCAAGAAAAACTGCGATAAATTGCTGGAGGGCCTGACGTAAGCACTGCAACTGTTTCCAAGCATCTTGACGCAATCAGCCAGATGGAAAGGCTTGAGAGGTTGGTGCCTCACGGGTTGAATGAACAACAATGGAGATCTGCTCTTCGCTTGTCATAAGAAACAAAGACGATCCATTTTTTGACCGAATCATTACGTGTGTTGAAAAGGGATCCTTTCGACAATCACAAACGATCATCATGGTGGCTCGATAAAGACAAGGCGCCTAACCACATTCAAAAACCCAGCCTCCACCCAAAGAAGGTCATGGTCACTGTCTGGTGGACTGCAACTGGTGTCAACCATATAACTTCTTCAACCTGGTAAAACCATCACAGTTGAAAGGTACAGTCTAGAATTAACGTTGTTCATCAGAAACTCTCCCAATGACAGCCGGCATTGGTGAATCGAAGAGGCCCAATCCTGCTTCACGACGAGGTTCGTCCTCATGTTGCAAAAGTGACTCTTCAGAAACTGAACAAGTTGGGGTACGAATTCTCCCTCACCCAGCCTATTCACCAGACCTTTTTCCCACAGTATACCCCCCCATTTTTAAACACCTTGACAGTTTCCTCCGTATGAAATCATTCACCAAACAAGCAGCAATTGAAACTGCCTTCCAACAGTTTATTGACTCCAGAAATCCAGATTTTTTTTAAAATGGTATAAATGCGCCTGTAACTTGTTGGCAGAAGTATATTGATTGTAATGGAAGTTACTCTGATTAATAAACTTCACGTTCAGCAACGATATGATGTCTCATTGTCGCAGTAAAAAAAAAACTGACAAAACGTTTGTAACAACTTAATATTTAAAATAAACAGATACTGACATCATTTTATACCTGGAGCATCATTTTACGAAAAAATGGGTCAACTAATTTCTCTCTCTAATAAAGAATGCTACAGAAACCAGAGATAAGGCTTATCAAGACAACACGACTTCTAGG
Source organism: Nautilus pompilius (assembly GCA_018389105.1). Lineage (NCBI taxonomy): Eukaryota > Metazoa > Mollusca > Cephalopoda > Nautilida > Nautilidae > Nautilus > Nautilus pompilius. Next base: position 98,102 of record JACATO010000598.1, on the reverse strand, counting down.
GGGCGTCATCTATTTCATTCCTTGTCGGAAATAGCCGGAGACGACAGACGTCCGTCGATTGACAGATGGCGACGCTGCAGAATATATTACAATAGTGTCGGTTTATTTTACTTAATCTATTCTCTCCAGCAGAATTATCTATAAATAAAGGTAGGCAATCATCAAGGCTCACAAAATCGATATCGATTTTATTATTTTAATGACCCAATGTTTCATGACAAACAGCATTTTCTAAAGACGCATGACAATTAAAGAAGACCATACACGTATATTTAACTGATAACCAGATGTGTATGACATATCTAGAATCCGAGATTGGAGTTGTATACTCTTATGTGCTGAGTATATTATCGGAATTACATTTAGTTTCTAATCCTTTAAAAATACAGATTAGCATATTCAAAGACATAACAATTTCCAAGTGTACGGAAGTGACCATGCGTAGTCGGAGACAATGAAGACTCCAGCAACTATTTTCTGCACTAGAAGAGATGTCAGGGATTCGAGGTTTAGTCTGGTTGTCGCGTTCATCGGTGATGACTCGAATTGATCGTGCTTATCAGTTGATTGAGCATATATAAAATCGGCGAATACAAGTAAAGCCTACGGTTCAGTTCGAAATGTGAAAATCGGAAACCTTCAAGGGACATAATCAATACAACAATTAGATTCGCGCAGATCATTCGCATAAAACACGCCATCACCGCGTTTGTATAGGACAGTATTCTCTTTTTAAAATGCATTATTTATTTTTTTCTGGGTCGCTGTAAATAATGTTTGCTTCAACTATAATAATAGCAGAGCCGAGATCTCTCCGACCACGCTTTAGGAGATAATAAAGTCCAGTTTCAGAATCACAAGATTAGATGTTGCTTAGAGTGGACGATCACCTGTATGTCAGACAATACTGCAACAAGCGGAAGTGAGAATATCAACCCGTAAATTAAAAAAAAAAAAAACGTAATTTTTCGGGTTCATAAAAAGCGCTACAATAATTGCTTTTTAAGACAATGCATAAGATTAACCTACATATTTATTTAGTGTGAGGTCACCTTACACAAAACAGAGAACCATATAACCAATAATCAACGATGAGCCCAATGCTAATAGTAGAGGATTCAACATCTATAAGACGACTAGAGTTGGAAAATACATTATTAATTTTTACCGCTTTATATACGAATTCCAAATATTTAATTCCAATGTTGACAACGTATTAACTGATATCGATAATTCCACAACATCTACTAGAGGAGTTTACACGCGATGTCAGGAATCCAAGTGGCATCCGGTTCTCGACAGCATCTTTAGCGGTAAAAACAAGTATAGTTGGTAAATACGATAATAAGTTGACCGTGCGATTCAGTTGAGAATCGAGAGAAAAATGAGAGAACAGACGGCATTTATGCAACTGCGCACGAATCTGTATTTTTACGGAAAGAGAGAGATGGTTGGAAGAGAAGATGGAGATATGATGCAGGAAAAAAGATTCCCTGACTTCTATTTGCACTATCTCCTTCACATCCACTCAACGTAATTCGAGCATTCTTTTGCTTCTAAGATTTAACTGACAATATATCCTTGCAAAGGGTTCATCAAGAAAACAAGACTAAAAAAATCAGAAAGTTTCAGAGATTCTATAACCAATATCTGACTTTAGTAACAGTATAACACATCTCAGTGACCATCCATTGGCAGATCGTGAAAAGAGAATACGATCTGCTAGGGACACGAGTTTAACACTGCTGCTACTATAGAAGCATTTGCCATCAAATTTTAAAATTAATTTTACAATAGTTGCATCTGCCGACTTCTAACATTACACGAAGAAAAAAAATAAGAAATTGTTTGCCTTGATAAGGATAACAACATGATAAAGGCAGTGCCGCAGTTGTAACAGAAAAAGTGGAATATAAGAGCAAAATCCAAGAATATCTAAAAAGCTGTCTTGGGATCTAACAGACTCTGCAACCTGAAATAGCTAGACGCACATCTCAGTCTCACAGCAAACCGTCTCGAGTATATGGTTTCCCAAAGATTTGCAAAGATGATAATGCACCGAGACCAATGGTAAGTTGCAGCAAGTCACCATGGCCATTTGGAAAAATATCAGAAGATTCTGACACCTCTAATTGGACGTAGTGCCAAATAATTCAAAGAGTTTTCTCATTTCGTAGGCTTCCTTAGAAACTCCACTGTTCGACCTGGAGACATGCTAGTCAGCATTGACGTAGAAAGTTTCTTCATCAAGGTTCCAACAAATGAAGCCTCATCCATCACAAAAAATAGATTTCAGCAAGATATTGACATGAAGATTAGCACCTTCTAGGAGGACATCATGTAATTACCAACACGTGTGACGACATACTTCCAGTTACAGAAGGCCTATCCTTGCTAATATCTGTATGGAGCATTTTGAATAATCAGCAGTTCTTTGAATCCTCGTTTTACTTAACACACCAATTCACCGCCTGTATTTACCATCTTTATTTTTCTTCCCGAATACCCGTATGTACCATCCAGTTCCGGTTTAAATTTTTCATATACCAGAGTCAAAACAGTATTGTTGATATAGTCACATCGTAGATACTATATAATTCTTTTCAGAAAACATGTTCACGGTCTGTAGTATTTAGCTCGCTTTGTTTCTGCGTGCGCACTTTCTAAAAACACAACAATAATAATTTGCAACCCAATACCACTAATTACCGGACACTTCTGTGCACCACATCAGGCAGTAATTATTCCGTTTGTGTTCGTGATTTAAACTAAATTTGAGCCCACTCTGTCCGTTGCACGCCTGGTTGGCGTGGCTCGTTAGGGTGCCATAGGACTTGGTACACTGACGCCATTCTCTCCACTGCCTCACCAACTTTCCTTAACATCACCACTGATTCTTACTGGGAGCTGGAACTTTTCTCCTTCGTCACGTTCCTTTACTGTCACATTTTGTGCCGACTGCATCGCAACACTGTTTCCTTTCTTTTCCATCACTTCATCACACGGCGTACTCTCGGAGAGAGTAATACCACATGGTTTAGCCTCCATTGTCCTGTCAGCTTACATTTTCGACTTAAATTCCGTTAGCCCGTACTTTTGTCTCAAAGTTCTTCGTCGTTTAGTGCGATGACTCTGAGTTCCAACAATTTTGTACGGATTTTGCGGTCACTAGGGTTATTCCTGTTACTGGGTGTGGTATTGTATATTTTGCAAGATAGCGGGTTGATGCTTTTCGCCAGTTCTGGGCCACCGCTCAATCCATCTTCGTGCTCTTCATTATTACCAGATCTTTGACGTTCTACGGTGAACGATGGCGTATACATCCATGTACTGGTTGAACTCACCAGAAATTAACTGCGGCCCGTTATCACTAGTTATTTGAAGTGCGAACATTTTATCTGACCTGGTAGTGGTATTTGACGTCATTGTTGATGCTGTAAACTCCATCTCATAATACTGTGTATAATAGACTGCGGCAATCAAGAGAAAGACATCTGATGATATTGGTCCAAGGAGATCAATCGCTAATTCTTGCCACTGGCCCAGGGTCAATTCTGTTGGTATCATGGACTCTGCCTGACGCCCATGACACATTCAACGTATTTTCTGCGACTAGGTCGATTCTTGGCCACCACACGTTCGTCCTGGGCACCAGTTTGTTTGCTTAAATGCCCGCATTACCATCACGAGTGATGGCTAACACCTGGGCACTAGTCGGTCTAGAACGTGATCCTATCAGCAATCAATATCACAGTTGCTTACTTTCGCAGAATTTTGTACGTCATCGCGATAGTTAAAAATGCCTTCGTCTCGTGTAGTATGAAGTGACGAATGTTTGGGCATCTACAGGGTTATGTCCTGTTTCCTACCCTAAAAAAAAAACAAAAGCACGTGCTTATGCAAGCAAAATAGCCAATTTTACACACATTAATCGAAAGCAAAATTACTTTTATGCGCAGGGATAAGAGGTTAAAATTGCTTGAATATGTAAATGCACGTTATAGTGTATACTCTTGGTCTAAATCAGACATGTCTACTGGCGGCTGGTTGTACCACTGGCCGTGCGGCTCGGACCTTCGGCTATCTGTCTGTCTGTCTGTCTGTCTGAAGGCACCACAGCGGGAGCGTCCATGTTATTGGAATTGATCTTTTATTCCTTCACGCGAACCAAGTTGTAGTGTGTAAAATAGCACAAACACATTTGACTAAACTAGAATTTAAACTAAATTAATAGGTCTCAGTCTCACCCGGAAGTTAGCTTTAAAAATGTGTCCTTTCATTAACTCGTAGCCCCTAAAAATGCCTTCTCAGAGCCATCTTGTGTGTTTCAGGAGGGAGGAGCGATACTCTGTCACTCGAAGTAACAGCAACATCGCGTGTCTCATTTGTTCACAAACAATCGCGTTTGTAAAGAGTACATGAGACGCCATTATAAGACTCACGAGGAAAGGTATGGCAAGATTCGGGGAAAGTGTGGGGCAGATAAAGTGATCGAGAGTTAAGTGAGTGAATCAGCGGTGAAGGCCGCTTATGTATTGTGTCATTTAATTACGTCACACCCATAACCTTTCACAGAGGGCCGGATTATCCAGCGGGGTCGGTCGACTGAAGCCGCCCAGATCATGTGACCGGATAAAGTAAAAGATTTTAGAAACATAAGTCTTACTCGGAACACACAGATGGGGGGGGCTGAACGTGTGAATAAATTGGAAATAATTCGAGAGATCAATGAATGCTGCTAGTAAAGAGTTTCGAGTCTACTTGACAGCTGCTGATGAAAGCACAGACGTCAGAGATGTCGCTCAGCTTGCGGTGTTTATTCGTGGTTGTAACTCGAATTTTGTTGTTACGGAAGAAGTTTTGGAACGAATTCCAATCCACTGCACCACGACGGTGCAGACATTTTCTGTCAGCTAGAGAAAATACTGGGAAAATATGAACTACCGCTTAACAAAATTTGTATGTGCAGTAACCGATGGTGCTCCCGCGATGATTGGTTCCATGGGGAAAAAACTCGCAAGTTTTGGTGCAATTTCCACCAGGAAGCATTTTGTGGTGAAATAATTAGGTTAGACCATGTTTTAAAACGAGTAGCATCAACTTTATACGTGTCCGAGGATTAAATCATCGTCGGTTTGCTTCCTTCCTTCTTGATGAAGAGGGTATGAAGATTTGCCATATGAAGCTGACTGGGTGTTGTTTCATTTGGAGAAATGATATCATTGTATTCCTGGAAATGAAGGACCAAGATGGTGCCGAGATAAAAGTATTAAATGGGTTGAAGATCTGGCTTTTCTAGTTGATACCACCAGGCGCCTAAATGAGATGAATATACAAATTCAAGAATTTGAAATTAGATTTGAGATTTTGAGCCCCGTGAAGTAAAAATTTCCAGGTTCACTGCACCGTTTAGCTTCGATGTCGGAAAAGCAGATAAAGACCAACAGTTGGAGCTCATCTAAATGCAATGCCACTCAATTTTTAATCGCAAGTTTAGTAAGGCTGACGTACCAGATGTTACTATTTATCTGCAAATCGATTCCCGAAGATGGTTCGATTTTCCTGCCAGATATGTGCGATATTCACAACACGTAAGTGTGTGAACAACTGTTTTCGCTCATCAAAAGAAACAAAACTCCGGAGAGCTCACGATCAACGGACGCCATTCGTCATCATTAATGGAAATGGTATCAGCACAAGAACTGGAACCTGACGTCTGCCAGCTAAGTAAAAGCTAAAGGTGTCGAATTTCTGGGAAAAAACCCCATCTGAGTCACAGGTCAATAAGTTAATTTTACATTTAATCAAGGAAAATTAAATCTAGTTCCCGCCGACCAATTTTGTAATAACGGGTTGTTTATTCAGTCCAGCCAGGTCCTCAGTGGCACTGCCGTGTTGGGGAGAAGGTCCGAACAACCAGACATGACGGGGATGGGAGGTGTATCGCAAAGAAACGTTGTCGACGCACAATGTTGGGAATTTTAAACACGAAATGTATGACACCTTCCTGAGTGTTTAAAGAATAGTGTTAGGACGTCAACATGGCCGCGAAACCCAACTACTGCCAATACTTGCTGCCTGGCTGCCGTTGGACTGACTGATCGTATGGCTTGCCAAGAGTTCATGTCGTACAGGGTAATAATTCACGCACCCTGTGTGGGTCCTGTCATCCTCCAGAACCAAGTATCTCGACATTTCCCAGTTCCGTTTTTTCAGTTTCTTTAATGCACTCAGTTTGTTCCGATTGCCACTGGAAACTAAAACTCCTACAGTAGTTCTGCTAATGCAGCGAGACTCCTGATGGAGCGTACATTGTAATCCACCAACCCGAGGAATAAACGAACTTCTGCCGTAATTCTCAGTTCTCATGGCCAATTCTGCGACACTCTCGACTGCGCCTCCAACAACGCCCCCTCCCCACTTCTATTTGATGCACCGCCGCACTCTATTCACCCTTTCAGTGCCACTCATTTTTTTAAAAAAATCTAAATTCCAAAAGACCTATTTGATTGCGAATACCTTCTCTTGGCGCTTCAGCCTGACAAATCTATCCACCCACTCTCCACCATGTCTGAGTAATTGTCTTTCGTATGGAACGCTCACTTGGGTTACAAAATAAACAGGTTTTTCTCATGATCCATGGCGTGGTCTGCTGCTTCGCCCCTTTCGCCTTTCATGTACTAAAGTGTCAAATAGCACTTATAAATCCATACCTAAGCTGAGCAGCAGCGCCTTCTGTTGTCCATCATTTCGGACACCTTTTGCTGCGATAAGGAATTCAAAGTACCACTTCTTCCATCCCAACGCTAACGTAGTAGAATCCATCTTGCAAACGAACGATGGTATTCCTCCATATTAATATCTGCCATTTCGATTGCACGCATCGTTAATTTATGATTCCTAGTTTTATCCGATGACTTTGGGTTAAACAGATTTAACTTGGATGTAATCACGCCAATTCACTGCCTGCATTCGCCATCGTTATTTCTCTCTTTCCAAATAACCGCATTTACTTTCCAGTTCTAGTTTATATATTTATGTTGCGTGATACTGTCATAGTCCAAACAGTATTGCCGATGTAATCCGCATAATGGATATCACAGTAATAACCAATAATATCCACTGATAAGAAACCCAAGAAATGGCTAAGATATGTTGATGACAGCTTATATGACAGAAGTGATCTATACCAGTTTCCAGAATACCTGAATATTTACTCAACTAACGAGTTCATAATGGAGATAGAAAGCAATAACCAACGTCCGTTCTTGGATGTTCTGTTTTCCAGGAAAGAGAGAAAACTGATTACTAGTATATGCACGACTAAACATACTGGGAGCAATTTTCTCTTTGAACCCAATCACTGCCAGAGAGTCAAGAACGATACAGTCAAAGCTAAGACTGAAGAAGCGCGACACTTCATATCCAGCTTGGTGGAGAATAACCTGTCCTTCACAGTTTGTCAGAAAGTCAATAAAAAAAAAAAAAAAACGACATCAAGAAATAATAATACGTTATTTTTTTCCATTCATTAATGCCATTCACAAACAGCATACAGTTTACTCTATCTCTCGTCTATAGTGGGAAATAATTAGGTAAGACGAGAAGGCCAGAGTAGAGAAAAGTGCAGGATTTCAGCTAGGCTTCCTCAGTTAGAAAAGTCGCCATTAGCAAATCACGCGCGACCATGTGATCACCAAGTCACTCGCTCCATCAAGCTCAACCATAGAGGAAAAGCGAAAATAAGCATTCTTCACCGCTCTGGAATCCAGCATCACCCTGACGGCCCTATTAACTCATAGAAACGTTTAAATATATATATGTATTTTAAATCTAACTTCTTAATTGAGCAGATCTCTCGGTGATGCTGGCCAAGTCTCTACATCCGAATAGGTCATACATCCCGATAAGTTTCTGTATACGACAGCAAAGTAACAACAAACAGAAGAAAACGTGTTTGTCAGCTAGCTGAAGCTATAATACTGAATTGTGCTGCAGTGAGGTCAGAATTTACCAGTAAAAGTGTCCTTTTCATTGAGGAATAAGGAAGAATTCCCTAGTAATGGCAGTCTTAATACGAAGTGTACACCTAAAAAAACAACAAATGGACAGACAGCTGAGATTGAAACGAAACGAACTTCTAACTGAAATTCCATTCTGATTTGAGTAAGTTAAATAAAGGAATAGAAAAAAAAAAAACCTCAACTAGTTTATAGTTTAATATTTACAACGTTAATAATTTAATTTCAGTACGTGCACTCAAAATGTAGGGACTTTCGAGAGTCATATCTGTCAGAGACACGGTGAGCTCGATGTTAAAAACACGGTGCCTCACACTTGATCGCAGTATTGATATTCTGCGTCTTAGGTCGGGCGGGGCAAGGACTATTCACACAGACAAGACTTCAGTTCTGCCGTTAATCTCGTAAGTCACGTGTTATTTCCGTCAGACAGTTCGCAGCTATCTTCAAAATATTCCTTCTCCTCCGCCTTTTTGTATTTGTTAATTGCTCAAACTCTCCATCATTATAAGAGCAGTTTTAAAGAGAGAGAGAAATAAAATAAAAAATAAATGCGACAGCCGGCATTTTGTCTGAAGTCAAATAAGAGCGGACACCAGCAGACGACAGAGGTGGATTTCTAAAGAAATGATATTTGAGGCGCTGCAGAGATAATCATTGTCGACCCCTAATTATTATAACTGTTTTCCAGTCAGTCTGTGGTTGGGCGGGGCGGGGGGGAGCTAAAGCCACCGGGCAGTGAACCAGACAGGCACCTCATTCACAGTTAACCAAGCGAGAGCCCTCCGCCATATTCCACGCCCGCACACGCTTAGATCACGACCCTTTTGTTGCTGCTGACGACCATCGCGGACACCTTATTTGCATTAAAAGACGAAACTAAGGTGCAAAAGCTGAGGTAATTAAAAAGGAGAAAGAGCAGAGTAATAACAACGACTCGGCATTTTAAGCAACAGGCAAACGCTGTTAACCGTCGCTAAATGTCCCGGATGGATTTCGAGAAGAACGCCATCGTGACGTAACTAAATGTCCCGGATGGATTTCGAGAAGAACGCCATCGTGACGTAACAGTGACTAAATGTCCCGGATGGATTTCGAAAGAACGCTACAAATAATAATATAATAATAATAATAATATCAGGGTTGTTTTATTAACTTTATATGTATATTCGCATTATAAATATTTGTGCATGCTCTACATAAACTAAAGACAAGCAGACTGATGCCAATCTGCATAGAAGTTCGTTCATCTCTTAACTTCCAGTAGTATTTTTGCTGTAATCTAAATTGGACTAAACTGGAATTGGCCGTAGTGTACCTGATGGGGAGCTCAGCTCGCAGACACGTGCTGCTGTGGATACCCAGAGTTAAAACAAGCTGGAACACCACCACTGCGACTACCAACCAACTCCATGGCAGTACTGTTCACGCTCAGGTTGGGCTGGAGCAGAGGAATGTGGTTCCTAGCAAAAAGGTTTTGTGGACTCAATGCTGGTGTCACAGTTAATGAAATGGCTGACTATCTGTCAAGCTTTGCTTCTGCCAGCACTCCTCTTCATTTATATGCCTCAGATATAAACCTTGGGAATGAGGTCTGCAAGCAAGATGTCAGTGCCAGACTCTCCAAATTGACCGACATACAATATAGGGCATCCTGCAGCATTGCTGGTCCTACCAGGTATCAGTGCAATCAGACCCCCACTGGAAACTTCAGCTGCAGTGACCTTCCTCTCCTGACATAAGATTGGGCAACAAGAGGATCACAGCCAAGTATTGCATCCTCAATGGCTATTACTCAGCAATAGGCATTAGATATATGAGAGAACAGCGGCAATGTTTTTTCCTCCTTTTATTTCATTTTTTAAACAAACAAAAAATACATTAAACTGAGCCATTTTCTTTTTTTTAACCCTCCATTTACCATGTGGGATGCATTACATCCTAGCCTTGAAGCACTGCTATTCATTTTGAACTGGCTGTAAATTTATTCAATGCACTTGTAATCCAAAAAAACAGGATTGGAGAAATAATTTTTTTTCCTTACAAGAGGATATATATTAATGAGGAAGCTACTGTGTTACAGTTCCCATCTGTGCTAAATAACAAACATTTAAAGGGTAGTGAGATGCAAATCCACCCCAGAGGGTATGCAGAGGGTTAAGCAGTTTATATATTTACAACTGCTTGACACTTTTCAATACTGTATCATGAAACACTTGCAAATAAAGTTCATCATAAATAACTTAAACAAATTTTGCATATAATATACATTATAATTATCCCTTGTTTTATCCAAGTGTTTCAAGTTAAGATCTGTACTGCATAAAACCAGGGCACCTTTTATTAAAGCAAGGGTAGATTATGGCCCCTATTTTATTTATATAAAGATGATGTAAAGCTAGTATATATTTGCATACTTTGGTTCCTTGAAAAAACATTGATCTTTTGCCATGTTGTCTTGCAACATTTTAGTTTGGATATTAATCAGTCTTAACTTTGATCCCTACAGCTGCACATAAAGGAAACAACTAAATGATATCAAACATGTGTAGGCACTATGGTGTTTGCATCCAGTATAGTTCTGAAGCATTTATAACCACAGTTCTAGGGACCTGCCACATCTACTAATCCCTGAGGGTAAGCAGAGTGACTGGCAACCTTCAGAATCAAAGACACTACCATTCAGATTTACAACCAATCACTCTTTGGCCAAAAAACAAATTTGAAAAAGGCAAAAAAAGAGAGATTTACAATGTAAAAATATTGTATTCTTCCAAATGCATATTTAAACAATTGCATTAACTGAAAATCTTTGTATATTAAACAAGAAAAGATAAAGATGAGATGAGTCAGCAGATAGGTAGCGGTCCAAAATGAACCAAAGCTAGCAATTAAAACTTGAACTAAGGATGTTCAAATGAAACTCACTGGATACGTTCATGGAAATACTATTTCAGAGAGGTTTAATTTGAACAAGCCTCATATTCGTCAAGTTCTATGGTCTGATCAATCAGACACCGGTAAACAAAAAAAAAAAAAAAATTTAGAAAAGACTACCTCGTTTTCTTTAAAAGAAAGCTTTCAGGTAGGCTACACTTACCTGTTATTTTAACTTCCTGCAGACAAACGACAATAGCTATTCTGTGGGCTCTGCTCAAGAATGCGAATCAGCAACAAATTCTGAAAATGGCTGGGCAACAGGACAATCCTGCTTTAGTTTTATTTCATTTTTGCCAATAAATACTTTTCTACCCTTCCATATAATTCTTGCATGCTTGGCTTCTAAATGAAATTCCAGATGATCAGACTTATTGTACAGAAAGTTTTAAGTTACAGTACATTTACAAGAACCTTCCCATGTAATTTTATGGTGAAGCATGGAAGTTTGTTTTTTTCTAAAACTGAATGAGCAGAGGAGGGGAAAGTATCACTTAAACATCTTCTGATGCATCTCCCATCAGGTGTCCCTGAATTCTTAGAAAAAGCCTTGCACAAATAACTGTTTATCCCATATTAGTTATTACCTACTAACAACATATTACTTGTGTGTATCAATGTAGACTGTGATATTACATTGACAAATTTCTGATGGAATGTGAAACCATTTTTCTTCTCTGTTAAATTATATACTGTTACAAAAGATTGCTTTTGCATTTTTGAAACATGTCTGAGAGTTCCACTCTTTTCCATTCTTGCTAACTCTATGATGGAAGATGGATGTGTTCCCTAACAATTTTGTCCTCATTTATAATTTAAAATATTTCAGGTTAAAGTTTTGTTTGGCTTTTAAAACACAGTTTTGCTCTACCACAAATGCTTTCACCTTGCTACTACTGCTTGGGTGGGGTGTGGGACTAATGCTGACACTGAGATAGTAATATGGTATATGCTCATCTTTGTAGAACGGTAGTAACTCTTAGTATACCAGTGTTAGATTTGTTTGGCATGCTTTGTTTTTTTAGTTGTACACCAATATGTCCTCCTGATTGCATGCATAATCTTCATTTCTTACTACACTTCCTTCTCCAAAAGGAAAACAAATCTTTGTGAACAATTAACACAAAAAGGGTTAACTTAAAAAAGAAAACCAACAACATTCCACTGTTTTTCAGTCATAACAAAACAGATTGAATCACTAAATCTTTATACCAAATCCATTCAAAGTGAAAAATCTTTATATTATAGTGGAAGGCAAATTAAAAATGTATGTACATAGATAATAAGAAATATAAAGGTGTGAAATTGATAAATCTTCAAAGAGTGCAGCAGAGCAGAACCCAAACAAGCTATTGTTGTATATGTACACATTTGAAACTCTTAGTCATACGGAATTCAGTTTCTCCGATTTTCAAGAACTTGAAGACTCACATCTTACTCTATAGTAGAATACAAATGTTTTTATTAGGCATGTAACATCTGTTCAGACTACAGATTTGTCCCCTCACTTGAAAATGTCCACTTTTTTGGGGGGGGCAGCATCTGCATCACTGCTTCTTTTTCTTCAGCTTATTCTCATCATCAAAGGACATGCCATATTCATTGACTCTAGCCTTGTCCACTGGATACAACCTGACAAGAAAATAACAATGTATATAAATTACTAATGAAATATTAATTATTTAAGGCCTTTGTTGAGCATCAGATATATATATATATATATAGAAGGTAAGTGAAGTTAATGAGAATATTTTTTAAAAATGATTCAGTCTTTTGTTTTATTTTTTTTTAAAAAGTATATCTAAAAGTGATGGAGCTTTCAAGTTTAACCAGCAGCCAAGGAATAAAGCTGCTCTTTCAGGCACAATAATTTTTTAAAATTTTATTTGGTAATCAGTCACTGCAACCTACTTTTTGTTAGAGAAGAAAGAAAAGACGAAGACACGTTGAGTTTCAACCCTTTTTTGTGAGAGACTCACAGTCCTGCACCAATAAGCGCAGAGAAAAGAGAAAACACCCTGACAATATTCCCATGAGCACGAAGGATGCCAGAAAAAGTCTTGACCTTATAAGTTCCTCCCACAAAATAACTTTTACTTTCAGTTTGTAACATCCACTGACTGTCTAGAAACAATTTTATAATTAGAAATACATGGCAAGCAATTAAAAAAACTTTTTTTTAAAATTGTGTGAAGTTTTCTTGCCCTTGTGCAAGATTTTTTCCACGTCACTGCTTTAGTAAAGGCAGGTGCTGTATTAGTTTCTATTTCCTACCTCATCAAAATCCAAAGGTTTGAGATGCTAGGGCCAAAAAAAAAGAGTAAAAATCTACTCAAAAATGGAAAAAGGAAACCCAGATCTTCCAACAATCACCAACAGTTGAAGATGCACTGATATGCAGGTACTGAACTTGCGAATATCTCCAAATGACAAGACAAGTAACAACTAACATACAAGACAGACAACAGAAATTTACACAATGAAAATAAAAAGATTTAAAAAGAAGCAATTTCCAAAATATTACCAGACAAGGCAATATTCCATGACTACTACAGGTACACAATGTGAGTGCATAGGCAGGGATGTCTCACCTGTATGAATATTTCAATGTAGGCTACAATGAGAAATATTCTACAGAATAGTGAAAAGGGCCTGCATACTTACAATAACCAAAATGTATTAATAGGCTGAAGAGTGCAAAAGTATTCCTGTTTACAAATATAAAAGGCAGTAGTGAAACATATACTAGGTAACAAACATTTAGTTAACATGACACCCTAAAAATTCCTAGATTTTTTTAGAACTTTCTAGAACTTTCATCCATAAACCGAGGTACATAAACTCTTGCGCACACTCAGCCCAGTATGAAATAAAAGCATTTAACAGGTGATTTTTTTTATTCTGTTATTAGATAAGAATGGCTGCAAATCTTGTGTTTATGGATTCTATATTGGCCCAAAGCAAGTGAGACATATGATCACACCGAACAATAAATTTTCACTGGCCTATGAATCATACTTTGGAATGAAGATTGGTGTTCCAGATAAAGCATGGGCACCTCATGTGGCTTGTGGAACATGCAGATCAGCACTAGAAGGATGGCTAAGGGAAGATCGTAAAGCAGTGCCATTTGAAATCCCTCGTATTTGGTGAGAGCCTAAGAATCACATAGATGACTGTTACTTTTGTCTAGTGGATGTGTCAAGACTGAGGAACACCAAAAACTGACATGATATTGTGTATCCAAATATTCCATCATCCATTGCACCAGTTCCACACACTGATGACCTTCCAGTGCCACAACCACAATCCAAATCCAAAGAAACAGATTCATCATCAAAAAGTGAAAATTCACCTGTAGATTTAAATTATAATTCTGACTTAAATTCAGAGCTTCTTTCCAAATCATCAAGAACATGGATGACTTAGTATGAGATTTAGGTTGAACAAAATCTAATGCTGAACTTATATCAAGGCTGAAAGAATGGAATCTTTTGGATAGCAGTTGTAGATCTACATCTTCCAGAAAGAGGCATGAAAAATTCTCAAGATACTTCTCAGTGAATGACAAATTGTGCTTTTGCAGTGACATTAATAGCTTGTTTCGTGAAATGGATATTGTGCACAATCCTACTGAATGGCGTTTCTTCATTGACAGTTCAGCGAGAAGTCTCAAAGCCGTCGTTCTTCACAAAGGAAAAAAAATATCCATCGATACCCATTGGCCATTCTGTACATATGAAAATATTATTAAGTTTCTGCTGGAGACAATCGACTACAAAAAATATAACTGGGATGTTTGTGGAGATTTTAAGATGATTGGTTTTTTGAAAGGACTGCGAGGATTCACAAAAAGCTAAGATGCAGAATGTCTCTCAAGCTTCACATCCTTCATTCTCATCTAGATTTCTTCAAAGACAACATGGGAGATTTCAGTGAAGAGCATGATGAGAGATATCAGGGAAGATGGGATGTCAGAATGATGGGTAACCATATTTGAGGTCTAATTCGTGATGATACTTCAATGCAAGGAAGGAAAACCCAAAAAGTTGTGCATTTTTTGATTTCTGCAACTGCAACTTAGATTTTTACTGTACTTAAGAATTAAATAAATGTAACGAAAAAACTTTTTCATCAATTCAAATGAGTTTCATTTTGGTTTGGGAGAAGTTAGCTCGTTGTACCTGTATTATCAGTAATGATGTGTTAGAATGTTTTAAAGTAACAGACTGAGAGAAAAACTGACAACTTTAGAAAAACCAGTGCTACGTTAGTAATCAGCTCACCAAACCTGACTGTAACCAATTGAAAAATCAGGATAACTGAAAACTTTTTGAAAATTTGTCACACTGTAAAAACTGAAAATAATGTAAGGTTATACAGGAAATCAAATAGAGAGAAACTGACTTTGTGTATGAAGCAGATTAAAATAGGAATAATCTTAAAAGTGCAGATGATGAAAAATTCTTAAAATATATGAATACACTTAATTCGAGCACAATGCCCTTGCCCATAATAGAATTCCTACAATTATTCTCAGATAGTTCCTTCCTTCAGAAGAATTAGTTATACAGAAACTTACCAACGTTGGTATAGATAGACAAGGAAAACAACATCATCTCTGAAGCATGCCAGTCGGTGTGCTGTGGGCATGGAGATGATAAATGCAAATACATCATCAATAAATGTATTAAAAGCCTGTAAAAAAAAAAAGAAAGAAATTATTTAAAAATTTTTTGAATGGATAACGATATGTTGCAATCATGATTTATTGTAGCTTTAAATTGTTTTATTCAAATAGAATAAATGAAGATAGTTTTGCCCCACCAAGCTAAGACAATATCTTACATAGTAAAAGGGAGAATAATACGATCAGAGTTTGGCCAATAAAAGCCATTGCTGGTGCATTTAACGAGATAAAGATGATCTAAAATCAAGGATTGTTTTTCTTTCCATTGGCTAGAATTTTGCATTTCAGTTTTAATCTCTTTTCCCAAATGTCTCATGATTCAAATTTTAAACATTTTTTCAACCATCTTTAGCTTTAGCACTTCTAGTAAGTTATTATTCCACAAAATGTTGGTGGCATTAATGACAGAATAGGGCAAGATTAGTAATTTTCGTTTAGTACTTTATCCAATTAGAAGAGAGTTTGTGGAAACACCTGTCTCTAAACATGAGAGCAATGGACGGTTTTACAATGGAAGCTTTTGTCTGTAATGACGAGTCATAACTACGAATGAAAGACTGCTGATTTTAAAACCAGACTGCACATTTTCATCACACAATGGCGGGAAAGCTGACATCAATTCAGATGGTTTTATGTTGACTAACTTAAAAATGTAAACACAAGGTGATGTTACGCAGGGGACGCATCTGTAATAGCCAGCTTTTGTTTTACATCAGCTTTGAAAAATGTCAGTAAAAAAAAAAAAAAAAAAGGCTCCTGCATTTGGAGTTTCCTAATTGGTTACTTCATTGTTGTTGGGGATCTTGATTATTTCACTTTGTAAAAGTTTAAGTACTCTTAAATATCAGCAGCTGTAGGCGGAGATACCAACCTTGTACATGAACGCTCGCCATGGAAGGTGGGCAACAGATTTCAACTAAAAAAAAAAAAAGAAAAATATTGTAATATTTACTGCATCACAGACAAGTACAAAAAGCAAGTAATATGGTAATATTTACCGCATCACTGACAAGTACTTTGTTGGTGGATGATTCTCTGCCACAAGTTATCTTTGTAATGAGGAAAGAATTATTCTCAGTGATTAAAAAATTGCCAAAACCTCAAGTCAACCAATATCAAATATTCCTTATTCACAGGATCATTTAACAATATCTTTTTTAAAAAAAGTAGAAAATCATTTTGCACTGCTTTAGTTTGACAGAGGAGGTTTTAATGTGTCAACTGTAATATGACTGACTTATCTTATGCCTCCACTTAATAATAAACTTAGTCATCCATATATTACATGTGAACATCTGGGTGCTTGTTTGTTTATAGCATAGGCAGGGGCTGCTTAATGCATAACAATCCCACTCCTAGGTAGTGTAACCTGGAGTCAAGAAATATCCAAGAAAACCAGACAACTTACCACCCAACACTGGTAGAAACATTATATTAGAAAACAATCTGTTTACAACCAAGTACTGATAGGCAAACAGAGGCATTTGGAGTAAGAAAGTTGCCTAAGGATTTTCCCACCAAAGGAAACCAAATCTAGCTTTCTCATTTGTGAGACAAGTATGCTATTTACTACACAATCTACATATATGCAAGAATACGTCAGGAGCTGAACATTCCCAACCAAAATGAAACCCAGACACTTGTCTGATAAATAAAATCTTCTTGCCAACATCCTTTAAACACCCCAAAATGTTATAAACGTTATTCATATTTACTCTTCTCCATAAGCACTCCCTAAAATGAATTCAGTTTTGTTGAATCACTGCTTCCTATACAGTAAATCATCTATTCATAGTTCAAAGGAACATAACTTTATCTGATCCCACCCTATTTGATGATTTCCATTTACACATTCCTAGTAGTTAATCCTGATAAATTACAAAACAATATCAAGATCTTATACATTGTTTACTAATAATGTGAACTGTTCTGTTTATAAAACTTGTTTGCCTTTGTTCAGAAGCATTTCTACAAAGCTTAGCAGGGTGGTACATACCTTATAGTTAACAAACAGTTGAGGCAGCATGAAGAGAAAGCCAAATGCATAAACTCCTGAAAATAGCAGGCAAAGTGTTTTAAACTTATCGCTATGCATGTCAAGTTTGGATTGCTTTAGTTTCTAACATCAACTTTTGAAAAAAATTCTTCAGTAAAAGGAATTAAATGTTTAATAATTAGCAATCTTGTATAACACAAAATAATCTGGTGCCCGTGTTTAAAGAAAAATAATACTTGCACTGTAATTAATAGTAATATTTAAACATTTATAGTATTCAAAACACAGTACCTACCATTCACTAAGCTGTTAATACACCAGGAATACCAACTGAAAAATCAGGAAGAACAGTGATATTTACAAAAACTGTATTAACAATGCCTTTAAATCTTCACTCATCAAAGCTCTCATATAAAGTCATGAACATTAAACATATTTGTTAAAAGTAGTTTTGTACATAACCAGGAACTTGTATTTTACAATGATGACTTTTCCTGAAATCAATCCAATGTACTTTACATATGCAGAATGGTTAGGACTCCTAGCAATGTCTCTAAATAGTATTAGCCACAGTTCTTGGGAGGTGCCCCTTAGAGCAAATGATTATTCTGATATGGTTAATTGAAAAGCATTGAAGATGCTACCGATTAGTAACTTTAAGTAGACCACAGTAATAAACAAACACATAAAAGGCATACAAATATTTGGTTCTTTAAATATAAGATGTGAGAATTTTACAGAGTTAGCTCCCCTATCAAGTTACCCAGACCATTATGCTGTCAGTACCAGTACTATCAAAGGCTGATATCACTATATTTAAATAAGGAATAAAAGAGACCATTTTTATAAATGTCACCTTAATTAATGTCAAAGAGAGATACATGTGCAAATACATGACCCTCATCATTATGGATATATTCTAAACAAGCACAAAAGAAATTGAAAATCAGCACTTTCAGTTTGTTCCTGTGTGCAATTCCAAAAGTACGTAGCTGTGAAATTACCTTTTGTGTTGAATATAGACTAATGAGTAAACTGCTCCCGCTGTACACAGAGGGTACAAGATATAGGAAAGATAGCGCATAGCCTGAAAGATAAAAGAGCATTATGTACTCTGGGGACTGTCTAATGAAATCCCACTGAAATAGCATCACCATAATGGTTTCCAGCCAAGTTTCACTTGACTGACCCTAGTAATTCTGTTAGTAAAGATCTATTTTTGAAAAATTTGGGTTAATATTAAAATGGAAATAAATCACAAACATGCTGTTTTTTCACTCTTCCCAACTTAACAGATTACAAAAACAAACAAAAAAAAGAGGGGAAATAAAACGTCTTTGTATGACCCCCTGAGTATAATCTAAAGTTGAACATGGGAAATACATTGTAAAAACTATTTATTTATCTCCCAGTTAATTCAACATTGAAAATAATTCAATTTTTTTTCTTATTTCCATCAGTATAATTTACAATCTATATCAGTACAAACAATTCTTATGGAACTATTTGGTAACAAAGAGCTTTCTTATATGTATTTAATATCGCAGTATCCAGGCTACCAATTATAAAAAAAATACATTTTAAAAAATTGAAGACCAATTTATGAGCTGAACAGGAACAATTAATTGGACTTATGCAGCATTATTTGTAATCTTACTCACATGTAAGCATACATTCATTTCTTAAAATGAGACAGATAAAAGCCATCTGCTTAATCAGTTACAGGGTTCATTATTTCTTCAGAAAAATAGACTTTTGAATCGGTGGGATATTTCTTTATATTCCCAATAAAAGAACATTAAAATCTATTTGAAATGAATGAAACTCAAGAAGTGATTTTGCTTTGCTACTGCCAAGGTATTTAGTTTTCTCTAAAGAAGAAACATAGACACATATATCTGACAGCCATTGGCTGCACACCATTTTAAATTGTTTAAGATACAAACATCATCACCTGACCTGTGAATCAAATGCCTCAGTCTCTCTCTCTTTATTTGTGGCTGTTCCAAACTAAGAAGAAAAGAAACATTAAATAAACAAACCATTCCTCAGGTAACACTGCAAAAGCATAAAGATTAAATCTAAAGTAAACGTCTGCTCGTGGAACTCTTCAGCTTAAAGGCCGAAATCATCTCACCGGTTTTAAACTGCTTATTTCGCAGTATTTGTAGGAAATACTGCCAGCATCCATATGGAAAAAGCCCCCAGAGAAACTGTCTACGCCAGATGAAGTGAAGTCAAATGATGTGAATTTAATTTCAATATGCATAAACTTCCATTAGTACACAATGGCAGGCCAAACATCACAGACTATAGCAGAAAGTGGGAGGGAGGGTCACCACTGACTCAACAGTTTTCAGAAAAGCCCACAGATAAGGGGGTCCAAAGGAAGACAACAATGAAATCTTACTCCCTGGACCAATATATGAGCTGACATCCAATAAAACCCTTGGAAAAAAAAAAAAACAAAAACAAAAGTCATCTGCTTAATAGGAAGAGAAACATTCTCCCATTGTCCATGCTTAGTGAAATGCTATAACGTCTGACTTTCTATAAAGTTCCTGAATTTAAAGTTAAAAAGTATTTACTTTTCTTCATACCATAAAAATGTTTATTTTGTAATTTTACGTCTAAAGGTTAACAACAGAAAAATAAAGCATTAATAAACGACAACTCATACATGTTTTGAAACAACAAACAATAAATATCACCCTGCAAAAGATACATGCCCACCTACCTGTACAGATGGCTTAATTCCATGAAATTTAATTTTAATTTTGAATGCTTTCGTTACTTTCCAGACCTGTAGCAAAGCAAAAATAAGTGTGTAAATAAAAATAATAGCTTTACGATGTATGTAATTTCTACTCACCTGCCCCCCACCATGTATGTTTGAAAACAATGTCATCAGTCTAGCTACATTTCTTAAATGAAAGATACAGAAAATACCAAGATCACGAAGATTTTTCTTCTTAAACTCTAAAACAACGACAAAAGAGAAAGCAAAACTATACTTTGGAATCATTTAGTAGTAAACCTGATTAAAGAGCTTGGTACTTGATGAGCCAAAAGCTTGGCCGAAGTTCACGAGGAAAGTGCGGAGTTGTTGGAACAATAACTGGAATTATCAGGCAACGAATATTTACAGGTGCTAGAGGGTTGGCTGTTTGATCTGATCTTAATGGTCCCCAGCCTACTTCACATATGGTAGGAGTTAGGTAATGGGTGTCAGATGTTACCTCAATTGCTGCTCCAACGCCAGTCGGAACGACCACAAGCATGCTCGTCTCTTCATCCAGTAAGTAAAGAAAAACTATTAGTGTTGAAATGCACCTCCACACCACTGAAAAAAAAAAAAAAAAAATACATACACCAGTCTGTTGTACCATGTGATGTTAATATTCTTCCATTTACTAATAATTTTCTTCTACAGCCCCACCCAAGCATATTTCTCATTGCATGCTATCTGGCTGGGAAGGGGAAGCAGAGTTATCAGTATCTTTTCTTTTATTAGTAAAGATTGCTTAAAAAGTAAAATGACCTCCCATTAAACTTGTAGTTCAACTTTATTAAAAAGTCCCAATTTATCCTCTGATTTCTTTTTGACACAAAACAGATTTTAAACAGAAAAGAAAGAATCATACTATAACAACTTGTTCAGGTAGAAAATTAGCTTATAATAAATATGCACCAGCCCAACTTAAATTAAAGATTCCGTGAGATTCTCTGGAAATGTGTAGAAGGGTCACCATGTAAGCAAAGGTGAATAATTTTCCACTCGGTTTACCTCCTCTTGATGATAGCCCGACCATGGTTTTCTTGCCCTTCCAGAAGCTGATGTCATTTTTAAAAGCCAAGAAATCAAAAAGAAGCTGAAAAACAAATGTACACAAAAGAAAAGATATCATTTTAGTGTTAGAAAGTCAAGAAACTCGAAATTTTTAACATCCAAATTTGAGCAGAAAAACTTATACCGACAGAAAATATTCAGAATCAATAACGAGAAAACATGAAAGTTTTAGATGAAATATCTTAGAGCTATAGCCAGGGTTACAGAGTACACATATGGTGTTTGAGCAAATTTTTAATTAACCAAGTATCATGAGAAATAATAAAAGCTATAAGGAGCAGAAGAAGTTTGGTCACTCAACACTGGTCTAAAATGCCTCAATGAAGAACCATACAACTAGCCCTTCCCAGTGTACTTGGAACTGCAGTCCCCACATGTTAGTCAGTATATGACAAGAGATTTGTCTGGGGTGGGAACCCTGCTCAATGATAAATGAGAGAGTAAACAAATTATCTTCAAAAGCTATTTCTCGTAGAATTTAAATTGTAGACATGACAACCAGATCATTTAATTTACAGATACTAAATGAAAATCAGCCATCTCAGTTCAGATCAGTTGTAGCCTCATCCTTTTCACCAATTAAATTTCTGTGCCAGCAATAAAAATAGGACCGAGGCAGTAAGAGATAGTGAGCAATGGTATGCAGGGATAATTCAGACCATGCAACATTTCTGGATGGTTGCACTAGCTTAATACAACCATCTATGTATCCTGGAATCAACTGTTTGATCAAAACAAGAAAAATGGGATGATTGGACAGTAAATGGAGAGCACATGTACATAATTGGTGGGCATAGGAGAAGACCAGAGTCATGCACCACCTTCAATGGGTCAGGGATGTGCAAAATTCCGTGTCTCCTGATGTGATCAACAAAAAGTTCAAGATGATAGGGTTATTCAATACTTTAGTTGACACAAAAGACAAAAAGCAAGGCATGGGTCTCTTATTCAGATGGCAATAACAGAAGTTTTCAGGATTCATATTGCAGGGTTGTGAAGTGATAGACACAGTACAAGAAGTGAGTAAAAGTGACACTGAAGATGAACTAGAACAGCAGCATCATAATGAAGTCTACAACGATTCAGAAAAATGACATCCAGTGACGAAACTGTGTAAAACCAAGTGCAGTCAATTTATGTCCATTAGCATTTTATCCCCACCCTTATTTTTAATCCTCTTCCCAGAGAGACAGAATGTATCAGAACAGTTCACTTTCCAGATTATGCATGTTGTGTGGATTTTCTTCCTGTGCATCAATGATAAAGCAACTGAGAGTAAAACTGCTTCAGTATGTTTTTTATTATCCACTGTCTATCATGTGCACGTTCAATATTTCTTGGCTTGTCTTGTCATTTGGAGAAGTTCTGAGAGTCAAATTCCCACATAGCAATGCATCAACCTGCTCATCATGTTTCAGTTTCATTTTCAGTTTTCAGCAGTTTTTGACTTTTCGGGGGGGGGGGGCTCCCATTAATCACCCACACCCCCAACTTCTAAATCTTAATGACTCCCAATAAATGCTTGGCAGCAATTAGAACCAGTACCATATTTAAACTGGTGGTATATGGCGAAAGATGTTAAACTATTTCATCTGTATGATGTTATTCCATCCAGCATTTTGTCAATTCAAACTTTCCAATCAGAATTTTACACATTCTCTTGAAACTGCTTGCTTCAGAAAATGCAGATGGCTTATGCATCTTGAAATTAAACAGAAGAAAAGGGGACTTTGCAGATTCTGCATCAGTCAGTCTTATTCTAAACTCATTGCCTAGGTAAAAAGAAACAATTTCACAAAAATTGCGCATGTCAAATATCTTCATTCTAAAAAAAAAAATTAACAGGTCCACTTGCCAAAACATGAAAGCATACA
The DNA here is from genome assembly GCA_018389105.1 of Nautilus pompilius. NCBI lineage: Eukaryota > Metazoa > Mollusca > Cephalopoda > Nautilida > Nautilidae > Nautilus > Nautilus pompilius. The sequence goes on along the minus strand of JACATO010000598.1, from coordinate 74,734 downwards.
TTTGTTATAGTCTCCTGACAAGGTTATTTTTTTCCAAATTATTAGCTTAATTAGTGCCCTGTCACATTATTTGTCTCTTTCATAGTTCAAGGTTGGTTTTTGGTAAATTTCTTCCAAGTTTTGAATAGAGTCTCCCAAGATGACAATTTCATTACTTAACAAACTGTTAGTTATCTTGCTACAAAGGATTTTCATACTTAGAAGTCATAAAAACTATATTTATAGAGGTAAAAAAAAAAAAAAAGTCTCCTTGCATGCAACCATGTAAGAAATCGGAAATTGGTATCTGTAACAAAGTAAAATAATGCAAAGTTACCATCTCTCTAATCCATCTATCCAATACAATTTTAAATGTATTGATTCTGCCGCATTGAACCAACAGGCAGCTTTTCGGCCATTCGCCATTCTATTGTTCACACACCCCAAAAAATTAGGGCAAATTATTCTTTTGTTAGTTCCAACATTGATGCAATTAAATAATACTATTTAACTTGATATAACATTATTTGGCTGATGCAGACAGACAGATAAGCAGACCTAAATAAACGAGTCAGGGTGACTTGATGGCCATATTTTTAAATACCATCTCACATGAGGTGGGGCTCATAACACATCGATTTACTCACGTGGAAAGCAGCGACTGTGAATGTTAACATAAGGAAGAAGAAATTGGTATCAGCAAAGATTCCCTTAATTTCATCCACATCCTTTTCTTTAAAACCTGAAAAAAAAACAACAGCAAGCAGTATTAGTTTAAACTAAATGAATTAGTTGCAGTATCAACACAGAACTTTCTAACTATCTGACATTAATAGCCATCAGAGACGTCGATACCGTTCAGTTGGTAACGGTGAGGACTATGGAAAAAGTTAACAAATAAGTAATTGCGTAGTGAAAACTGTAGTTATCGGCAGAAAGAAATAGTCTTTTGGTATGCTAAGCACATCAGAGTAGATACTTATGTCAAACAGATGCTACTCCTTGTAACTACATGCTGCTATTGAAAGATTGGACATCCTCCCATTGTACTGCATTTCAATTATGACAGCATGAATAGTCATTCATCATCACAGAACAAGTTGGTATGGAAAAGCAAGAAACCATCGCCACCAGCAAGACACAAAACACCGCCCACACCAATCAGGACAGTAATATTTTAACAACCTCAGCTAAAAAAGATTTGGTGATAGACTCATGGCAGAATTCAACTGAGTTTACGTGGTACACAGAAATAATAAGGTAAGTGCTACTGCCATACAGAACAGACACTGAAACACTGGAAAAAAATTAAGATTAATTAAAACATGGGTGCTAGTCAATGGAGTGTTGTCTGCTGTCACTGTTTTAAACTCACCTAAACCGTATAAGAATTTAATGGATTCTAACATGCTGGACCACAATCGCAGCTTGCCAATGGAGATCGGTGAATAGTGAATGGTCAGTGGCATCACCCTGGAGGTTTTGTTTAATAGCTTGGGAAAAGAAAAATAGAAAGAAAATTTTTTAAATACTTTTTAGGAGAGAAAGAACAAAGGCCGCTTACTGATAAGATCTGCTTTTGAAAAACAAGAGTAAAGAAAACAAAAAGAAAAAATAGTGCCTATGTATTTCTAACTTACATTATGAAGAGTATAGTCAGTTTTCTATACTACTTATGATAAGATTAATTCGGCACTAACTACCAAAAGAAGCTAACTCTAACTAAACTATACACATTATTATTCAAATGAAGTTACCTTATATCATGTGTGCCTTGCTTATGGATGATTGCTTTTGTTTAAAGTCAAAATAAGAATATACATAATATATTGAAAGAAAAACTGACATTTATTTTTACACAATTTCTAATTTGCCAGACATAATGAAACAATAATAAATAATAACATAACCATTATCCATGAACTATGCTGCCTGAGTAAACTGGGGTACCATGCACCTTAATAACAGCTTAGACGTGTTCTGACACTAATCCCACAGCTTTTGAATGACTGGTGTATATTTAAATCAGGTAATGATGGTGGTAGTGGATTAGAACCTGTGATTGCAATTCCATCTCATCACAAACAGATTCTCAATGGGGTTGAGGTATGTTTGGCAGTGATTATGGTAGCTAAGAGATATGTTAGAAGTCCACTTCATACCCTTCCAACCACTCATTAACAATAAGGACTCAATGGATGGTGGGTGACACTGTTACGCCAGAGGTGCCCATTATCCTTGGAGCAGAACTGGAAAATGGGGAATGTGCAATGTGGACCATTCAGAAGAACACAGTCCATGAGAATTTTCCCTAACTAAATGGCCCACCTCCAGCACCTTGTGCAGAAGAAACAGCGGAAGGATCCATGACCTTATGGCATTATCCAAAACTTTACTTTTCCTCCCATCTGAACAAAACAGTAACCACAGGAAACATTTCAATATCATGGAGTTTCCTATGCACTGTTTTTGCTGAAAAGGATGTCCTGGTTTAATTGTTCATGTGCTTAATCAAATGTTGCACTGTTCAATATCTCTGTCTAACTGTCTAAACAATGACTCTTAATTGCTGCAATCCAATAGCAGTCTCTTCTCTCCAAGAATGTTTCCTATCAAATTATCTGCTGTGGTTTGATGCAGCTGTGTAGGCATGGGATAGTGGCCTTATTGTACTGATTAATCATGGCCCAGAAGTAACCTCAAGTACAACCTGCTCCCTTCCTCATCCTGGCAACGACAACAATGAAGCACAGAACATATACGTATACCTATCTGAAAGTAAAACTGATTAACTCACGGGATTGACTAAGTTGCTTCAACAACATTTGGGTGAAGTCTTTAAATTTTAAAAATTCTTATTAACTATACCTGCAAATCTCCCATCCTGTTGCTGAGTTCATCAATGAAAACTATAGGAAGATAGTCACCTTCTGGTGATAACCTTATAAAAAAGAAAGAATAAATAAGAAAAAATGGAGTTAACAGAATCTGACTTACTCAAAAAATGACTAGCAAGATTTGGAGGGAATAGAACTACACTTATCGAAAATCAAACTATCACGTCATTACAAGTTTTGTTGGTTTTTATATTTTGTTAATTTGGGGTTCATTTCTTGCATGCTTGTGAAGGTGAATGTAGATAAATTATATATAATTTTGTAGCCTGTGCTTTGGCATACATTACACAAAACCCACCTTTACAAAAATCATAAAATGGATATTTATCTCAGGGTTCTGGGTGAAGCTTGGATAGAAAAGTTTTTCATGCCGTTTTGCTTCATGAGTCCAACCAGGCCACAAAGTGAGTGAGGCAATTCGTGACATTAGGCCAGCATTGGGCCAGGACACAGCAAATGAGTGCACAGTACAACAATGGTTTGAAAGTTTCGCTCAGGAGATATGAGCCTCGGAGATCAGGAACGTAGTGAACATTCTTCCAGCTGTGATGACGACTGTCTGAGAGCCTCAACTGAAGCCGTTCCAAGAAAAGCAGTGCGAGAAATTGCTGGAGAGCTTGATGTAAGCATTGCAACTGTTTCCAGCATCTTGACGCAATTGGCCAGGTGAAAAGGATTGACAAGTGGGTGCCTCACGGGTTGAATGAACAACAATAAAATTGTCGATTGGAGACCTGCTCTTCTTTTGTCATAAGAAACAAAAACGGCCCATTTCTTGACTGAATAATTACATGTGGTGAAAAATGGATCCCTTATGACAATTGCAAATGATCAGCACAGTGGCTCGACAGTGACAAGGCACCTAACCACATTCCAAAACCCAGCCTCCATTCAAAGAAGGTCATGGTCACTCTCTGCTGGACAGCAACTGGTGTCATCCACTATAACTTCTTGCAACCTGGTGAAACCATCACAGCTGAAAGGTACAGTCGAGAATTAAATGTTGTTCATCAGAAACTTTCCCAACGACAGCCGGTGTTGGTGAATTGAAGAGGCCCAATCCTGCTCTACGACGAGGCTCGTCCTCATGTTGCAAAAGTGACTCTTCAGAAACTGAACAAGTTGGGGTTCGATGTTCTCCCTCACCAGTGGCGTAGCTAGAGTTTGTGCCACCTGGGGTGGATCGCCCCCCCCCCTCACCTCCCTTTAGCTACACCACTCCCTCACCCAGCCTATTCACCAGACCTTTCTTCCACAGACCACCACCTCTTCAAACACTTCAACAGCTTCCTCCATATGAAATCCTTCTCCAACCCAGCAGCAATGTAAACTGCCTTCCAACAGTTTATTGACTCCAGAAATCCAGATTATTTTCCAAATGGTATAAATGCACTTGTAACTCGTTGGCAGAAGTGTACTGATTGTAATGGAACTCACTTTGGTTAATAAACTTCATGTTCAGTGACGATATGAAGTCTCATTGTTGTGGTTAAAAAAACCGACAGAACTTTTGTAACGACCTAATACAATTCCAGTGTAAATATCATCCTAAAATGCTCAACTCCAACTTAATTTAACTTTTTTCTTTCTTGATTTCTTAATTGTAAAATTTCAACTTTGTTTTTTGGAAACTAAAACATTGATTTCTATTTCTTCAGTTACATTAAACAGTTTTAATGTGTACCTGTTAAAACAACAATAACACAAAAACTCACCTACAACCCTTAAACCAATTCTGGAAAACCGCCGACTAAAATTTCTTTTACTGTAGAATGGCAGCATTAAAATCGCTATCAAAACATCTACCAAAATAACCAGTGTGTGTGATATCCCTTTAGGTAGCACACATTTCACTTCAGTAAAAAATGAACCAGTTACCTTAACTCAGCCATCGAGATAAAAATGCAGGTAATTCTCATTTTCAGAATTTTTTTCATTCTAGTTGTTGAGATTCCAGTAAATCCCACATGCGCACACTCATTCTTTCTCTCTCTCTGCCTCCTCCCTCCCCTGATACTTCTGATTTAGTTTTCCTCGACAAATTTATCTACAAACATTTGCTACGAATATATAAATATAAGAAGTTACTATGAATTTGTTTCTATCATTTCTTTATAGACCAGAACTCAAAAAATTTTTCTTCCAAGAAAATACTGACATAGACATTTAAAAATCTTTTTCAGAAATATTAGAAATTTCAAAAAGAAAAGAAGACTTAAGTTGTAAAATTTAACTGCATGGCCATAACTCAAGATCTCACTTTGTCCAAGATGGCCTATTGAGTGGCAAATGAGCTTTAATCAGAGTATTCATATGGGTTGTGTCAATTGTAAGAATTCTTGCTGATTACTGTAGTCCTATTAAGAATGATGAAGAGCAAAACTGCATGTAACCAGTGTTGTGCAGAAGGCCAGGCAGAATCTTAAATTCATTAAACAGAATTGTTAAAATAAAGACTTCAAACATCCTTGTTCCTTTATTTAAAGGTTGGTTGGGCTTAAACAGAAGTTTACAGTCCATGATTTGTGTCTGTATCTTGTTATGGATGATAAATTGTTGAGACTTTCTGGGTACTGCACAGTACCAGTCCAATATCTAAATGGCTCTGCCAAAACTCAGTGCAATGTCAGTGGAAGTGCAGCTTTTCCAAAACTTATGGTGTTATGTTCCTGTTTAACCTCATACTTGTTAGACATATTGACAGTCTGGCAAGAGTGCAAAAGCATTTCAGCAGAATGATTTAGGAAATAAAGGATCCAGACTTGCATATCAAAAACTAACTGGAGATACAGATAACAACATTTCAAATTTTTAAAAATGCAGGTAGATAACTCTTGGTTCTTAGGCTAAAGGGGCATAGCTTAGAATTGTATAAGCATCATATAAAGTTGGACATTGGCTTTTATTTTAGTAATAGAGTGGTAATCAAACTGACACAATCATTCCATTTAAAAATGGATTAAAAAGATGATTTGAATGACAGAAGAATTAACTACATCTTGAATCTCTAGTTATTTTTGTGATAAAGATGAAAGGCTGCTTACCTTATGTAGCGGTAGATTTCTAAAGGTAAGGCATGCCTGTTGAAGGAAATCTCATCTTGAAGAACATTAATGGTAAGTTTTGGCCTCCAGTGAGTAAATGGCTTGTCAGGGGAGATGGTAATGTTCTGTGGAAAGAGCAATTAGATGGTAGTTTCTATGTCCTTGCTGAGATGACTTTGTCAAACTCTGTGGTTTACAACTATGACTTCCAACAGAAACTGCAGAATTCTTAGCAAAAACCATGGCACAGACTCCAGTGAATTCTGTTTATACATATCTGTTACTACTCTCAAATATCTCAATGGGTGGAGACCAAACAATCAAAATTATGTACTAGAAAACATGGCAGAAAACTGTTCTGTTTCATGTGAAACCTTTTAAAAGTTTATAGTGGGCATTTTCTTTTGGCTTTGAATTTTTCTCAAAAAAACGTAGCGATGTCCACATGCAGGGTCGTTTGTCCTGAATCTGCATACAATTATTAGAAAATAACAAAATGACAAAAACCCTGTCAAAATAATTTTAATTGGGCAACCAGAGGTTTGGACTGCCATGAATGACTGAGGGCCCGAGTTAGAACACTGGGTGGGAGCAGGTCAGTCCGGTTTACCTTCCGCGAAGCTGCTGCTCTCTTCACCATTATCTGAACAGTTCTCAACAGCGCAAGTCTATAAATACTCCAGTTTTTTTATTTATCAAAACATGAGAATGATACAATAAGAATATAAATGTAGCTGCAATGCTACATATTTACCAAAAATAACATACAATAAAAGTGCATGGACCTACTAACTAAATAAATCAGTCAAAACTTGCACAATTTTAGTAGTTTTGTTTGTTTAATTTACCGACTATATTGATAAAATACTGACACAAAGTTAAGATATTTGCTAATAGTTAAATTCTCCATGGCACATTAAAAACAATAAGCCTTCTAAGACCTTTATTCACCGCATATTAACCTACTGCTGCTGATACTCACCATATTGATCCCCAGCAGCAATTGCTTAGTGTGCCTGATGTCAATAAAGTGAATGCCAAAGCGTATGACCACAGTGCTGTTCTTAATACACCGACTCTGGATATTACCGTTACAACGGGTTTTTTTAACTAATGAAAAAATAGGAAATTCATTTTGTCCGAGATTGCTATGATGTCAGGGCTATTTTTCCAGCTATATCTCATTTTCACTGCATTGCTGGTAGGACTGGGGTTAATAATGCAGGATTTCAGTGGATCAACATGTAAACCTAAAATGTTAATCAGAAAACAGTGTGCTTCAATCTAACTTATTAGTGCGAGCAGAGAAATATGAACTTTCTAAACACTGAAATATTTTGGCATCTAAGAAAAGAACTTCATTATGACTGCTCACCAGAGGATGATTCAAAACTCACCAAGACGGGATTTTAGACTGTGGTGCTAAAGAGAATGTAGAGAAAACAAACAACAAAACCATCTTTAAATTCCCCTAAATTAATTGCTTATCTGCTAAGGAGAATTCAAGGGTTGGTACTGTTTTAAAATTTTCAAATACAACATAGCCAAACACCCAAATATTCAAATATATTACCTTACAATGCATTATTACCGAGAATATTTCAATTCTTCATTTGCTTCTAAACACGCACACAAGCATGGTGACCATAAAGTTAATTCTTGCAACCAGCTGCTTGTAATAACTCCCAGACCATAAAGCATCCATTAAAGAAGGTAAGTGTACATACACAAAAGGGGTCACAGGAAATAGTCACAAAATTTGTCACTGGCATCACCACTTAAAAACTTTTAGAAAACCTTAGATCTATAAGTAAAGATGTTTACCGTGTACACATACAAAAATGAGAAATTAGCAGAACATTTAATAAATACTGCACCCCCCCTTTGTAAGAATTAGTCTCTTCAAATTCTCCAATGTTGGTTTTGATTTGTAATGTTACACAAAAACAAAGACAAAACTAACCTGGTTATCTCTCCCTCCCAGAAGATTCAGGTACGTAGACTGTGGATAGGAGTATGTGGTCAAAGTGGACCATGCATGGAACACGCACGGATCCAAGAATGGGTTTTTCCCTCGTGGATAAAGGAAAGCATGAACATATAATGTTCCATTGTTTCTTGTCTGTATTGGAACAGTCAGATTGAAAGTCCTACAAATAAACAGTAGAAACAACAGCCATCTGGGTTGATGCGCCAACACTTTAGGTAACAGCTGAGAGTCAAATAAAGAATGGTTGAAACTTATAAGCACAAGCCTACAGCAAACTGGCTTTTGGAGAAATGGAACAGAATGAAAGCACAATATAGTGTTAGTGTAAGCCGGTCTAAAAAATTTAGCTGATAGCCATTTCCTTGAAGTTCTTGCATGACATTGCAGCCCACCTCCCCCCCCCCAAACCCTGGGGCCAGCAGCTTGGTTTCACTCCACACTTCCAAAATAAATCTGAAAAAATATTATACTATTTATTAGTAGAAAAAGTGAAATAACTTGTAAAAGACGACAAGAAAATGTTGCTGATCAAGTAATCAAAATGAGTATCAATTATCTCACTGGATTAGAAAAAATGTTAAAATAGATGGCAAGTAGATGCATGCACAGGAGAAATTTAAATAAGCATAAATAAACAATATTAATTTTTTTAAAGAATGTTTTGCTACTTGTTTCCCCCTTTATATACTTTTATTACTTTTAGAAATGGCATTTACCAAAGCAAAACTCATTTTAATGGTTCCCAGTACAAGAAAGATATCACTGCTATAGATATGCTATATACTAATACATAATGATTAATAAAAGCTGTATCATATTTAATGACTGTTAAGTGTTCATCTCCCGTGATGATGATAAATAACTGCAACTTTTATATTTTAAATCACATTTTGTGTTACATTACTGATTAATTGATGCACTGTGATAAAACAGTTATCTGAGCATAGTAATACAGAATGTATTTCTAGCTACTGCGAAATGGTATATAAAGTATAATTGTTAGTAATTAGAGATACTGATCTAAAATCATGTTATTTTGTGAGAGTACATGTTATAAAGTACAACAATACCTTGTTATAATGCCACCAACTGTAAAGTTGTCGTATTTCCAGACAAAACTCATGTCTTTCTTGGTTATTGACGAATTCTTCCGAGAGAAAAGTACTTGAAGCTGATTAAGAAGATTATAACAACATATAAGTTCAAAGCTACCAAAATCAAAAGACGACAGCAAAACAAAGATTTTAACAGGCACCAAGCTGAAATCATCATAAAACTTACTTCTAGTCTGGGTCTGGGCCTTCTTGCAAGATAAGGTTTCAGGCAACTTTCAGTTGGAGGACATGGAGCAGGAAAAAAAATTCCATACATCATCCATACAAAATATCCAATGTAGGCAAGGAAAAGTCCCGTCACAATAAGAGTAAATGATGGTCGCATGGTACAATTAGTATCTAGAATAAAAAAAAAACAAACAAAAATTTAACTGTACATATCATTTAGCTTTTGTACTTAGCAGAATCTTTTGAAACTGTCAACATTTCCATTAATTTTCTTTGTTTATTCAAACTTGCCATCAAAATCAAGATGTTTATTAACTTACCTTTACTTTATTAAAAAAGATACTGTTATAATACGTAAAAGCTATTACTACAGAGGCAACTGGGGCAATTGCACCAAATCTATACCAGTTCCTTGCAATGTTATCATTTGCTCAGGACATTTGTGGGGGCTACATATTTTCTATTAACCAATGTCCATCACACAATTGCCTGTCACACTTGGAATCAGCCTTCTGCAAAGTTGAGCACCTGGCATTACAAAGGTGTAACTCTGGACCAAGAACTAGACAATTCTAGGGTCATACGCTTCCTGGCGTTGAAAGAAATTAGATGGTGATGATGAGAGAATGTAAATATGTAATGACTTTTCATGATGGTAATTTGTATATTATGTATACATGTATGTAATGTTCAGCAAGGGTTATTTATTAAATTTAAACTAACTAAATTGCATGGTATAGCATCTAAATGGATTGCTAAAGTTTTTAAAAAAATCAAAGCCAAGGTCCGTATTACAGTGAACCTCCTCCTAACCTAAATAACTGGCGACCAAGATCCAGGTGCACTCTTGTCTTTGACCAGGCTTTCTCTCTGGCTCTAGAAGTTAGGGTTTCATTGGACCAGCATTGCCATTTCAACAGGCCTGACTGCCTGGGAGGGATGGGAGGGGTGATCACCAGCACGGTCCTCAGCCTCCAATTGGGGATCATAACACCATCTTGGGAGTACCACACAGGGCTTATGCCCCCAACCCTCTCCGAAAAGAGTTATATACACATCCCCTTAAACATACTTACATACACGCACCACCACAAAAAAAAAGAAAGTATGCACTCTTTTTTTAGTCAACGGATATTTTTAACTAAAACAAATTAAAATTTTATTGGAAGGTTAAAAAGGTTAAGTACATTTCCTTAAAGTCTTTTGGAATCTAAGGCAAGGGGGTTTACTGAATGGATAAATTGTAAATAAATGAGATAAATAATTTCAAATTTGGGATTATCAAAAATAAAACAAGTAAAATAGTAAACCCGATATAGTAACTTGAAAAAAATATATTCATCAGCTACTACATTAAATCTCAATAATATAAACTATATCTGACTTGTATATGCATCTATACTGGTTTGTTTATCTTAGAAATAAAGGTCTGAATTTTCTGGTTTTTTTAAATGTAAAGTATTAAATTATAATATGATATGCTGCTGGTGGTCCTGTGACATACATCAGCCAGTGGTGTTACAGCATCTCTACTTTTACACTACATGAGACATGTAAAGACATCGCATGTTGCAAAAGAGAGTTCTATTAGGTGAAGTTTTTTGAGAATCAGATCAGCTGACCAAAATTCTCATTAAACTAGTTCTATTACCTGGAAATTGCTGACTTGTTATTATTTTTTTTTTTTTTGGATTTCCAATCTTGTCTTTGAAACATTTTGGTTAAAAGCAAGTTTGCCATATTGATTTTTGATATCCAAAAAGATGGAAAACCACATTTTCTGGAGATTTTTGTCCCTGAATGTTATCAATAGCCTGTGAATTGTTAACTCCAAATGTTCTTGTTTGATGAACAAACCATAACTTGACCAAGAAGTGCATTCCAATTTTGAGATATTTCCATGCTGAAGTGTAAAATGTAATCACCTTCTCCTACAATTAGTGCATAATTGTCCTGAAATCATGAGAATTCTTCAACTTTGATAATTTTGTGCCAAAGGTGAGACAATAATTTAAATACAGGGCTAATATCAAGTGGTTTCATGAAAGCACAGTAATGATAAAATGGTGTTTATTGAAAATCTTAACATTTCCGAGACCAAATTTTTTTTCTCTATTCACCAGTCTTTACAAGGGAGACTATCCTAGTGTGGGTGTGTGTGTGTGAGAGAGAGAGAGAGAGAGAGAGAGAGAGAGAGAGAGAGAGAGAGAATGGCACCATAGTTATTCTGCATCACAAATGCCTGGCATTTTACTAGTTACTAGAACTCTTCAATTTCATGTGTGTGAAACAACTGGAGTGCCCAGACAATACCCATACAACCAGCTGATAAAGAAGAGTGAGAAGAAACAATGCCATGGAGATATGCTAAACCAAATCAATCCCTACTGGGGATTGAACTCTGGTCGTCAACTTTGAGAATTCAGTGCTCTAACCACTGACCACCAGCCACCCTGAAATAAGAATTAAAGCATCAGTACACACTATCACCATATAAGGGCTGTTTAAGTAGACATCAGTAGTAAGACAAAACTGTAAAATATCATGAACATCAACAATGTCACTGCATTCGACCCATACTTGATTTGGGCTAAGAATTTAAATCACTCTGTTAGATATTCTGTCAGTGTATCCTAGAATATAAACTAAACATTTGAATTTACATGTGGATCACAAAGTTTCTGCATGATAATTTCCTAGCCAACAATGTCTGTATCTTGCATATCTATAAAAAAGTGGTAGAATTTTTTTTTTTTTTTAAAGGAAATTTACCTCAAATTCTTCATTTTCCAGGCAAGCTGACAAAACACCTGCAAAGTATCTGCATATAGTATGCTATTTGGAATCACACTAGTGGATAGCATTGATCATTTCTTGGTATAGGATAAGCCATATTTACCAAATGCCTGATCCTTTTCTTGTAAGATTCAGCTGTGCCCTCAAAGGGTATCTCTTCAACTTTATTGTCTTTTCACACCTGCCTACTTTTGTTATCTCATTTGATAGTCCCTTTCTCTTTTCTTCCAGTTCTTTCATCCTATTTTCTTCTCTTCATTTAACATCTATTAGTCTCACCTTGGCCAAAAGCTAATAGTGAGCCTTTTAACCTTTTCTCAGCTTCTTTCTTTGGAGTCCATCTTGATGTGGAAGGCTCATGAAGTGAAATACATGGCACCAACAACCAACTTCCTGTCACATGACACCAGAAGTTCATTCTCAAGTCACATACCATAAAAATTGTAATTGGGTAGGCACAAGATGTTAACTCAGTTGCTCCTTGTTCATAAAGGCTACTGGTACCAATACCAATTTAATTGGAACTCTGTTTGATTTTTTAAAATGAAAAAAATACTGACATCACAGGTGGGGCAGGTGTCGACGATGAGCCAGTGATTGTTTTGAAGCTTATAAACTTCAAACAAATTCCATTCATGAGTTATCAAATGATGAATGGTTATTAGTACTGCATGGGCTTTAACATGTGTGTGTCAATTTTTGGCAAATTTAACATCTCCGGACATAAGGCCACCACAATTGGTGCACTATTTGTGTAATTTAAAATTTTATTGCAGAAAAATCAAAATATAAAATGAGGAGCTTATTCAGCTGAGTTCTGAGTCAGTGACTATCTCAGCAGGCAAACAGTAAACAATATGTTGCACCACACTATAGAGCAAAAGCCTCATTTCAGCACTTTCTTTGTGGGGGGTGCATCGAGTGAGACGGTATTCTATCAAAATCTGGCAGTTATGATATGGGGAAATAATTAGAATGAAAATGGACAAAAGCAATCGGAAAAAGGTATGAACGCCATCTTTTACGTATCTCACGCTGAATGTCACTCGGAAAGAATCTGTTTTTGAAATAAAAACTGTCATTAGAGTAAACAAAAGAAAGTCAGGGGCCACAAAGGGTCCTGTTCGCCACACGATGCATATTATTATTCTCCCCGTAGATAATGAACAGTTAAGTCATTATGGAATTCATGCTCCAATGCAAGTTCTACCAAGAAAATAATTACCTGTGGACCTATAATCTTATACCGATGTCATGTAGGAATGGTACAGATTTACCACAATCCAGCCCCTTTCAGATCTCAGGGGAGGGAGGGAGGGGGGCCCTCGCGATATCGATGAACGAGCCCCCAGACCTGTTTACCAGGCAACCGCCGAGCTGAGAGCCGGCGGAGCTCTTCCTTCTCTCCCGTTCAGAAAACGAGCTACAATAACTGGGAAACCCCTAGCCGTAGAGAGAAACTCCGATCAGTACCTTTTCCTTCTTCGCTTCCCTCTCCTCTCCTCTCCTCTCGTCTCCACGCTTCCCCTTTAACTTCGATAGAGAGTTTTGACCGCGGAGCGGCCTCTCTCCCCCCCAGATGAAGTATTTGCGCATGCGCGGCGGCCGGTGGCTCGCTGATTCCATGCCCCCTGTGTAAATAATTCCGGTGAGAGGAATTGAACGGCAGACTGGCAAAAATCGTAACCAAAGGGTAAAAGAAAAAAAGTAGTAGTTAATTTGGAATATACACATTAACACATCGAAGCGTAAACCAACTCTCCGCTAGTAAAAACATCTGAAACGCCATTTTTTTTTGCTTTTTTAAAGATGACTGTGTGTACGTTTTTCTGACGGGGAACAAACACCGAGTCCAGGATGAATGTCGGGCTGCCGAGTTTTCTTCCAATTAAAGTCTGTTGTTGTTAAATTATGGAAACAAAAATAAAAAAAAAACAAACAAACAGAAACTGCGGCTTCAGACTTTCTGAAACCCTTGATATTCATCCGTCACTTTGTTTGGGTTTTTTTCTTTCTCTCTTTTAAATTGAAAACTTAAACTATGTGGTATCGTGGATGGCGGCTACTGCGGCTTTAACAGAATTGGTAAGGTAAAAGAGGTAAACAAACAGCAAGAGCGGTCGTCGTGCCTGGTGTTTACCGTGGAATTACCGGGGCCCTGTCGGTAAAGATCATATAAGATCCACTCGGTGACCCAGAAGCTTTCAGGAAACCTCGAAGGCCGGTCAACCATAATCTTCTATCTCGGTGGAGGCGTCCCAACAAAAAAACAACAACTTATATCTAAACGCTGGGTGTACCCCTTTTTTTAAAATAAAAAAAGACTTAATTTGGGGTTGTTGTTTGGTTTTTTTGCGACTGCTGTGGGTAAAGGATAAAGGACACAAATATTCTCTCCCCTCCCCCACCACCGGGAAAACTGTTTCTCCATCAGGGCTCAGTGTTTGGCGAGGGGATTCGAAATGTAGACCATGGCGTTTGTCCTGCTGAGCCATTACTGGAAGCTTCTCTCTCTCTCTCTGCCGGCTTTTATTTACCGATCTGTTTAGGTTCTGTAGCAGGTCTGTTTTTCTGGGCTGTCGCACACCCCCCTCACCTTAACCATTTTAGGCGATTTTACCACTCGTAGCTTTTATTTTTCGTGTTAAGTCTATTGTAAAGGTAAATCAGACTCTCTGGCTGCGTTTGGATCGCACACCGGAATGGACAGCGAGGAGGCGGAAAGCTTTTCCGCTTAAAAAAAAAAAAAAAAATTATGCCAGCGAAGAAAAGCCATCTCTAAGCATTTGTTCAACATTGTAGAGCCGCCATGTGCAACAGAAAAGGGAGGGGGAGAAAGAGAGAGAAGAGAAAGACAGACAGAAAGTTGAAATACAGAACGGTTGGAGCCCAACATGGCAAGTAGGACATCATCTGCTCCGTCTGCCGCATAGTAATCCAGAAACGGTAGGCCTAATGTCATCCCACTTTTCCTTTTCTTGTTATTCTCGTCTGCATTATTATTTATTATTATTATTATTATTATTATTATTATTATTATTATTATTATTATTATTATTATTATTATTAAGTTTCTGCTATGCACAGACAGCACAAACAATTTCAGCAACAACAGATTCTTCAGGACAAACTATTTTCAAAGATGCCTACAGAAATGTCTCCGCACCTATCGGCTTCTTTAAGAAAGAAAACACATGACGATAAAAGTCACGCGAACGAAAAATTAATAATATTGGAAAAAAAAGGGGGGTGGGGAGGGTTTGACTGGTGTTGAATTACTTTTGAAAATACCTTCCTCCTTCCCAAATAAAACAAGATACTTTTCTTTTCTTTTACCTGGTCAGCTTTTCTCACGGTGAGAACAACTCTTCAAATGTCTATTTCTGCTTCTTGCATTTTGCCTCATCTACAAACAGCCAAAGGAAGAGAACCCTTAAGACATTAACTAAGTGATATTCTGGATGTTTACGCCGTGCCTCCTCCCTCGGTATCAGGATACCTCCCTCTTCATCTTGTCAGGGGGATGACGTCACAGCACGCATACCTACATTTTCATTACCAACGTTTAAATTTTTAACAACGTGCAGTAAATTCCACGTTGTAAATAGATAACAACACCGGATTTAATTGGGGCTTCATTTGCAGACATTAAGGGTCAGTCAATCGGATTAGATATTCAATCTCTTTTATTTAGTTATTTTTTTTTGGTGGGAAAAATTCTGCTTAATGTTATGAAATTAAAATGAATTTGTTGAGCGAATGCAATGAAGAAAAAAAAAAGGACAAAAAGCTTCTAATTTGAAGAAAATTCCAAATTTTCTACAGAGGGAAAAAGAAAAAAAATTCCCTTTTTGCATATTTTCTAGATTTTGGTTTTTTTTAAAAAATAAATAAATAAATAAATAAATATATATTTTTGTCTGTCTCAAAATATAAGATTTCTCCAGATTGATTACATTATGAAAAACAAATTTTAAGGTTTAAAAAATGTGAAAAGAAAATAATAACATTGCAACAAACATCAACACGGAATAGTAATTTTAAAAAAGAATGGTGGGTGGTGTGTGTGTGTGTGCCGGGGTTAGCTCCCTTGTTTCCATAGTCAAGTGTCCTAGTTTGCGAGGAATGTATTGACTGCCCGATGTTCGGTAGTGAACAGCCATCATCACCTCGTCAATGGCCCAAGCTTTGTTCGATGCGCTCTCTGGTATGCAAAGACAGATTCTATTTTCCTCCGCAGGTTGCCGGCTCATTTTATTTCTCGGTTCCCGTGCGCGGATTTTCCGCGGTTTTGCGCCGCCGTCCTTAGTCAGAAGGGCACTTTGTCCGTCGGTTCTCGTAGGAGGGTGCCGCCATGTTGAATTCCGCGCTGTTCTCCCACCAAAGACAATGTCCCCCTCTCTCCCTCCTCCCCCCCCGGCGCCGCCTCGGAGGTGGGGCGGGCGGGGGGGCCCCGACCTCGCGCGACCGACGGCGGTGGCGGCCGCCCGACCGCGAAATCTGCCGACGGAGCCGGGTCGCGGTCGGGACCGCGCGGGGCCCCGCCGGCCGGAATGGCGAGCGAGTCGGCGGCCTGGGCGTGTCCCCGACTGACTGTTGGAATGGCCAAAAACAAAAAGCGCGCAACACCGGTGGAAGCCTAGCAGACGTCAGGGTGGAGGGGGGGACAGCGGAGGGCGGAATCGTCCGGCAGTTCATGAAATGGAGGGAAAACAACAACAACAACAAACCCCCCCCGTCATGTTTGCTTTCCTCCCGGACCCCTTTCCCCTGGTGGCGAAACATTATTTATTTACGACATCCACTTAGACCGAAAAAAACACAGGAAAACAGCTGACCCGGCATCGAGATGATGCGAGCGAAACTAACCCATTATTATTATTATTGTTTTTCTTTTGTCCTACTTTCATTTTAAGATTTTTAGTCTTTTTTCTTTATGCCCGCGTCGAACATTAAGCAGTTTTTAGGCCCCCCCCAACAACCACCACCCTGGCGGCAAATAGCATCTCACCTCCCCCTCTTTTATTCAGTGAATGGCTGTCCATCATTTCCCATCTAATAAAGGAAACAAACATATATGTGTATGTGCCTGCAGTTCCTCGTAACTCTCGACGTTAGCGTAATTTCTGGTGATTTATTACATTTAAAAAAAAAACAAACTTCTTTTAAACGGAACAATTTAAAATGTTTTACCGAGGGAATAACAGATGAGAGAACAAACAAACAAACAAAAAAGGTGTGGGGATGGAGAGACTTTGTATTTTCTGAGTCGGATGACATATTTCCTCGAATGTCTCTTTCTCCCTCTCTTTAATGACATCTCTCCCTCTCTGTGATGAGCTCTCTCTCTCTGATGAGCTCTCTCTCCCTCTCTCTGATGAGCCCTCTCTGTGATGAGCTCTCTCTCTCCCTCTCTCTGATGAGCCCTCTCTGTGATGAGCTCTCTCTCTCCCTCTCTCTGATGAGCCCTCTCTGTGATGAGCTCTCTCTCTCTCTCTCTGATGAGCTCTCTTTGTGATGAGCGCTCTCTCTCTCTCCTCTCCCTCTCTCTGATGAGCTCTCTCTGATGAGCTCTCTCTCCCTCTCTGTGATGAACTCTCTGTGATGAGCTCTCTCTCCCTCTCTCTGATGAGCTCTTTCTCTCTCTGATGAGCTCTCTCTCCCTCTCTCTGATGAGCTCTCTCTCTCTCTCTCTGTAATGAGCTCTCTCTGATGAGCTCTCTCTCCCTCTCTCTGATGAGCTCTCTCTCTCTCTCTCTGTGATGAACTCTCTCTCTCCCTCTCTGTGATGAGCTCTCTCTCTCTCTCTCTCTCAATCTTTACTGTATTGTCACCTACCTGTTTCGGTAAACCGTGTCAGTGGAATTTCAGGACTTACCCGAGATTTCGTCTCATTTAACACACCTGTTAAAAGCTGGATCTCAACTGGATTCTGATGCAAACCTAATGTTGACAGAGTAAATGCATTCTCGCACCATATTTAGCCAGGTACATACTGAAAGTACTCTAGCGGAAATAAGCAAATTATTATTATTTTTTTTTTTTAATTTTAAAAATTTCTTTTGGTTAAATCTCTTTGTTCTGGAAGGTTCATTAAACTTCTCCACACTATAACGAAAGAAAACTTTTATATTTATTATTTTAAAAGCTTGTTAACCATAATACATATTTGGATTTTTCTTTTTTTTGTGCGTGTGAAATAAAACAATCAAGCCCTACTTAACGTTCTAGCTCTAAATAATTATTATTGTTTGCTTAGAAAAAATATCTAAAAGTCTGCAAATACATTTGCAAATGAAATTAAAGTAGCTGGCAACATTGCTTGCTAACTTAAGACCTCTGAATGATGAACCCAACAAGAAGCTGATCAACATGTACAATGATCCTGTGAATGATGAACCCAACGAGAAGCTGATCAACATGTACAATGATCCTGTGAATGATGAACCCAACGAGAAGCTGATCAACATGTACAACGATCCTGTGAATGATGAACCCAACGAGAAGCTGATCAACATGTACAACAATCCTGTGAATGATGAACCCAACGAGAAGCTGATCAACATGTACAATGATCCTGTGAATGATGAACCCAACGAGCTGATCAACATGTACAACGATTCTGTGAATGATGAACCAAACAAGAGGCTGATCAACATGTACAACAATCCATCCTGATGCAAAAATTCAAAATTAGTAGTGTACCCCCCTTTTTTATTGCTTAAAGTTTAAAATCTGTTCTCTTGTATTATAGAAGTATCACTAATGTTACATGTTTAAAATACTTACCATATGCACAGTTTTGACTGTCATTCCATTAAAAATACATTTATTTAACAGGATAATAAGGAATAAATAGTATTTATTTTTCTAAGGTTAATATTAAGCTTGGAAATATTTGAATTTGCTGGTCAAAAGTGGAAGGACCATAAAACAGATATAATGGCTCTATAATTGTGCTTGAAGAACAATTGTTTTGCATAAAGGACATAGAACAGTTTATTTTGTCAGAATACTATTCCTTTTGTGATTTATTAAAAAGAAAATAGTGGGGATTTTGCTTATCAGCTTCTCTGAATTTGGTGCTAGCATTTTATTCCCCTAAAAATCTCAAATGAAAGTTGACATTACTTGGTGTCCACTGTGGGAAAACTTCAATGTTGTTTTATTAGGATTCTCTTACGGGATATTCAAGAACCTTATTTTTTTTCTTTGAAAATACTTTGTTTGTTTTGGTTTTGTGGTTCATAATTTTGATGCAAAAAAAAAATTTTTTTTTTTAAAAAAAATCTTAGGTGGCCCTGGGCCTGGCGACAACCAGACGGCGCTGGCTGTTCAGTCTCTGCTTGAATCTCAGAACGTAGGGGAGACAAGTCAAGGTAATTTTACTTAAAAATAATATATATATTATATTATTTTTATGTGGCATCTTAATGGTGCAGCAGCAAAGGTTGTCTGAAATGTTACTCAGAGCTCATTTTCAGGTGGCAGAAAAAAGCCAGCAACTTTGTTTTGCTTTCAGAGAATTTTGCAGCTATTTTTTTTTCTTTTTTAATTTTAAAATAAGAAAAAAAAATATGAATGGAAGAACATTCCTTTTGAAAGCTACTGTCTATTGAGAAAATGTTTGGTGTTGTATATAGTTGAAGAACGCTTTGTACATGCTAAAGTACATGTTGATTAGTGCAAACTTTTGAATGGAGAAGTTTAAACATGTGTTCTGTTTGAGTGTCTTTAAGGATTACTCTGGACAGTGTTTGCTTTGTGCGCTAATTGACAAAGCCCTCTCTCCTTACTTCATTGCAGTCGAGAATCTCACGTGAAACTCTTTGGATAGAATGGAAATTTAATTTCCTGTTTCGAGACCCCTCTTCCCTCAACATTTTCTTTCATTGCTGTAAATCACAAACTGTAAAACATTGGCTTTTTTGGTCAGAATAAGCAGCATGTGAAATGTACTTGCTCCTATAATTCATTTACAGGATTTACTGTTGTTACCAAATGATGGTTCTTGTTGAGGGTGAGGTGAGCTACATTGTTGTTGTCCTGAAGACAGTGACATCTAGGGAGTGGTCACCATAACATGACATATTTATACTGCTTGCTTACCTTGATGGCCCCTCTTTGACCATTGCCATGCATATAAATTCTTGACCCTCCCAAAAATAAAAATTAAAATTTTTTTTAAAATTACTAACAGCTTATATTTTATTACATTTCATGGAATAAAAATTAGGTTTACTAAGAATTTAATGTAAAGGAAATAGGACCAACTCTCTCCAGAAGCAAATGCAGAAATGAAATAACAAAATTTTATTTCTACTGAAGACAATGTGTTTTTTTATTATTCTAATAATTCTTCGACTAAGTTGGTGACTGATAACTAACTGGAGTTTTCAAATGGAGAGCAATAAATCATATTTGCTAGGCAATTTGATTATTTTTTAGCTACACTTGGTGGCCATTTCAGTAGCAGTAAAACAACAAGTGACAAAAAAAGCAGTGAAGAGAAGATAACTCATTTATCATTTTTATCCCCCCCCTGACCAAGGTAGACTACTCTATAATGTTTTTTTTCTTCATAGTTACTTTAATTAAATACTTTAATTAATTATTTGTTATCAATTATGATCATTTAGCAAAAAAATATTTTTAAAAAATTCTGTATTTATTTTCCACTGGTTATAGTGAATATAAATAATAAAACTCTGACAAAGATACATTGCACTCTGTTGTGTAAAAAATATAAATAAATAAATGAAAAGCACTTGCCAATTGCTTGTACATATGACAGACTTAATTGTTCATTTACTGCCTTACTAAGCAACCAAAACGAATAACAGTAAACTCAGCATTTCTCTCTCTATTATTTTTTTTTTCCATTGAATGGTTATTTCTTTTATTTTGGTTTTCAGCAGAAGATGATGACATTTTTCAGTGTGGTCGATGCAAAAAGCAGTTCACCTCACTGCCAGCATTTGTCAGTCATAAACAGGGCCGCTGCGCACCACTGGGGACACCCCCCCTACGTCCTGCAAACCAGCCTGCAGCAAATTCTGTAGGCGTAGCATTTACCACCTCCACTCCTCTACCTTCCTTAACAAACAGACAGGTGAGCACTGTGAAAAGGAGAGTAAGCATTTGAAATTTTTTGGTCATCTACAGCTGATAGATGTTTTTTTTTTTTTTATTCTTAGAATTGTAAATTAATGGAACAGAGTGATGGTTGATGGTGAAAGTGTCAAGCATTCTAAAATATCAAATTGCCAGGTATATCTTTCCCTGGAGCACTTGTACAGTGGCTTCCTGTCATCTTGTAATAAATATAAATGAACTAAGCTGAAATGAATAAATTCTTATAAAGTCAAAATGATAACACATATGCTTGTTTCTTTTTAAAGTTGAGAATGCTATTTGAAGAGGAATTTTTGAAAATATGCATTATTACATTTGGCAGTATTAAAAAGTAAGTGATATGTTCATATAACAAATAAATCTCAAAAATAAATATTGGAAAAAAAAAGGAAGAAAGATAGCAACTGGTTATGTGCATAACTGACTTCAAAGAAATCCAAAATTTAGTTAGATTATAATATAATACAAAATATAGACATACTTCATAACTTGCACATCTTTAGGACTCAAATGGTATTTTTAAATTCATTTTAGTTAAATTTTTAAACAGTAAGTTTAGTTTCTGGAAAGATAATTTTGGATAGAAAAGGAAAGATACATAAATAAAAATGAGAGCGTAATTTCTGTTAAATGTAATTATATCTGCATAGTGAAAATCTGGGCGCTTAAATAGTTTTAAAAATAACCTTCATGCTAATTTTAATTTTTTTTTCAGTAGCAGTTCAATAAAAAGAACAGAAACTCTCTGACTTATATGCAGACCCTGAAACTCAACTCCCCTCAAACAACTTACCATAACTTAACAGAAATCCACATCAAATCATCAAGTGTCATTCTCTCAGATTTTGAACCTTTACTGAAGGTATATTGGGCTCTAGAAGAAAAGTTTGTTGTGAAGTTATCAACTGAGTAGTTCTAAAGACCTGAACATCAATCAGAGTACCTGGTTGAAAAAATGATGCTTCATTTTACACAAAACAAAATCCACATTTTACTGATCAGTGGCTGCAAGCACAAGATAACAGCTGCTGTAGAACTTGAGTTCCTAGGACAACACATGTAGATTCAAAACTTCATATCAGAAATGGTCTGACATTTATATTACAAATTAGACCAAAAGCAAGAATTTTACCATGTTATGCAATGTGTGCAGCCATATTTTGAGCCTAATAAGTACGAAGCTGAGGATTGCGAACACAGAATACAAGCATTCTACCATTACTTTCTACAGAACTGTGCGTCTGTGAAGATGCCATTGCCGAACATGAGACTAAGAAAATGTCCCAACTTCTAAGGCAAAAATGGTCATTCATGTGGCTCTGTGAATAAATGTATGTAAACTACATAACTACATATTTGAAATGTTCATATCTAGAGGTGTACGAATCACTGAAAGCAGTTTTTCCATTTTGCTTCTAAGGAATAAAAGCCATCCAACAATGTATGTTACTATTTGTGTTTATGCTTGTATTTGGAAATATTGGATAGTCACTTGAGCCTACCAAGATTGGATGGCTGTTAGCATGAGTACATTGAATGTATTATATGTATCGTGCAAAGTAGTAGAGCACTTTTATGGACAATAAAAACAGAATGTCAAATTACCAAACAGAGAACCATTAATTGCTACCAGACTATTAAGTAATTTATAGTGTCTTTTTAATGAGGTTGTACTGGGTGGAAATATTGCACAGTATGTGCTGCTCTGGCATTCATAGTAATCTCTTCTGGATGGCCAATGAAATGTTTTGGTTGGGCCATGGTGATGAATGAACTGAATATATGCATCATTTTCTTTTACTGAAACTTCACTGATATTTCCTATCCACCAGTCCTCATAGATGCATGTGACAAATTGACCTGGTGGCAGTTTTAAATATTTTGTATTGACATCAGCGTAAATGGCAAATACATTTATACCTAGCTGACTTAGATTTGATTTTCATTTATTGACAAAATGAGGATTTTCCCTTGTTACAGCTGCTACATACTCAAATTGAATTTTTTCTAGGAATGGCTCCTACTTCTGTATCTTTATTTGAAACAAATAAAATCAATGTTCCTTGAACATTCTCTTTGCTGTCAGCATTTGGCTCAATATGCTGCTGTAGGCTTGCAATGACTGTCAAAAACTTTACTGTGCCTCTCTTTCCATCTTTTGGGAATTTTCCATGACTTAGTAGTAATGAATTTCATTCTGCTGTAATGGCATCAGATTTGCAAAATTCTTATGTTGTTGTTGAGGTAGTGGATGTATTTGATTTTCTCAAGGGTGCTTTTCTCTACAAAAAAGGAATACACTTACTGTGGCATGTCTAAGGCAGTCATTTATGACACAGATATTTATGCTCTCAATTGATCCATCTTTAGTTTTGACTACAAATGGGCATACAGTTGCCTTGGTGAAAATCACTAGAAATGAGTAGTTTTTCACAAAATCCATAAAAGTATCAGCTTTTCTATCCCAAGACACTCTGCTAGCAACCATTGATTCTGTTTGGTAAAATAAATTTTGGCTTTTTGCTGTTATTGCTGGTGGTGGTGTCTATAAAGGTGCTCTACCATTTTGCACGATACAATACATTCACATATACTCATGCTGACAGCCAACCAATCTTGGTAGGCTCAAGTGACCATTCAATGGTTTCAAATACAAGCATTAAAAACAAATAGTAGCATTGTTGTTGGATGTATTTTATTCCTTAGAAGAAAAATGGCCAAACTGTTTTCAGTACTTTTTACACCTCATGATATGAACATTTTAGATATGTAGTTTACAAACATTTATTCACAGAGCTACATGGGTGGCCATTTTGGCCTCAGAAGTTGGGGCGTTTCTTAGTCATATGTTCAGCAAAGGCATCTTCATAGACGCACAGTTCTGTAGAAGGTAATGACAGAATGCTTGTATTTTATATTCTGGCTGCATTCCATACCATCATAATGGAAACAGTTACTATGGTTCACAAATGTTTTGTTTGTAACCGTTATGCTCTAAATATGATTTCATGTACTGCAAATGTCTACTTTGGGTGTAATTTGGGACAAAAATAAAAGCCATAAACCATTTCTGACACAGATTTTTAATACATAAAAACTTGTTTTAGGAACTTAAGTTATCTTGTGTTTGCAGCCACTGATCATTCAAATGTAGATTTTGTGGTGTGTGTAAAATGAAACACCATTTCCCAGTCAAGTACCCCAATTGAGGCTGTACATCTTTGGAACTATAGTTGCTACCCTTTAGCAAACCTTCCTTTTGGGCCCCAGTGCAGCTTCAGTAGGAGTTTTCTCAGAATCTCATAGGGTGAGGTTAGGCATTTTCTCAAAATTTGATGATTTAAATGCACATAATCTGAGTATAGTGTTTTGTTCCAGTTTAAAGATTCCACTGGTATAATGCACCACTTAGAAAGTCTCAAGTAAAAAATTGTAACTCTAAAAAAAACAAACACATTTTCTGATGTCTGTTGTAATTTTGGTTAATATATAATTGTGATCTTTAGGATCAGTAACTGTAAAAAAAAAAAATATGTATCTCTATCCAAATGATCAAAATTTCCAATTATTTGGAAAACCTCTATTTAGTGTCCTCATAAATGTCTAAAATCCAAACATGTTGAATCTAATATCTCTAATTTTTTAAACACATTCAAAATGATTAAGACCTGGATGGATTCTAGTAAATCTATGGCGAAAATTCTTTTTTTTTTTAAAATATGAACTCCACTTGTAGTATAACCCAACTTGAATAATAGCTCAAGCCCAGATATTGTTTAGTATCCTTTGACTCCTCAGTTTAACGTGTTCTTTGCATCATCTTTGTAGCAGCCAGTTGTCACCTACAGCACAGTTCCGCCATCACCGCTGACTCAGCTGACCCAGGGCATGGTTCTCAGTGATGACTTGATGACTCTGAACCCGATGGAGCAGAGCCTGCAGCCTGTTTCAACTGTACAAATGGTGAGAGTTGAGCAGTTCTACCTTCTTGTAGACGGCAGCACTTGTAAAAAATGTGGGGGGGGACCACATATGATTGTAAGCAAAGGGATCTTGTTGGGGTGTCAGAAGCAGATGCTGTACAGTACAAGAAGAAAATGAAATCATTTTCATTATGTTGCTCGAACTGATTAGTTGGATCCACTATGGTATCATAAAAGAGATGAATCTGCTTAGAAACGTCCACTAGGCTATAGCTGATTTCGTAGTGGAGAATCATAGGAAATGAGGGCAGTTTCAAGAGTTACCAATAAATAGCATGCATAATACATATCACCATATCACTTACTGCTATGTGTAGGTATTAAACTGATGGAAATTTAGAGAACAGTGGCAAAGATGAACTATACTTTTGCACAAACCAAGCTGAGAAGATATCGATCAAAACAGTCCAGTCACAGCAAATTTGGAATACCAAGTGATCATTAAATATGAAGGGTGCACCAAATGCTGACCTTGTGGCTGTAATTTTGAGTTCTTTTTCATTTGTTATTACCAGTAAATATTGACCTATCAGTTGTATTTAAGAGAAATCTGATTCCGTAACACTGCACGTCAGTAGTACTGCTTTAGCAAAATTGAAGAATTAAAGGTACATAGAAGTCTGAAACATGGCTTTTCTTTAATGTCTCTTCATGTTTCACCTTATCTTTTTTGCAACCAAAATTACAGTTGCTTTTTTGTTTTCTTTCCCTAATATCAGCTTCAGGTGTGTCTGGAATATTTTGGGACTTGCAGGCATTCTAAAATATTTGTTGTATGCTGCATAACAACAGACGAGATTCTAGTTTAGTTTTGTATTTAAGTTTTCCTAATTATGTGCGGACTGAGTTGAGCAAAATGTTCCCTGAAATCTTTATTTCAGGTGTCATGAATAAAGTGGGGCTAGGGAAATATAATTCAATAGATAAGGGATTTTTTTTAAAAACATGTATAATCTGTAAAACAATTTGAATGCATTTATTAGCTTCAGTATCTCTCTTATTTTTTTTTTTTTTATAGCAAAACACAACTGTTCAGGCTAATCCGTTTCTGCCCCAGGTGGCCCCACCACCTGTTCCAGTTCCTTGCAATGCACAGAATGTCACTTTGTTTGGAAATGTGAATGCAGCCAACCAGCTCAACACTAACACCAACAGTTCCATCTTCACCAGTGCACCAATGGTCAACAACCAGATACCTGTCCAAAACATGACTCAGCAGATCACCATGACCACGTGCGACAGAATTTGTTCAACTGATGGCATGAAGGCGACGAATGCTCCTTCAGGTTAATGGATACATCAGCATCATTGTTATAGCTTAACCCTTTATTAGCCAAGTTCCAGAAGGGACATAATCTGTGAAATTTAGTAATGTTTTAAAATATTTATATGGCCATTCTGTTATTTTGTTGTTGTTGTTGTTGTTTTTTAAATTTCCTTTTTTAAAATTATTTTGCTTTATTATTTATTTTTATTTTGCACTCCTTTACTTTTGTTTCGTTCTTTGGTTTTTAAACCCAAATAAAACTCCAAATAACTTAAAGGGGAAGATAAATTATATAGGATAGGATAATTCTTGGGGGGTTTTATTACAACCGGACAGTCAATCATTTATCAATGGTATAGAAAACGTTTCTTATCAGCATTTATTTAACTTTGGTTTTCACTGTCCCAACACATTCAAATTATGTATTGGGTATAAATCTTGATAAAGAATTTTTTTCAGGTGTGGATAGGCATCTGTAGCCTAAAATAATTCTAGTACCACCTGAGTTAAGTTATAGATCATAAAATATCATTAAGGACTGTCTATTTTACATAGTGGACTTTTTAAAATAATTTGCACAAAACCTGTTGGAGTTATTTTTTACATAAGTGAAAATTAATTCAAACCTCATGAAAATCATTTTTCTTTTAAATAATTTAGAATATTAATTGAAAAGGGCATGTTGTCACACTGTGGCTTATAAAAGGTTCCCAGATTAAGTACAATTCTAAAATTGGTCAATGCTATTAACCCCACCACCACCACCATTCTATTCGTGCATAGTTATGTTATTAAAATCTTTTCTTTTCTAATATTGAGCTGCGCTGAGACATTAGCCATTTTACAGTTGTGACACCTTATAATTATGATCTCTTAAGATACCATGTGATGTAGTGTGCACATTTATTTTACCAGTTATCAAACTGTCAGCAACAAAAGAATTTGCCATCACATAATGGCTCATTAACTAACATTCTGGTAAAGATGACATCTACAAGCACAATATTCATGTTCTCTGCAATTTCTGTTTGTTGAAGTTTTCACAGTTTAAAGAGAACCAGACCTCTCGTAATATTGTAAGTAAAATTAAAATGCATAGATTGTCTGTGAATATCCACCATGCCATGTATGTTAAATTAGCTGATCTCAGTTACACTACTTTGGTTGTTGACCAGAAAAGAATGCAAGATGGATGATTAACTCACTCACTGTTAGCCTTGTATTGATTTGCATACTTTTAATGTTATTAACTTGGTATAACTAATAAATTGTATTTTTACATATACTAAATGCATGAAACCTGAGAATATTTTATCATAGAAATTTTTCCATTAATTTAACATCTTTTCTGAACTGTTGGTTCTATCCCTGCACTGCATATTCAAGGTACAAAAGAACCAGGGTCATGTATATAAAATCACTAGGATTTCTTTGTTTTCATTTTTAATAATTTGATTAATTATTTCTAGAATTTTTGAATACAAAATCAATTAAAGTATTGGAATGGTTTATAAAGTTTTATTTGTTTTATTTATTTATTTTACAGGTAAAAAAGTGGTCCAAAACAACATCATTACATTTGTGCCTGAAATGGATGTGAGGGTGCTGAAATCAAGAAGAGCCAAAGATCCAAATATCCTGAACCTCGATGATGGGTCAAACAAGAAGAAACTTCATTGCCAGTATTGCGACAAAAGCTTTGCCAAGAATTTTGATCTTCAGCAGCATGTGCGGTCACACACGGGGGAGAAGCCCTTTCAGTGTATAGTCTGTGGTCGAGCTTTTGCCCAGAAGTCCAATGTGAAGAAACACATGGCAACCCATAAGGTACCACTCATCAAATGGCATGTTTTCTCCACAAGCATTCTTGGGAATTACATTTACTGTATGTATTGTTTGTGTGATTGCATTTCAAATCATTAAAATAAAAAATAGTTTGGGCTGCAGTTTAGTTTTGAGTGTAGCATGCTTGCTCACCATGGTGGCAGCTGTGGTGTGTCTTTGTTGCATTGAAAGGTGCTTTTGGTGCCAAGCTTGTGGCATGGTTTAGTGTACTCATCCAAACAGCCATGGATTTCCCTTGGGTACTCCTGTTTCCTGCATCCTTTAATTGGAAGAGTTTTCATAGAGTTTACCTGGACCATCTGGCTGTGATGGACCATTAGCATCCTGCTGTCCATGGATTATTCATGCAGTTTGTTGCTACATTATTTCCCATGATATCTCATATTTATGGAAAGTTTTCTGCATTTCTTTGAGATTGGGCTGTGGAAAACTTGAAACAAGTTGCAGGACACCACTGTTGATGAAAACATCCATCCAAAGCAGTCCTGCAGATGCCTTTGAATTCCAATCTTTATGGCATGTGCACACCTGAATTAAGAGGTAAAGCTAAAAGCTTTAGGGTCACTTACACTATGTTATGTCACCTCTAATATAATATCTGCTGGACTCTTATAAGCTGGCAGGTCAGTTTGCTTGCAGAGATGCATGTGAACCGAATTTTTCTCCAAGATTGCTTTGTGTTTTTGAAGTTTATCTTTAGGTATAGTTTTACGGGCCTTTCATCATAAGAGAGATGTTTATCAAAAGCCATGGGCTCTGCGTAATTTCATCAATAAATTTGAGGAAACAGAATCTGTAGCTGATATACCACAATCAGGATGCCAATCCGCGTCTCTTGAAGTTGTTGAGAAATTTCAACTGGTATCATCAGAAATCAAACGAGGTAATCCCATGGGAAATTCAGCACCTCATCAGGTTTTCAGGTGTACTGGCCCACCTACCCTGCAAACTGTGTGGAAGGTGATGCACAAGATACTAAAGCTGTTTTCATACAAAATGTGAAGACTGCAGGAACTGCTTCTTAGTGACCCACAGAAGCAGCTGCACTTTGCCTTAAAATTCATGGCTCATATTTAAGTGTACAGCAGTTGGCTTGGCAATATCTTGTGGACTTATGTAGCCCTCTGCCACCACTATTTTCCAAGTGGACATGCACAGCTGCATTATCTGGGTGGAGATCAAGGGTTTACTGGCAGTGTCATCATCAAGCCTTATTTTTATAAGGAGCCCACAGATTAATGATTATGAGCTGCTACAGCCATTGGCGCATGTTGTCAATGTGTGGAATGAATGTAGTGTTTCCCACCTTGCGTGATAGAGACATCCAATAGCACAGTGTTTAGGTAAGATGGTGCGCCACTGCGTTATCAATGTTGTGAAGAATCAACAATGCAATTATTTTGGTAAGTAAATCATCAGCAGGGTATTTTGCATATTTACCCTCTACATTTGCCAAAACTCTATCTGAAAATCTTGTTGCATCCTGACTCTCTACAGACAACTGCTGATCTTAAGACCAGCATTCAGCAACACATTCTTGCCTCCTATAGTAGTCAATTGTGGGCAGCTTTGTATTATGTGCTACAATGTCTGGAAGCTGTTGTTGAGACTAGCAATGGACATTGGGAATGCTTGTTGTAACAAGTCAAACCAGTTCAGCAAAACAATACAGTTTTGTTTCAATAAATTGGAGTTGGTAACTCAATTTTTAAAATTATTTTGTTTTACTGTTACACTTTGATTT
This sequence comes from Nautilus pompilius, assembly GCA_018389105.1. Lineage (NCBI taxonomy): Eukaryota > Metazoa > Mollusca > Cephalopoda > Nautilida > Nautilidae > Nautilus > Nautilus pompilius. The sequence goes on along the minus strand of JACATO010000598.1, from coordinate 44,771 downwards.
CATAAGAAACTTGTTTTTAAAACTGACATGGTTGTTCCGATGTGACATCACAGAGTGTAAATGATATCATCCAATTAGAAAAATCTGAGAATTCTGGGAATGCTTTTCCCATGATTCACTCTGTGCATGCACTTCTGTTAGCGTGTGTTACAGTTTGGAATTTAAGTAACTAACTACTGGAAGTAACTCTATGGTCACCTGGTACAATTTATTATAAAAACTGATTTGGTTTTAACGATAAAAATGTGGCATGTTTTTCATCCTAAATTGTTTAATTGAGATACCTAATTTTACATTGATATACCAACAGTTTTAACTAAAATGTTGCTGTGGTTACATAAGTCTGACAAGGCTGTTATATATTTACATTTGCATTGATTTTGTGTAAAATAGACTATTTTTTTGCTTCTTCTGTAGGTCTGGCCCAGTGGCATGGGAACAACGTTACCAAGACAACCATCTCCTCAGCCAGTCTCGTCAGACCAGGACATGGATACAGCAGACACTCCAGCTGATGCTGAGCAGGAGGTGAATACTCACATCACTGCTCAGTCTGTTCCATCACTGGTGACAACAGCCTCACAGATTGAGCTTCAGCAGCTACAGCAACTGGAGGCCAAGCCAATAGAGTCAGAAGATCTACAAGATCCACAGGATCATCTTATCCAGGTAACATTCACAATGATTTTGATAGTTAACACCAAGATAATGAAGTAGGTTTTTTTGTAGTGGCTTTGTTTGTATTTAATGCCAGTACTTCCAAAAGTAAGAAAGGCCTTTACAGAGTCTCTGTGAGGGAAATTCTTTTTTTTTTTAACCAAGGGAAGACAACCAAGATCATTAAATTGTATGCAGCTTTCTTCTTGACCTCTGGTAAAAGTCTGTTATTGTTGATAGTTATAGCAAGAGATATTTATTTTAACATAAGCAAGAACAATTAACAATTATAGGTAAGATGATAAGAGAAGTATGTTATGATAATTTAGTTGGAATACCAGACTGACTGAAAAATACCATGGAGTTTTGCTTGATTGTGTCCCTTCATTTGGTTTGTATGCTGAGTATTTTGGGTGAATGTACAAAACCAGGTGACATACATTTTCATTAGTGGAGAATTTGGTGAGAAAAGAATTTTTCTCATTTATGGATGAAAACGTTGAAAAATGTTGATATACTTTTTGGTTTATTGGAAAGCACTGCATTATCTTCTAAGATGGTCTTATCATTATAGACCTTTTGTAAAATAAAAGAAATAAGTGCCAAGATTTTTGTACATTTATGCAAAGTAAATTTAATGAAACTTACCTTATTTTCCAAGATATTTCCTTGCTACTTGTACTCTTTAGTTCCACTGAAATGGTAACACCTTAACACCAGAAGCATAAAAATGTTTAAGATGGGTAAGCAGCCATTTTGACATCTCTTTCACATTTTCGTCACTCTTAAACTTGATGCCATCCAGATGCTTCTTGAGATATCTGAAGAGATGGAAATCACATGGTGGAAAATCTGGACTACTTCCCATCCTATTTCTGCAAGGGTTGCAATTTTCACATTGGCTACATGAGGAGTGAGTGCTATCATGCAGATATGCAACACTTTAACAGCAAACCCAAATGGCATTTTCATATTGCATGTTAATGTCACTGCATGAAAGATCACTGTAATACTGTGCATTATTAATGGTTTAACCAAGAAAATCAACATGAATTGCACCCTGGACATCCCAAAATACTGTTGTCACAATCTATCTGATAGATGGCCAAGTACTAAATTTTTTTGGTGATGGAGACAGACCCAAAATGACACTGCTGCATGTCTGACTGTCTGGATTGTGGACTGAAGTCATGAATCCATATCTTATCACATGTCAAGTCTTGATTGAGAAGTCATCCTGCTTCTGGTTAAATTGCAATTTCTCCATAAAAATGGCCACAACTACTGTCTTCTGATCAAATGAGAATTCTTTCTAAATTCATCTGGTGCTTGCTACATTGAATTCCAGAGACAAATAAATGATGTTTTTTATACAGCCAATACTGATACACAGTTTTGCAACATTATTGTGCACATTTATGTGACATTTGTAAAAGATCAAGTATTCATTATCTGTAACACTTGGTTGCATATCTATTTTAAAACGTTTTGCACCACTCAAACACACTTCTGTGCAAAACATGTATCACTGAACTGTACAGTTAATCTGTACTGTTTTCATTTTCTAACATCATTACACATTGCTGTTCTACAGTGCATGATGCAGTCTACTGCCATTTTGGAACTGACCAGAATGCTTTACAAGTTTATGATATCATTTCCTCAATATTTCCATTGCCACTCCACAAACTTTCAGTGACCTGTTATTATTTTACACTTATTTAGAATAAAAGGTGAAGGCTTACCTTGAATAATACCTGTATATTTTAGGCCTGTTTTGTGGCTCACTGCTCAACAATGATAAATCTATATATATATATATATGTTTTCAGTATCTTGAGAAAAAAAATGAATGCTTATAGCATCAGCCTCAAGGTTCAAGGTTTTCTCATAATCTTATTTTATTTTGAAAACCTGCCATTAATCAACTAGGATGAGAATACTTTAAGTGAATGATTTTTTTCTACATATATACTTTTCAAAAAGTTTATGAAACTATGATGCTTAGGAATCATAAGAAATTTATTTACTTGCATCTACCTTTATATATTTTTTGCAAGTGTTACAGTTGTCACCAGTCAGTAGTCACAAAAGAAACCATGATTGAACTCATCATGGTGATGCCATAGCAATCTGAAGATAAAGGATGATTTGGGATCTGTACTTGACAGTTAATTAGAGCCTGGCAACTGTGATTCAGAGACATTATCAACTATCACAGAACTTGCTATAGGATATTTCTCCACTCTAAGGCTTGAAAAAGTTCCCGATATAGCTGGTGATGACTTACACGGTGATTAGATTCATCTAAAAGGGATTCAGGTCTGGAGAATGAGAATGGCATGGTTGATGCTGGCAATATTCAGGAAATTCTGGAGCATCCTGGCAGTATGTAGCTGAGCAATGCATTGTTTAGTTGGAATATCTCACCATGATCCTGAATTAAGGGGACACCATGAGGCACTGTAGGACCTCTCGTCAATGGGATATAAACACATGTGGATATATTCATTTTTGTAGCAGCAGACTCTATTGGCCATCAACCCCACACAGCATAAAATGGTATTCATCACTGAGCATTACTGTCATCAATCACAAATGAGATCAAATATTGTGCTATTCATACCATTGGGTTTGGTTTTTGCTTGGGTCCGAATGTTAGCTTATAGATCAACATGTATACCAGTGTTGCACAAGTGGTTCATGATGGTCTGGTCGGATATCTGATATACATCATTAATATTCTGTGCTATTGAGGTAGCAGTGGTGAATCACCCCCACAAGTGCTGTAGCCATATGTAACGGTCTTCGGTGTCTGTCGTCACAGTTAAGCTGATTTTGATCTGTCTCTGCTGCTTCTAGTTTGTTGAAATTAATCATATTCTGTTTATGGCTGATGTGTGGATACTTAAGATGCCAGCAACTTCAGAACTGACTTGCATTCTCCTGAATGTATTATTTCTTTCAAATAGCCTTGACATTTTGTAATTTCTGGAGGAATCATAGAGAAAAGCATTTATTCTATGTAGCCAAGGCTCCAAGATTTAATTTGCTTTTGAAGTCTGTGCAACTCTGTTTGCATGATGATGTGAGCATTTGTCCAGTAGCAACAGATGCAGAAAACAGCTTGTCTGTTGACAGCAGTAGAATGAAAAGACAACAGTTCGCTAAGTTATTACTTTTCATTGGAAACAACATTGAAAATATTATTTTGAAGAGCATGCAAATGGGAGTTAATTGAAAGTTCACTTAAGGGGTCTCTGATATTTTGCTCCTACAAATAGACAGTGCCCTCTATTATTAGTTATACTGCTTGATGCACATTCATTCTTTCATCTGCTAATGGAGATACAGAATAAACTGCCTGACTTTTTTTTTCTCAAATTCTATAAAACTGAAGAAATGCAAAAGTTTATCAGCAGCAGTTTTTCTTAATGTAGAATAGAATACTGTTTCTTATTTTTTTAGTAATTAATATGAAAGTTTGTGCAGAATTCCATATAATAATAAAAATTGAATCAGTTATTCCTGATGGATAATACCATATGGTTGGTTAAGTATATTAAACATCCAATACTGCATAAATATAAACATTGCTGGTAGGAAAAATAAGGAGGGTCATCTATTAAATTCAGGCAAGTTGACATGTATACTTGAGATAGCAGCAGAGTATTTGTTTTGTTTTCTTTAATGGAAGGATTCATTAATTAATTAAGGAATTTATTTTATGCTGCTCAGAACTCCTCAGAAGCAACACTCGATGCTGATGGCAAACTGAATGTTGTCGTAGACAATTCTTATCTGTGCCAGTATTGTCCAGAAAAGTTCAAGTCGTACTTTCAGCTCAAGTCGCACATGGTTCAACACAAAAGTGAACAAGTAAGTGAGAAAGTGGATTCTGCATCACAGTTTTGAGCTTGTTGTGTTTAAAGTGCCCGCCCTCCCCCTAGGTGAGTTTGTGCGTGCATGCGTGTGCCTATAGAATCTGAACCAAGTTTCTACCTGCCAGTATTTAAGAAACCATTCATGCAGTTCAAGTCCACAAAAACACGCAGACTACCTACTGAGATTTAGAAGAACTTGGCTAAATGGTGTGTGCTGAAAATTCTTTTAAATAACATGTGTTGGTGTGGCAGATTTTGGATGCTAAAAGCGTGATGACCATTTCTGATTTAAAAATCAGAAACAAAAAGACCACACCTGTGTTAAGAACAGATGTCAGCTTATGTTGCATTATTGGAATGTCTTAATAGCAGACTCACCTCAGATTTCACGTGCCCTCTCTAAAAGGCCTGAACTCAGTGCTAATGTGTTTTTCAGCTGAGTTAATTTTTTCTGCATGTGTTTGCTGCTGTGTTTAAAATGGAATGTGTGAATTACGTAAACTTTTAAGGTGACTGCTGCTTAAGTAAACTTTCTTTCTGACACTCGTTTTGTTTTTATAATTAAATAGTATTTCAGATTTTTATCGTGTCATAATAAGTGAATCACCGCTACTGTTGACTGTTAACTGCACAATGTGCAAAAATGGAACAATTATGGGTTTGAAGAATGAGAGAATCATTCCCAGGAATGGTGACTTCTCTGTTGCATTGTTGCAGGTGTACAAGTGTGTGGTTAAGGCATGTGGAAGCACCTTCAAAGACTTGGAATCATTTCTATCACACACTAAAGGTCACGAGGAGGACATGAGCTACAGGTGTCACATTTGCAGCAAGCACTTTGCCACGCTGTATGAGCTCGGAGTTCATCAGTATTCTCACAGTAACTATCAGAGCAAAAGTCTGAACCGAAACGGACCCAGGTGAGTAATTTTACCTGCAGTATACGTGTGGTTCTCTTCCATTTCATTACATCATTTGAAAATTAGAAGCTAAAACAAAAGAAAATATTATGTATGAGATAAAAAATAACTGAAAGGATTAACAGTACATAGTAAACCTTTTTTTATTATGGTAGCATAATTTAATCTTTTTGTCTGTCTGTTATGTAAGTAAATTGCTACTAGATAAACTATTGGCAAACAATAATAAAGAGAGACAACTATATTTCTGCTCTTCCATTTATGAGCCACAGTTCCATTTATGCAGTATCTTAAGTTGTTTTAAACTTTTCTTGAGACTGGATATGATGAAAATTTGTTTTTCCTATATAGTTAAAAGCTTAGTTATATATATTTTCACTACTTCCTTTCTTGTTTAGAAACAGTTCTGAACAGGTTAATACAGTAAAAGTACATTTATCTGAATTGCTTGGGGGCTTAACTGACTTTGGATGGCTGAAAGACTTCCTTGGAGGAGTTCGTTCCTTCACGCATTGCTTCGGATAGTGTCTTTCTTTCCATGACTCCTTCATTTGTTTCAGTATCAGTATAAATTTTGAACAGTTTATCTTTCCGTGCCAAAGTATCACACACAGTAGATGTGTTGATGCTTAATTCATTCATGATAGATTTGAGAAACTGCCTGTGCTCTAGTCAGCAGGTAATACTTGCCTTTTGGTGTGCATTAAGTACAACACCCTCACACCTCCTGGCACTAGAGTCTGCAGAGGCCACAGTAACAGAATTTGCCGAACATGCAAAAATTAAGAGCAGAGATAGCCTTGCATCCTCACACTCTGGAAACAGTGTGGTGGGTTAGTGGGGGTGAATACAGTGCCAAAGACGCCATCTAGCGGCAGCAGTAAACAATCAAAGCACTGATCCATAGAAATTTCTGAGAGGGGAGGAGAACTATAAGCAATAGAAGCGTGGATCTGAAAAAATTTTGGTTTGTTCCATTGGTTGGGTGTAGAACTGATTGGGCAAATTCAGAAAATCGAGTGTTTTTTTTATTTCTTGTGCTTGGATAAATGGACTTTTTACTGTAACACCAAACAATAAAAATAAAAAAAAAAATTATGGGTGATGAGTGAAGGTGGCAAAATTTTTTCATTTATGATAAATAATTTTGTCTGCGCTTCAGCAAAGTTCTGACCTAGTTGTCTTTCTTTCTTTTTTTTTTTTGTATTGCAGACATTTTCAGTGCACAAAATGCTTGAATAAGTATTCCACTCCAGAGGCTTTGGAGCATCATCTCTCTACCACATCCCATAGTTATTCTTGTCCACACTGTAAAAAAATATTTCCCTGTGAGCGATATCTTCGGCGGCATCTCCCCACTCATGGGACCATTGGTAAGAGAAAAACTTGGTGAACTGCCTACTGTCATTGATAAGTCAGTTTGCCACGTTCTCTTCCAGCTTTGCAATGACAGCTTTAAACATCAGCATCGGCTGACATAAGTAATTGATGTTTGCAAATGGATTCATACATAAAGCAGTCTATGGTACACTTAGTTCTGGAGTTCTGGAACAACAGCATGTGTTGCATGAATAATATGTGGTTCCATATAGGGGCAGCAAGTCTTTCAAATTATATAAAACATCCATTCTTTGTCCCTTTAAACTGTGTGTACAATGAAATTTTAAATATATTGATTGAGTCACTGATCAAGTGAGACTTCCATACTCTTGAAACTATTTCTAAAAATTTGCAGACCATTACTTAGTCTTCTTTGTAGCCTAAGAGCCTCAAACAGAAAAAAACCTGATATATCTGTACCTGTTCCTTACTTTACAACATTTTAATCCTTACTTTACAACATTTTAAAATGTCTTGTTAGATCCTGTTGCTTCCTTGACATAAAGAAAGACTAGATTGTTTTCATATTAATTATCTAGATTTACATTGGGTTTGTTTTTCTTCTTTTAAAGGGGCTAAATAAAAAGTGATGCTGAGTGCCTTCTCTTCCTGAACAAAGGTTAGAGAGCTATATTAAAAAATAATCATGCAATATTTAGAAAACTGAATTTCATAGTTGTATTCTATTAATAGCAGCATGAACTCTTGCATCTTCGGAGGAAAACTGATGCCATTAGAATAAGCTGTGGCAGAGTGATGTGCTGGCAGTATTTTTTAAATTTTTTTAAAAAATCAAAATTGGTAGGAAAAGGAAATCAAAAATGCATGCAATAAACAGATGTTATAGAGTAGATGGATTAATTATCCAATGATAAAATACAAGAGAAACCAATTGCATTTTGCATGACTGTTATTTTCTGTTTTATTCTTTTACTTCAGAGTTGATTTATTTGCATAAGATACAACTGATATAATTAGTTGTTGATTATGAAAACTTATCATCAGGTCATCATTCTGCTGTTTAGCTGGAACATTACTAGACTGTAGCATCTTTATCAGGCAAGTAACTTAGATCTGCTACACGTCTTTTGACACAAACTTCCCTAATCAGGGTCACAGGAGCGAGGAATTATCAGAAAACATTGTGCAAAAGGTAGTGCGAATTTCAAAGGTTGCAAAGTAAATTTTGGAAGGAATTGAAGAAACCAAGAGTTAGTGACATTTGTTTTGTAGCTTTTTAGAGGGTGACCATCAAATTCATACAGTAATTCTGGATCTGCCTTAACTTTTTGAAGGATATTTCCTGCCAGCTTTACAAATCTGCATCTGTGTTTATTAACTTTTTTGTTTTAAGAAACATATCCCTTTTTTAATACACACAACTAGCTAGAATTATCTGTCAAAACAAACAAAACAGTTAACGGTGATTATTTTTCTCTAGTTAACTGTTGTACATAGATGTTATTTTCTCCGCAGGCCAGTTCCAGTGCTTGACCTGTCAGAAGCGGTTTAAGACGGAGCACTACCTGAAGATGCACTCCCTCATCCACAGCGGGGAGAAGCCTTTCCAGTGTGAAATGTGCCAGGCTGCATTTAACAGAAAGGACAAACTCAAGAGGCACTTGCTGATTCACGAGACTGTAAAGAAATACAAGTGTCCATTCCGCTCCTTCACAGGTACTGCTGCTTGTCATCAAGCAGACTCTTATGCTTGAAAGTTTCACAATAGACTAACTGCAGCACGCTCCACTTGTCACCTTTCCACCAATCTGTCATCCACAAAATACTGCATGTAAAAGTAACAGCAAGTTTTGTTATCATGTACTCTATATCTGCCAATTACAGCCATATGCATGTAGTAGGCAAGCTGCTGTTGGTGATAGGTGTAAAACACATACCTGAAATAACATTTGAGGTCTGGAAAGGAAGAAAAAACAAAACAACAATTCTAAATTTAAGTGTAAAACATGAAATGAATGTAAAATGTTATTTTAAAATCTAGTGATTTTCATTTGTGAACCTTTTTTAATAGTGTAATTTTAAGCACTTTAATTTATTATAATTAAAAAAAAATTATATAACTCTCAGTAAACAATAGCAACATTCTCAAAACCAGCTTTGTTTCCTGTTTTGAAAAATAAGTTTCTCAGATCTGATGTTTTACTGCAAACTTTATTGTTCGTGTCTCATTTGCTGATTATCTTTCACTATTTTTTATGTTTGCTTTCCTTTCTGTTTCTTGTTTCCTCTTTTCATTTTTAGTTTTGTAGTTAGTTGTGTTATGGTATGGAACTCAAAGGTAATGGCTGTTTTTTGTCTTCCAAATATTGTAGTCTTTTTTTTTTGAAATTTAAACAATGACTCTTTAGGATGAAGAACTTTCAGAGGCCATATTTGTTTCCTGTCATGTACTGCATGGCTGCCATCTTGAATGATCAACAAATTGGAGTGACTGGGAATTTACTATTGTATTCCTGTGATGGAAAAAAAAAACAAAAACGGTTGTTTTATTGTAATGAGTAACATTATCATGGGGAATTACTTTGTGACACTAGATAACATTGCGATAATGGTGAAGACTGCTACAGTCAGTAAAATTGATTATACACAATTGACAAGAATGAACGGACATTTATTTTCATGTGCTATTAACTATCTGGTTGTCAGTTTGACTTCAGAACAGGCATTTCGAGATGATTATAACCAATTTTGTAGTAACTGGATTTGTTTATAATCAGACAGTGTACATTTGTAACAACTGTGAGATACCACTTCACAAATAAATATCAGTTTTCTATCTTGTCGGCCATTGTGGCTGAGCAGAAACATTTTGTGGGAGGCTGGAAAAATTCTGGAAGCCCTGTATTGTTCGAAATAAATAGAGGATATTTAACACATTGACATTCTTTTATAAACCAAATGGAACAAGTACCATTGATATAAGCAAATACTCAGAAATGGAGTAGAATTTATGTATATGATTGTTATTTACTTTGGTTTTTTAATAAAATTTTTTATTATATATTTACTTTAATTGAATATAATTTTTTAAAAATATGGTAATATAAGTTTATAATCATTGTATAGGACCTTAGTTTGATTAAGTAGAGCCCTAAAATCTTAGAGATATTGGACTTGAAAGAGAGATATAGATTCTATATAACTTTTGAAGGCCTGAACAGTTGAAAGTTAGGATGAATAAGAAAATGAGGCCTTAGTTCATTTTAATTTGAGAATAGATTTAATATTAGGGCTTTGAATGTATATGTACTGATAGTTTTGTCTTTGTCAACATAAAATTGATTTGAGTACGTAATTCTACACTAGATCAGTCATCTTCAAAGCTTGATAACAGAAAAAATGTTTTTCTAATACCAAAACTGTGAACAGATGAAGTAGATTAACATTTGCTTCCTAACCACATGGATAAGTAATTTTTAACTCTGGGTCTTGTTATAAGTTTAATAGCTTTCTATCTTATTCTTTTAGATAAATGAAACTATTTCAGACTGAAGACGATTCATTGGCTTATTGTTTTTATGTTGTTATTTTTCATTCACCTTTGCTTCTCATATTTTGGGTTCTTAAGTGTAATAAGATTATGAATTATTGCTCTTTTTTCATTTTTCTAGGATGTACAAAGGAGTTCAATCGTCCAGACAAACTAAAAGCTCACATAATAACTCATAGTGGAATCAAGCCCTTTAAATGCAAAGAGTGTGGCAAGGGCTTCAGTCGTCGACCCCATTTAGTTGAACATGAAAGGGGTCATCGTGCTGACTACAAGTTCAAATGCCAAAAATGTGGTAGAGGGTTTTTTAGACCTAAACTTTTTAAGGAACACAAATGCCATCCTTTGAAAGAGGGAGCTGAGCCCCCAGTTTTCCGACCAAGGCACCGCAGAAAGCTTGGAAGGCCACGGAAACGGATGATTACAATAACCCCTGACATGCTGAAGCACTCATCAGAAAGGGATCAACGTCGAAGGGGCCGGCCGCGGGGCGGCTTCAAGAGCACAGCAAAAGGCGGCAGCAGCCAACTCAGGGACGACAGCTGCAGTGACTGAGGGTGAAAGTACTGTTCCTGTGGAGGCAGTGCCCTGCACGGCATTCACTTGTCAGAATGCTGGGAACCCCGCAGATATTCTCACTGCTGACGACCTTGCACAAGTCTCAGACACCCGGACCGCACTCCATCCCCAAACCACGCCTTCAGCAGTTCCCTTGCAGCCTGTCGACCAGCCTCTTAATCCTGGTGAACTTGGCAGCAAAACATCGGATGCTGTCATTGACCACTATGTTGTCCATTTCACTGAATCCACAGACTCGTCAGGAATGACCATTCACGCCCAGCTCATTCCTGCATTTCCAGCATCCTCCGTGATTTCCGGGACACCTACTCTGCAGCCAATTACCATCATTGAAGCTCAGCCCGTGCAGGTGTCAGTGCCTGTCACTGACGCAGTTTCTTCAGCCCCTGTCATTGTAGCGCCTGCTGGAGGTGCACCCCAGCACTATGTCCCAGCCGCAGCAAGTATGGAAGAATATGCTACCACAGAGGGGCACCCTGCTCTACAGAGTGCCGCGGAAAATCTCCTGAAAGGACCTGACACTGTTCTCTGATGAGTAGTGTCCATTGAGAATATCTAGTATATTTATTTCAGCTGAACTGTAAAATTGTTTGTTTGTTTCTCTCTCTCTCTCTCTCATCAGTTAAACCACAAAATAATAGCCTGGAAATATTTATACATAAATACTGATTTGAATTTATAGCATTAAAACTATGTAACAAAATTACAGCAGTAGCTTTTAATATTTTGGCTGTGGCGAACAGACATCTCAGTTGACCAAACTCTCGTTTTTATTTTGATTAGTGTTTAATTGTCAGTACACGTTTTTTTTTGGTTGATTTTTATGTTTCATTCCTTACTTCCAGCTTAGATTTTGGGCTCTTGACATGGAGAAGAAAGTGATCTTTACAGCAGTAATGGGTGAGGGGTACATGGTGGATGGCCAGCCATTGGTGCCATAGTTTAGCAATCACTTAGGGGGCAGCCAATTTACTGTAAACATCAGGTAGTAAAGCTACATGATACTTTGCCCTTGTGTGATTAGAAGGAAAAATGAGGCAGATATATATGAAACGGTGCCTTGGTCAGAAAATTTTAAAGCTGAATGTATGAACTCAAACAGCTCCATTTATCTGTTTATTTATTTCTTTATCTCAGGTGTTTTGTTTGTTTTTGTGTGTGTATGTGTGTGTGTGAGTGTGAGAGAGTAGACACTAACAAGAGGGTCACCATCCACGAAAGAGACAGTGTTTAGTTGGTTTATCATCTGTCTTCTTAAAGGAGATGTTATATGGGAAGTATACATAATACTTGCTTGTGATTGCATAGTCTGATCCTAAACTTAACCCCTCCTTTTTATTTTTGTTTCTCTTCTTATACATCACGTTCTCATTTCAAAAATAAATTATGGAAGAAAGCTCAGTTTAAGCTATAAACGGATTCTTCCTTGGCATATCCTTTGTGTTTCTCTTGCAAGCTAGTTTTATAACAACATTATTTTAAAACCTTTTAACAAGAAAAGACTTAGATAACAATTAAAATTAAATTTTTTTTCAAAACTGATATATTTTTTTCTTTTTAAGAAAAGCATAAAAGAGCAGTTAAGTAAATAATTGGAATGTTCAGAGGCATTAGTTTTGTTCTCTTGTTTCAATTTCTTTTTTCATAACTTTCCTTTTGACTTCAAAACACGACAGGTGAATCTTGCAAGCTCAAGTCATCACCCAGTGGTTTTCACATTTCATCTGACAACAGCAAAATATGGAACGATGTAGTAAATTTATAAATGAAAATTGCACTCCATACCACTTATGATGCCAGCCAGAAAAATATGCTAATAAATACTAATCTAAAATTCAATGATAAAAAAACTATACATACTATTTCAATTAAAATTTTTGATAAGAAACATAAATTCTATAGATAGTATTGACAGATGCAGCCACTGTGTGTATCAGGTGACTATGAAGTTACTTCTCGCAATTTGTTGCTTGTAACTCCCAACTTGTAACATACACACACATTAACGGAAGTGGGCATGCACTTGGTGTCACGAGGAATGCATTCCTAGAGCCAACAGGAGTATGCCAGTTACACCAGGTGATGTAACTCTGAAACCTACTTTATCAGTTTTTTAAATGAACTTCTGAAATCAATGTGTACTGTAGCAGAAAACAACAGAAAATAGAGTTAACACAAATTTGTTGAAACAAAATTTTAGTAGCATTTAGCTGAACTGCTATAACTCATCATAGTATGGAAACAAATTCTCGAAGAGCATAACAGCAGAGACTCCAGAGGAAGAGAGCCTCCCTTTGATAAGTGTTTTGGCCTTTAACTTCCTAACACTCTAAGAGGACCAGGAAAGGGTTCTTTCACTGTTTGTTTTGCTAATTTGGTTCTGATGTAGGGTTTATACTAGATAAAATCTTTGTATATTTATAGTTCTTAAAAAATCACATGATTAAGTAGGAATATTCAATTTTTAAGATTATTTCTTAACATTCTTTTTCCACCAAATCTAACTAGATGTTTTCTTGGCAGATGTCCCCTATTTCTTTTAGGGCCATATTGATTTTCCTGTTGCTCAATGCAAGCTCTCTTAACCGATTATACAGTGACGAGAAAACAAAGACCTCTTTCACCTAGTTCAACAACATAGAATCAAACATTTTTGAAATGATGTTTCAGATCTTTAGCCAGATCAGCATACTTTTGTGTCTTATGCTGTTCCTCAATTCTTGACTCAAATGGCACTGTAAGATCAATAAGAAAGCAGGCTTTGGCTTCTAAACTGGGAATGGTGTCTGGGCACTTTTCTGACAATCAAACTGCCACAAGATAACTTCTGCAGTTTTCCCAATCTTTTCCTTGGTCCATTAGCTCTGTAACTGGAATATTGCACTTCACACCTGTATTCTGATGCTCAGATTTTTGTTGGTCAGACCCTCTGATGAACTCTCTTGTTATCTTTTTGTGAGTTTACATTTTCAGTGACATCATATATGTAGTGAAGTAACTTATGGTGACACAACCAGATTTATCCAGCTAGGGAAACCTTGCATGACAACAGTATGATCCAGTGCCTGTCTGTTTCTTCCTTCACACAGGGAGGGACATTTTTTTGTCTTTAATTTTCCACTGAATGTAGTTTGCTTGTGCTGTGAGCAAATTGTAGGTAGCTCTGATGAGGTCATTAAGTTGTCATGTGCCAGATATCACTCCATCTCAAGGATTTCTGGAACTGTTCCTCCAAAGTTTTCCAATGAACTTGTTGCACAGCTTTTTAGAGGTGCATCTTCATCTTGCCTAATCCCTTGAATGACCATGTCTCTTTTTTCCCTTTGGTTTGGCTTTTGACCATGGCTCATCATTAACTTCGCCATAGTCAGATCCTTTTCCACTGGTTTGAATGTGCCCCATCACTTTCTTCAGCAACCATAATTGCGTTGCTCTTTCTACTGCTTTGCACACTTTCCAATTACAACCAGTTCTAAGGTTACGTTCGGTGGTGCAAATTTGTTTAGCATGTGACTCCTGCAGCAGCATCATCAGGACTCTTGCCTCCTCTGCTTTGTACTTTTCCATCAGGGACTTGAATGGTAGTTTCAGCTTCGATTGGTTACAGTAGAGAGCTACCGTACAAAGGCTAGATTTCATCAGCAAATTCAACCCTCCTCTCGCAGTCCTTCATGGTTGCAACATCCATCTGCCTAAGCTCTTGACAAGCTGTTCTGATACTGTAGGTATTTTATGCCCCGCTATTAAGAAGTGCACTTTCTCATCCACCTTCTGATTCCTAATTGGAAGGTTCCAGGATTTGTTAGGTTTGAAGCTCTTGTGGCATTAACTGATGAAGTTTTTAAGTCCAGCACATTGCTAGCATTCTTGTCATTTGATGTCAGAACTGTTGCCTTGTCCATGGCAGCTTTAAAAGGAGGAGGCATCAGCAGGTTGTTTCTTTAGTTGGCCACAGTTGATTGTTTTGCAGAAGCTTTGAGAATCACTTCCATTGTCATCACAAATAGTATCAGGGATACTGGGCAGCCCATTGTTGTCCCAGTTTAGATCAAAGAGTATTTTTGTCCATTACTCAGGAGTTGGGTGATTTTCACTGGATAAAAATTCATCTTACATTCATCTTTAATGACTGACATAAAGATTCAAAAGATCATCTTTACATGGAATTTAAACAGTATTGAGTGATGATAAATATCCTGAAATGCCATGTAAAGATGGTCTGGAAAATTATGTTTTGTTAGACATTAAAATGAAGGTGGATGTTTGTCTATGTTTGTTTGTTTGTTCTTTTAAGGTAGATTTATCATTTTTGTTGTTATAAGGAAGGTAGGACACTTTACATAAGTGCTTTTAAAATTTATAATGAAACTTTGGGTGCTGCTGTGCAAAATCAATATTGATATTGCTGGAAATCTTCTGTACTATGACTTAAAAGTTTCAAAATGGTCATTGAATGTATTAATCCTAGCTTTCTACCAACATTTCCAGATTGAATTTTTTTAAAAATCTATTTTTAAAGTGAATAACTCCAGCACTTTGAATAAACCACCAATGTCTTAAATAATTACACTTTTCAGTATTAATAGTGCTTTATTCTAAATATTGGGGCATAATTTTGAATGTCCCTACTCATGATCTTATATAAGGTTCTGCTTTATTGTCTTTGTTATTTTGTCATCTTCTTAAGCTCATATGCAGAAAATGTTCAGGTTTTGATTATTAGGAAAAATGTCCTGCATCATTCTGTGTATAAGCTCATACAGTAAGAGTTCCTTTCAGTTTTTATTTGTAGCCAGACTTTCTAAATGTAAAAATGACAAGCAAGCAGACAGACAGACAGACAAAAGCATTCTGCATAGCTATCGCCATAACAAACAGCTGTCACTACTGAACTGGAGAAGGAAAAAAGAAAAAAAAAAGGGGGTCTTTTTCCATAAATATGTTTTCCTGAATAATGTCACTAATATTGAATAATCAATATTTTGATGTAAAACCAAGACCTGTATACTGTATCTAGTGGTGACAAACTGCAATTGTAAGCAAATCATTATGTTAAAGTTTACCTTTAAAGGAAAAAAACACAAACACGTGTGCACATAGATCACAGGCAGGCAGAGACCCAGACAGAGAAAGCAAGATGGACATGCGCAATTCAAACAAACAACAACATAAGAATCCACAGGTGAGGCAAAATAACTGAATTTTTTTAAATATCTGAAAGTTTGACAAAATTATATTAATATAAAATTTATTATAAGCTATTGTTGTTTTAAAAGCCTGTCTGTACAAAAGCAGATAAACCTACTTTGTTCATTATAAATTAAACAAACATTCCCGCAATGCAGCGTGAATGAAAACTGATGTGATTTTACAAGATGGTTATTTTTCTTTGTGCTGATGGTTTCTCCTTGGTGACATTTTTGTACTCACCTATTTTCAGTTTGTTTATTTTTTTTTTTACCTGAATTTGCTCATTTTGCTTGCTGTGGTTGTTGCTGATAACCCAGGTATGGCAGGTAGATTTCTGCTCAGAAAATTGTGCAGCAATTGTTTTATTTTGAAGTATTTTTTAACATTGTACCTGTAAGAAAATTAAATATTGTCGTCTATTTTAATTGTGGAAGATGAAAAGGAAATTTGGCACATACTTTGAGCTTGTAGTTATGGCACCTTGTAACAAAAGGTTTTTAAAACTATTTTGAAAGGGCTAGGGGAGATAACATTGGTGACAGTATTTTTAAAATTTGAAGTTATTTGATCATCTTTTTGATGGAAACTCGGTGAACAGCAGGAACCTGATATGAAGTTATGGTTTGTATTGTTATTATTATAACTATTATTATTTTAAGAGATCATCATGAGAAACCGGGTGTAGCAATGATGGTATTTGTTGTAATTTTTCTGATGCAGTTGTTTCTGATCCTGTCTTGTAACAGTTTGGTTACTACTTTCAATTTTATTGTTAACGTTATTGTTAGTAGTAGTTCAGTATACTTGCCATTTGAACAAGACGCTATCTGAGTCCTTTTGCCTTACCATTTACATTTTTTAAAACCCAAGTTGTGTCCTTGAGAGACATCAAGACAATTTATTATACCTTTTTGCTACTTGTGCAAGAAGAAAGTAATTTTTTTAACCACATATTTTCATTTTCAGGTGTTTGCTATATATTTTTTTACTACTTTTAAATGATCCACATTCAAAAAAAAAAGAAATTTGTAAAGAGAGTAGCTTGTGGGATTATTGGGCAAGCCACTCCATCTTATCAGGAAAGATTACTGATTTTCATATTTTAATCTGCTTAAATGAATTAATTTTTATGAAATATACCTTAAAATCATATCTGAGTACACTATATACAAACTAAAAGGAATAATTACTAATTACTAGTTGTTTTTTTTAATACATTGTCCAAATAAAACCATAAGGATTTCCTTTGTAAGTTCTAGATCTACATCTTGAGGAGGAGAATGAGCTCAGACTTGGATTTTCCCATCAGTCGCAGACAGGTGGATGTAATTCCTTTTTTTTTTTTTAAATTAAAGTAAAACTTGGACATTTACACACAGAAAATCAAAAACTAGTAAGTGACATTTCTTGTTGATTTTAGACACAATGGCAGCAAGGCTTAGCATAAAGTTGACACGTTTATGAGCGACATTACCAATGTCTGGACATTTTGTCAGAGTATTTTGTTCAAGATCTGACCTTTGGGCTGAAGAATAAAATCTTCAGTTGAATAATTCTTGGAATGGATTTCTGCTGGTCGACATTTGGCATCCTGACACTTTGAATAAGCCATTTACAATGCACATTTATCTAAAAACTGCAAAATGTTTTTGGAGAGTACTTAACGAATGGATTAACTTGAATAACTTGAAACCAAATGTTTAATAAGATACAGAATATGTGCACTAGATATAGTAAGATGTTGTTGCTTAGTTATACTCACAGAAAGATAGTAGCTGGAAAATCAGTGGCACATCACAATATTTAGTAACCCAGAAACCTACATACATGAATAAGTTGGTAGCTTTATTTCAGAAATTCCAAAGGAAGACAAAAAAAAACTTTTGAACTTAATTGTTGGATAAACACAGTAAAAGAGATTTATTTTTTCTGAAACTTCATAAAATTAGATGTTTTGATTAATAGTCTTGACAATAAAGAAACACATTTGTCTTCTGCTTTTATCTCCACTAATTGTTTCGGTTAAATTTTATGGTATTACGATTGTCTTTTTAAAAGTGGGAGTGGTCTGGATTATTTAGGATGTACACCTGCCTGTACTGGTTATGGCCAAGATCTAGACCATTTAGGGGTTTTGTGGGTACACTATGGTATGGCAGAATTGGAATGAAAGGTACTGAGCTTAACAATTGGGTAGTATTGCTTGAGGAAGCAGAATCATATGACCAATCCAGTATCTCTGGTTTTATATATAAAAAAAAAAGTAAATAGATTTAATCACCTTGGTGATATCTGATCTATTAACTTTCTCTCCAAGCAGTTTTATCGATTGGGTACAAGTTACTTGGTGCAACTATACTCATTTTGTCACATGCAGAAACAATTACAAATACAGCACAAATGTTAGGATGCATGTAAATATTTTTTGTTTGTTTTTGGTCGGGTGTAAGAGAACCCTCTAAAATGTTTTTGGTAAGATTTATAAATGTTTGCAGACAGAAGGTGTTAACTTTTAAAAATTTTCTTGGTGGTTTTAACTCGCTGCCTAACTGACATATCATGGCAGCATTCTATGTATATTTGGTGATAGTTTGATGTTTTTAAATTGACTGACAGGTTGTAGCAGTGCAAGTGAAGATGGACTGGGTTAGGTAAGGAGAGTTGACTGTCTCAGAATAATTGAATACTACAAGCAGGATGGCGTTTGAAGTCTCTCAGGAATCTCTTGGTGGGGTGGTGTGGGGAAAGTCCTCTGTTACCAGCCATTTGGGAGTCAAATGTGACAAGGCACCAAATCAATGAATGTTGGATAATGCAATCACTGTCTGTACACGCACATTTACTGCCAGGCAGCTTTGCATCTTTCAAAATATTTTTTTAAATTTTAGATTAATTTTAAAAAAGAATGAATGTATTGCTCATGTTAAGTATGTGCACACTAGGCAGTGATTTATTTTTTTTTATAACCATGTTATTTCAGTATTCATCAATGCACTCAAGGGTAAATGGTTAATCTGTTTGTAAATTTGACCAGAATATTCTGGAATGGGTTGTTTATTTGGCTTTAAATCCAGATACCCAATTGTCTAAGACAACAATTCATAAGACGATAGTGCCATTTTGCAAAATTTGGGCTGCTCTCATTCAATACATTCTGTATTATTATTATTATTATTATTATTATTATTATTATTAGTCTATGCAGATTAAATTATATTTGCTTACACTGAAAGTTTCAGGTCAAACAAAATCAAGTAAAATATGAACATTTTTGTATTTTAATTCCAAACCAGACTGAGTGGAATATCTTTATTATCTTATTTTTAGTACTTTTTGAATCATGAAATTTAAAATGTTGCATGCACTTGAAAATCCTAAAATCTATGTATTGGAAAAACCCAAAAAGCAGGCAGTTTTCTTTTTTTAAATCTTAGTGGTAGTCACTTCATATCAAATGCAGGAGGGAGTAACTTGGATTTACATAGGCAAAGGGAAAACAGAACCCACAAGATGGCAGGGTACTCAGTAGATAGGTACACATGCTTAGTATGCCCATTGATGACAGTCAGTAGAGTGGAAAAACAAACATACAACATATTTGGGAAGTAGAGGGATTATGACCATTCTACTCAGGTTTGAGGAATCTGATTCAAAAGAAAAACAATTCTATAATTTGTAACTTCAAATTCTTAATTTTTATTTTTGAAAATTAAAAATTCTTCCCTGGACACTTTATTATACTTGTGAAAAAAAAAAAGCATAAGAAATTACTTGTTGCTGTGTGAGACAAAAATCGATGTCCTTTGTTTTTGCATGTATTGTATATGTTACTGTAAAGAGACAGTAAACTGCAGTTAGATTTAATTTTGTTATTTAACTGCATTCTTATATATGATATCTCTTAGGTAAGCAAAAGGGAATGAAACAATATCTATTGATAATAATTTGTGGTAAATCATTTAACTCTCTTCAACCTGGAATTCTGAAAGGCTATTACAGTTAAAATTTTAACTAATATTTTAACATCAGGAATAAAAAACGATTTTGGCTTTTATCATTTTTATGATTGCCTTTGTCCTATGCTTTTCCTTGTAAAGAAATGTAACTTGCTAGTGGAATTTCTGTAAAAGTAAACTTTTAGTATTTTTCAAGCATAAGTAGGTGGTGACAGTAGATCTCCTGTCAAGAAAATCACAAATAACTGTGTGCTCATCATGGTTGTGTATGGTTGCACAAGTCTGATGCCATTTTTCTACTCTTTTGAAAGAATTAGAGAACAAAATGGCAGTCTCTGAAGTGTTGCTATGGGGATGTCTAAATAACGTCTGTATTACTTTATTAATTTATGGTTAGTAATTTTAGCACTGAAACTAAATCTTAATAGTAATAATTAATACTATTATTTGACTTAGATAAATGTTAGTGCTCTGTGTATTATGAATATTGGATAAAAATCACAGAATGATATTTTAGTTTTGATCAAATGGTTTTGTTAATAGAGTAACAATATGAATATAAATGTGCTGGAGGAACAGTCTTTCATAGTATGTGCAAGAATTGTGTGTTACTGATACAGGTGTTACAACCTAACAGGATTTAAAGAAACTGATTAGTTGATTTTTTTTTAAAGTTTTAATTGCAATTATAAGAAAATCTGAATCTGGTAATAAAAATAACAAAAAACTGTGTATTCTTTATTATTATGGTCATCACCAAAACATTTCCTCTGTACAATTGTTGTTCTGTATCATCTGCATCAACCAACTGTGGTAAACAAAAACCTTGCATTGCATTTGTGTGTAAAGACTCATGAAATATATATTATTTATCTTGTGATGTAAATAAATGAATGAACAAGTTTTAGTGCTTCATTTTGTATTATATACTGTATATACTGTGATTTTGAAATTTTCCTTAAGTTAAAATCTTTGATTAACATTTCAGTCTTTGTTCTCACTTCCACATACATTTTTTAAAAGAGACAGCTGGTGTTTACTCACCTGCTTAACAGTTCCCATCATTTTTTAATATTACTTTCATTGTTCTCTCAAGAGATGGTGTTTCAACCCCAGAAACTGTATTGTTGGTGTAATGTTTTTGGAAAACATTCCAGCAGTGTTACCCCCATGCCACAGGATCTGATGTTTCAAAGTGCTATTCTCATGATCTCACTCCCAAGAGACAGTGATTCAAACCTTAGAAACTATTGTTGGTCTGATATTTTTTTAAAAAAAGTATCTCAGCAGCGCTGGGAACAGTGGTTGCCCAACGGATTCATCTGTCTTTGGTGTATTGTGGACATTCTTTGAGATATTGTTCAACAGCTTTGGCCATATTCAATTGGGACCTGTTTTTGAAGTTGCCACTCCTATCCTAAGAGCACAGAATGATGCACATAGTTTGCAGACCCATACCTGTATTTCCCGAGTAACTTGTGAAGATCTTTCTGCAATTTGTTGATTTTAATTCTTCAAATTAAGGTTTGAGTTTTTTGCAGATTCAGCCATACACAGATCTTTAGTTTTTTAGTTGACATGCTCAGAAAGTCAACTGATAGCTTTGGTGATTTTGTCAAGTTTTCCATTGCGATAGGCTTTTCTCTCATTACTTATCCTATTTTTTACTAGTTAGTGGCAAAAGTTAAAATTGTTTTTTCCCCACATACATTTGACTCTTTTGTATACTAGGAAGAACTCTCATTAATATTACTATATTCCTATAAGCCCCAATAATAAGGGAGCTTCCTCCATCTCTTCCCCTTCAAAGGAAAGCTGAAATCGATGTTAAGTGCATTTATTTACAGTGTTTCCTTTATGAAAATATTTCAATCATTTAATTTTTTCCATGATTTTAGTAAGAAATATATGACTATATTTTCAAAAATTATATGAAAATTGCTGGAAATTTAAATATGCAAAACGTGCATGTATTTATTTTAGACTTTTAATTTTTTTTAAAAAATGAACCCTTTAAAAAAAACAGTTATTAATAATTACAAATGGCGATCATCTATTGGTATAAAGACAGGAAGTTGTTGCAGCATGTAAATATGTGGGAAAAGAGTTAAACAAACAATCGAAAGAATGAGCCAGAGTAATTTTTTTTTAAAAAAATATTTTTAAACTTCGTTTGCTTGTTTTCTTAATAATTACACCATCTTCTGAACACCAAAGCTAGAAACAGGAAGCTTAGCTTTGTATGGCTTCACAAAAGCAATCCTGTCAAGCTGCATGCATCTCCAATATTCTGAACACGTCTTTTACACCCATTCTGTCAGAGTCATTAGAACTTGGCTTGATAAGCCAGCAAAGACTGTAGAATATTCTTCTTAGCACATTCATCCTTATGCAACCGGAACCCTTCACCTCTTTTTTTTTCCTTCTAAAATTTGAATAATTACCACTATTTAGGTTTTCATTATAATCTAAAGGAGATAAATTAGTTTTAAACTTGAAAACAAGCGATAATTTATATCTATCCGCTCCACACAGTTAACATTTCTACAGGTATTCTTTCTTTTGGAAACACATGAAGTCTTTCACCGGCAGAATTCACTGTTCCATGGTGGCATGACTGATCTGCCTGCACCATCAACAACTCACGGGAAATCTCATTATCATATATCAGAAAATGGGAGGTAATTCATTATTTTCTCTTCAGGTATCAACATGTGCTAAAACAAGATGTGGTCAATAGGTTTATATTTATTATTATTGGTAAATAGCTGAAAGAATTGGCGATTATCCACACACTGAAAAAGCTAATTATTTTGAAAAAACCGTATTAGATATCCAGTAATATATCTTATCCTTGCGACACTAGTCATTTTAATCTTTTCCGCATTATTCTGTGTAAAATCTGGAAACTTTTGAGATTCTGGGCCGAACCCTTTTCATCATCATCATCATCATCATCATCATCATCTCATCATCATTATTATTATTATTATTATTATTATTATTATTATTATTATATTATTATTATTATTATTATTAAAGTTTAAAGCGCCAACACATGCAATCTGAATTTGTTTTCTATGTTCCAAAATGTAAAAAAAAATTCTTCCCACGACACTGTACGAAAACTCACGATTATATCCAAGTGAAAATCGGTAGAATTTCTGCAATCACTAAAAGCAGATCCAAGTGCAATTCCTCTGCTGTCGAATTGGCTTCCCTTTGTTTGTTTGTCTGCCTTTTGTTCTGGTCTAGTTTTGGGCCTTTTACTTTATCTGCCGGATCGAGTTAACAGCTGATGTCTCGGTAGCGATTGGCGATTACCAAAGCATAGTTGTTGTAGTTTTTCGTGGCATTGCATCGCGGGAGTATTCTCCAACTTACCGGCAGACAGAAAACAGATTCAGAATGCGTACACGGCTGCTTTAAATACAGACCGGGCAGATCTCGTACAAGGGAGACAACTGGAGACAGTTTTCGCAGCCTGGGTAAGTTGTTGCGAGCGCCAGTAGAAACGAGGTCATAATCGACATCGCGCGCTCTAAGACCTTCGATGACGTCAGGTGTAACTCATCAATACGTACAATCGGGGAATCCTGGCTCTGTAACAACTGGCCCCCGATAGTCGTCCACCCCACCCCCCACCAGAAATTTCTTTCGAACGAGTTCCGGAACCTCGGAGCAGCCAAAATCAATTTGCGCATGCGCAGAAGTCGAGGAAGGTCTCGAATTTCCTGCGAGGATTAGCAACTCGAACAGTGCGAAGAGCAAACAAACGAACAGTGCTCTCAAGAATTCAGCGCAAATAGAACTTGTCAATCGCCTCAATACGCGCAGCATAAACTAGTTTACCCAGCCACATCTAAACAGACACCATTAGCACAATAAACAACGCACCTTCTTCACCGCAATAACTGTGACCTGAAAGCATCTATTGAGTTTATTCGTTAACGTTCAGTCAAAATACAGACATTCTCTCCACTCTTCCTTATGGTTTACGTACTCTGGTTTTGCAATAACCCTGTATCACCTGACAACAATAATAAAAAGTTAATATTAATTCATCAAAAATGCGAGAACATTTGCAAAATGCATTTTGAATTCATTTCGTGAAGAATGTCCTTTATTAATGCAGAATTGTTTCATTCTTCCTGCAAGTTCATCTTTAAATGTTTTAGCATCTTTTGAATTTTTATATTTATTTTTTTTCTTTTTTATCTTTTTTGTGTTGTCTTTTACAGTGAATTTACATAGGAAAATAAGTATGAAACATTAGTTCGTGTACTTTTCCAGAATTTTCCCTGTAAAGAAATTTTGTTGATGCGAACTATTTATACAGCAAACAATCAAGAAAACAACAAAAACCTGTTGTTTTTTTTAAAATATTTTAACTTGACAAAGAGAACAATATTCACTTGACTTCCTCAGAACGGTGTAATGACGATGTCGGATTCGAAAGCTTTGTTGTCCATCCCGTTTATCACCTTTTTGTCCTTCAAGCCATCATCGATTCTGTTCATTTGTGCCGCATAGTACCCCGTCTGGTTTTCCTTTTTTAGAGGCCCCCACTCTGGCAACGGTTTGCTGAGAAACTTGAACAGCTGAAAGTAAACGAAAAACACATCATTGATTAAAGTAGGGAGAAAAGATACGGAAAAAGGAATGGGTGTGCGTGTGCTGGCTAGAGAGTTCCCACTACGGATGAAAGGTCTACAGCGGACTTAGGTATCAAGAAAAAATTTTAAAGTGTGAAAAGACGCTCCAAGAGGCACTAACCTCCATACAGTTTAACATATAGTACTTTCCATTTATGATTGAGTTTCAATTCTAACATGCTAGTTGAAAATTAGATAATATTTAAAAAAAAAATAGTTGGTTAAGAATTTTCATTATCGATACTTCGGAGCTCGTAGTCTCTCAAGAATGGCAAAAATAGTGATTTCTGATGATGCATCAACAGAGACAACACCATCTTCACAATTGTGGCACACAACCTAGCGGCATATTGTAGCATGCACAATTATGACGCGCACGAAAATGATTTTTAGAGAGATATGACGTCGTTCAGACATACACTGGCGTTCTAAACTATAAGTCCACCATATCCGATATCCGCTTTTTTTA
Organism: Nautilus pompilius; assembly: GCA_018389105.1. Classification (NCBI taxonomy): domain Eukaryota; kingdom Metazoa; phylum Mollusca; class Cephalopoda; order Nautilida; family Nautilidae; genus Nautilus; species Nautilus pompilius. The sequence goes on along the minus strand of JACATO010000598.1, from coordinate 19,570 downwards.
GCACCTGTCTGTAAATGGAATTGCATTATCCCACCTCTTTTTTTTTAATTGTTGAAGCATTAGGATCTATATGTTATATATAACAACGAGTTGGGTCACTCTTTGCCCAAATAACTTCCATGATATGACGTGGCATAGTATCCACAGAGTCATCTTAAAGCCGAGCCATGAGACGATTGGCAATCAGCTACAACGAGAAGATCTGGATATTTCCGAACCTGTTTCTGTTTCCTTCTCCAGAGATCTGCAAATGCCGCTAAATTTGTTTCGATCTAAAAGTAGAAACATTGAGCCATGAACCTGGCTTCATCGAACTTTCGTTCCCAAAGACGACGCCCTTCCAAGTTTTCTCTTCTCTTCAGAATTCTCCTCCACGCTCACTGCTCTGCCTTTGGGGTCCTCGTTTCTGATCTCGACCTGACGTAGCCGCTCGGCCGTCGCCACTGGGTGCGCTCAGAATAAAACTAGTTGCATTCGCAAGGCTGGAGAGTAAACTGGTGTTACTGCCCAGTGAACCGAAACCACGCTGGTCGTCCAGCGCAGTCAACCAGTCACGCCAATAATTTTCTCGGTGAGCGAACACATGCTTGCTTTCTTATGGAAGCCTGACAACACCGGCCAGCTGCCGTACGTTAGCTTGTTACTGGAAACAGCCAACAGGAAATACAATGAAAACTGGATTAACGACATTTTTGCGTTACGGTCTGGTTCTGGTTAATCCATATTCGCGCGAGGACCTTCGTTTAGCTCCATCAGTCGGCGGGATGTGGACGGGTTGCACTCAGCTGACGATTCATATTTCCCCGCAGGTGTCCTCTCCTCGATCGAAGTCATATAAAGGCTTTAAGGGAAAGAAAAAACCCGGGTGAATGTCTTCTTCTGGATTGTAGTCGTGCGACATATAGTGGGGTATAGCACCGTTATCCTGAAGAATATGGGCATGAAACCTCAGCACGATGAGATGTCTTCAACACCTACCCGGGCAGAATCCAAGATATCCTTCGACAATCACAAACTGTTTTTCCGCCGATTGCATTCCACACCATGACGCTTCACACTCGATTGTAGGCTGAAGACGCCGCCCCATGGTGGGGGGGGGGGGTAAAGATGTTCCTAGTCTTATCCAGGAGCGACTCCCAGACGTTAATTGCTAAAACCTGCATTTAAAAAGGAGCGACGTGGCACATAATCGAGAGATTTGCCAAACGTCCTCTCACCATACATTTCGAAACGTTTTATTCTTATTGGACAGCAGGAGCTTCTTGCGTGCTACACAACTTCCGCAGCCACGTCGGTGGAGATGACGTTGGACCGGATCTTGGACTCGTTTCTGTTGGCTGGGCGATATCGGCGAGACGTGACGTCACAGCTGAAGACCTTCCAGTCACTTTTTCGCAGCAGTGACGGCCCCAGAACCACGAGAAGTGACTTGGCCTGCACTCTAACGAGCCTATGGCAGTATGACCCCCCCAAACTATAGCACGACCTCGTGTAAACGGAGAAATGCCGAGATTGAGATTTTACTGAGAGTTGTAGTGAATTCAAATGCAAGTACACGGGGTAGGTTCAACTCCGTCAGCCTCCTTAAATAAAACTCTGCTTCAGTTTTATATTAATTTTAAAACATAAAAAGCTTTAAAATTAATAGCAAAAAAAAAAATAATTACAAAATATGCATGAAAATGTTTTTTCAGTATTAAAGAAAGAAGTCATCTTCTGTTTATTATCATACATACTATGACGTATATGTGACGCGTGTGTGACGTGTGTGTGTGTGTAAGGGGGAGTTAACTTGCCGAGGAAGTATAGTTTTATTTCACTTACTTCTATTCCGCCATTCTTTAAGTAATAGAATGAGAACCAAAAAGGAAATGCGAGGATGGGAAAGAGGCAGATGAGCCACCAGAGTCCCTGGGCCCAGGCTGGGTACAGGTATTCCCCAAACATTAGTGGCTTGTACTGCAGCGCTTTGAAGATGACCACAGCCTGAAAGAGACCAGAACACACCGTTAAGCTGACAGTGGAATAATGCTGCCAAAAAAACGTTTTGTTTTTTTTTTTAATTATTATTAAAATTTTTCTTGAAATAATCCCCTTTTTTTTTCAAATAAGTTTTTGTTTAAAACTGAACAGATCCCTTAAAAGTGAGGTCGTGATTTTTAGTGAGTTAGGGGCGTAACCGAGTATGCGTTTTGCAGTTTGAGAAAAATATTGTAACTGCTAAATACAAGGTTACTTAAAGGATGTACAAAACACTTATTAAATCTACCTGGATATTAATTTAAAATAATTGTACCAGCCTCACATATTTTCTTGTGGATTCAGTGTTATGTTGTTTGAACTGCCCTTCTTTATAAGGGGAGATAACTCAAAAGGTTACTTACAAAGAGAATCGTGGGAGTAATAAAGCACCAACATATTTTCCAGTATATGAACGGTTTTCTACCCAGCATCATAGATATGTCTTCAGCAAAGTGGTCGTAACCTGGAATACAAAGTAAACGAAATGGAGGAGAACAGAAAAGAGTAGCTTTCTCGACGACTGTCAGGAGGGATTAGGCCACCGGCCACACTTGACAGTTAAATAGTGGGAACCGGATGAAGGTGCTTTAGGACGGTACGAATTTCCACACAAACTGAAATGTTTATACATATACTGAAGTCAGGGACTTAATTTGCTCCATAACTCGTAACTAGGAACGTTTTAAAAGTAATTTATACTTGTATCATTAAATCTAAGTAGATTCAAACTTTTCTATACTGTTTAGACTTGTAAGAGTGACGACCTAGCTCTCCTGTTTAGAAAACTACAAACAATTTTGTGAGTCATAGCTGTGCAAAACGGTGAACTGAATGGTGTCTGTAGGAGCTCTGACGTCATTACTACTACTTAAGCCTTAACCTCAAAAGAGCTCGAGAAAACACAAATGTCGATCTCCAATTCTCGTTACGAGAATATATAATGAATTACTTCTTGTTTGATAATTTGTGATGAGCAGTTTTATTATTGAAACCAAAACATAAACAGTAGTGGCATATGTTAAAACGGAGTGGGCTTCGCAAAGCCTTTTTAAAGCAACTATGTGTTTGAAAATGGTAGCCCCTATCAACAGCTGCTGTTGGATTACTGCTTTTTCATGTTATTAACCTACTGCTTTTATGGAAATAAAAAAGGGGTGTGCCACCATCACTCGCTCGCAGCCCGGATTTGCATAATATCGAACTTGGATAGCGCTCCAGGTCGAGAAGAGCGATGCTCCATCGATTCTATTACTGTTACCACCAGATCGCTCGGCCTAACCAACCAGAAAGTAAATTAGATTTTTAAAAAGATTTTTTTTTTTAAAAAAAGCAAAAGTAATTAAAAAAAACTTTTAGACGCTGAACTTTGGACCTTTTGTAAGAATCGCTATCCGGGAGGGGGAATTTCCACTTCCTTTCCTTTAATTTCGCTTTTCATATCGATAAAGCGGTGACCCATAATTGAAAAAAGAATAATGATCTTTTCAAAAAAACCAAAAAAAAAAACTGTCAGAACAAAAACGTTGACATTAATCTTTAAATAAAAGAACTTTATTATTCGTCGTATCCTTTACGTTAGCTACGCGGATACGGAAACAATGACGCCATTGTTATATTCCTGGAAACACGAAGTTTAATTGTTAAAATTTTGTTTTAAGACATCACCCTGATTTATGGGTCCGACACAAAGCAGTCACAAGTATCGTGTAGCTATAGCAGAAATCTTATTTTAATGCATAAATGGAAAAAAAAAATCCAGGTATGTAAGAATATATATATATATTATAAAGTAAATTGATATTGTTAACGTCTAATTCTGTGGCGTTATTTAAATAACACCTGGGAATTTTATTTGATTTTTAAAAAGAACAAAAAAAAACTATGCAACAGACGAAACGTAAACTAATATAGACCAGTTTGTGGGATGCATTGTTTTAATCTTACAAGTATTAGTGTGCTGACCTTACGAACGGCATTTGTGGTGCCTAAGGCTGTTTGTGATGTCATAATGGGTAAAAGAATCCAGCTTATTTAAACACAGACATCTGGCATAGTGGCCTGATTGTTAGTTGGGAAGATGAAGAATTAATTTGATTTATCGTTTTAAAAAAAGCACAAACAAACTTGGATGATCGATGTAGATGTCAAAAGATGGTTGATAAATGAATAAATTTGTGAGTGACATTTTTTTTTTTGTTGTTTTAAAAAAATGAAAGAGAGAAATACCAGTAAAAAAAAAATGTAAAGATTTTCATTTGTGGGATATGTCGAGGTTGGGAGGTAAATTAGTGGTATTGTAGATGGCAGGCCTTTTCGAACTGTGGGAAAGAACGAAAACAAAAGGTTGGAGAGTAAGCTAAAAACAATAACAAAGCGTATATATTGAATACAGTTAACACAACGATAAATGTCACGGGAACCGACAATTCCCCGGTGTCAAAATGCACCAATAATTTTTAGCAGGTAAGAACACGAGTTATATACATAGTCTAGCGGTAGCTTTTCAAATCTGTGGTCTGGGGTGTGTGTGAGATAAGTTTGCAGACACTGCGATCACGTTACAGAAGGTAATTGGAGCACCACCAAACAAGGCCGCATGGCGGAACACCACCGCCTCGCTATCATCAGTGTCGTCAGTGTTAACCAAGAAGAGGATCACACTGACCCGTTCCAATCCAAAGTCGTTCGTCGGGATGAAGGAAGTTACGTAAGTCGGGACAAATAGCGAACTGTCGGTCGTCTCGCGATGATTGTTTTCGACTCGACTCCGGATTTGTCTGGCAGCTGCCGTTTTAACTTGGTTAAACAGGGTGATTCAATACTGGGAGCGCATTCAGTTCAAACCCTGCTGAACCTTGCCAGCTTTGTCGTTTACGAATAATTCGACAGTTGTCAAGATCGAAAACAACTGGGACGAACATTTTCTTTTGATTACGGAGCCAAAGAAGCATGAAAGTCGACACATGGACGGAGTCTCTAACAAGAGAGTCGCCCCAGAAGTATTCGTTCTAAACGTTAAAAAATCTGGGCGTCGGGAAAGGATGAAGTTAACCAAACCAAAAAGCTTACCATAGATGTGGTTTATTGCGATGCATTCAAAGAAGGCGACAAACAGAAGCGGGAATCCACTGACAGATGTGTCTACCAATTCCAGCAAGTACATGCCGCCCTAAAAGAAAGACATTGATATTACTGTTAGACGTTGTTAGATAAAAAGACGCATAGATGATGAGACACAGAAACAACAAACATAAATAGAAAAACATGAAGAGAGAGAGAGAGAGATAGATATGACGTCAGCACAGAGAGAGATATGACGTCAGTACAGAGAGAGATATATGACGTCAGCACAGAGAGAGAGATATATGACGTCAGCGCAGAGAGATAGATATGACGTCAGTACAGAGAGAGATATGACGTCAGTACAGAGAGAGATAGATATGACGTCAGCGCAGAGAGATAGATATGACGTCAGTACAGAGAGAGAGATATATGACGTCAGTACACAGAGAGATAGATATGACGTCAGTACAGAGAGATAGGTATGACGTCAGTACAGAGAGATAGATATGACGTCAGTACATTGATGAAGAGGGGCTGCGATGTACGTAACTTACCCGAGAGGTCATGGGGAGGGCCAGCAGATAAAACACCGCGCACGCGGAAATCCTAAAAATCGTTGAATTTTTCCAATTCTTTCGCAGGATATAATCATACTCATCAGATATCGAAGATATAACCGTCTCCATGATAGAAAACTGCACAAAAACAAGAATTAAAAAATAAAATGCAATAGTATTAACCACCCCACAAAACGCACAGTCAAACCATCGGTGACGAATCGGGGGCCCTGAGGCTGACCTATAGGAATGTGTAGAACAACAAAAAAGAAAACAAGCACTCGCCTGAATCTAATAGAGATTGTGCCTGGTTAGTGAAAAGAAAAGAAAGAAAAAGTATAGTCTGCTTTGCGGTTTCATCGTATAGAACAGCTCCCATTTGGAATCGCGTTAATCAGAAGGGAAAAAACCCCGTGTATGTGTATTTAGAAAAGCAAAAATAAAAAATATTAATAACATTAAAATTTTTTTCAAAAACCGTGAGACTAAACTGGTGACGGATGTGTCTTGTACCTGAGAGCTGAATCCTATGATCAACATCATGAAAAAGAACAAGATGGCCCACACGGTAGGACCCGGCATTTTAGAAATAGCTTCAGGATAGACGACAAATGCGAGGCCGGGGCCTGAAAGAAAAAAAAAAGGGGGAGGAAAAGAAAAAAAGAAGATAGTAACAAGAAAACAACAACAACAACAACAACAAAAAGAGATACTTTCGTGAAAATACTTTTAGACGGTTTTGTTTTTATGTTTTTTAGAATTCACGCCGCGGTACAGCGAAGATGGCTGCTCAATTACTGGGCTCGCGACGGAGAGAAGATGGGGAGGTCGGGCTAAGCTCCGAGCCTTAAGCTGTAAGTCAGCGGGTGAATGAAGTTTTCTGTACCTCCGGCCACAACATCCTTCACGTGTCTGTTCTTCTCCTTTGCCATGAAGCCGAGGACGGTGAAAATCACAAATCCGGAGAAAAAGCTGGTGCAGCAGTCGATGAAGGGGACGATCAGGGCGTCTCTACAAGGCGAAAGAAAACACTGCCGATCAGTCGGAAGAGAAGTGAGAAATCCACAGAAACAACAAGAATTTTTTAAAAAATGCGTATATAATACATTTACGTTGGCAAACATTTCCTTCGCCTTCGTCCTCCCCCCCCCCCCCCTCGCAGATGTTCAAGAGGTGACAAGTCCGGGGAATGCGCTGCCCCAGCCAGGTTTTCGTCGTTTATCTCCCTTTGGGACCGGTCTTCTTTCGTCCACGTTGCTGCGTACAGCTAATCCGGGCCTCCATATATTCCAGTTATTCCGGAGACTGTGTAGGGTGTGGGCAGGCGTTTCGATTTCACTCTCCTGAATTGTATGACGTCTTGTTAGTTCAAGTGCCAACGTCTAAAGATCAACCCTGATTATGGCAATGTTTCCTACCGCGATTTAATGGGCGGATTGATAGCAGACATGGTGAATCCTTTTTAATGCGACTGCGTAGGCGAGGCGGTCCGATAGTTTGGCTACTGGACTACAAAGGTCAAAGCCTCGAGTTCGGTCCGGGCTGCCTCGATTTGGCTTATTCTCGCCCCTCTCCATCAGCCTGGCGCGCGAATGAGAGTTCCCTTTAGACTACTCTCAGACATGCGCGCGCGTATGTATATTCTCCATAACTTTGCCGTCGCGTAAGCTTAATTTCCGTAAAATATGATTATTATTATTATATTTACAAAATCTTTCGGGGATGAGTCTTTATCGGCCATTCTTTGCTGCGACGTGGAAACTCAGATGTAATCGTCTGCGCCAGACCGGACCTGATATCGCAGTCTCTGCGTACAGCAGAACAAGCGGGTTAGGATCCCGGTGAGTGCGCCGAGGAAAGCATAAGTGACTCGAAACACGAAGAATAAGGAGAAGGCTTCATGGGGGGGGGAAGCTTCTGGTTTAGAGGAAAGGGAGAACGGAACGGTCGGGATCTTCCGGCTTACCTCAGGCAGTTGTTGTCGAACTTGTTGAAGCTTGCCATCAGAACGAGGCCGCCCGAGCATGCGCTGAGAGAGTAGAACACCTGAGTGGCCGCGTCGCTCCACACCTGTCGGGGCGAAACAGAAACTTAGCCGTATAAGGGAAAGAAAAGCAGCATGGAAAAACAAATCTGACGTAATCGACGGAACTCCAAGCAACAACGCACTTACATACATTCTCGTTGCCCTGCTGTGGGCCGATGAATGAATATCGTCCCATCCTTTCCACACACTTACCAGTGTTACTAAGGGGCATGCCTGCTAACCCGGGACTGAGAGAAAATATATACTGTACATTAAAAAAAAAAAAAATCGCGTCACACGATCGGAACTTCATCCACGGAATACTTTTGTCTTACCACCCGTCTCAATTTCCATCGGCAAGTTCGCAGTTAAAGCGGTGTCTGCCACAAAGAACACGCCAGATCTTCTAACTCAAAGTGAACAATCATATCCTAAGACGTCTTTTCTGAATCCTCATTAAAAAGATGGCGTTTCGGTGAAACGTTCTTTTAACAGAAAATATGTTCGGTGTGAACAAGTAAAAGGACAGCTCCGAATTTGTCATGGTTTCCGGTGCAAGCATCCCGATAGATATGATTTATTCAGATATCCCTTTCCCCTATGGTATTGACGATAAAGCAGATATCAGTTTAAAAGTAGATGAAGATTCCGTTGACCCTTCCTTTACTAAGAATCTTGGGGGCTTGTTCCTAATACATTTGTAGACTTTGCCTGAAGTTCAGTTATGGTGAGGGTTCCCTTAATTTTTACGTTATCAAAAATTACTTAGGCATTAGGTAAAACCTAAGAATAATAAACACGGAAATTATACTACTGCATCGAGTTCTTGTTTTGTATACGCTAAAAATACCTGTGGGCGTCCGCAAGGGTGGGGGGAGGGAAATCCAGCCCCGCCCTCTCCCATACTGCCCCTGGAAAGTTGATAGCGATACTGTAATGATAGTATTATTCGTTGCTCGATTCACCAAACTCACCGGTGATTCGGGAAAAAAAAAGAGTAACGAGTCTGACCGCACCCGTTCTAAGGTCAAAAGGTCAAAGGCCGGGAAGAGAGTAGCAATATCAGGACCGGCGGTAATCTATGCTGCGGACGCCCGTGTAAGTACAGAGTTGTCCGCAAGAACAACTAAACACCAATAAAAATAAGCAATGCATAAAAAGCAAACAAACTGAGAAAGTGTAACTTCGTAAGACAATTAATCACCTCTAAGGCACCTTAAGACCAAGTGTTTGGCTGATTTAGATGGATACCACGCAGACTTTATGATGGGCGCGGTTCGCGAGCTCTTTATGTCGCTGATCCAATTTTAAAACATGGCCCTGACAGCAGAATTAACTGGTAGGCATGTCACGGAGCGACCATAAACCAGCCACTACCAAATCACGACGAACGCACAACGTTTAGAGTGTAAACATGTACTTTGCTATTATTTATTGGATGTCACCTCAGAAAAGTCAGGCTGCGAATTTGTTTGTGCAGTTTACTGTTGTTAACTTAAAGGAGAGGCTAGAAGCATCATTAACATATGCCACTGCTATTCATAATTCGGCTTCACGCTAAATTTACTAACGGCAAAAGATCGATTGCATGTAAATAAAACAATTATTAATTAATTAGTCGTATTGATACTTCGAGAGCCATCAGCATCTAATTTTTTTCCAGCTGCTTTGTTTAAAAATGTGTTGACGTTGGAACTCATGCGAACAGGGTGACATCTTGCACAATCCCGACGGGAGTGGTTTGGTTCCTCATTTGAAAAGAATCAAAGGAATAAGTTCACTGGAATAATCTGACATTAATAGTATTATTGAAATTAAATGGTTTTGGTTGTGTGGGTATATAAAGTGTTTATCAGCAGACTGGCTCAATCAGTTTTCCTTTGAAAGGGATGTCAGCGACAACTGTAGGTCTTCCGCGGGTTTCTGAGAGGCCATATATCTCCCGAAAGAAAGTATTGCCCTCGTGTTCACTACCCCGGGGGGAAGGAGGTGGAGGTTCCGTCCCCACGGTCTGGCATTGTGAGATTTCTTTTCCTTTCTTTTATTTCTAATTATCGGCAACTGCAGATCCCCCACGGCCCTATCTTAAACAGCCTCACTGTTTCCTGTTTTCGAAGGGCCGACGTCAAATCGCAAAGAACGCTTTGACGGTTTTTCAAGTTGTAACGTTCTTATTGGATTTTAAAGATGTCTTCTGAAAAAGAAATATTGAGAAAAAAGCCCATGATAACTGTGAAATTCTATTTTCTATAAAACAGATCGCTTTATTCCAAAGAAACTAGAACTCCCTCCAAATATCCTTTTAAAATAATAGCCCCTCCCCCCATTTCTTCAAAGACTTAGCTAAAACGTCGACACCGTTACCATGACAACCACTTCTTGCTCTTTCGAGACTCGGCCGGAACCCCGATCTTGCTTCCCGAATGTTCTGCGAATGAGAATCCCTCTTCTCGCGAGCAGACACTAGCAGAATAGCAGGTGAACCAGTACTTACGGTAGAGTCAGCCAGCTTCTCCCAACTGGGGGTGAGATAGTACATGATCCCTTCGTACGACCCATCTAGAGTGGCGCCCTGAACCAGCAGAGCGGTGAGCAGGAGGTAAGGGAACGTCGCTGTGAAGTACACCACCTGGACAGCAGAGAATACATTCAATGTGCGCATTAGCGTATAAATGTTAGGGAATAAATAAGTAGGGGCACGTTAGCTTCCTGTTGAGGCGGCTTTGGTCACACGTTAAAAAAAAAAAAATCAGCCCTTATTTTCTACGGTTATACTCGGCAATTGCCGTTGTCTTCTTCTAAGAAAAGCCTCACGACTCCCAAGCTGGAGGTCCAGCTGGGCGGAGGTTACCTTTTTAGAAAGTCTTGAACTGTTTTTGTAAAGATTATCTCTTTCTGTTAATTCCATTTTCTTGGTCAGTGATCTGCCTCAACGGTCTCTGTTTTGATGAGGAAGATAATTTTAAATAGATAGAGAGAGAGAGAGAAGAGAGAGAGAGTCAGCCGCGTCTCCGTCCGCCCAGCCATCCAGTAGAGACGTTTCTCACTCTGGAACGGTTCCCGAGAAGGAGAAACTGCTGATTCCTCGTGTATATATATATGGAACTGGAGGGGCCTGCAGTGGTGACGAATCAGAAGATCACGCTCCACGGCTACGAGATGGCATCTCAGCTCAGTTTAATTCCGCGGGATTCCGTTAGGAAAGTCTGACCGCGACAAAGCGAACGTTAAGTTTTCACACGTGACCACAATAATATATTTAAAAAAAAAACAAGAAAAAAAAAACAAACAAACAGAAGAAAATAAAACTGTGGATATAAGCCTCAAGAACAGTAATCTCCCCTCCACCACCACCTACTCCAACCTTACACATCATCGCAGACAGTGTAGAGCAGGATGGCCAGGGGGCGCAGTGAGTTAAATCCCGGTTCAGAACCATTTCCGGATGCTCCGTCAAATTTGAAAGAACGCTTACTGGTCTCCCACTAAACATGACTGCAAAGGCCGCCCGGTCATACCGTCTCTGCCGAATACTAATACTACGTTTTGGAGATTAGTCTCCAGCTAAAGCTTTCGGTCGAACCTCGGATCATGAAGAAAGTAAAACAAGCACGAATTCCTTAAGTAGAATAACGAGGGGAAATCGGTTAATTACCTCTAAGGTACTTTAAAGAAGTTTGTCTGAGTGTCCCCCCCAGATCCTCTTGTAAGCGGGATGACAAGATGGAATTTATATTTTTTTTTCTTTCCTTCTGCGACGGAACCAAAACACTCGGCTTGAGTAACACGGTCACCCACCCCGGCAGGGTGAGACGTGCCTACCGACGGGGTTTTCAAACTATCTCACGCTTTTCACTGTTGCTCTTATAAAAAAAAAAATTTCCATGCGGAAGATCGACGGTTAGAATCCTGTGTCAGTAGCGGATTCGTCGTGGGTTTTCAATGCACTTCCGTTAACTTCAAACCTAGTCGTTCTGTCCATGTTGGTTATATTCTGTCGCTTTCCCCAACAGCTCTGATGGCGATTGCCAGCGCCTCTAGCCGTTCACACCGCAACTTTATGCTGAAAACTTATCTTTTGCGCTGACAAAAAACAACAACAACAACAACAACAACAACAATAATTATTATTAAAGAAATTATATCGGTTTGTGACAAGAAACCCGAGTTATTTGCCCTTGGTCTTAGGGGTTCCCATCCAGTCTGAAGCGTGACTGTTGCTGCTCACGTACGTCTATATATATACAAGAAAGATGGCGTGTGTAGTTTTTAGGGCGAATCTGCTAATGTTTCTGAACAACAAATATTGAATAAATTTTTAAAAAATGAATAAACGAAGAAAACACAGCAATGGTAATTTGCACCTCTATTTTATATTACTTTTTTTTTTAAAAAAAAAAACTTTCCTATTTTTAATAAGGACTCATCATATATCGTAGACGTGTCTTTATTTAGCCCTGTTAAGTAATCACGGCATTTCATTATTCATTCGCCTTGAGTTATCTCCCTTTTAAAATACTCCTTTGTCCCGTTATTAGCGATGTTATCTTCATTTAACTGCCCTATCTGAGTTATCTCCCTTCTCTATTCACCCTTCATTTCGTTATTATCTTTGTTATTGAAGTTATCCTTTTATTCGTTCACGTTATGGGCGGCGGATGGCTGGTCCCGTTGGGTTCCCACCCAACTCCGGTTTCTTCTCGCTCTTCTGTACCAGTTCGCCCACGTGAGTTTCCGATTCTAGCAGGGGATGTTCGGGGTAGCCGGGATGGAGGCTCCGATGCGTCTCGGCCACGGCTCGAGAGCCCCTTCCAACCGTGTAAACCGCCCCACACCTCGCCCCCTTCCAGCTCGCCGTAGCGAGGCGTCCTCGAAGTCAGGACAGTTCGCAAAGAAAAGAAAGAAATTCAAGATGAACGTATCGAGCGTAAGTCCAATGGAGTTCAGCGCTGTCTGCGATGCCGGTTGATGAAGAGACTTTGCTGGCTACCTTTCCCAGGGACTTGATGCCTTTAGAGAGAACAGCCAAGACGATAACCCAGGCGAGCAGGACACAGAGAGCGAGTTGCCAGCGAATCCCTCCGGAATCATGCAGTCCGTCGGATATCTCCAGTACGTAGCGGCTGCAAGAGGTCAGATCAAACATGACCTTTCATATCATTATTGCAATCAAAACAGAAAGTAAAACAGCAGAGGGCGCGAATTGCTACTGACGTCAAAACAAAGATGGTGGATTGATATCAAAACTAATTTTCCTCTTTCGCGTGGAAAAATAATTATACATTGATTGGTGTCGGGAAGAAACGTTGAATGTCCAGATTTAAAATATAGATATTTTCATTTTTAAAATATTGTTTTTAAAGTTCAGACGAATCGCTCAAAACAGTGACATCAGTGCACTAACGAAACAGGAATGAGACAGAGTTATCTTTTCTTTAGCACGTGTTCTTGACACATACATTAAAAATGTATTAGGTTGCTACAAAAGTTTTGTCGGTTTTTATATTATGTTAATTTGGCGCTCATTTTTTGCATGCTTGTGAAGGTGTATGTAGATAAGTTATGTATCATTTTGTAGCGTGTACTTTGGCATACATTATGCAAAGCCTACCTTTTTTAAAAATCATAAGGTGGACATTTGTTCATGGTCTGAGTGAAGCACAGATAGAAACGTATTTCGTGTCATTTTTGCTTCACGAGTCCAAACCGGGCCACGAAGTGAGCGAGGCGACTCGTGACATTAAGCAAGCATGGGGCGAGGACACAGCAAATGAGCGCACAGTACAACGACGGTTTGAAAGTTTGGATCAGGTGTGAGCCTCGAAGATAAGGAACATAGCAGATGTCCTTCCAGCTGTGATACCGTCTCAAAGCCTCAGTTGAAGCCGATCCAAGAAAAACAGTGCGAGAAATTGCTGGAGAGCTCGACGTAAGCACTGCAACTGTTTCCCGGCATCTTGACACAATCGAAAAGGTGAAAAGGGTTGACAAGTGGGTGCCTCACGATTTGAATGAACAACAATGGAGATCTGCTCTTCACTTGTCATAAAAAAAAAAAAAACCATCACAGTTGAAAGGTACTGTCGAGAATTAAACATTGCCAACCAGAAACTCTCCCAACGACTGCCGGCATTGGTGAATCTAAGAGGCCCAATCCCGCTCCAAGACGATGCTCGTCCTCATGTTGCGAAACTGACTCTTCAGAAACTGAACACGTGTGGGCACTAATTTTTCCCTCACCCAGCCCATTCAACAGACCTTTCTCCCACAGACCACCACCTTTTCAAACATCTCGACAGCTTCCTCCATTTGAAATCCTTCTCCAACCAAGCAGCAATTGAAACTGCCTTCCAACAGTTTATCGACTCCATAAATCCAGATTTTTTTCAAAATGGTGTAAATGCGCTTGTAACTCGTTGGCAGAAGTATTATTGATTGTAATGGAAGTTACTCTGATTAATAAACTTCACGTTCAGCGACGATATGAAGTCTCGTTGTTGCGGTAAAAAAAACCGACAGAACTTTTCTGACCACCTAATATTCCATGCAGTCTCGAAGAGCTTCTCGTAAATAGAAAATATGTATTTTAAAGAAAATGCTTCAGTAGTGTTAGAGCGAACAACTACAATGATTACTATGTTATAGAATTAAATGAAATACGAACTTACTTAAAATAATCCTCGCTGGGAGACACTGTTTTTTCACTGGAATCTGTAATAGTAGATCACCGCATACACATTAATTCACTAGCGCAACAGATACAGATGCGTACAGGGTAGGCTTAAAATGAATAGTTACCATCTGGGTGGTGGACAGATGGCGGGACACGCTCCATTTATCACATAAGAACGCTGAAGTCCAAAAAACTTGCTTTAAATACTAAAATTACCAATTAAAAATTATTAAAAACATTAGAGTAACTTAAAAAAAATATATATATATATATATATATATGATCGATGCTTCACTGTCCGTCATCTTGCTTCTTGGAGCTTTATTAAAAGTGTAGAAGAAGTAATGACGTCAGAACTGATACGAACGTCATACAAGGTAGCATATTGCACAACTATGACGCAGGCAAAGTTGTTTGCCGTCTTCTTTCCTCCCAATGAGGATCTGTATCTTCCGAGTCATCAGCTAGAAGCAGCCTAAGTACAGTACAGTTAGAGAAGACTCTCACGTGGATGTGGGGTGGGTGGTTCCTGGACCAGGCCCTGATACAGAGTCTTGTTCCTCACCGTCATTTTCGTCGCGTCTCGAGTAATAACAAAGGGATTTCTTTCTACTGCTTTCCCCCTTTCCCCCCCGACAAAACCCAGCATTTTTCGCGTAAAAGTTTGCAACAGTTTTCTTCCGCAAATAAAGGAAATTAGAGTCCAACGCGAATTCAGTATCATAGCGGGAAATAAAGGAGTTCGTGCGTCTTCCCGCCATACGTACTTGTCCCGTTAGAGGTGATGTTCACGCCGTCTTCAAGCTCGCAGTCCGGACTTCCCCAGTCGGTGTTGCAGCTGGTCCAAGGAAGCGGATTCGCCATCGAGGCGAAGAAGTAGAAGAAGCAGTATCCGATGATGACGTTGTAGTAGATTCCAATCAGAGATGACACTATCACCATACTATAACCGATCCCTGCAGCAGAAAAAGAGAGATACTGACAAATTAACCGAGGATAGATCGGTTGTTGTGCTTCCCCCCCACAAGTATATTAGTAATTATTCTTGCTTAGAAAACTAAGTAATTCACCGTTTCATGGCAGAAATTATTTGGGTTACTTACGATTTGTTGCTCTCCACCAAAAGCCGCGAGTCAGAAAGTAAAATAACGGATAACTCACCTTTAAACAGTGGATTGATCTTCCATATTGTGAGGGGACCTCGACTGGCAAACTGACCGAAGGACAGCTCCATGAAGAACAGAGGCATACCGACAAACAGTTGCATAAACCAGTATGGAATCAAAAAGGCGCCTATGAATAAATTCAAATTATCTTTTATTAAAGCTGAACTATCTTACAAGTGCGAAGTAACAACAACAAACTTTGTGCAAAGTATGATTGCAATATAGAAATGTAAAACACAAATTTAACAATGCAAAGTCAAAAACTAATCACCGATAATCGAATATCCAGAATACCTGCTGTGTAATCTAAAATGGATTTTTAAATAAAAGGTGACCTAATGCAACAAAGTGTAGATATTTTTGAATGGTACCGAAAAGTACATACCGTCTTTTCATTTTTCATTTTCCGATGTTACACAAGCCTTTGTAAAATGGCACAGTGAAAGTAGTAGCTCTTTTCTTTTTTGACAAAGAAAAGTTACGTTACACCCTGAAAGCCAGAACGAGGCTTAATATCAGTATCGAGCACAGTCTCTCATTTCCGGACTGACTTTCTTCCACCTCATCATACTCCTCGCGAGAAAGATCCCATTCCTCTTGCAGAGCCTAGGCCAATTCAGCAATATCCTGAACACGGGATTAATCTGCTTCACACTACACCAGATTTTTTTTAAAAAAATATCTTACTGTATTCGGTTAAAGCCTGGGCTGGTTGCAGGACAAGCAAGAGACTTAGCTACATCGGTCTTGTGGCAAATAGATGACCGCCAAACAGGTTCAAGAATGCTTCTGAGGTACGTGCCGGTATTTAGGGTTTCGAACACAGCAACGAGATCAAGCTTACAGTTGCATGGCATGACGGATTCGCCACCACAAGCAACAGTCCCAGCAAAAGATTCTGTGATGGCGACCTTTCCATTTTCTCAGCAAACTCTTATTCGACCATGGACAGTGCGAGTGATACCGACTTCCGTTGAACTGATGCATCCTTCGTGTCTTCAATTTACATTGGAAGCGTTGGATAGCTTGAATAAGTTAACTTTTCCTTTGTTTGTCATTAAGTCTCCTGGACTGCGTTCTATCAACAGCCGTGTGGTAAGCAGAGAGGAGCATATCAAATTGTCTTTCTGAATACCTCCAAAAGGCCAGCTTCTCCCTAGTATCTGCTAACTCTGGGGTATTCTGCAGCATCTCTGCCACACTTTCACACACTGGCTATTTTAAAACCACAATTTCTCAAATCTATGCTGCATAATACACGTGCACATTTAAATCCAAGACCCTAAATAAGACTATAAAACTATAATACAGTGTCCTGCCATATTAATTTGGCTACCCTCTTAAATGTATGTATGTAACCAAAATTTACGTATTTCAGGTGCAGTTATGCGTACAGTGTTAAAGACTTCCAAAGGTCGTGTTAGGCCATTCAGAGTAGTCAGAGTAACTGGTAAATTGCCAGGGTCTGTCGCCAGGCGAATGTCACTGCTGCAGCAAAGCGATTTTCCTGGTTTTCGACAGTTGCACGATGAAAATGTGCTGCGATTACTCGCCATGTTCGCATTCACCGTCAACAGTCTCTTTCTGACGACAGCCAGACAGCATAAATGGGCTGAAGAGAGCGGTCCAGCATCTTCTCAAACGACTTCACTCTCCTAAAGAAAAAATCGGTTAGAGAATATTCCGGACAAGACCCTAAAGTATTGGCGTCGTGAACTCTTCTCCGGTGAGTCCAGGTTTCAGCATTTTACATCTATCGGAAGATCGTACATGGATATGGAGAAGACCTAATGAATGAGACTGGGCGCTTCTTAATACCTTCTACCTGCGGTCAACGATAGAGGGTGGGAGTGCCATATTCATGGCTTGAAATCTGACATGGCGTATTAAACACAATTGGGGTTTGTCGAAGGATGTCCGAGTAACATCGGTGCATTGTCGTAAATTGTACCAACGGCGCACGCTGAGATCTGATACTCACTTTCTTCAGTAGAATGTTGCTCATTTCACACCTCACGTGTCACTAAAGTCTGGAAAAGAAACCAAGTCATTCAGGTTCTTCCCTGGATATCCTAGAGTTCCGATATGAATTCGATTGAGTACTCGCCGGACCATTTGTATCTTGCACAGATGTCCGTGAAACCATAATAAAAGTCTTGTGCCCATTACACTTAATATTCGATCCTTTCCTTCTACTGAAATAAAGTTCCCAATTTTTCAATTCTCAACGCCATATTCTTTCTCTTAAAATGGATCATCAATAAATCTTTCTCTCCGCCTCAACGTACGAACACGACTAATCCCAAACTCGAGTCTAACCCTATTAGAAATCTAAATCTAACTCATGACTACAAATTTAAAGCTGGCTTTAACGACAAACTCACTCTCATGAACATCACTAAAAATACTAACAAAAAACTAAATCTACCCACGAATTAACTTGATGTTAACGTTTAACATAATACTTCACCTATATAAGAACCTTTAGTAAATGAAACTAGTTCCTGCCTAGTCCATATGCTTATCACATGATGACGATTCTAACTTCCGGTTTGGTTTATAGATTTGTAATTTATAGCTAATTTCAGTCTGGCCCCACGTTGACTAAATCTCTTATAATGCATTAAGCTAAATGGAAGCCTGGTTTCAGTCTCGATAATACCACTGTGACTGGCCTCAACTAAGAATATAAATCGATAAGCTAAACCCAATCCAAACGTCTCCTCTAGCATTTAACGTAAACCTAGGTCCAGGCCTAACCCATCAGTTTTCTGACTTAAAAGAACCATAACTCCTTTTCTTCTTTTAACGAGTCTCACCAACAGAAATTCATTAGGCAGCCAGAAGTGTAGAGAAGATGGAGATGAAATACAAAAATCAGCCATACGATGGGTACGAGCTTGACCACGTCAGGGGGCTGGGGAAGCTGAATTGTTTACAGGTCAGTGCTGCGTCTGTATCTGCATCTGTACATTCCCAAGGGAGGCGACAGTTTACCTTTGCTCTTCTTCGCTCGGTCCGTATCTTGGCCCTGTCTGGTCGAGTCCCCTCCCACCTATTCCCAGAAAGGGTTCTCTCCCCTTTCACGTTGAAAGCTTTTCCGTCTGTCGGCCCCATGGAGAGGTCTCTACGCGACTCATGGGGCCACGAGTCCTTCGACAGGTTCCACCTGCACCCGAGCTCCCCGATGGAACAAGTGCTTTAATAATAAGGTAAAACAACAACAACAACACAACAACAACAACAACAACCGAACTGTAGTCCTGCGCAGCAAAAGTAAAAATGCTACTCACCTCCGCCGTTTTTAAAGCATAAATAGGGGAATCGCCACACATTGCCGAGACCTACTGCATAGCCAACACAGGTCAGAATAAATTCAAGTTTTCCACCCCAAGAACCTCGTTCTAGAATCTCTGGTTCCCTTCTCTCGGAGGTTTCCGCTTCTACATTTTTGTTAGTTGGGTTTATTGCCGTTTCAGGCTTAATAAAGTAAATCGAACAAGAAAAGAAATTGATTAAGTCTGTTTACTGAGAGAGAGAGAGAGAGAGAGAGAGAGAGAGAGAGAGAGAGAGAGAGAGAGAGTTTTCAGGACTAATTTTTTTTAAAATTTGATTGTACTAGTGCGAGTTAATAAATCTTTGATGCTACTCTAGTTAATTAACAGTCAGTCATCGATGTTGGGAAGGAATGGTGTCGGATGTAATACTTAGATTCAAGGAGAGAAAAGTACAAACAAAAGTTATATGCTTAGGTTTATTGAATGCTGTCCATGGAAGCTGATATTTGGATTATTAAAACAAAGTTGCTTTTGTAGTTTGGTGTCGAATTAATTGACCTAGTACCACCTGTGATTAGATTAGTATCGCGGAGCATTACTTCCTTTTTGTATAACACAACTGCTAATTACTAGCAAACACGTTTGTTATCAAGGCAGTTTGGTAGGTAACACGATATTCTATTATGTTGTCGACACCAGTATAATACTTTAGCATTAAACTACAAAGTAACTTGAGTATACCAAGCCTGTGCAGGATTTAAGACAATGGTAATCAATTTTACAAA